>CM055869.1:30088381-31288381 GCA_029582165.1 Portulaca oleracea | reverse complement strand
ATCAATGCAGACTCGCCAACCAGAAGGGACAGGAGTAGGAACTAACTCTCCCTGTTCATTCTCAACAACAGTCAAACCAGCCTTGTTAGGGACTACATGGATAGGACTCACCCACTTGCTATTAGAGATGGGGTAGATAATATCATGGGCTAGCCACTTAAGGATGTCTTTCTTAACTACCTCTTTCATCTGTGGGTTCAGTCTCCTAAGGGAATTCTATGGGCAGCACTTTCATCTTCTGGGAAGATTCGATGATGAATAATGGAAGGGCTTATCCCCTTAATGTCACCTAACGTCCACCCTAAGGCTCCCTAGTTCTTTCTAAGAACCTCAATTACTTAGTCTTCCTGGTCCCTACCTAAGCCAGAAGCAATTATTACTGGGTAGGTCTCACTAGGGCCAAGAAAAGCATATTTCAGCTTAGAAAAGAGGGGTTTCATCTCAAGTGTGGTGGATGAAGGTGGTTCAGGCTCAACTATCTTAGGTGTGGTTTAAGATGCAAATAAAGATTCATATAACACATCACCATCAAACACATCAGAATCACACAAAGAATTCAAATCATCAAGATTAATTCCTAGTACAATTAACTCATCAGCAAAGGACACATCAGCAGAGTCAGGTTGCTCACTACCATCAACAAAATCACTCACCCAATTAAGGGTTCTCTCCTCATGCTCATCAAAACCTAAGAGTGACTTTTGCAGGTTAAAAATATTCAATTCCATAGATAGATTCCCAAAGGTCAATTTCATTCTACCATCCTTACAGTTAATCCAACCATTAGAAGTAGCAAGAAAAGGGCAGCCTAGAATAACTGAGATCTCATCTCTAATACTTTGAATTCTAGCAGTTTCTAGTACTACAAAATCAACAGGAATCACAAAATCCTCAACCTTAATCAGAACATCCTCCACTACTCCCTTAGATACTCTAGTAGACCTATCCGCCAATTCCAATACCATCCTAGTAGGCTTTAGTTCACCTAATCCAAGCATCTCATTCACATGCGAAGGCAACAAACTCACACTAGCACCTAGGTCAAGCAATGCCCTTTCTATCAAACTATCACTTATGGTAATTGAGATAGTGGGGCATCCAGGGTCTTTGTACTTAATGGGCATCTGGTTTGACATAATGGAACTCACATTCGAGGCTAAGAAAGCCTTCTTAGGCACTTGGGTGGCCCTCTTGGTGGTACAAAGCTCCTTAAGGAAGCGGGCATATGGAGGGATTTGCTGAATAGCATCTAAAAGAGGTATGTTCACCTTAACTTGAGAAAAATTCTCCCTAATTTTGTCCAGAAATTTTTGGTCCTTACTCCCCTTTAACCTCTGAGGATAAGGTGGAGGGGGCTTGTAGGCCCCTTGAAATGGTGGACTAGTCAAAGGGTTGGTTTTGGACAAGGTTTTGGTGCGAGGAGGCTCAACTGTAACAGTTGAACTTCCTCCTTCTAACTCATCATCAACAGATTCATCATTCACAGTCTTTTCATTACACACATCAGAAGATTTCAATTGCACTTTATTATCTATCTCTTTCCTAGAACGAAGAGTAATAACAACATTCAGGCCTCTAACGTGACTAGGGTCACTAGATGACGAACTTGAAGCTTGCACATTGGGGTTCGCCTCAGGTTGTCGAGGAAAAGAACCTCTATCCCTATTGCTTAACAGTAGTTGAGAAAAATTCTCATTCATTTGTTTCATCATCCTTTCTAAATTATTGTTCATGTTTTTCTCAACTTCTTTTAAGCCATTCTTTAATTCCCTAATCTCTCTTTCATGTCTATCCTCATTAGAATAGCCCGGTGGGGGTCGGTTTTGAGCAATCTGAGGTTGGACAGTTGGCCCTCTAGGAGCTTGATAAGCTCCCTAGGGTGGAGGTTGAAATTGAGGAGGGTGGATTCCTGGGAAACTTCCTCCTTGGTTGGGAGGTCTCAACACATTCTGGTTTTCAGGGCCATACGAGAGTAGGGGGTGCTTGCGCATCCTCTGGTGCTGGTCAGGTATGTGGTTATGATGCATGACATTCACATTTTCTGTATTAGCAGCCAATTGTTGAATGTAGGGAGGGCAGGTAGTGTAAATGTTGTCAACACCTTGATACAATGCACATGATACAGTCGATGGGGGAACAAAAGCAGCAGTTTGGTCCCAAGAATTAATCTGAGCGCAGGTTTGGGATTGTGAGGCAGCTAATTGGGTTTGGGCTAAGGTTTTGATCATATTTTCAAGGGAAGCAAACCTAGCCTCATAACCAATACTCTCACTCACAGCATGTACACCCCCTAGCATTTGACAATTGAGCACCTAAGGACCCGTCTCTAGTTGTTCCCCATTGCATTGCCCTTTCGGACATGCTCTCTAAGAAACCCCAGGCCTCATCAGCAGTTTTATCCATAAAACCCGCCTGACACATTAACTCTAGTGTGACTCTAGTATCATGGTCGACCCCTTCGTACACGATCTGACATAGTCGTACCTAGTCAAAACCATGATGAGGGAATTGGGACAATAAATTTTAAATCGTTCGAAAGCTTTCCAAAAAGGTTCTCCTACGTCTTGTCTAAATTTCAGAATCGAATTTCTTAGTTAAACGGCTAATGAGTATGGAAAAACCTTTTCATAAAAACATTTAGAAAACCATCCCAAGAACTAATGGACCGAGTTTGATGTTATACATCAACCGCTTAGCGGCGTCCCTCAGAGCAAAAGGTAGGTGTTTTAAAAGCACATAGTCTAATGGGACTTCAGGTGGAGTTATCATGCTAATGTATTCTTTGTACTCTACGGTCCATATGAGTGCTAACTCAGTACCCGTGAAAAGTGGTAGGTTCTGGGTGTAGTGCTGCCTAGGGTCAAATGTCACTCCTGTAGGCAGTTTGGGAAGTACAAAACACGAAGGAGGTGGGTCATAATTAAGATGGGTATAATTGGTCACTAAGGGTTACCCTAGGTGGGGGTGGTGGTGGTGGTGGTGGTTGTGCTTCTCCAGACATCTTTGGTGATTCTACCGAGGGTTCCTTCTTCCTAACCAATCTTTGACTACCTGGACTACGAACCCAGACCTCAGGTTGTTGTACTTTCCGTTTTTTCCTTGAAGTCTCAATTTTTATTTTTTTAGTTTTAAAAATTTTTTTGGTTTTTTTTTGTTTTTAAAAACTAATCTAAGAAAGCAATTAAACTATTCACACACAAACCAATAACCAAATCTACCAAATAACGCAATCCCCGGTAATGGCGCCATTGTTTGGTCGTAGAAATCGGGTTTTGAGTAGGATTGTTGTACCTCAGGGATGGTGTGTTAGATCTTCAGGAAATTGGTTTGGAAGGGTTTTAATATGCAGGAAGCAGTAAAGAATTAAATTAAACTAATCGGGAAATCGAAAACAATAAAGGCTAAGGAGAACATGAACAGAAAGATGAATTAAACCTAATCTAACAAGAATTTAAATCTCTACCTAAGAAAGCAATTAAAAGCAATCAAGAATGATGAATATAAAAAGTGAATTAATTACTGAAATTAAGGAAAAGAAATTATACCTAGGATGCATTGTTCTAATATTGAATCTTGAAATCTTGAATCTTTAAATCTTGAATCTTTAATCATGAATCTTCTCCCGAACAAACAAGAAAAATCGTGATTCGGAGTACTAAGACTGCTCGAATTCTCACCTGAAGGGAGAGAATTCGATGAACTTTAATCCTCCTCTTCACTAAAAATCGGATTTTTGGTGTGGAACAACCCTAATGACATCAAAAGACAAAAGGAGGAGACAAGAACTTGAAGAAAAGAATTGCATTGATCTTGGAAGAATGTAACTTACAATTAAAGGTTTAAAGAAAACTTAAAGAAACTAAGAACTAAGCCATTAAAATAAACCTAGCTAAGTAAAATCTAGAAATAAAACTAAGCAAAACTAAGAAAAGATGAAACTAAGATACCCTGTAATGAATGTATAACAGGGTTTATATAGAAAAGAATTAGGAAAATAAAAAAATAATAATAACCCCAAACCCTAGCTAGCCGTCGCAACTTGTTTTCGGAACTGGGTCGACTGTCGCGGGCGCTACACATACGGTCGCGGGCGCGACCCGTCGCTGGGCTTCGTCCAGCGTTTCTTGTTCCTGGCCGTCGCAGGCGCGACACGTACCTTCGCGGGCGCTACACGCTGGCTCCAGTCCGTGGCGTTTGCCATGGTCTGCCCGTGATGGGCTCTGTTTTTCTCGGCTATCGCCGTGTTTCCGAAAGTTGAACGTCGTGGGTGCAACGCTACGATCGCGGTCGCGACCCTTGTTGTTCCACTTTTCGCGGGTGCGAAGCTTTTGGTCGCGGGTGCGAACTTGAACTGCCCGGCTGTCGCGGGCGCTACGCTCCTCGTGGCGGGCACTACGTCTGTTATGTTGGGTTGTTTTAGGCTGCTTTGGCTCGGTTTTCCTTCTAACTCTCGATTGTCCTACAAAAACACAAAATCATCATAACTATTATATATTAAAGGGGTTAAAACAAGCAAAACACCTTAAAAATGATATAAATTCGGCTCGAAACGAGACCGAACAGTGTTAAAAAAAATTTGAATTAAACAACAACAAACTTTCAGGAGAAACATGTATGAGAAATTCTAACTTGTGGATAGGGGGAACGCCATGTTTAAAGAAAATTACTTTGTTAACATTAAATGTTAGTTATATGTTGACTATTACCTTTAATCCTCTACTTAGCCATTCAAAATATCTAAGTATTATGTTACAAGTTGACTACACTCAACTTATGATCAACACATAGGACACTCACATGACATTTTGGGTGGTTGTGTTTGGCTTACATGGGATTGAGACCAAACTAAAAATCCATAGTATAATTAATAAGCAGTATGTGTCTATTTTTCCATAAGCCCCCAAGATTACAAAATCTGTTTTTATAAAATGTTAGAACACATGCACATATCATCAACTCTACTTTTTATTTATTGACTAGTTTTAAAAATAAATTAATTTTTAATTAAGTTATTCATAAAGTAATCATATATAATAAACGAATATAACTAAATTAGATATTCATTCTGATACATATTATTTGTCATTTTTTGACTTTTTACAGCCTCCAATGTCCTAAAAGTATAATATTGCAATTGTTAATAAAATATTATATGATTAGTTAAATAGTATACTAAAAGTGTGACTAATAATTTCCCGTATAATAGACAAACATATCTTGGAAAAATATTTAATTTTAAATTTTTTTATAAATAAAATTGTAATTGAAAAATGTGTATAATAATTTTAAGTTAAATGAAAAACAAATGGTCAAGTTGAAGCTTGAACAATAGAATTAAATTTATTTTACATGTGGTGGTTGAAATTGTCGACAACCACTACAAGTGGTTCCATACCATTAAACCAATATTTTAAAATCCGGCTCATACAAGATATTGAGGGGTCAATGTAGTAATCTTACCCTAAATTTTGCAATTTAGAGAGATGGTTCCAGTAAGGCATTTTCAAAAACTATGAATTGAGAAAAAATTGGCTACAAATTCATATTTTTTGTTGGTATTTAGACATTAATCTAATTGGCTGAAAATTGCAAAACAATATTAGTCTAATTTGTGATGCCTGAACTTGATTTTCATCCAAACTAGTTGGAGAGGTTCCCGATGCGCTGTGGATTAAATAATAGACTTAGCTTGAGTAGTTCTTGGAGAGAAGATGAGAGAAGTCCACTTGAGGATCCATAATCAATAAAATAGAGAGGGAATGAAGCACACTTCAAACAACCATGCTTGAATCATCACAATATTAACCATATATGAACTTGAATAATAATCAAATCAACCAAGACATGAACCTTGAACACCAAATGGGATTGGATATGACCTTGGATAAAGGTAGTCCACCACCAAAGCCTAACACCCCACCATGACTATCATAGGTAATCCAGTAGATAATCAATAAAGGAATGATTTGCTAACACCACCATTAACAAATGGATAAAGTAACAACAAGATTTTGAGAGAAAAAGGAGAAGACCCCAATTTTGCATTAGCAAATCATTCATAAACATAAGCTACCTGGAAAAGAGGAAAAACGAGCTATTTGTACTAAACAGGAATTTAGGTTAAAAATAGAACAAAATTACGAAACAGCGTGTCCGTCATAGAAGGATGGCTCGGGCGAGCCAAACTGACTCGGGCGAGTCAGTCGCCTGTTCGCTATGTCCAGTTGCTGGCCATGAGGGGTCGCGGGTGCGACCAGGGCGTCGCGGGCGCGACAGAAAGCAGGCTCGGGCGAGTTAGTCTTCTTGCAGCTTTTCCCTGCCGACTTCCAACACGCATAACTTCTTCATCCGAACTCCGTTTTAGGCCTGTAAGATATCGTTTTGAAGCTCTTAGTGTGTACTATAAGCTCCCAAGATTTGAGACTCATCGGAGTTGTATTGAAGGAGTTATGACCCAAATAGTGAAGGCACGCGTATTTCAAACCTTTGATAGCCTTCCCCCTTACAAGTTATTAACTTGGGTTACTTCCGAGACTTGATACCACCTCTCCCTTCATTCCCGGGACGACCCAATCCGGTCCCGAGGCCTCCGGGTCGGAAGCAAGTTCCAAGCCTCTCCAAGCTCGTTCAATGTGCAACTTGCCTAAGCCATTCCATCGTGACACTCATCACCCCACCCTTTACAAAGATGTATCGATTCGTGAATGCTATAGGTCGGGTGGGTTTCATTTGAGATTGCCGGGTCGGGTTTTTATCCCTCGAGTCTCTTTTCATAAACCCGGGCAAGGAAGCTCGGGTCCTAACCCAACACGGTTCATGCTCCCCCTCTTGAAAAAGAGCTGCCCTCAACTCTTGGGGGTTAAAACCGAAGCACTCTTCATCTATCGTCTCCATGAAGCTCCGAACTTCCCGAACGCTTCGAACAATTATGCTTGACAACCCACAATCTTCAAATCCCACAATGTACCCATCATCCATATGCAAGAAAGTAGAAGGAGGCTTGTTTTGTGGAGGTGAAGGGTTAAGGGGCGGTAGGGGAAATTTATGTGGTGCTTGGGAACTCTCAACCTCACTAGGCTCGCTACAAGGCAAAGACAAAGTAAGAGGTAGTTCATCCTTGTCAAGAGCACACTCTTCCCGTGTTTCGCTCGTCATGAAAAGGTTCCTTAACTCACTACCCATTCCGGTTTGGGAAGTTTTGGTTTCTTTGGGAGAAATGGGAAGTAACTTGACTTTCTTGCCTTTATGGGTGAATGTATAAGTATTGTTCAACCCATTGTGCACCATTTTATTGTCATATTGCCTTGGTCGGCCCAATAAAATGTGACAAGTGCTCATAGGGACAACATCGCAAACAAGGGAATTGGCATAGTTAGATCCAAAAGAAAAATTTACTAAGACTTGCTTAGTTACCTTGATGTCGTTGTGATCATTGAGCCAATGGAGTGAATAGGGTCGAGGGTGCAGTAATAGAGGCAAGCTAAGCTTCTCGACCATAGTGGTAGATGCGACATTCGTGCAACTTCCTCCATCGATGACAAGAGTGCACACTTTTCCACCTACGAAGCAATGCGTTTGGAACAACATTTCCCTTTGGGCCTTGTCGAGAAGAGTCTCTTGGGTTTGCAAAGCTCTTCTCACAACAAGTGCACCTCCACGCACGGGGGGAATGGGAGCGGCATCCTCATCATCACTAGTATTCGCATCTTCTACCAACACTTCGGGTTCCTCTTGAGCCTTTCGAAGCTCATCATCGATGCCGTGGACCTCTTGGAGTGTTAAAGTCCGACGGTTTGGACAATCGGCTTGAAAATGGCCATAACCATGACACTTAAAGCACTTTCGACCTTCCGTTCGTCGAGGATGTTCCGTTGGAGTCTCCGTAGCAAGTCCCTTTCCTTTGTCAATTCTTGGTGTTGGTTTGGACTTGGGTGTCTCGCTAGACTTCAGAGTGCTTAAATCCGGAGGGGCCGACTAGAAGGTGAGTAGACGGGTCTAGACAAGGGCTTGGTGTTAGACCTTTCCATTCTTCTTCGCTCAACTCGGAGAGCCAAACTACACAATTCATCCATGGAATAGTATGGTTGGACCTTAACCCTTTTAGCAATTGTGGAGTCCAAACCATTCAAGAAACGCTTCATGGTTTGATCTTCCGGCTCTTGAAGGACAATTTTAATAAGAAGTTGCTCGAATTCCGAAATGTAATCACCGACGGTTCGTTTGCCTTGGGTAAGAGCATACACTTTCCTCAAGACATCCTGCCGGTAGGTGTTTGGCAAGAAGTGGCGATTCATCACTTGCTTAAGCCATGTCCAAGTAGAAATCCTTGTCTTTCCTTCACGAACCCGTTGCACCTTCATATTCTCAAACCAAAGCGAAGCGGCCTTGGTGAATTTCAAGCTCGCGATCTTATAAGCCTTCCCATCATCATATTCCTTGGTTTCAATGATCCTATCCATCAATTGAATCCATTCAATGTAGTCATCCGGGTCATTGGAACCATTGAATTCGGGGATGTCGATCTTAACGTCTTGGAAATCGTCACGAGGAAGTCGATCATGCACGTCTCAACGAGGGCGGCGTTGAGGGAAGTCTCCATCCCTGTCACTCGACTCAAAGACAGGAGGAGGAGGGATAGGGACTTGGGCACGCCTCGGACGTTCAACCCCGGGTGGGACTGGTCGCTCAGGAATGAAATCATTCATCCGTGCCATAAGACCATTCATGTTGCGCTCGAGAGTAGAGAACCGGATGTCGAAAGTGGTGAACTGATCATCAATGGTGACGAATCGGTCCTCAATAATTACATCCCGAGGACTTCGCCGGTGGCTTGATTCCTCTCGCTCGGAATTAACTTCTCCGTCCATAACGAGGGAATAGGTAGGGGACGGTATGTGTTTGGGAAAATTTTGTGGAGTTTTGGGTTTTCTTGTAGTTGGCTTGTGTTTGGCTAAGGGTTCTTTGTGTTTTTCTCACTTGGGGATTTTATCGAACACCTTGTGTGCACAAATTTCCAACTCTTCCTCAAAGCTCCAATATGCATCAAAAACACCAAATACAAACACAATACAAAGTATTCCAATACTCTTGGATTGCAAAGGGAATGGGGATCACCAATATTTGCATACAATCCACAAAAATCAACTCTACTAGTGATGAACAATGGAGGAATGAACAAAAACTCAAACTAATGCAAACCTTGAGCTCTGATACCAAATAGTGCAGTTCTCGATGCGCGGTGGATTAAATAATAGACTTAGCTTGAGTAGTTCTTGGAGAGAAGATGAAAGAAGTCCACTTGAGGATCCATAATCAATATAATAGAGAGGGAATGAAGCACACTTCAAACAACCATGCTTGAATCATAACAATATTAACCATAAACTTGAATAATAATCAAATCAACCAAGACATGAACCTTGAACACCGAATGGGATAGGATATGACCTTGGATAAAGGTAGTCCACCACTAAGGCCTAACACCCCACCATAACTATCATAGGTAATCTACTAGATAATCAATAAAGGAATGACTTGCTAACACCACCATTAACAAATAGATAAAGAAACAACAAGATTTTGAGAGACAAGGGAGAAAACCCCAACATTGCATTAGCAAATCATTCATAACCATCAGCAGCCTGGAAAAGAGGAAAAACGAGCTATTTATACCAAAACAGGAATTTAGGTTAAAAACAAAACAAAATTACGAAACAGCGCGTCCATCACAGAAGGATGGCTCGGGCGAGCTAAAGCGACTGGGCGAGCCGATTGCTCGCTATGTCGATCGTTGGCGAGGGGTCGCGGGCGCGAGAAAGTCGCTCGGGCGAGTCGATCTTACGGCTTTTCCCTGCCGACTTCCAACGCGCATAACTTCTTCATCCGAACTTCGTTTTACGCCTGTAAGATATCGTTGGAAAGCTCTTAGTGTGTACTATAGGCTCCCAAAATTTGAGACCCACTGGAATTGTATTGAAGGAGTTATGACCCAAATAGTGAAGGCACGCGTATTTCAAACCTTTGATCGCCTTCCCCCTTGCAAGTTATTAACTTGGGTTACTTCCGAGACTTGATACCACCTCGCCGTTCATTCCCGAGACGACCCAATCTAGTCCCGAGGCCTCCGGGTCAGAAGCAAGTCCCGAGCCTCTCCAAGCTCCTCCAATGTGCAACTTGGCTAAGCCATTCCATCTTGACACTCAGCACCCCACCCTTTACAAACATGTATCGATTCGGGAATGCTAGAGGTCGGGTGGGTTTCGTTTGAGATTGCCGGGTCGGGTTTTTTTCCCTCGAGTCTCTTTTCATAAACCCGGGAAAGGAAGCTCGGGTTCTAACCCAACACGGTTCACTAGTACTTAGAACCGTACGCTGCACGGGGCACAAGTAAATCATACATATTGTTGAAAATATTACCGATGTAATATTTAAATGAATAAAGAAAAAGAGAATAATGCAAAATAAAAAAAATAGTTTTCTTATTTAAGAGAATAAAAAAAGAATAGTGCATAAAAAAAAGAAAAGAAATAAGAGTCATTAATGCAAACATACACATTAATGCACACATTAATATTACATGATTTTTTTTTAAAAATTAAATAGAATCAATTATAGATTTCCCAAAATGCCTTCATTAAAATCCACATATTCCGATCGTCACCCTTTGTACCTGAAACATATATATATATATATATATATATATATATATATATATATATATATATATATATATATATATATATATATATATATATATAACTCATTCATACCTAATTTCCCAACAGGCCAAGATTGAAAAAGAAACAATGGGGGATGCTTGTTCCAAATTCTTCTTCAGCCGGTTGAAACAACGGAAACAACAACAATACATCTATACCATCAAAGATGATAACGGGAACAGAGTCTAGGGATATGATGAGGTGGCCGACACCATCCTCATGTTCTACAAGGATTTGCTTGGCACCCAAAGCCACTCCTGTGAGCCCATCAATCCAGCCATTATTGATCAGGGAGAAGTCCTTAAAGTCGTCCAACAGATTCAGTTAACCAAAGATTTCACCGAACAAGAGGTACGAGAGGCTCTTTTCTCAATCCACAACCATAAATCTCCGGGTCCTAATGGCTACTCAAGTGGCTTCTACAAGGAATCTTGGGATCTCATAGGGCCACATTTCATCGAGGCTGTGCTGGAATTCTTCAAAACAGGGAAACTTCTCAAAGCCTTTAACTCAACCACTCTGGTCCTCATCCCAAAAAAAGAAAATCCAAAGACCGCCGCTGATTTTAGACCCATCTCATGCTGCACAGTGCTTTACAAATGCATAACCAAACTGATGGTCGGCCATCTCAAACAAATCCTTCCCCACATCGTCAATGACAGCCAGGCCGCTTTTATCAATGGTAGAGAAATGCTCCATAATATTCTTATGTGCCAAAAGCTTGCGAGGGGTTTCAATAGGCGATCAACAGCTTCCAGATGCATGCTCAAAATAGACCTAAGGAAGGCTTTTGACACGGTACATTGGAACTTTATCTTGGAGTTGCTTGCTTGCTACAAGTTCCCTCCTGTTTCACCGATTGGATCAGAGAGTGCATCTCTACTACTTCCTTCACCCTTCAACTAAATGGTGAATCTTACGGTTATTTCAAAGGTGGCAGAGGCATAAGGCAAGGAGACCCCATCTCCCCTCTTCTTTTTGTCCTTACTATGGAATATCTTTCCCGCTGCCTGTCCTATGCCAGCAAGAAAGAGGGTTTTAGGTACTATCCTAGGTGCAGAAACCTAAAAGTGACCCATCTTGTCTTCGCTAATGACCTTATCATACTAACAGCTGCAAACACTCCGCTCGTCAAGCACATTATGGATGCCATAAAACACTTTCAAAACACAGTCGGACTTGCTGCAAACCACGATAAATCAATAGCCATGATTTCTGGGGTAACGAACCAGCAGAAACAGGAAATTCTCAGAATTACAAATTTTCCAGAAGGTACCTTCCCCATCACCTATCTTGGAATGCCTGTCACTGAAGGGAAACTGAGTAAGCTAGATTGTATTAAACTTGTCGAAAAACTCACAAAAACAATCTTAGCCTGGCGAACCAGTAACATCTCTTATGCAGGGAGAGTTACCCTCATTAACAATGTCCTGATGAGCCTTTACACTTTCTTGGCCTCCATCTTCATCATCCCCCAATCTGTCATTGACCAAGTCACAAAGATTTGCAAAAACTTCCTTTGGTCAGACACTTCTGATTACATCCGCACTCCCCTCATCTCCTGGGAATTTGTTTGTTCCACTAAAAGTAAGGGTGGGCTCGGTATCAAAAACTTGTCCAAATGGAACACTGCCCTGATTGGCAAACAAGTTTGGTCTACCACAAACAAGGACTGTTTGTGGGTCAAATGGATCCATGAGAGATACATTAAAAACCGAGACTGGTGGTCCTTCAACCCCAGAGGTGACACCTGCTGGTACTTCAAGAAAATTTGCAGGGTAAAGGACCACCTAAAGGGTTTAAACATAACCCAATACACCGTAAGCCAGGCTTACACAGCTTTGTACGGGGTACAGAGAAACTGGCCATGGGCAAGAATTACTTGGAACAGGCTCAACACGCCCCGACACTCCTTCATCATGTGGCTCGTGCTACACGGTAAATTACCAACCCGAAGCCGCCTTGCTGGACACTACCACCAAATTACGGCAAATTGTGGTCTCTGTGATCGCAATCCAGAAACCATAAGCCACGTCCTATTTGAATGTGATCTTGCTAAAGAAATGATATACTCCATCCGATCAGGGCTGGGCATCCTTACAAATGGCCTTCACTTTCTCGCTTGGTGCAAAAAAATCCTCAGATGGAAAACCAACACACCACGGAGAGGGGTATGGTGTTGTTGCCAGCATTGTCTATAATGTTTGGAGAGTTAGAAACCTCAAAGTTTTCCACCAGAAGAATCAAAGTGCAGCGCAAACAATCCACCATATTAAACACATGATAAGGAGCAGAACCCTTTTCATTTCTAGCTACACTCCAAAATATAAAAGTTGTATGGATTTTCTTTGCTGATGCATAGGGTTGTATCCGCTTGCTTGAAATAAAATTTTTAAAATCTTTGGTACCACTATATTACAATTTTATTTTATTTTTTGGACCACCAGAATACAAATTGAAAGTAAGGATTATTGTCATCCAATTTGCAAAAGTAGGGATTATTATAATCCAATTTTCCTATATATATATGTATTGGATGCACTTATAGTGGTTGCCAACCATGACAACCACCGTGAGGAAGATAAATCTTATTCGTACATGTGTCATGTTTTATATTAATCGTTACCTTTTATCTTTAATATCAATTGTAAAATATACTTTTAAAAATTTTAGTATATTTTAAAAATTTTAAAATAAATATTTCTCAAAATATGCTTGTTTATTAGTCCAAAACTTAGAGTTAAATATTTACATTTGAAAAAAATTTGTAAAATTTTTTTGAATTAAGAAAAATATATATTTGTAACGTTGTAATAAATAAAAAAGATGAATGATGAAGATAGAAGTTGATAAATGTATGGATATACATTATTTTTATTGTGGTGGTTGTTACGGTTGACAACCACCATAAGTTTTTCCTATATATATACTACCTCCGTCCCTAATTCATTGTCAAAAAAACTACTTTTATAAGTCCAAAATATTTATGAACTTGTGTAAAAAATTTGCAATTTAACACATATGCCCTTACACCACATAGAAAATTGGGAAAGAAAAAATAAAATATATTGTATACTAGTATTAATTAAGGGTAATATAAGTATTTTAATTATTGGAATTGTAAATTGACAAATAAAAAGGGACAAGATAGTTTGAAAATTTGACACTCATTTAGGGACGAATGTAGTATATATGATGTAGACTTGCCATAAATACTCGACCTCGAAGATAGTATATTTATATCAACGATCCCCTTCCCCAAGATAAAGAATAGGAGTAGTTTTAAAATACTACCTCCGTCCTTAATTCATTGTCAAAAAAACTACTTTTATAAGTCCAAAGTATTTAGAAACTTGTGTAAAAATTTTGCAATTTGACACATATGCCCTTACACCACATAGAAAATTGGGAAAGAAAAAATAAAATATATTGTATACTAGTATTAATTAAGGGTAATATATGTATTTTAATTATTGGAATTGTAAAATTGACAAATAAAAAGGGACAAGGTAGTTGAGAAATTTGACACTCATTTAGGGACGGAGGTAATACATAGCTCATAATACGTGCAATTTTATATCAATTAATAAATTTATGATAAACATGTAATTGTTGTTTAATGCAATGAAAATATACGTGTGGTTGTGTACGTTTATACATTTTGATCTCTTCTATATTATCAAAGTATGTGTATATTTTTAGAGCTGGGAAAAGCTGACCCGCTACGATTATTGACTTCAACCGAACACGATATTAAGCGGGTTAGGTAAAAATTTTCAACCGTTTAATTAAATGGGTTGACATGGTAAACCCGTTTAATTAAATGTGTTAGGTTCAAGTCAGGATTTTCAACACGAAAAAACACCTACTTAACCCGTTTAGTTAGGCATGTTAAATGAATCAAGTCATTTGCTTAATAATTGTTACCCAATTATACCGTTTATCAATAAACTTAGGTGAAAATTACAGTTAATACTTTTTGAAATATATGGAGGACTTGTAATTTTGACTTATATGTATCTTTGACTGTGAATTATAAGACATCTCCTTATATATAAATCGAATTATATTACCACACAAGTTGTTGAGTATGATATGTCATTATTCCGAATTCATAATGAGTTGTTTTGTATAAATGAGTTAATGGTTAAATACTTAAATGGGTAAATTGGTAACTTTATTCGAACACGTTTATTTAAATGGGTAAACATGTCAAAATAAGGTCAACCCGCTTATAATTTAAACGGTAAACAGTTTCAATTTCCAACCCGTTTAATAAATGGATTGGGTTCAGGTGAGAGGATTTTGAACCCGTTTTAGTTTGACACGAACACTAACCCAACTCGACCTGACCTATTAGCCAGCTCTATATATTTTGGGTGATACACGAGTTTACGATCCAAAAACCTTCTATCGATCCAACTCTTATTAGGATCTTAAAGTAGTTAGTATGTTACGATCATGTTTTAACCTGAATATTATGTGTTAGAATCACAATACGATTCTATGATCCTACGATTCAATCCTCGATTCTACATGAGTTTAATATATAATGTTTGCCCACATTATCATCTTTAAAATTTTATCATAACAATATAAATTTTGTATTAATATTATCTATTGAATATACAATTTAATGTATTGTTTCATTACTAGTGAACATTTGTTAAGATTTTAACTAATATAGAACGTTTTTGATATTTTCTATTGTATTAGAATCTTACGATCCTCGATCCGATTCTATGATTTCGATCCTAACTACACTTATCGATCCTAATTAGAATCCCGATTCTAACAACCTTGTTTCAACATATTTATTTTTAAGTGTTTTACCCTTTATTAAGTTAGTATTTTCTATAATTTGTGAAACTATTTTTTTTTTATAGTAAGCATATTAATTATAAGAAGCTTTGGATGCATGATTTATGCCAATGAGCATAAATGATAACTTAATTGAATCAACCTCATCCGGTCCATTAGATATATTTTAAGTGTTTTTTTAAAATACAAAAAATAATTGATAGAAATATAATTTTATACAATTTACATATAATATTATAGTTATAAAATTCAATCATACCATTCATTTCAATTTAGTATATCATAATATACTTTTAGTAATAGGACGACATTAAAAAAATATCTTACCCCATAACTTATATCATTTTCGATACTACACAAGTGACATGAATACTCATTGCTTGAACTGATAAGATTAATGTATAGTATTCTAAATTTCAATTTGAGATGAATGATTTCGGTCGTCTTACGTACATACAACCGGCTTAGAGCTGGAAAAATTTTGTCCGACCCGGAAAAGATCGGGTCTGGACATATATTTTTTGTCCGAATTTTTATATTGTTCGAATATTTGGATATAAAATTTCTCTTTTTTTATTGTCCGAGCCCGATTTTAGCTTCGTCCGAATTGTCCGACCCAGTTTGACCCAAAATAGAACCGGGTCCGGACATGAATTTCTCGTTCGAATTTTGATATTGTCCGACCCGGATTTACCCAGACCCGGATTTTTGCCAACGCCAAACCGGCCTCGACAGTAAATAAACAAAAACGAAAAGAAAATCCTCAGTTTGTATTGGTGGGGTTGGTAGCTAGGTATTTGTGATCAGCGTTGACAGGGACAAGACAGTGTCTTATTCCTTATAAAATTAATATTTATTATTATTTTTAATTCTAATTTTTTTATAGATATTATTAATTATCAATTATAAGAAGTTTGGAATATATTGGTTACGCAAACAATTAAAATTGACACTCTAACAAATGAACCCCATTCGTTGGTCATATTTTAGATGTTTTTTTGTAAATTTTAAAAATTATAAATAAAAGTGTGGTTTTATACCATATATATATATAATTATAGTTATAAAAGTCAATCATGTAATTTTTTTTCAATTTAATTTACAAATATATAAATTTTATACATTGACAAGACACTTATTAAGTGTAACGACCCAGAAATTTATCATTTTCGATTTTTGTTACCTCCTGTAGGTCACTAATAGCTAGTAAGGGAAAGTAAGATGTTGAATTGTCCAGAAATGAGAAGTCGAGAAGATATGTAGTAATAGACATACATGGTAATGTTATAACTTGCTTGTTTCTTGCGTTTGGCACTAGTCTTTGATTTCTTTAGAATTTCATCCTTTCTTCAATGCCTTTCTTCATTCTTCAATGACATCCCATGTGAGATTTTTTTAGAGGTGAGATCCGATAAGCATATAATGATGTGCCTCATGCAACCTCTCCTTTTTTCCGGGGGGCCGATCATTACTATGATTACTATTTTAAATTTTTTAGAATCAATTTTTTTCGTAATTCTATAATAGTGTACCCAATTTAATGACAATAACTTCAAGAACAAGGAAAAGTGACTACTACCTCCGTCTCAAAATGTTTGTCATCCTAATTAATTTTATTGTCCCAATTTGTTTGTCACTTTTACAATTTCAATAATTGTAATTCTATTTTTACCCTTAATTAATACATTGTTTATCAATTTTCACAATTCCAACAACTATTATTCTCAATTAATATAAGGGTAATTTGGGGAAATTAAAATTTTTTTCACCCAAATTCCAATGTGTCTTGGTTTTCTCAACTTAAATAAATTGACAAATATAATTGGACGGAGGTAATATAACAGTTCAATATTCTAATTGCAATATTCAGCTCTTTTGTTTATTTTAATACAAACAAACAATAAATACTGGAAAACCCTTTTCTCAAGGGTTTTCCAAGCATATCCTTACTACGGAAATAAACTTAGGTAAATATTTACCGAAAGTTACCGAAGCATACCAAAATTTAGATTTTTTATGTTTAAAATTTTTTTAATTTATAATTTTTAGTTTATTATTTATAATCTTCAATTTTTAATTTTAAAGTTTATATTTTAAATTTAATATTTTAAATTTTAAATTTAAATATTATAGTTTTAAAATTATAAATATAAATTTTTTTTTTAATTTTTTTAATTATTTAATTTTTGATTTTTAATTTTTAATTTTTATTGTTTAATTTTTAGTTTTTAAGAGTTTTTAAAATTTTTGATTTTTAAATTTTTTTAGTTTTTAATTTTGTAATTTTGTAATTTTTATTTTTATTATTATAATTTTTAAATTTTTAAATTTTCAAATTTAAAATTTTAATTTTTAATTTTTTAACTTTTTGATTTTTAAATATTTTTTAATACTTTAATTTTAATTTATGATTTTTAAAATTTTGAAGTTCTTTAAAAGTTTGAAAATTATAAACTTTTATACTGTAACTTTTAATTTGTTCATTTCTAATTTCTAAAGCCATACATAGACTTACATAAATTTATTAAAACTTACCAAAATTTACTAAAATTTACCAAAGTTACCAAAAGGTAACATTTATCATACATATCATTTACAATCCCTACGGAAACTAGAAATTGAACAACAATCAGAACCAGAATGTTATGAAAGCCCAAATTCAGCAAGCTTGTCCGCAACACAATTTTCCTCACGGAAAATATGAGAAATTTGAATATCCCAACACAATGCCATGAAGGATTGAATATCTTGGACCAATTTAGCAATCACCCAAGACATTTGGAACACTTCTTTCATTGCATTTATGAGCACGAGATTGTCCCCTACAAAATAAGACCTCCAAAGACCGCATCTCTAATCTCATTCTGCATAGTAGCAACTTCCGCAACCAACACTGAACAACACCCATCCAATTACTTTAGCTGGGGTTCGTGAACCATCAAAATTTATTTTGACCATCCCCCTGGAAGGTCTTGGCCAGAAGACACAACTAGAAATCTGCTTAATAGGTCGCAAATTGAAGTTAGGCATAGTCAATGCTTCAATCAACCTTCTCCTAATCCTCCATTTAGCTTACTCTAACGTCCGTACTTTTTCTTGTTTTAAATTATGTGACATGTTGTCCTAGTTACCAATTTAGTTTGTTTACTACATGGTCGATTTGAGTTCATATTGTCCATAAAAGGTCATGCATGTCCATAACATCCATATAGGTCCATATATAAAGTCCATGTATTGCCAAGTGCTTTGGTAATGATCATGTCCAAATTAAAGATTTCTCAACAAGGTCGTGTTATGGATTAAGCTTAGGTCAAATGGGGCTTATCTTACCTAGAGAATAAGGTGGGTAGTCCTCACTACATAATCCCCAAGGAGATGCACCCATAGCATAAGTTTTCTCCCTTAGTCCATTATTAAGGTGATTTGTAGTAGGGGAGGGAAAGTAATATTTTCTCATTAGTCACTTTACATATAGGTTCTTTAGTAATGAAAAGTAAACTAGAGTTTGTGTCATAGTAGATATAGAAATTACGTACTTAATTACTTAATTTAAGTCTTTATTCATGTCTTCTAGAAGTAAGCTCTTGGTTCCCATCATCATGCCTTAGCATCCATGCATCCTTTTCCTTTGAAAATCTCCCAACATCATGCCTTCTTAGAAGGATTGGTACCTAAGAACGGGACATAAACATGGATTAGCCGAAGCTAAGTATGAAGATTATAATATACCTAACCATATATATACTTACACAACCATACATAAACATACATATACATACCTAAACGTGCATAAACATACATACACATAAGATAACCTTACATAAATATCCATATACATAAACTTAATCATACATAAACATACATAATCATTAATATACCTACATAAACAAGCATATATAAAATATCATGATCTTTGTGTGCATATGCTCCATGACCTAGATGCATAATGCTCATAAAACGGCTTGGCCAAGCATTTGGATGTCCATGACGCTCCTATGGGTTTCATAGTGAGGATCCTCATACCATAAACCATGATGCCTACGTCACTTAGTGGTACAGCTTATCATACTTTGTCATATTTCCCATGAGATTTGGAGAGCCATAAAAGAACCATAGAAGGTCCATGAAGGAACCATAGAAGGACCATATAAAAATCATATAAGGATCATGAAGGAATCATAAAAGGATCATAAAAGAACCATAGAAAGATCATAAATGGATCATAGAAAGATCATATATAAAAAGATCCATATAGAGCTCATAGAATGATCATAAAAGAACCCTAGAATAACCATAAAAATGAGTGTGCCTTATAGACCATCACTCTCGCTCGGTAGGACTTAATGAATCATATACCCAAGGGGACTTACTAAGGATGACTCAAGATCATCTTACTATGTGCCATGAATGAATGGAATGCTAGATGATGCAATGAACACATAGAACATGCATTATAACTTTTATTCGTTAGTTAAAACCATTAGCATCTCCATAGGACTTGTCATAATAACGTAACATATTTTGGTGGCATCATAAAGTAGCATCCTAGACTTAAATCATAAGTATCATAAAGTAGCACTATAAGTAGCATCATAAATTTTGATCATAAATGGTTTGAGGTAGGTTCTTTGGGATGGGTCTTGGCCTGACAGAGGGCATGACAGTTGGATTATTGAGCAGCTGAAAATATGCATCGATCAAAGTCTTCTGGATGTACAGCCGGAAAATTTGTCAATGACTGCATCATGTGGCTGGGCAATCTGAATGTCTTAGATGATCAAAGGTGCTGCATGTTAGAGTTGTCCAGAATTATAATCACGGTGACTCAATTATGATTGTAGTGTGGTAGCATTTCTCATCTCCCATGGTTGAGGTATTAAGTTGGATTGCACTGTGTGTCTATTTCAACATCAGTGTACTGGTGCAAGTGGATGGTTGTTCTGTCCAAGAGAATTGGCCCAGTTGTGAAAATGTTGCTGGAAAAGTACATATATTCCTTGTTGCCCCTAGCTTGGTTCACTTGGCTGACATTATATATTTCTTGGTGATTAGTGCAGCAAGAATTAACTGGGTGGAATCATAGCTGCCCAAGACATATAAGATAGCTGGAAATAACCAACCATGTTTTGAGATTTCATGTGCAACATGATTAAGGACATCATGTGCAACACACAGTCAAATCATCATGTGTCGAGTTGGTTACTGATGCGGCTAATGGTTTGGTGAAGGAGATATCATGATTCACTGCCTGAAAGGGTTCTCATCGCATGCATTTCATTATTTCATTTTTTCAGTTGGCCTATATCTAGTTTCACCTAATGTATCTGGAGATGGTGTTATCGATGTTGAGCAGTTTCATGTTAGCCTCCATGGGTGGTAGTTTTTCACTTTGCATTTTGCGACTTGTATGCACCTTGTGCTGTCAGTCTGAGTCTATTGGCTCTTTATGGCTTCTAAATAAAAGGGTCTATTGACCGTTAATTATAAAAAAAAAAGTAGCATCACAAACTTAGAATTATATAACTTTTTGTCATATAATCATGGTAACGTCAAGATTAACACATAAAAAATGGAATAATATGACTTTATTTTTGAAGAAATGATTCTAACTCTTGCTTGGATTCTAGCAAAGGTGTAATGAAAAGACAATTTATTTTTAATTTCAAATAAAATTACTTTAAACAAATAATTAATTCTTTGGTCTTAAAACAAATAACTCTTTGGCTAAAATAATTAATTCTTTGGTCTTATAACTCTTTTTTTAGTGGTTTTTTGGCTAAAACATGAATAACTTAGCAAAAACCTTCAAATTTCCAATTTTGGTGCTAAACTCGTTTTTTTGCAGAAAAATCAGTTTTTCGCCCAGTTTTGTTTATTTTCGTTCTCTCTCTATACAAAAGCTTTTAAGATCACTCAAATTGGAAATGTTCCGATTTTGAGTCTAGTTTAACTCCATATTTTAATTTTATTTTTAAGAGTTACCGATTGTACAGTTTTTACAAAAACCGAACCTTTATCAAAATATACGCGAATCTGGAAAGAGTTTGGTTTTTTGCTCTATAACTCACTGCCCTTATATATTTTTGCAAAATGAATCTTTCAATGGGTTTCTAGAAATATAAACCTACAAATTTCATGTTGAAATTTGAAAATTTTTCCGAAATATGTTTTTATCTTGCTGTTATTTTGAATTCGAAAAACCCGAGATCGAACTTGGTTGTTTAAGCAATAAAAACTCATCTTATGAACATCCATGGTGGCTGAATCTCATGGGGCTTTTTATTCAATACTTTTTTCAAGTTTTAAAGACCATTTTAACACCTAAAACAAGATCAGAGTAAAAATATGAAATTCGGATTTAGGGAAAAAGGGTACCATTTTAATTCGTTTTTAGCCATTTCCCGGTTATTAGAGCAACTATTGTTTTTGTTTACTTAATCTAACATGAGGGTTGAAACTTTTGAAAGAAAATACACCTTTCAAAGTGGCTAGAGTACGTGTATGGAAGAGATTCCTTGGATACTTGAGAACTAACACTTCCTTTACAACTCTTTTCTTCTAGTTCTAATGTAATTCTTTTTGTGTTTGAAGGGAGTGTCTGGTATAGTGATGTTCTTGGACTGATTTGGGATGGATGAGGGGTTTTATAATAGTGAGAAGGAGGGGGTTGGCTAAGTGGAGAGAGAATGAGGAAGATTTTTTGCTATTTGGGTGTAAGATCAAGCAAAATATAGAGATAGATATGGAGAATATTTGGTTGGATTGTGCTAGCCACTTGCCATCATTTTCATTTTTATATGATGTGATTAATTAAAACAATGGGTTGCATATATGAGGGAATTAGTGAGGATGTGGGTTTTAGTTTTGTTTTCAATTGGTATTCTACACCTAGATGCTTCCCTACAAGTCTACTTACAAAGTTACAATAATTCATTTCCTTTAATCATTTTAATGGATAATGAGATGGATTTTTTTGTTCTTTTTCCCATAGGTGGAATCACATATGGGGATTACGACAAAGGAGTTTGCAAGATAAAGAATTAAGATTTTCCTTGGTAGATAAAATTCCCTATAAAAAAAATTCCATTTTCATAATTTATGTGCTTTATAATTTTTGAACCACAAAGGCATATATATCTTGGCATATTCTCATGTTGTATGAATAAATATTACTAAATGGTATCCTTATTTGACCCTTGTCATATATTAGCAGACTTTTATGTTATTTCCTGGGTCTAGGTTTCCTTGATACACATAATTTTCATAGATAATCTCATAAAATTTTCAAACGATGACTAATGCTTATAATCACATTTTATAATAAGAAAAATATTATGAGCGTATTACACTTACGCCCCTTAGCTCTCAGTAAGGTACTCCCAGGCGGAGTGTATCTATGTTTAAATACAACTGTATTTCTTGTTTTCCAAATACTCCATAGAATCGCAACCACCCTATCAAGGTGGGGGCGACGTCGGTGCCAGCGGGACGCGGGTGGCCATGGTGGTGGTGCTAGCAGAGCAGAGAGAAAAAGGGTGTTAAGGTTTGGGAGAGGGAGAAGTTGAGCGAATGGGTTCGAATTTTGGGACTGTTTGGGATGACCGTGTGAAGAGGTCCAGGTTCCATTCTCCTCTCTGGTGACCTATGCCAAGCGAGCCGCTTCGTCCAACTCGAGCCTTGAGTTACAATTTTCGGTCACTTTTGGAGTTGCGAGGCTAGTCTCGGCCATCCAATGGATGGGCCCCGGGGCTCCTTAGGGAGGCCCGCTCACAACACCGACCCCGGAGGCCTCGGGACTGGACCGGGCCGTCTCAAGACTAGAGAATAGGAGGTATCGGGGTGCGGGTGTTTAAACCCCCGGAAGCAATAAAATCGAAGCACCGAACTTGGCGTCAGAGGGCCTGCTCGCCCGAGCCAAGCTCCTGCCAGATGTCGTCGTGCGCGGACTTGGCGTCTTACAGCAAGGTGTCGCGACTTAGTGGACTTGCTCGGCCGAGTCACCCTTTGGCTCGCCCGAGCCGTGCTTCTGCCAGGTCTCAGTCGTGCACACAACCACGCGACCAGTGGGCCTACTCGCCCGAGCCGCCCCTTGGCTCGCCCGAGCCGAGCATCTGCCAGATCCTAGTCGTGCACGCAACCATCCACTCAGACGGCCTACTCGCCCGAGCCATCCCTTGGCTCGCTCGAGCCATCGTTCGGGAAGACGCTGTTTTTACTCTGTTTTAACTTAATTTCGGGTTTAGTATAAATAGCTTGTTATCATGTTTTTCCAGGACACTTTTGACTGATTAATGAATATGCTTATGCATTGGTTAGGGTTTCTCCCTTTTCTCTCAAAATCTTGCCTTACTTTATCAATTAATTAATGGTGGTGTTTGCAAGTCATCTCTTTATTGATCATTTGGTGGATTAATCCTTTACGATGGTCATGGTGGGATGCTAGGCTTTGGTGGTGGAATCTCCTTTATCTAAGTCATATCCAAACCTTTTGGGTGTCCAAGCTATTGTTAGATTGTTGATTCAAATCTCTCAAGCTAGTCCATCATTCTCTCCCATCACGCCACGCTCCATTTGGTATCAGAGCACAAGGTTATTCATCTAGCTTGAGTTTTCCATTGTTCTTGCTAGTTTGTTCTCTATTGTTGGGTTTTTGGTATTTTGATTGAAATATTGGTGTTCCCCAACCCTTGTGACTCCAAGTGTGTTGGAGAAATTGTTATTGCTATTGTGTTTGTTGATTTTGATGCATATCAGAGCTTGGAGGAAGAGTTGGAAAATTTGTGCCCTCAAGGTGTTCGATAAAATGCCCAAGTGAGAAAAACACAAAGAACCCTTAGCCAAACACAAACCAACCACAAAAAAAACCCCAAAACTCCACAAAAATACCCCAAACACAATCCGTCCCATACCTTTCCCTCGATATGGATGGTCACGATGATTCCGATCGAGAGGAACCTAGCCACCGGAGGAGTTTCCGAGTCCAAGGAATTGAGGACCGACTCGCCACGATGGACGAGAGGTTCACTTCTCTTGAGAATCGTAACGCTAACATCGAGCGGACTCTTCTGGAGATTGCGACACAAATGAAAAATTTGACGGTGCAACGTCAAGGTCAACCACAAGTTGAACGACGGAGGCGAGCACAAAGCCCTATCCTTCCTCCTCCAAACTTTGAGTTGAGTGACGATGCTAGAGGCTCTCCACGACACCGAATTCGTCGGAATGTGCAAGATCCACCCCCTCGTGACGACTTCCAGGACATTAAAATTGACATTTCCCGAATTCAATGGCTCCACTGACCCGGATGACTACATCGAATGGATCCAACTAATGGATAGGATCGTCGAGACCAAGGAGTATGATGATGAGAAGGCTTATAAAATCGCAAGCTTGAAACTCACCAGGGGCGCTTCGCTTTGGTTTGAAAATATGAAGTTGCAACGGGCTCGTGAAGGGAAGGCGAGGATTTCTACTTGGACCCGGCTTAAGCAAGTGATGAATCGCCGCTTTTTACCAAACACTTACCGTCACGACGTTCTGAAGAAGGCATATGCCCTTACCCAAGGCAAACGAACCGTCAGGGAGTACATATCGGAATTCGAGCAACTTCTTATCAAAAGTGGTCTCCAGGAACCTGAAGATCAAACCATGATGCGCTTTTTGAATGGCTTGGATTCCACCATCGCTAAAAGGGTCGAGATTCAACCTTACTATTCCCTGGATGAGTTGTGTAGTTTTGCCCTTCGAGTTGAACGACGTCGGAAAGAAAAGGCTCTCGCCAAACTGATTTCACGCAACTACTTTCCACCGTCAAACCGTCCTCCTCTTCAATCGGCCACCCCCAAACCTAGTGAGACATCCAAGTTCCCTGCGACACCCCGAGCTGATAAAGGGAAGGGACTTGTTGTGGCGTCTCCTACGGGAACCACTCGTCTTGTGGAAGGAAAGAAATGCTTCAAGTGCCATGGATATGGCCACTTCCAGGCCGATTGCTCGAACCGACGGACCTTGACTCTCAAGGAGGTTCAGGACATTGACGAGAAATTGCAAGGAGCCCAGGATGAGCCTGAATTTGTTGTCGAGGATGCATACACTAGTGAAGAAGGAGAAACCGCAGCTGTTTCGCGTGACCAAGGAGGCGCTCTCGTCTTGAGGCGAGCTTTGCATGTTCAAGAAGCCCCTCTTGACAGAGCCCAGCGGGAGACTATATTCCAAACACGATACTTAGTTGGGGGCAAGGTGCGCGAGCTCATCATTGACGGGGGAAGCTGTACTAATGTGGCCTCTACCTATATGGTTGACAAATTGGGATTACCCCTATTGCCTCATCCCCGTCCCTATTCGCTGAAATGGCTCAATGACCACGAAGGCATTAAGGTAACCAATCGTGTCTTAGTGAATTTAACTTTTGGCACTAACTACAAGGACTCTATTGTTTGTGATGTTGTCCCCATGAGCGCGTGTCACGTATTGTTGGATCGACCGTGGCAATTTGACAAGAAGACCACTCATGACGGATTGAAGAATACTTACTCCTTTATCCACGAGGGCAAGAGGGTTAAACTCCTTCCACTAGCACCACATGAAATATCACCACCTAAACTTGGGGCGGGAAGTGAGGAGCCCAAACACTTGAGTGAGACACAGCTCGAGCGAGCCCTAAGTAAGGGGAAGGCTATTTTTGCCTTGCTCCTCTTAGAGGCGAACACATGTGAGGAATTGAAACCTAAACACCCTCTCGTTGTCCCTCTTCTTGCTGATTTTGGAGATGTGTTCCCCGATGAGCTCCCACCGGGTCTACCTCCTATCCGAGGTATTGAGCATCAAATCGACCTTATACCGGGCGCTCCACTCCCCAACTAGGCGGCATATCGGTGCAACCTGCAAGAAACAAGGGAGTTACAAAGACAGGTTGACGAGCTTATTTCACGAGGCTATGTTCGAGAGAGTATGAGTCCGTGCTCCGTTCCGGCCCTCCTGGTGCCGAAGAAAGATGGAACCTTCAGGATGTGTGTAGATAGCCGAGCCATCAACAACATTACCATCAAGTATCGGTACCCTATACCGAGGCTTGATGACATGCTCGATGAACTACATGGCTCCTGTATCTTCTCCAAGATTGATCTACGGAGTGGCTACCATCAAATCCGTATGAAGGAAGGCGATGAGTGGAAGACAGCGTTCAAGACAAAGGGGGGATTATATGAGTGGCTTGTCATACCATTTGGACTTTCCAACGCCCCGAGCACATTCATACGTCTTATGAACGAGATGTTGAGACCCTTTATTGGTAAATTCGTCGTGGTTTATTTCGATGATATTCTATTATATTCGAGGAGTGAAGCGGAGCATATTGTGCATTTGGAGCGGGTGTTCGAGGTCTTGCGGCAACAACGGCTTTACGGAAAACTGGAGAAGTGCGAATTTTGCTGTCCCCAAGTCACCTTTCTTGGGTATATTTGTTTCCGGCACGGGAATTTCTATGGATCCTTCAAAGGTGGAGGCCATCTGTTCTTGGCCCTCTCCCTCTACCATTACGGAGGTGAGGAGCTTCCACGGTCTTGCTTCGTTCTACCGCCGGTTCATTAAGGGCTTTAGTACCCTTACCGCCCCTATTACCGAGTGCATGAAGAAGGGCGCCTTTGAGTGGACCCGAGCAGCCCAAGGAGCTTTTAATAAGCTGAAATCCCAACTTTGTGAAGCTCCGGTGCTTGCTCTCCCGGATTTCACACAAGCCTTCGAAGTTGATTGCGATGCTAGTGGTGTAGGCATTGGAGCCGTGTTGATGCAAAACCAACGTCCTATCGCTTATTTCAGTGAGAAACTCAGCGGTTCAAGGAGGAACACGTATGATAAGGAGTTTTATGCTCTCGTGCGGGCTCTAGATCATTGGTCACACTATTTGAGGCCGAGCTAGTTTGTCCTTCATTCAGACCATGAGGCGCTCAAATATTTGAATGGACAACACAAGCTTAGCTCCCGGCATGCTAATTGGGTTGAGTTCCTTCAAGGATTTAATTTTGTAGCGAAACACAAGAAGGGGAGTGTAAATGTGGTCGCCGATGCGCTTTCGAGGAGACACTCTCTTCTTTCCATAGTTGAGGCAAGGGTACTTGGGTTTCAGCACCTAAAGGAGTTTTATAAGGAGGATGATGACTTTAAATCACACCTCGGTGGTGGTGATGGACCGTATTTGCTACAAGACGGATTTCTCTTCAAGGGCAAATTGTGCGTTCCAAAATGTCCGTTGAGAAAGCTTCTAGTGCGGGAGGTTCATGGAGGTAGACTCGCTGGTCACTTCGGTATCTATAAGACCATCGACATGTTAAAGGAGCACTTTTATTGGCCGAAGATGGGAGGCGATGTGCAGGACGTGGTATCGAAGTGTATTATTTGTCACCATGCCAAGAGCCAGTTCCACCAAGGGCTTTATACACCCCTTCCGGTTCCGAATGGTCCGTGGGAGGATTTGAGTATGGACTTCATTGTAGCTCTTCCCCGAACCGTGCGTGGCAAAGATGCAATTCTAGTCGTCGTTGACCACTTTTCTAAAATGGCGCATTTCATTGCCTGCGAGAAAACCGATGACGCCACACATATTTCCACCCTTTTCTTCCGAGAGGTGGTGCGTTTACATGGTGTCCCGAGGACTATTGTGTCGGATCGTGATACTAAATTCATGGGTCACTTTTGGAGGTCTTTGTGGAAGCTCTTGGGAACGAAGCTCTTGTGAGTCAGAGTCTATGAGATTGGGATGCCAAGTTATGTCACGCTGAGTTTGCTTATAATCGGTCCCCCTCTCTTGCTACGGGTCATTCGCCCTTTCAGACTTGCTATGGTATCTACCCTATCACTCCTATCGAGCTCCTTCCTCTTCCTTTAGAGTCGAGGGTTAGCTTTAAAGCAAGTGAGAAGGCCGCTGAGATCCAGAAGCTTCACCGGCAAATTCGGGAGAAGATCGAGCGCACCAATGAACTTTATAAGGCCCGAGCGAACAAGCATCGCCGTGGTATCACGTTCAAGCCCGGGGACTTGGTTTGGCTACATCTAAGGAAGGAACGGTTTCGTTCCCGGAGGAGTAATAAGCTAATGCCACGAAGCGAGGGACTGTTCAAGGTTTTGGCCATGATAAATGATAATGCCTACAAGCTTGATCTTCCGGGTGACATCGGTGTTTCATCAACCTTCAACATCGGGGACCTCTCACCCTACATTGAGGATGTTGAACCCGACGTGGATTTGAGGGCAAATCCTCTTCAAGAAGGGGAGGATGAAGAGGTCCGGGTTCCATTCTCCTCTCTGGTGACCTCTGCCAAGCGAGCCGCTTCGTCCAACTCGACCCTTGAGTTACGATTTCCGGTCACTTCTGGAGTTGCGAGGCTAGTCTCGGCCATCCAATGGATAGGCCCCGGGGCTCCTTAGGGAGGCCCGCTCACAACACTGACCCCGGAGGCCTCGGGACTGGACCGGGCCGTCTCGAGACTAGAGAATAGGAGGTATCGGGGTGCGGGTGTTTAAACCCCCGGAAGCAATAAAATCGAAGCACCGAACTTGGCGTCAGAGGGCCTGCTCGCCCGAGCCGAGCTTATGGCTCGCCCGAGCCAAGCTCCTGCCAGATGTTGTCGTGCGCGGACTTGGCGTCTTACAGCAAGGTGTCGCGACTTAGTGGACCTGCTCGGCCGA
Source organism: Portulaca oleracea (assembly GCA_029582165.1). Taxonomy (NCBI): domain Eukaryota; kingdom Viridiplantae; phylum Streptophyta; class Magnoliopsida; order Caryophyllales; family Portulacaceae; genus Portulaca; species Portulaca oleracea. The sequence goes on along the minus strand of CM055869.1, from coordinate 31,259,159 downwards.
GTCACCCTTTGGCTCGCCCGAGCCGTGCTTCTGCCAGGTCTCAGTCGTGCACGCAACCACGCGACCAGTGGGCCTACTCGCCCGAGCCGCCCCTTGGCTCGCCTGAGCCGAGCATCTGCCTGATCCTAGTCATGCACGCAACCATCCACTTAGACGGCTTGCTCGCCCGAGCCATCGTTCGGGAAGACGCTGTTTTTACTCTGTTTTAACTTAATTTCTGGTTTAGTATAAATAGCTTGTTATCATGTTTGTCCAGGACACTTTTGACTGATTAATGAATATGCTTATGCATTTGTTAGGGTTTCTCCCTTTTCTCTCAAAATCTTGCTTTACTTTATCAATTAAATAATGGTGGTGTTTGCAAGTCATCTCTTTATTGATCATTTGGTGGATTAATCCTTTATGATGGTCATGGTGGGATGCTAGGCTTTGGTGGTGGAATCTCCTTTATACAAGTCATATCCAAACCTTTTGGGTGTCCAAGCTATTGTTAGATTGTTGATTCAAATCTCTCAAGCTAGTCCATCATTCTCTCCCATCACGCCACGCTCCACCGTGCCAAAACGCACACTTGCCCGTGCCTGAATTCTTGATTTTTCTATTCCGTCTTTTTTGGGTGTGCTAATTGGCATGAGTGGATGTGCACGTACCCTAGCCATTTTGCAAACTTGCTGTTTTAGGTGTGTAGAGTGACAGACCCAGCTGTGCTACTTGAAAAATATGAAACTTATACAAAAGAAACACCAATTGACACACACCCAACTCCCTTCTTTCTTTTTCTCTCCTAATCTTTTTCATTAAATTTTTTCACCCAACAATAACACACACTCTCTCATCAATTTTTTTAATTTTCATAAGTTTCTTTTTTAACTATCTTTTTTCTTTCTTTTTTCTTCAATCAAAATAAAACAAAGCAAAAGAAAAGAAAAGAAAAGGAAAGTGTAAGCTAGAAAGCATGAAAACTGGGGCTACCTCCCCAGAAGCGCTTGTTTAAGGTCCCGAGCTTGACTGTAGGAAACTCATATGACATCAAGGCTCGCAAGAGCTGATCATACACCAAAGCATACATCTCGCAATACAGGAAATAAGAGAATATTAGCAAAAGTATGACAAACAACACAAGCATTCTCTTAAATTTAGCCAATGCATTGAAAAGTTGAAAGAATGCTCAAAGAAGGTGTTAGACACAAATTTTCTAGGCATCTCCCCTAGTGTGGACAAGAAGAATCAAATGAGAGGTTAGAACCTCTATAATCACCAAGAGAAATAAGGCACGCATGCTCGGGGGAGAGGGTGGAATGAAGTGAAGGAGAAATGATCGCTTGAAGGGGAGACAAAAATACATTCTTAGTATAATCAAAGCACATGAGAGAATCCTCGAGCACAACCTCCTCAATATTTTCTTCAAACACATATCCCGCTCACAATCATCATCCAACTCATCAAAATATTCAGAGGTAATGAAGGAAAATGTAGGATTATACCACATAACGACACTTTCAATGTTAGATGAAGACGCATCAATATCATCAACAATCTCTGACTCATCATATGAGGAATCTATACATGAAGGGGAAGAGACTGCTACTAACAAGAATGCATCATCTAAAACATCATCAAAAGAGAAAGTGCAACACTCAGGATCATAACTCATAGAAAATGATTCATATTCACACAAAGATACATCATTAAGAGCCAGGTCTATATCATGAGATGGGGGCTCACATGCTAATGAAGGAGAAAAAGAGTCATAATCACCATCCTCCCAGTCACACAAAAGACGACTTGGAGTAGAAAACTCAAATGCATCCAATGAACAATCCTTAGGGAAGAAAGTTCTAGCCTATGGTCACTCTCATAAAAATCAAAGCGTATTGCTCTTCAATTGATGCACGAACAAACCCATGTTGGAAACAATCGATTTAGGACCATTTGCTACTCTCGACAAACACTCCTCATGATGGTTCATTACATTTTCAACAAAGGCCAATGAAGCAACACCAATGAAAGGGTTGGTAAGATGAGCAGACGAATCAAATGGCATTGTAGACACCCAAAAAGTGTCTCATAATCATTGAAATTATTTTTATTCTATTTTAGAAAAATGCCTATAAAAGTGAAATGCAAAAAGAAAAAAATAAATCACAAAAAAAAGCCTAATCCAAACGACCCAAAAAAGTAAAGTCTGGCACGCGGCCCAAAGCAGGACTGGAATCCGGATATGGGCATACCTGCAGGTATTCTGGTGGGTTATGCCCGACCCAGGTCACCTCGGAAAGCGTGCCCACCTCGGAAAGCATGACTCTGGGCTTCTCCCAGGCCCAGCATACCGGCAGGTAATCTGTCGGGTCGGGTTGCCTCGGGAAGCGTGGTCCACCTCGGAAAGTGTGACTGACTTTCTCCCAGGCCCAGCATACCGGCAGGTATTCTGTCGGGTCAGGCCGGGGTTGTCTCGGGAAGCGTGCTCACCTCGGGAAGCGGGCCCACCTCGGAAAGCGTACAACTGGGCTTCTCCCAGGCCCAGCATACCGACAGGTATTTGGACGGGTCAGGCCCGACCCGATCTACCTCGGGAAGCACGCTGACCTAGGGAAACGCGCAGCTGGGCGCCTCCAAAGCCCAGCATGCCTGCAGGTATTGTAGGTGGGTTCTGCCCGACCCAGGGCGCCACCATCCACCTCGAGAAGCATGATTTTTCGCGCAGCTGGGCCTAATACTTGGCGGTATTATGCCGCATTTTCCCCCCTCTTTTTTAACCTAATTCTCAACCCTAATTTCTCCTATAAAACCCCTCTCATCCCCCATTTCATGACACACCGAAATCACCCTGGCCTATTGACACTTGGTGATTTCATCTTCTCTTCTCCCTTTTCTATTTCCTTCATTTTTGCATACACTCTGATTGGCATTTTATTTGTTTCTATCTCTTCTCCGTTCATATTATCTTGTAATTTGAGTTAACCCTAAACTCGACCTAAATAATATGGATTACTTGTGAATAAAGGTACGTTCTTATTCAATTCTTTTATTTCTTGTATTTATTTCTCGTTTACTATTGCATTGTATGTAACTAAATAACATTAATCACGATAATTAATACTCTGTTCTACTCTTTTCTTTCCCCTTCTCTTTTTTTTTTTATTTTAACCGGTTTAGTAAAATTCGTCCGTTGAACAGGAGGATTCGGGAATTTTATTCCCGAATTCGTAACCTTACCCTCGGATCCGAATCTCGTGGTTCGTGGTTTGTGGAGTCACTTCTTTTTTTAGTTTATTAATTCTCGTTCAAAAATTAATTGGCGACTCTCTCCTCCTTTTTTTTCCTTTTATTTCTCTTTTTCGGATTTTATTGTTCGGATTTCAGAAAATTAATCACGAAAATAAAATTTTTCTTTTTTTCTTTTTTAGGTCCGAATCCTTAAGTCCGGAAGTAGGCTCCGAGGCCGGGACGGACAGAATACCCGGCGGTATTCTGGCCCGACCCACGGCCCGGACCTGACTTCCAGATCGGGACTCTCTTTTCTGGATTCCCGACCCACGATACCTGCAGGTATCGCTGTGGACAGGGACCTCGGTCCCGGGTTTGAATCTTCTTCCTTTTTTTTTTCTTTTTTTATTTCTTCTCGCTTTTATTTCTTTTCTTTCGTATTTTATTTTCTATTTCGGAAAGCTAATCTAAAAAAAAGATTTCCTTTTCTTTTTTTCTGTGTCGGAAACAGATCCCGAGGTCGGGGCAGGTGGAATACCTGGCGATATTCCGGTCAGACCCGCGCCTCGGATCTGATTTCCAGGCCCGGGCCCTTTTTTCTTTCTGGGTCACTGACTCACAATACCTGCAGGTATTGCTACAGTAAATCGTCCCGAGCCCAGTCCCGGGGTTCTCTGTTTGTCCGTTCTTTTTCTTCTGTTTCCTTTTTTTTGTTTTCTGTTTGTTTCGTAGAGTAAATAAAATTCCCAACTAAAAAAGTATTTTAAAAAAAAGAGTTTATTAAAAAATTTAAACTTTAATTTATTTTAAACGAAAATTCAAGCAAATCTTCTCAAAGAAAAGACACCCATTTCGACTCGCCGTTTACCGCGAGGGATACCACGGGGATTTTCTCGGGTCCCACACATGGCGACTCCACTGGGGACTTACTTTAAGAGGGTAAAACTTGAAAAACCGGTTTTTTTAATTTTTGAGTAGAAAAGGAGAAATTAATTCTTGTAATTTTTATTATTTAGCTAGGCATCGTGCATACGGACCTCCATCTCGATTTTTTATAAATCGGGATGAACCCAAAGGTACCGTCTAGGTTAACTCAATTTCCCTCTTGGGTAAAGTATATTTTCGAATTTAAGGAATGAACCTCACATTTCCAGAAGATCGCGAATTACTTTCCCACTCATGAAGCACTCCAAAATTCTCGGGATTATGAATTTACATTTTCCCTTTAATTTTGCGAGAAACACACGGGTCACACTACTATGAACACCATAGAATTTGTGGCGAGTGAGAGACATGAGTATATTAGTTTTAGGTATCCGACCTTAAACCTGTGAACATAGAACCTTGGTTAGGTGCATTACCCACTTTGTATGCTATGTGCATTCTTGTTGTGAGGTGTGTAAATTATGTGCTATATGTTTTTCTTTTTTTAAGAGTCGGTCTCATGATTCTTTCCTCCCCAAATACCGCTTTAGTTTGGGAAATAGTCATGCAAAGGTTAAAGAAGACCTAGAGGTCTCTGTTGGGCCCAAATCAAAGAAGTTTGATTAAGCCCAGGATCTTAGCTTGACTTTGTCCAACCCTTGGTTGTATTTGGGCCCATAAAGTGTGTATCCGGACATCATTCAAAATCTGAGTTCATTAAGACTTTAATGTTGACTCGATCTTATGATGGCCCGATGGACCTTCCCCGTACATAGTCTCATCTTAGGCTAGAGGTCATCATGCAAGCCCAATGTTGGGTGAGTCAAGTCAAAAGGAAAAAATTAGCATGTAGGCATGGTCTGCATTAGGTTGTCTCATATAGGTCGTTAGGTCGTTGGGTAGGTCAATGTCAGGGTTGATTTTTTAAGTTTATGGTTTCCATACAGGCAGAATAAGGATTCGGTGACCGACTTTGAATTCAGAGTAAACAAATTGCCTTCTTTGCACCACTGTCTCCAATGGCCTCCAACGGAATACATAGCAACGATAAACTCAATCTCTTTATCTCCCAACGTTTGACTGAATTTTCACAGCAAATGCAAGGCAACGATAGGAGAATAGATGAAATCATCGAAACGTTAGCAAGGATGAATGATGAGCTGAATTTTCTTGATAACGATGGAAGCAACACTCCTCATAGTGAAATGTCAAGCATGCGTGAAATAGAGAGAGAGATCCCTATGTCTGCAAATCACCATATGGACGACACGGGACTCACTTTTATTCCTAGTGGTGATCAACCACATAAGTCCAACTTACCAATGGATAAGTTTAAAACAATTCCACATGTCTCCCGATCACCTTTAACTAAGAAGAAAGACCAAATTTCGCCCTTAGCTACAAGAGGATATCAAGAAAGAAGATGTGATGAACGAGAAAGTTCTTTTATGGACAAACTCTTTACAACAATAATTCAAATGCAATCACGCATGGAGGGTCTGGACCGAAAAATGGATATGATCCTTTGGATTCTACAAAACGACATAAGGACGACCAATATTGAAATCGCATCAGATAAAATATTGGAGAAGGATCATCATCAATGGGATTGCATAACACTGACATTCATCAAAGGGCTCCTAATTCCTCTGCTAAGAATGTTGAAATTCCAATCTACACTACCAATACCGAGGCTCTCAATTGTCTTCTTAAGGAAGGAAAGATCGAGCTTCCCCGCTCGATCACGAACCGGGCGAGGAAAATTTTGGAACTCAAGTAAGTTTTGCGGATATCATAGACTTGAGGTCATGATATCAAATCGCTTCACCCTCAAGAAAAAACTTGAAGAAGTGTTCCAATTAGGAGAACTGCCACCAGCACAAACAATACAGAAGCCCCATTAGAAATTCAGGCTATACGGGGATCTTCCGCTGCAAGCTCTATAATCCTCGGTTACATCAGAGTAGAAGATGACAAGGCTTAATTAGGAGATTTTATATTATCATTCCTTTTCTTTCCGTGAAAGTTGGCATTTATTTTCAGAGTCAGTTGGGATGTATCCCAAGTAGGATTTTTCAATGTATTCATCTTAGTTGCATTCAATAAAGATGAAACCTTTCATGATTCTGACTCTTGTCTTCCCCGACCGTTCATTTGCTTCTAAACTGCTAAGGAAATAATCTTGTGCTTGCATTCCTGGTTTGAATTGAAGAGCTCTCTCCCCCATATGACCATCCAAGTCTAACACATCCATCTTCTCATATTTTCCACTCCATCTCACATCTCTATCAAATTTTCTCTATCCTTTTTTGCCCAACCCTGAGTCCAAGGTTAATAAAGAGAAGAGAGGCTAACTTCACCGCCAAAGCGAGGTTAGGCAAAAGGAGAGACAAATAAAAAAGAGCGAGGCCAACTTGAACACTTATCTAACAAGTTGGACAAAATGAGTGAAAATTAAGAAGAGAGAAGCTAACCTGAACACCCATCTAACAGGTTAGGTAAAAGGGGAGAATTCAAAGCAACCAATAGTCTTTAAAATTGAATCTCACTATCAACTAAATCATGCAACTTTAAAAAGACATGCCTATGACAGAAGGCTTCCACCCCTTACCACCTAGCTACATCATAACCATCTTCATTCTCACTTCGCTGCTTCACCTACATTTCATCACACATCATCTTCGCAACCACTACTATGAACCCGATCGTTCATTTTATGATCTCTTCCCTAAATCCATTTAAGCCAACTAATGTGTTGCGGTGACAAATACAATGGATAAGAGAAATTTAGATTTGGTTGTCGAGTTCAAAAAAAAAAACAACAAAAAAATATACAAAAAAAAAAGAGAAAGAAGAAAGCAAGAATAACAGGCATAAGAGGCAATCATCGGTTTACATTACAAAACCTTCCCGTCAAACCCTCACTCCTATCTTTCCCATTAAACCCTTGACCCATCTCAAAGTCCTTCTTGAGGCATCAATCAAAGCTGCACATGTTGAACTACAACTGGCCTGATTCCACAATGGATACGTAGGAGAACCTCTTTGAGGCCCGGCCGCTGCAATTCGCTTTAGAGAAAATCTATCATCATGTCATTTGGTCTTTGAGAGATAGAATGAAGAGTGGCTAGCTCGAAAACCTCACTAGGCAAGCTAGGCAAAAGGAGAGGAAACCTTGGTCTCTAATGACACTGACAAGCTGTCAGATTTGTTTCACCAAAGCACACCCACCTTTTCCCATCAGACTTGGATCACCCTTCATACCTAAATTCATCAAACCATAACCATTTGACCATCGCTTCCCTTATGAAATATGGTAGTCCATCCATGGACCATCTCATCCACCTTCACCAGTTTGAACTTCTGTCTATCGAACTACTCATCCATTCACTAGTTTGTCCAATACATCTAATCGCCACCCTCACCGAACCACTTACAACCTTATCTCGCCCTCTATTTGGGCATGAGTTTTCATTGTCTTTTCCATCATTCCCATTTTTTCACCCCATCACCTTGTGAGCATTTCTGATTCGGTTTTTAGTGCATGTATGAGATTCGTCAGTTAATCCCTGCTTTCAGAACAACTGAGTGAGGGATAACTCCTTTAGCAGAACAAGAAGCTAGCTACATCAAAATAGGGCGTTACTTGAAGGTGACACCCACCTAGGTATGAGATTCGTCATTCTGACTCACCTAAAGACGCATGTTCATTGATACTGGGGGCTTGGTGCTTACATGTTCCTACCTAAAAGAATCAAGAAGAATAGAGAAAAGGCAAGAGAATCAAGACGACTTGTCGCTTGATCCTTCTTAGCGCTTGGGGTTCCTAATCATGACATCAAGGTCGAGCATCCTAACTATCCTATCACGCAGCTTAAGCAGATCGAGTCTTTCATTAATATTGTCTTCTGCAGCATTTCAACTGAGGGCTCGCTCATCACTCAATATCCACATCCCGACAACTTACGAGGTAGTTCGACAAGAGAACTCATCATTTTCACTATTTTTGCCTTGTCCTGAAACTCACTTCGAAATCACTCTTGACATTTAGAGTTTTTGATTTACTTTTCCTTTTTTTTCTTTCCTCGGGAAAGTGGGGGCTGTTCATATCGCATACATGCAGTAAATCAATGTGCATTTTTTTAGTTTTTGTTTTTAGGTCATGTGCATTTTTCATTTTAAGTCACATTAGTTTGCATTTTGAGTCACATTAATTTGTTTTTCATTTTCATTTTGAGTCACGTTAGTTGTTTTTTAGTTTTTATTTATTTATTTATTTTTTTCTTTCTCTTCTCGAGTCAAATAAAAAAAAGAAGTCACATGCATTGCATAAATAAAAAAATACAGAAAAATAAAAAAGAGTCACACCATGCATTAGAATTAGGACTGCATAAAATCATGCATAAAGAATCTTATAGAATATAATGCATAATAGAGTTGTGTATTGCACATACTTTTTCTCTTATAATTCATGTAGCATAGCATGCATAAGACCGCATCTGCATTCTTCTGTCTCCCGCCCGAACCTCAAAAGAAATGCAACCATGACGGCTAGAAATCAAGCAAGCTCACTTGGGGTCTTGATCGCCTTCGGAAGTATTGCCAGAAGCTCAAAGGACGTTGCTAATGAAGAAATAATTCGAGTTTTACGAGAATTAAATCATTTTCGGAGTTAAACTCTAAAATTTGGATAACAAATTTTTATGAGAATTAACTCATTTTCCGAGTTAAACTCTAAAATTCAGATCACAAATTTTTATGAGAATTAGCTCATTTTTCGGGTTAAACTCTAAAACGGATCGCAAATTTTTATGAGAAATAATTCATTTTCTGAGTTAAACTCTAAAAATTCAATTCACAATATTCACAAGAATTAGTTTAGAAATAACTCATTTCTGAATTAAACTGAGAAGACTCGAGCATACGGACAAACCGGACCCATATTGCCAAGAACAAGCCGGGCTTGGGTCTTGCAACCAGACACCATACCACCAGGTATGGCTAAGACCCATACCCATGGTTCTGAACAGGAGAAGACCCGGAAAAGCCGGTACCATATCGCCAGACATGATCTGGACCCGGGTCCTACAAAATGAATCCGATGCGAAGACAAAATGCAAGATTTCTTAGGGCAATACCTGGCGGTTTGCTCGGCGAAGGGGACTCAAGGTTGAGCCATGAGAAGATTAAAAAAAAAAACATCGGGCATAGCAGCATGCCTACATGCATGGCATCCTACCTAGGGTTCCGTGCAACAAGTGAAATTCGGCTGACCGATCTTGGGCTGGACAGAGTTGCATGCCTGGAGGCATGACAACCTGACTAGACCCCAAATTTGACGAAGCAGTGCAGAAAAACAAAGACAGTTGGAAAGAGTTGCATGCCTAGAGGCATGACAACCTGACTAGGCCCGAATCCGGCAAGACTGTGCAAAAACAAACAAAATTGGACAGAATTCAGCAGACATAGTAGCATACCTGGGGGCATGCCGGCCTGCCCGGACCTAAATCTGTCCGAACTGTGCACAAAAACTCCAGACATAGCACCATACATGGAGGCATGCCAGCCTGCATTTAAATCTGTTCGATGCGAGAAAAACTCCAGTGAGCACCATACCGAGGCATGCCACCGCCTGCACTTAAACTGTCCGATCTGCGCAAAAACTCGGAAAGAGCACCATACTGCAGCATGGTAGCCTGCAGTTCGAATAACGAAATGATTGATCGATCGACATCGACGGAAAGAGCTACATGCCCGAGTCATGACACTGATCGCATAAGGATTTGAAAAAAACTGCATGAAAAGTATGGAAAACTGGACAGAGGTGCATGCTTGGAGGCATGACATCAGACTTTTATGAGAAAAACCTCGAGATTATTAATTAATCTCAACGTTAAACTCTAAAAATTTGACGACACAAGAAACAACAAAAAATTTTGGGCCTCAATACATGACAAGGTTGGCATAAAGCATGCATACGGAATATCAAGACCATACAAAAAATATGAGTTTGAAAGGCTTACCGGGACTTCCGATCTCCTAAACCACACATGTTCATTCTAATGCCTCATGGTTTCAAAGGTTGGGTCATTGCCAAAAACAAACTACAGAACACAAAAGGGAGGTTTAAAATTCAGGGACAAAGTAAAATTCTCGAACCAGAACAAAGACCCAGACCCGAAACCATGCAAGCAAGCATAGGAGCTACCCCGGGTTGTACGAAATTTGACCCGAAAATCGGAGCGAGTCAGCCTCGGGTCTGAACCCGAGCCCATACCGCCAGGTATGGGTCTCCCACAGACCGCGCCAAAGGAAACCCGAGAACGAATCTGGGTCCGTCCCGAGTCTGAACCAGGCTATAGCGCCAGGTATGGTCCGGGTTCCGACAAATTTTCCGAGTTCAAATTCCGAAACTCGAGCGAAAATCAGCTTAAAAATTCGAATCTGAAAACTCAGAAATGAGCAAATACCTGGCGGCAAGGTATCCGTTTCAGCAAAATTCCGGCAAGTCAGTGGGTCAAGCTCGGGTCTGAACCCGAGACCATACCTGGCGGTAAGGTATCTGTTTCAGCAAAATTTCGGCAAGTCAGTGGGTCAAGCTCGGGTCTGAATCCGAGACCATACCTAGCGATATGGTGTCCGTTCCGGCAGAAAATTTCAGATCTAAACTCCGAAAAAACAGTAAAAATGAGACGGATACCTGGCGGTATTCTGTGGCTCCAGTCAAGTTCCCGGATATGGTGGAGAAAATTGAGGTACACGGGCGGCAAGGAGACGCGAAAACCGAGGTAGGGGCTCGGGAAATGCCACACCTGGCGGTATGATCACCCGGTGGGGGCTGGTTACTCGGGATTTTAGAGAGAGAAAGAGTGAGTAAAGAAGTAGAGAATGGAAGTGTTGATGGATGTGGATAAGGGTGCTCCCCTTTTTAAAGACCATTCACCCATCTTCTCAAACTTCCCACCTACCCATCTTAAAACCCAATTAAATACTCCCTTGACCGGCCTAACATGCATTGACCGGGAAATTTTTATGAGGATAATTTAAAACTTCTTTTGTTTTAATACTCCTATAATAAATAAAAATGAAAACAAAAAAAAATATTATTTTCAAGAGAAAATATGGAAATATAATTTCTATATAACTCAGAAAATAATTTCAAGTCAATTTTGTATCATCTTCAACAAAAGAACGAGCGACATCGGGAAAGACTGAGCTACATTTCAACGACATCGGGAAAGACTGAGCTACATTTCAACGACATCGGGAGAGACCGAGCTACATTTCAACGACATCGGGAGAGACCGAGCTACATTTCAACGACATCGGGAAAGAATGAGCTACATTTCAAGGACATCGGGAAAGACTGACCTACATTTCAACGACATCGGGAGAGACTGAGCTACATTTCAACGACATCGGGAAAGACCGAGCTACATTTCCACGACATCGGGAGAGACCGAGCTACATTTCAACGACATCGGGAGAGACCGAGCTACATTTCAACGACATCGGGAGAGACCGAGCTACATTTCAACGACATCGGGAGAGACCGAGCTACATTTCAACGACATCGGGAGAGACCTAGCTACATTTCAAAGACATCGGGAAAGACTGAACTACATTTCAACGACATCGGGAAAGACTGAGCTACATTTCAACGACATCGGGAAAGACCGAGCTACATTTCAACGATATCGAGAGAGACTGAGCTACATTTCAACGACATCGGGAGAGACCGAGCTACATTTTAACGACATCGGGAAAGACCAAGCTACATTTCAACGACATCGGGAGAGATCGTGCTACATTTCAACGACATCGGGAGAGACCGAGCTACATTTCAAAGACATCGGGAAAGACTGAACTACATTTCAACGACATCGGGAGAGACTGAGCTATATTTTCAACGACATCGGGAAAGATTGAATGACGTCAAGAAAGATCGAAGACCTCCAAGCTATACTTTGATCATCATCTTACTCTGACTCGATCAAAGTGGGGGCTAACTGTAGACACCCAAAAAGTGTCTCATAATCATTGTAATTATTTTTATTTTATTTTAGAAAAATGCCAAGAAAAGTGAAATGCAAAAAGAAAAAAATAAATCACAAAAAAATCCCCAATCCAAACGACCCAAAAAAGTAAAGTCTAGCACGCGTCCCAAAACATGATTGCAACCCGGATATGGGCATACCTGCAGGTATTCTGGTGGGTTATGCCTGACCCAGGTCACCTCGGGAAGCATGCCCACCTCGGAAAGCATGCAACTCGGCTTCTCCCAGGCCCAGCATACCGGCAGGTATTCTGTCGGGTCGGGTTGCCTCGGGAAGCATGGTCCACCTCGGAAAGCGTGCAACTGGGTTTCTCGGTTGTCTAGGGAAGCGGGCCGACCTCGGAAAGCGTACAATTGGGCTTCTCCCAGCCCAAAGATACCGGGCAGTATTTGGGCGGGTCGGCCGACCGATTTACCTCGAACTGCTAGACATAGGAAACACGCACTGGCGCCCAAAGCCCAAAGATGCTGCAGTATTGTGGGCGGTTACCGACCAGTAGCCACCATCCACCTCGGGAAGCGTGCCGCGAGCTAATTTTTCGCGTAGCTGGGCCTAATACTTGGTGGTATTATGCCGCATTTTCCCCCCTCTTTTTTAACCTAATTCCCAACCCTAATTTCTCCTATAGAAACCCCTCTCATCCCCCATTTCATGACACACCGAAATCACCCTGGCGTATTGACACTTGGTGATTTCATGTTCTCTTCTCCCTTTTCTATTTCCTTCATTTTTGCATACACTCTGATTGACATTTTATTTGTTTCTATCTCTTCTCCGTTCATATTATCTTGTAATTTGAGTTAACCCTAAACTCGACCTAAATAATATGGATTACTTGTGAATAAAGGTACGTTCTTGTTCAATTCTTTTATTTCTTGTATTTATTTCTCGTTTACTATTGCATTGTATGTAACTAAATAACATTAATCACGATAATTAATATCTGTTCTACTCTTTTCTTTCCCCTTCTCTTTTTTTATTTTAACCGGTTTAGTAAAGTCCATTCGTTGAACGGACGGATTCGGGAATTTTATTCCCGAATTCGTAACCTTACCCCCGGATCCGAATCTCGTGGTTCGTGGTTTGTGGAGTCACTTTTTTTTTTAGTTTATTAATTCTCGTTCAAAAATTAATTGGCGACTCTCTCCTCTTTTTTTCCTTTTATTTCTCTTTTTCGGATTTTGTTGTTCGGATTTCAGAAAATTAATCACGAAAATAAAAGTTTTCTTTTTTTCTTTTTTGGGTCCGAATCCTTAAGTCCGGAAGTAGGTTCCGAGGTCGATGGATGAATACTGGCGTATTCTCGACCCGCGCCCGAGCTCGACTTCCAGACGGACTCTCTTCTGGATTCCCGACCTACGATTCCTGCAGGTATCGCTGTGGACAGGGACCTCGGTCCCGGGTTTGAATCTTCTTCCTTTTTTTCTTTTTTTTTTTTATTTCTTCTCGCTTTTATTTCTTTTCTTTCGTATTTTATTTTCTGTTTCGTAAAGCTAATTTTTTTAAAAAAGATTTTATTTTCTTTTTTTTTTCTGTCTCGGAAACAGATCCCGAGGTCGGGGTAGGTGGAAAACCTGGCGGTATTCCGGTCAGACCCGCGCCTCGGATCTGATTTCCAGGCCCGTGCCCTTTTTTCTTTTTGGATCACTGACTCACAATACCTGCAGGTATTGCTACAGTAAATCCTCCCGAGCCCAGTCCCGGGGTTCTCTGTTTGTCCGTTCTTTTTCTTCTCTTTCCTTTTTTTTGTTTTCTGTCTGTTTCGTAGAGTAAATAAAATTCACAACTAAAAAAGTATTTAAAAAAGAAGAGTTTATTTAAATTTTAAACTTTAATTTATTTTAAACGGAAATTCAAGCAAATCTTCTCAAAGAAAAGACACTCATTTCGACTCGCCGTTTACCGCGAGGGATACCACGGGGATTTTCCCGGGTCCCACAGGAACACAATAAGAAGGAACATGCATTGAGAATTAAGGGGAAGTAGGATAAGAATTCACATATTGTTCCTCATAGAAAGATCTAGCATGAAAAGCACAAGGATCATCAAAAGAAGAACTTGAAGAACAACAAGCCTCTTCAAACTCATGAGTATCCAAAATTAACAATTCAAGCAATTCCCAAGCCGCGCACTCACTTTTAGCATGAAAACCGAAGTAATCTAAAAGAGTACGAGTTTCAAAATTCACACCCCCATCAACAATACATAATACTTCCCACTTTGTACAAAAAAAACACATTAAGCACAATAAGCAAGATAGTCATCTAATCGATTCCAGTAAGCACAAAACAATTCTTGCTCATATTGAGAGAAGTGGGGAAGATTCTTTTTTTTTTTAAGATTATCAAATTTTTGAATTTTTTTGAATTTTTTAAAGACATAACAAGAATCCTTAAACACCTCGAAGCCTAGGAAGCAACAACTCCCCGGCAACGGTGCCGAAATTGTTATCGTACTTTTGGGAGTACGGTTGTCGTATTCATAGGGAGTTGTGTTCTAGGCAATCAAAGATGACTCAAGTATTTCGAGCTAGGTAAATAAACCAAGGATGGTGATGGTGATGGAAACTACAAACTACGAAAGCAATAAAAGATGCTCAGGCAACAAAATCAGTATTCAACAACTAATCAATTTGAACAACCTAATCTACCAATTCTATACAAGCAAAAGATGGGAGGATTGCACTATTAAATTACGCCAAAGCCCACTCTCGAGGGTCAATGACTCGCCAAAGCCCTCTGTCGAGGGTTAGAGACTTCGCCCAAGCCTTCTCTCGAAGTTCAGGGGCTAGCTTAACTATTATAACTATCTATTTTCATAGAGTTAGTCTAATTAAACTATAGAAATGACAACCCTAAACCTAGTCAGAAATTAACATTCTCATGCCAAAACCCTAACTATTTTCTCCACCAAACTAGCAAATTGACCTCATCTCTCAGCATAAATCAATTGCCTAAAGAAATACACATGAACACTCTCTCGAGCATTTCATCGAACACATGGTGGGCAAGAGAAAACCTCTAACTACAAGCACAAATTTGGATAGATTAGGCCTAAACAAGATCAATTAGCCATCAAACAATTCAATCACAACCTAAACAACACAAAACTAGCAACAAATCAACATAACAATGCAATTAAAAAGAACGAAAATCAATCTAACAAGCATATGAACATAAAAGAAAATAGAAAGAAAGGGATAGAAAAACTTAGTCTTGAATTCGAAAGCGGAATTGAATCTTCTTCTTGAATACATAATCTAATCCTCAAATCTTTGGGAGAAATCTAAATCTAGAACTAGAGGTTTAGGGAGAAAACCTCCCTCAAGCCTAGAGTGAAAAACTAGAAACTGAAAAAGAACAATTGAATGAAAACTCAATTTTTTAATTAATAAAACTACTTAAAACAAAGACTGCAATCTGGCACACCTGCCTGTGCTGACTGGCACACCCAGGTGTGTTGAACTAAAAATCCCAATTTCGCTTCTAATTTTTTGGCACGACTATGTGTGCTTCCTTTGCTCCTTAATTCCAATCTTTTGCCTTCTGTGCCATCATCACTTATGTCAAAATTACCTAAAAATAAGACAATTAAACAAATTAGTCCCAATTAGCAAAGATAGCAAAAGACACTATTAAACATGAACTAAATGGATTAGATAAGTTCAATAAGACAATAAAAACCGGTGTAAAAAGTGGTAAAACCAAGGTTCAACACTTGCAGCCAAACATGTTGTCCTGCAAGTTGCCAAACATCGTTCACATAATCATAATGTAGTAGTACATGTTGATCCTACTCCACCATCATATCACAAAAAGGACAGAGAGAAGAAATATCCATACCTCTATAAACCAGATTAGATTTAACTGGTAGCATCATGAAGCATTTGGCAAAGAAAAATTTTAAGTTTGGGCTGAATATCTAGTTTCCAAATCCATCTAAAGTCTCAAACATTCCCAAAGATCACTCCATCGTGAGCTAACCAAGTAACCGATTTTGTAGAAAATTCTCCTTTACTTGTCATCCCCCAGCAGAGGGAATCTTCCAATTCATTAGACAGAAGGGGAATTGATTTAACCATTTCTACCACTTCAGGATTCAAAGTGGATGCTAGTAGCTCTAACTCCCACATCCTGTCACTCTTGATGAAATGGGATACTCGTAAAGGCACAACCATGATACGCCACAAATGCACGGGTGTACGCGTAGTTGGTATCAAGGTCGTTCCCACAGGGACTTTGCTAAACTACACACCAAACTAGCCTCCTATGTGATTGCTAAATCTGTCAGGTTTTGCTTGGGATCAATCTAAACTACTTCTAATCACTATCAAAAGGCAAATCAAACGGTTATTCACACAATTTACGAGATTAATCAATGGGAAAAAGACAGTTAGGGGACAAATCAAAGTAACTCTATGAATCAAACAAGTGGATTGAACATGTATGTCACTAATTTGGTACATTTTAGGGTCGATAATCGCATAATGTCTTTCGTAGCCAGCTTTTGGCAATGAAACGAATTGCTTAGTAAAATTAATCACCTACTTTCGTGGTTATTTCAATTTTATCTAAGTTAAAGATGGGATTATCAGAAGACCCTTAATTATAAAATTTTCTATGTCTAGTTCATTTTATAACTAGTTTAATGGTTCCGATCATCGAATTTCAACGTTCGGTGCTTCATTCAACAATCTAATTCCATATTCTTGATGGCTAATCAAAAATAATGCCAAACATAATCATAGGATAAATAAAATGCATTCAAACTAGATTAACATACTTGTTCAATCCAACAAAACTTAATCCATGAAAGAAACTAATCGGGTTTATCCCCTAAACTAAAGAAACTACTCACTACTCATGTTCAAATCACAAAACATATGAGAATCTATACTAGAAAACATGAAAAACTATAAGAAAGTGAAGTAAACCGAGTGTCGAGTCGATCCTTGCTTGAATTGTAATCGGTTGGGACTTTTGCTCCTCCACTTCAATGGAATCTTGAGAACCGGTCTTCAAAACTCAACAAAACTCTCAATCTTCAACTACTATGAATGTGGATGGAATTGTTGATGATAGCAAGGATGAATGTGGCTACGAAGATGATGAATGCAGGCTTGGATGATGAAAAAAAAACAGTCAAATCCATAATTATATAGCAATTATGGATCTTGAAACGAGATTTTGACATAAATAAGGGCAAACACGGTCCATGTTGACCCTGGCACGATCCGTGTTGCCTAGGCACGGGTCGTGTTGCTCACTGAAACAAAATTTTGAGGCTTCTGGACCCTAAAACGGGTCGTACTAGGCTAAACTGCACCCGTGTTGCCTATGCTGATTTTCCTTAACGAGTTGGGCCAAAGCTTGGGCCCCTTGGGGTGGATTTCTTCTTCAATTATGGATCACTCAGACTCCAATGCTTGTATTTGAGCTTGATTTCTTCACTTTTCAGTTTTCACACTAATTTCCTACAAAAGTATACCAAACTCCAACCAAGCATAAAATAGAGAATCTATATAATATAATGACAATCATTGTGGGGCCCACGGAATGCTACAATGAGAGTATTTCAAGGAATCTCAGCCAATCACCATTAAGAAAAATCCAACTGTTATATATTTTTTGATAACTGAAAAATAATGCAACGAGACAAATTTCATAAAAAACAAAAATCGTAACCTATCCTCTTTCATTTATCCCTGCCTCCCCACGTTTCTGCAAAACCCCCCGTATAATCCTCAACTCCTGTAACCACCCCCACCCCCTCCCCACGATCTCTCTCTCTCTTCCACGTTCCATGAAATTTATCTCTCACTGTGTTGAAGTTTACATGTCGTAGGTTTCATATTTTCATAATCTGAAATTTCTGAAAATATAGGTACAAAATCGACCTTCCAATGAAAATATGGAAGTTTATGAAATTTTTGAAAATCTGAAATTTCATGGGTATAAAATCGACCCACCTTCCATGAAATTTCATGAAAATCTGAAATTTCTCTCTTCCACCTGTAAAATCTGAAATTTATCTCTTCCACCTTCCATGAAAATCTGAAAATCGACCCAATAATTTTCATACTTTCATATTATTCTTTCACTATGTTGCATGCCGTAGGAGCCCATGAAGGTATAAAATTGACCGAATTTACAGAGGCAATGGAAGGACCATAAGAAGGTAAGTTAGTGCAATGATTTTTTTTCCACATGAAATTTATCGATCTGATGGCAACGCGTATGACATCTGCGATAATGACCAGAATCTGCTGTTGCTGCACGAAGACGGCAAAATCTACCATGGGAGCTGTGAGAATGACACTCTAAGGAGGCTATGGAAAGGTACTTATAAGGAAAATTTTCAAATTTTTCGCTTTTTATAGTCAAATTCTCATATTCTTCTGTTTTGGAATCTGAAACCAAACGCTAATTTTATTTTGGCACTCTTATCCTAAAACCCTAGGCTATAGCTTCTCCGTAATCTTTGATTTCGTTCTGTTTCTCGATGTGCTCGAATTTGGATGTTAGTAATAGATCTACTCCGAGACTGTATGTTTTGAGATGGACATTCTTACCAAACTCACTTCCACCGTATCATCTATATCACCATTAATCTTGACTTTTGATGACCAGTGTTCATGGAACCTTCTTAATCATTCAACCAATTCAATAAAAATCTCACTTGTATGATGTTTGGTTTGTAGTATTTTGTGGTTTTTAAAGTAGAGTTGTCGATCCACAGAGATAGGGTGTTAAGCTAATGAGGAAATCAGTTTGGTAGGGGGTTTTCAAATGCAAAAAGCAGTAAATAATGAAAAACAATTAAATTAATCTAAACATGGACTTCGTAACAATAATAATCAAGTAAGCATGAATAAAAAGATGAACTAAACCTAATTTAATAAGAAAGCAATCTCTAACCAAGAAAGCAATTAATCAGAAAACAATAAATCTAATAATGAAATGGAGAATGAGAAATTATACCCTTGATGCACTTATCTTCACACTAATCAAGGATCTTTCACCTTGAATCTTCAACCTTCACTTAAGCCTTCTCCCGAACAAACAAGAAATTTGTGATTTAGATTACTAAGAATCCCCAAATCCTCACTGTGAAGGAGAATTTGTGAACCCTTAATCCTCCTCCTCACTAATGGAAAATTAACTTAATGAATATAAACATGATCAATAGGGTAGTCATATAATCACCAATGGAAAACTTAACAGTGAACCGACAAAAAAAAAGTTAGAGATAAAGTGGAGCGTTGCGTGATAATAAATCCATGCTTAAAGGAGATAATAACAATGTTGTTCTTATTGAGAATAATAATCAATGCCTTGATAGAAGAAGAAGAAGAAGAAGAAGAAGAAGAAGAAGAAGAAGAAGAAGAAGAAGAAGAAGAAGAAGAAGAAGAAGAAGAAGAAGGACAAACCAACACCAAGAAAATACACCACAAGCTTGTTCACCTAAGTAGATTTGATATGATCTTGGATAAAGGAAAATTCCACCACCAAGAACTAGCAATCCACCATGATTAGGTAAAGGAAGAATCCAACACTAATCAATAAAGCCTCTGGATTAGGTTGAACTAAAATGGGGAAAACGCAGGAATAAAAATATGTTAAATTGCAAAAGAAGGTTTTGAGAGTTTGAACCCCCGACTTATAGACACTCTTCACACGCTCAATTGCAACAAGCCAGCAACCATTAAACCAATCAACTATATTACATTCTGATATTCATCTATGCCACATTTATTATATATTTATGTATAACTATCAAAACAACTTCAAACTATTTTTTTTTCTCAAAAAAGCTGGGGGAGTCAGTTGACCCCCCTTGACCAAGGTGGCTTTGCCACTGATCACCACCATCAATCAACCAATCAATGGATAAAGAAAACAAGATTTTGGAGATAGTTTCGAGTAGGTCTCAAAAATACCTTCTATTTCATTCAACTTAGCAAGGTCTCCCTCTTTTCCGATTTCCCATATATAGGTAAGGATAGGGATAGAACCCTAAGAGAGATTAGATTTAAAAGGGCAATTAACCCATAAGTAAATTATATTTCAAAGCCTAATCTAGTCCAACAATACATTGAGGGAAAATTAGCTTAAAGTATAATTACTTTGATTAGAAATGGAAAGACAAAACTACATTTAATGAAGGATCGAGAAACTCAGATTAACAAGCCCGTCCTGGGCGCGACACAGGACATTGTGGCCGCTCCGAGATGTCTTGCACAAGGGGCAATGTACAAATACGATCTTCGCGGGTGTGCGGAAGCTGTCGCAGGCGCGATGCGACGATCAGAGATTTTCACCCCCATAAAAGGTTCTTTCTGATCGTCGACGATTGGAACACTCCATAAAGGGCGAACATGTATATGATTCATGACCATTTTCTTAAATATTGTATAACTTATCATACCTTAAGGATACAATGCCTTCCCACTAAATCCCAAAAACAATCTATGCTAATACCAATCGCATTGAAAGGGATGTTAACCAACTATGAGCAAATATAACTTTAGAACCAGCAGATGAAACCAAGGGTATAAATTAAATATGGATTTGTAAAAGTTATTAACTTATTTGTTTCTCCATGCATACAACTAAGTAGTGTAGAACACAATACGCAAATATATGCACCATATCAACAACAAATTAGCATCATGTAGGCTCCCATGGGCCATGTCATACTGAATAGTGAATACTTTCATCCTTATATCGGAAGTAAACAAGAAATACCATTTCAAAAATATTATTCTGCAGATTCAAGCTCCAATCTATGATAGGATCATCACGGGACCAAGCAAAAGAAGTATTAACCTAGAAACTCGAGCACTAGAGCTCTTGCAAATTAACCTTGATTACTACCAACCAATAACTAGCTCTCACTGTTAAGATAACAGCAACAAACACTTGATATATGTTCCGCTAAATTCAGTATAACAAACACAAATAAGGACGATATCTCAATTCTTACAAGAGAGACCACATGAACTCGACCCATGCAAACATATCCAACACCAAAACTTGAACGGTAACTAAGTGATGACTTTCTAAGGACAAATATCCAACAACTTCATATTCGTAAAATTTAACAGTATTTATTTTACCGTTTTACATAAAACAAAATCTAACATGACCAACCATTCCTACTTAGGAAAGAGCATCAGTAAATTGTCCACCAATATGTATTTCTCTCGGAAAGTTATTGTAAATTGTTAAATAGAGACCCCCACTATATATCATTCTCTCAATTTTCAACAAGTAGTAATAAGCCAAACAAGACAAGCTAAAACCTATTTGGAGACTGAGAGACGAGTCAAATATCATTTATGAGAAACCATCTGCTACACTTCTGGAATCAAGGCATGCAATTCAACTAACCCAGATTACCAAAATCAGTCCTCGAGTTGGTCATTTCTGGATTGACAT
Source organism: Portulaca oleracea (assembly GCA_029582165.1). Classification (NCBI taxonomy): domain Eukaryota; kingdom Viridiplantae; phylum Streptophyta; class Magnoliopsida; order Caryophyllales; family Portulacaceae; genus Portulaca; species Portulaca oleracea. Next base: position 31,237,531 of record CM055869.1, on the reverse strand, counting down.
CACCGCACATATCATGTTCATAGTTATTATACTCTCATTGACATCATCACTCAATCCCACTGATCCATTTCTTTTTGCCTACATAAAACAAGTGATGTCAGGACGGTTAAAACACAACCTTTTGCAGAAAAAGATGCAACCAACCTAGTTCTCAAGGTGTTATGGAAATATGTAATGAAAGCATGAATTTTGGAACACATAAGGATAAGAAACAAGTGAGAGAATTACTTTAAAACACAAATAATACATTCGCCACTTATTTAGCATTTGCCTCAATAAGCATAATTTCTTCAGTAATTGATACAGAATAAACATCAGTTGGCATTACCAATGGCGCGGCGAATTAACATGAGTGAAATTCTAGTTATTGACATCAGTGAGCATATTACACCAAATACTAATTAGTTATAGGCACATAGGCAATATAGAGAAAAAATAAGTTAAATTCTTAAGCATTTGTATATTCATGCATGTTGGAAGGACTACTTGAGAAATTGCCCAAGTTTTCTAGATTTGAAAACAATAAGAAGTCATTTGGGATGAAACCTGATTGTGTGAGATCTTAGAAAATGAATTAAGGGAAATTCCATTGGGTAGACTTCAACTTTTGTTTATTACAAATTGTCAATCACTTTTGGAATTATTCGAAGTGATAGACTTGTTTTGAAAATTATTTCAAACGGTAGACTTATTTTGAAAACTTTAAAAATTATTCCAAGTTAGTGGGTCGATGGTGAGATTTATAGGGAGAGCTAAATGAAATTGAGAGAGGATAAAAGTTTCGCTAGCAATATTTTAACAACGAATACAAGAAGAAGCCCACGAGATGGATTAATTTTCAAAATAAGTCTACCACTTGGCCGCTGTAAAAGATTACTATTTTACCCTTAAATGGAATTACATGACTGATAAATTTTGCGATGTAAGAAGTTATACACCATTAAGCCTTATATATAACATAGATATATAAATTTTTTATAAAATTATATTTTTATGCATATTTTTTTTGAATTTACAAGATAGTGCCTAAAATATGTCCGACGATTAGGTTCTTTCAATTAGATTGTCATTTGCAATTGTTATAGTAATCGGTACATTTTGTAGTTCACATAATTAATGATTAATAGTCCTCACAACAAAATATTGTCGAAATCATAATAAATATTAATTTCGTAAAAAATAAGGCAATGTCTTGTTGCCCATAAACATATATCATGGGCCATGACTAAAAGAAAAATTAAAATGAAAACCCCATCTTATCTAAGTTGATAATGTAAGTTGTTAATGTAAGTTGAAAATTAGCATCAAGATCGTAAGAATTCCGACACACAACAGAAAAAAAAAAAAAAAAAGACAGAAAGCGAAAACAGAGGCTTTGAGCGTGTGTTGGAGGAGGGGACTCTGTCTCCTTCCTCCTTTAATGCGATTGTTGATCAATAATGGGCAGCCAAATTTCTAAGCAGATTGAGAGAAGAAGAGCATTAGCAAACGAGAGAAGAGCGCTGTTGGATCTTCTTGAAACCTGTGGGTGTCGTTTCCCAGGTTGCGAATTCCAGCCCTCTGATCGCAAAAACTGGATGTCTGGTCTCGGCCCTTCTAAGCTTGTGATCAACCAGATCGTGTGGCCTGGCACACACGACTCTGCCACCAACAAAATAGGCATCCCCTTCATCTCCCGCCCCTTTGCTCAATGTCAATCTCTGTCCATCTACGATCAGCTCGTAAATGGCACTCGTGTATTTGACATTCGCGTCCAGAAGGACCGTCGTGTCTGTCATGGTATCCTCCTTACTTACAGCGTTGATGTTGTCATCCAGGACATTCGGAGGTTCTTGTCCGAGACCAAATCCGAGATCATCATCCTGGAGATCCGGACTGAGTACGGGCATCAAGACCCGCCTGAGTTTGACAAGTACTTGGTGGATAACCTGGGGGATTACTTGATCCCTCATGATGATGCCCTGTTTGATAAAACTAAAACAGTTGCACAGTTGCTCCCTAGGAGGATCATTTGTGTATGGAAACCGAGACAGTCTGAAGACCCTAAACCCGGGGACCCCCTTTGGAAAGGCGGGTATTTGAGGGATAATTGGATCGACACTGATTTGCCATCCACCAAATTCGAGAGCAATCTCAAGTACTTGGACGAGCAACCCCCAGTGTCAAGTAGGAGGTATTTCTACAGGGTGGAAAACACGGTTACCCCTCAACCTGACAACCCCATTGTTTGTGTTTGGCCCGTCACGAATCGAATCCATGCATATGCAAGGCTGTTCATAACTCAGTGTTTTTACCGCGGGATTGCTGATAGTTTGCAGATTCTGTCCACTGATTTTATCGAAGAGGATTTTGTGGATGCTTGTGTTGGCCTCACCCATGCTAGGCTTCAAGGCAAGACATACATTTTTCACACCAGTTTTAGTACAAATTTTGTGTTTATTGCTCATACATTTATGTTTAGTACTTGTTCGTTGATTAACAAAGTTCATCTGTAAATGGCATGAATGAATACTAGAAAGTCAGTGTTACCTAGATAGCATGTAATTAGTGATAAATTGATAATCTGTAATTATATTCATGATGTAGTTTTTACTGTGGTTAGTTATTTCTGATATTTCTGATTTCTTTGGTCTCCCACTTGGCTTTTTTTTTTTTTTTGGCAGGTAAGCTCTCCCACGATAGTTCCTGGTTCTATGTATGACTGCAAGATCTCGGTGTCCCGCTGTTAAATGGGAGAATGTACATTAGTATGATACAAATGTAGTAGAGCTTGATTTTCACCACTTTTCCCCCCTCTTTTTTCAAATAATGAATCAACTTTTCATTTTTTTAGTGACATTGAATGTAAAATGGGAGAATGTACATTACTATGATACGGACGCAATTTCAAGCAATAGATAAACAAATGTTTTAACAGTTAAGTTAAAGATTATTCTTGTCGGTAAATCTAGTTGGTCGGTTATGTAACTTGAGTTTTGTGGTTGGGACATTGATACACTGACTCACTGAGTCAGTGACTCATCTGAATTGGCAGATGAGTTGGCATTTCCCCTTTACTTTTTCCACTTTTTTCCCCTTTTCCCTCCTCCTCCTCTCTCCTTCCTTGGTAATAGTTGCCCCTTTCACTCTCCTTCACTCCTTCTTAATTACTCCTCGGTAATCAGCTCCCCCATTCTTCTTAATTACTTCTTCCCCTCATCACTTCTTCCCGGAGAAAGCTCTCTTCTTCACTCCTTCTTAATCCCTCTTCTATTCTTCTTATTTACCCCTTTCAAATTTTGAATAAATTTCCCCCATCTCCTCTGAGTTCTCCTAATTAAACGAGCTCCCCTCTGCTTCATATTGTTACTATTGTTTGTTTCTGAATCAGCTCCTCCCACTTCCGCCTCCATCTTCTATTGTCTCACCAAAATTTGAAGTGTCACTGCATTGGAGGACTTATCAGGTATGTTTTCTTGTGTTGATCCTCTCCTCTTTTTCGTTTAGGGTTTAGGGATTTCTGGGTTGAAGCAATTCGAAGTTCTATTTTAGGTTTAGGGTTTCAACCAGAAAAAATCGAATTTTGAAAAATGGAGTTTGTGATTCGATTTTGTTGCTGCTATTTCAACTCATTCGATTCTTCCTGATATTTCCCCCTCTAATTTCATAGGTTGGTTGTGTTGATGATGCCTTCATACGCATCTTCAAATGTTGATGGTTATGGTGTCATCTGTCCAAAATGCAATATTCCACGTACAAGACTTGTGTCAAAGTCGAAGCAGAACCCCAACAAATTGTATGATAAGTGTATACGATGTGATAAATTTCTTGGCTGGGCTCCTGAATTGAGCTTCTCAAACAATGGAAGAGATTCGGTTTTTGAGAATGATTCGAAGAATGAAATTAGGGAAATGAAGGCTATGTTGAAATTGATTGAGAAGGGGCAAACTATATTAGGGATGATGTTAGTTGGAGTTTTTGTACTCCTTGTACTGAATATTAATAGTAGGTAATTTACAGTATTCATGCTAAGTGTTCCATATTGTAATGCTTTTGTGTAATGAATGAAATCACATTCTGTGACTCCTTTATATGAATGTGGTGTTGTGACTTCTTTATATGAATATTGATGGCATTTGACATTGTTGTTGAGTGGTATTTCTTCTTGAGCAGAAATCATCACTTGACCCATCAAACAAGATTCTAACTCCATGGGTTTCTGAGGGGAATGTGAATCCCTGTGATGGGTCATTTGAAGGTGTGGGTTGCAATGCAAATGGTCAAGTGACCAACATTTCTCTGCAGGGTAAAGGGCTGAATGGTCATTTGTCACCTGCAGTTTCTGGGCTCAAACACTTGACTGGGTTGTAAATTGCATTAGAACTCTCTTGTTGGTGGGATTCCTAAGGATATTGCAATTGTCATTTGTCACCTGCAATTATATCTTTTCTTTGTTTTAGGAAAGATTTGATCTTTGTTTTGTCTGGTTTGAGATAGTGGTGTTTGATGGGGTCTAATTTGATTGGGGACACTTACTAGTGTTTACAGTACATATTTTCAGCATCTGAAAACTGTTTTTATGTGTTTGCAGAAGATGATAAGCACTGAAAGTGGCATGCACATTTCTGGAGGAATTCAGCTCCAAGTCTGAGGCACATCCCAGATAATCAGACAAGGGTGGACTGAGCTGAGGTTGATGAATGGGTTTGAACCACATTGTCATTATATCATATATCTATTCCTGACACAAAGCAGTCTGTTAGCTTTTCACTGACAGTTGCCTAGAAAAGGAGGGGGGGAAAAACAACTGTTAGCTGTTAGATTAGCACTCTCTGCTTAACAAGTAAATATGTAGAATGTATGTAGCCATGTATGTGATGGTGAAGGTGAAGGTGATCGATTCTTTTGTTGTATTTTGTTTGGGATAGGTTGTTGTAACTAATTAATTGTATCCTTTCTGTACGTTTTCATTAACTTGTCAATGCCAGCCATTATATTTGGAAATAGTCTCTTGTGAGTTTTTCGGTTATTCAAAACCCAAATCAAGTTGTAGACCCAAATCAAGTTGTCAATGCTAGCCTACTTTTTTCGGTTATTCAAAACCAAATCAAGTTGTAAACTTTGAGGTTTATCCTCCTTAATCGAGAAAGAGGAATAGCTATTACGTGTTTATAAAAAATGTACTCCTATATAAGAAGTTCGAGGGTATAAACTATAAAGTATGTTTTTTCCTTGCTCAATGTCACAGGATAATTATCCTCGGTTCCATAAGATGTTTAGCATAGTATGCATCATCTTTCGGGAATTTCCCATTTCTTTGTCAATATGATACTTTTTTTCTTCCTATTACATTAAGTACCGAAAAATATGTAATACCCCGCCCTAAATCATACGTATTACAGTAGTTAATCTATTTTAATTAGTTATAATTTGTTAATTAAATACTTTGTACCTTGTGGTTAGCTAATGGTGACAGGTCTCGGAGGAATGGCGAAGCGGCAAATTTTACCGATCAAAATTCTTAATCGAATTTTGTTACAGTATATTTTGGACCTTATTATATAATTATTGTAGGTTCTATGACTTTATTTTAAAGTCGGGTTAAGTACTGTTTCAATTTTTTTCGGCCAAACGGTTTAAATTTAATTTACCGATTTTACCGTCTTTTTAACCCGCATAAATTAAATACATTTTATAGCTATCATCTACTACCAATTTTATGTCTCTTTTATTAAAGTATTAGTATTATAATTAGAATATTGGTATTGTAATTATTAGTGTTAGCTTTTAATTTGGGTTGGAGGATTTATAAACCCAATTGGGAGAGTAAGAGTCTTTATTTTTTTTCATTTCAAACTTGAAACAAATCTCAGCCTTCCTCTTCCTCTCTCACGGGCCAGCAGACCAGCCCCTCTCCCGCTGAGTTTTCGCCGGCGACCGGCGTTTTCCGGCGAGCCTCCGGCCGTTTTCCGGCCATCGTGGCCCCTCTCTTCCATTTCCACACTTCCTTGTGCATTTTTATCTCATTTTTCAAGTGGTATTCATCTCACACCCTATCTCCATTTTTATACAATCTGAGTTTTATTGTTTTTAAGATGTTTAATGGTTGTTTTTATCTCTTTTATCCTCTTTATACATGAATTCTAGAGTGTATTTGTGAGGGATTAAGTTTTTATAGTTATTACAAGTGTTTTCTTGATGGTTTCTTCATGATAATGGTGTGGAAGTTTATATGGATGAAGTAGATTATATCCCATGGCTTTGCATGTTGTATTAGTTGATGTTTTAGAGGTTTACCTTCTGTTTCGTAAAGATAATCAAGTATGGGTGGTTTATTTGGATGGTTTACATGAAAATTGTGATGAAAAGGATGTTAATGGTAGTGTAGTTTAAGTGCATGTAGTTTGATATTGTTGCATGTGAATTTTACAAGTATGGATGCTAATGTTAGAGGCTTAACTTCTGGAAATTTATGAGGAATTGGGTATATTGCAATAGGTGTTTCATTAATGTAAAGGTTGGATGCAAGTAAACTATGCATGAGGGCAAAATCTGACCCTAAACATTCTGCCCAAAATGTGATTTTTATGGGAGACGTTAAAATTAGTTTTGAGCCCAGAATATGGTGTAAAAATGTGGCCAAGAATGTTAGTAAACACCGGGCTTTGGAATTTTGAGTTTTCGTTTTGTATAGCTCAAGTTAGAGCCAAAACCGTAAAGGTATGTTTTTATATACGAATTTGGAGTCAGTGTTTTGTTGGGCATTTTCCGTCCATATGGAGTTGGAGTTTGAGAAAGTGTTCAACATAAGAGTTGTAGGAGACGTTTCAAGCTCTCCAAAAATGTATGGTATGAGTCAAACCGATATCGGGAGCACCCGGAAGTGGGGCTGCGAAACTGGAATTTTCTGGGTAATTGATAAATGCATTAATTGGGTTAAAGGTTATTATATTGAGCTTATAATTGGTTTTATGGGTGTATAACTTAAGTCATATGACCTTTATGATATATTCCATAAGTAGGAACCATGGAACTCGGTTTTAAAGGTTTTAAGGAACCCCGAGATCTTTTAAACTATTCTACGTTTACCGTTTTAATTTACCGAAAACTCATAAATTTAAGGAAATGAGTTCATTTTACTTTAGAGTTTTAAAGTCTCTTTGAGAAATTTAAGGTCTATATTTTACAAGTATTCTTTAAGTCATAGAGCTCCTTTGAGTTTAAAGGAAATTACAAAGTTCTATTGATTTGGTCTAAACGACAAAACCGCACATAAGAGTATATTTCCGTATTTCACTGTTGCTGTCCGGAGCTTTTTCCGAGCCCTTCTCATCCTTTTTAGCCTCTGGCCGGCCAACAAACTTGTAGAGTGTATTTTTTCCTTTCCGAAAAGTACTCGCATAGCGAAATCCGAATTTTATAGCCCGAATTACGACCAAAATACTATTGTCATAAAAACCTGAAATTTTTATACAATTTATTTCCAAAACTCTATTGTGAGGCCCTATGCCCTCACCTTTTCATAGCTTCTATTCTAATACCGAACTCTATCATTTTAAGCTCAAAGTTCAGCCTCGACCCGAGCCATTCCCCAGCCGAGATCACCCCCGAGCAGTCCACACGTTCAAGGTACGCGAATTGTCCAACTCTTCGCTCCCTTATGTTTACGATTTATGCTTTATATTTACGATTTATGCTTTATGTTTACGATTTATGCTTTATGTTTACGATTTATGTTAAAGGTTTACGGGTTTTGTTAAATGTTTACGGTTTATGCTAAAGGTTTATGGTTTATGTTAAAAGTTTACGGTTTAGGTTAAAGGTTTACGGGTTTTGTTAAATGTTTACGGTTTATGCTAAAGGTTTATGGTTTATGTTAAAAGTTTACGGTTTAGGTTAAAGGTTTACGGGTTTTGTTAAATGTTTACGGTTTATGATAAATGTTTATGGTTTATGCTAAATGGTTACAGTTTATGCTAAGTTATGCTTTTATGATTATTGCTCCTTTATGATTACGATTTATGCTAATCTATGCTTTTATGTTATTCATGGTTTTAAGCGGTCCCATTTTATGGATTCTATGTTCTATGTTCTAGCTAGTTACGAGAAGTGCTAGCCTTTTATGTTTTAGATGCTCCTGATCAGAGTGTCCTAGACTGCCGTTGTCCGATCGCATAGCGATCACCCATCCAAACTCGGATCGGTTTGGGCGTGCGCGAGATGCTTTGCATCGATCTAAAGGGACCCAAAACTCTTAAGTTTATGTATTTACTTCTAAGTTCATGTGAGTTCTTTCTTTATGAATTCAAGTTATTTTACTCATGTATATGTTTATGCTCATGTCATTTCAAGTTAGTGTTTTATATCCCCTTTCCGCTTTTTCAAAATGAATTTAAATGTGCACTAAAACCGTTTTCGAACGGTTTGACGTGTTGGAGGTTTACGTACTGAGTGTTTCCCCACTCACTTTTCGCAATGTTTTAATGTTTTGTTTTAGGGGGTCCGAGCACCCAAGGTAAAGGCAAAGGCAAGCAGGGGTAATCACGTGTTACAAGCAAGGTAGTCGTGGGTGAGGTATCCTGGTCGACTTGGGAGTCGCGTGTCTGAAGTACCCATGTCTATGGAAGAAGTGTTGTAGTTGTTCTCTTTAATGGTTGTTTAAAGTATGAAATTATGTTTTGGAAGTATAACATGTAATGTTTATTTGTTTTAATGATGTTCTTTTGGGTTGTTGCCTTGTCCCGAGTAGGGACGGCGGTAATGCCTCGACCTAAGGTGTTCCGCTGTGCTAATCACAGGTTTGGGATTCTAAGTATAGTCTTAATCTTGTGATTAAGGTTGGGGCGTTACAAAATAGTTTGATTAATAAATATGCTTAATGATCTTGATCCTCTAAATTAAATAGTCACTCATTCATATCATTAAACAATGGTCACTTCTATGAACTAGAGTGAACTTTTGAAAATTTTGCCATATCTAATAACTCATATCAGAATGAATTCTTCGTATAAATATAATTACTTTTTAATTAGTCATTCTAAAAATATTTATAAAAAATCATTGCCAAAATATATATATATATCTCAAATAAATTTACAGAACAAAAACTAAAAGGTGGTTGTGTAGGAGTATGACATCTAAAAAGAGTTATGACTTACGACTTAAATAGGACGCACTGAGAAATTTGATTGGTGTTTTGTAGCTATTAGTTTGAATTTTTCAACTTGTTTTGTTGTCACTATTGTGTTTTGGTTTACTGTATGAATAGATAAAATAAAAACCCATACACAGAAAGGTTCAAAATATGTGATTTCCCCAAGGGACATATAGTTGTTATATACCAAAGTTTAGATTTTGCTGACATGGGTTTCTTTAGAATGACATTTTAAACTTGCTCAATCTGGGTTTCTACACAATGACATATTTCTCAAATTTACCAAAGTTTTGAGTTTGATTTCTTAGGGTTTTGTTACTTTTTGCATTTCTGTAGTTGTGTTACAACTAGCTAAATGGAAGCATACCAAACTAGCTGGGTTCTTTAAAGAAGTTAACTGTTCTTGCCCTGCAGTTTAATAAGCTAACAGGGGACTAACCCTAATGAGATTGGATTTGAGCTTCAATCATCTGTTTGGTTCGATCTCGACACCAGTTGCTAAAGCTCCTGTTTTTGGATCAATATACAAATTGACAGTAGCTCAAGAAAGATTGAATACATAAGATATTTGACACATTCAAACCACTTGTATACAACTTATCTAAATAGTGCAGGGAGGGGGAGATGGTGTGATCAGACACACCTTAACTTACAATAAAACAGCTAAATGACCAAAGTAAAACAGCTAAATGACCAAACAGCTAAATCACCATAAATGCAGAAGTTGTATGATTTGCAATATCCTTGCTTTCATCAGGTCATTCACCATGCTCGTCATACTGGTCATGCTCAGGTCATTCCCATGCTCATCACATTGGTACATAAAAAAAAGAAAAGGGAAATCAGAATACATTAGAAACAAAAAAAATAGTAAAATCTGATTAGCTATAAGAAATTGTATGAATTATGATACAGGTCTGTTCCAAACCAACAACAAAACCAAAGCCAAGACCACTCAACAATGTCATTTGTGTATGAATGATCCTAAAGTCACTAATAATATCATGGCCTTAGTTTCGTGGCAAAAACTCAAGACACAAACTGACAACATACTCAAACATGATCAAAATCATCCAAACCAAGTTAAACCCAATTCAATGCTTATCTGATACTATGTGTCCTACCCTTACAAATGAATACCCAAGACATGATGCCAAACAAGAAAAATGGAGCCAAGAAAGGGTAGGAAAATTACAGAACAGGATGTATATGTACAAGAAAGTTGATGAATTTGGACCAAAAAATTCAAAAGGGCATACTTTTATAAACCAGTTTGACACCTACAAAACCATTTTCAACAACCATCCATCAGCATTAAACCCAACCTAAACTTAATCTAAAATCTAAATACTAAGGTTTGTATACAACTAGATGTTCTTACTTGACTCTTTGTGAGCCCTATCTGTGATGCCAAAGTGAGCTTATCATAATCATTTGGGTATCTGCAACCAAAGACTTTACATCATCAATCCAAATAGAGAATATCAATCCAAATAGAGAATATCAAATAGAGAAAAGAAATGGCTTACCATAACCTTATCAAAGTAATGAAACTAAGAAGATGGTAACTCATTTTGTTTTCCCGTTAGAAAGCTAACTCATTTTGTAACTTACAACATCAATAAAACAACAACTATAATGCCTGTCTTGAAAAACTACATCAATTACAGGTAAAAAAATATTCCCGTTAGAAAGCTAGCTGTTAAATATTGATCTTCAATGGGTATAAATAACATCAGATCAATCAATTTATGATGGAAAAAAAAATACTATTACAACATAGCTTTTACATACAAATCCACACTAACCTCAATCACGAGAAGAAGAAGAAGAAGAAGAAGAAGAAGAAGAAGAAGAAGAAGAAGAAGAAGAAGAAGAAACCCAGCTTCTCCCAATACAGTAAGTGGTATGATTCTACATCCCAATTTCAATATTTGAAAACCAGTTTCGGTAAAAATCAAGCTGGAAATCGAATTGGAAAACAAATAGGTAAAAATCAAAATCAAATTGGGAAATCAAAACCCTAATCAAATCGGTAAAAATTGAAATCAAATCGGAAAAAATCGGAATCAAATTGGAAATCAAATTGGAAAACTAAACGGTAAAAATCGAATTCAAATTGGAAACAAATCGGTAACATTGTAGAAACCTGCATTTGTTTTCTTCTTCGCTTTCTTCTTCTTCTTCTTCTTCTTCTTCTTCTTCTTCTTCTTCTTCTTCTTCTTCTTCTTCTTCGTCGTCGTTTTAGGGTCGAGATGAAAGGGGTTTCGATTTTTACAGTTTGGTTGGGTTTCGATATCAATTGGAGAATGGAGCTACAGGAGAGGCGAAAGGGAGGAGGAGGAATCGTCTTCGTTCTAGGGTTTAGAAGATGAAAGTTCCAGGCTAGGGTTAGGGTTGAGATGAAAGGGGTTTCGATTTTTACAGTTTGGTTGGGTTTCGATATCAATTGGAGAATGGAGCTGCAGGAGAGGAGAAAGGGAGGAGGAGGAATCGTCTTCGTTCTAGGGTTTAGAAGATGAAAGTTCCAGGCTAGGGTTAGGGTTATGTGAAAGGAAAGGTGGGAGAAAGGCGCGGGAACTGAAATTTTCGTGGTAGAAGATCTTAGCCATCCAATCTATCTGAATTGACGGTTACAATTGAAATGCTTTTCCATGTCAGCAATCTGTGTGCATGTTTATAAACCATTCAAAACAAAGTAAAGGGATTGACAATTTTAAATATAATTGTACATTTTTTAATGAATGTAGAATATTTTTTATCTAGAATATTTTAAATATAATTGACAATTTTAAATATAATTGTTCACAAATATATTCTATTGTTTCTAATGACTATCAATTTTATTGTCTTACTACTCCCTAATTTTAATGACATCAATTTTTTTCGTCAGTGTTATTTTAATGAATGTAGAATATATTTTCAGAACAATTTATTTTTTCATAATATATTTTTCTTTTAATAAATTGTACATTTTGCTTATAATATTGTTTGCAATTTATTTTCAAAACCCTATTAATTTTTTAATATTCTTTTGACCGTGTTAACTTGTAATTTTATTAGATGAACGCATAATATATTTTGCTTTTAATTAATTGTTTCTTGTCATTGTGTAGATTTTCATCGATATCGTCATGAAATCCAGACAAATGGACTTGAACGAGGAATGTGACAGTGATTCCAATTGTGATCCATTAGAAGAGTTGTTGAATGATAATGTTTCAGATGTTGTTGGTAATCGTGACGACTTGTTTCGTGATTTATTCGGAGATGAAGACGAACTTGAGGCAGAAGATGAGTTTAGTGCCCCTTTCATACCCGAGGATGATGTGGAAGCCATGACTGTTGCTGCTAATGGTGATGTTGATGGGTCGAGTGACCACCCTAACACTGGCGGATCACTATCCGTCACCGCCCCTTTTCACGAGATGGAATTTGATTCGGTCAGCGATTTTTTGAACCACATGCATATCTACGGCGGACCAATGGGTTCCAATTACGTATTAGAAGCTCTGAAAAAATTCGCGGAGAACATGGCACGACAAATGAAGCACTCATCAAGAGGATAATGATGGTTTGTACAAAATATGGCACGTTCAAGTCAAACAGTGCAAATCCAAACCGATCACCGCATACATCGCGGGTGTGGTTTCAAAGTCACCGCGTTCCGCGCCATAGCGGAAAATACAAGTTGACTACTGTCGACACAAACCACAACCACGAGTGCAACCCTGCAAACATAAAATACATGCGGAACTACAAGTTCATAAGTTTCGAGAATCAGTGGAGGATGATAACCAACAACACGGGCGGCGTGCAAATCTCCAAGAACTTCAACTCAATTGCGGTACAACACGGCGGCCATGATCAAGTTCCATTCGACGAGAGAGATTGTCGCAATGTTATCAGCAGGGCAAGGAGACTCGCGTTGCAAGATGGCGACTTCAGGGCGATGATGGGACATTTTAAGGAGATGATGTCTGGTAACTCAAGCTTTTTCTTTACGTATGACACCGACGATGTCGGGACTCTGAGGAACGTCTTTTGGGCGGATGGAAGGAGCAGGGCAGCTTGCGAGGACTTCGGGGACGTGGTGTCGTTCGACACTACTTATGTGTCCAACAGGTACAAGATGCCATTCGCTCCTTTCATTGGGGTTAACAACCACGGACAGTCCATCCTGCTCGGTTGTGCGCTGTTGGCTGGAGAGGAAGCCGATAACTTCGTTTGGTTGTTTCAGACGTGGTTGACGTGCATGTCGGGGAAAGCTCCGGTCGCGATCATAACAGGCCAATGTCAATCCATAGGTAATATTTAATTATTCTGTTATATTTGTTTATGAGTACTCAAGTTTTCAGCGTGCATGACACTTTGTAACAAGTTAAATTTTTTATGTGCAGGCAAGGCTATCGCAAAGGTATTTCCCAATGCACGACACAGATGGTGCATATGGCACGTGATGAAGAACGCGAAGAAGCATCTATGCAACAAACCAGAGGGAAAAGATATACTTCGAGGGCTCAGAGACACTCTTTACGATTCACTTGATGCCGAGGAATTCGAAGACAGATGGAAAGAATGGGTTGACATGTACGGCCTGCGCAACTCCAACTGGTGCAAAGGATAAACCAGTCCAATGTCAATCGTGCTTTGTTTATGAGCATGTATTCCAGAAGTTGTACACATCAAAGAAGTTCGTTGAGCTTCAAAACGAGGTGCAAAACCTGATCTATGTAGTGAAAGCGGAGAAGATACACGACGAGGAAAGGGCGTGCACTTATGAGGTCACTGTGAGGAAGGACCGTGCAATATACGAGCCGAAAGAAATCACAACCCGATGATCCAGGTTTATCGTCAAAGTAGATAGAGAGACCCTAGAAATGAAGTGTGACTGCAAGAAGTTTGAGTTCAAGGGAATCTTGTGCTCCCACGTACTACGTGTTTTCGGCGAGGAGGGGTTGGATTACGTTCCAGAAAGGTACATTCTGGACCGGTGGAGGAAAGACCTTCCGAGAAAACATCTCACTATCCAAGTTCCGTACTACCAACTGCATCGGGCTAAAACCAAAGAGGTTATCCGATTAACAACTGCAGAGTGCGTTTGAGTCTATTTCAACACTGGCCGTGATGGATGAGAAAATGTTTAAAGCGACGATGAAGGCTCTTTCCGAGTTGAAAGAGAAGGCACCATCCATTACTGGGGACCGTGATGGGGTCGTGACCCGGGTCATTGACAAGATCGGCAGAGCGTACGGTAGGCGGCCTGCTGGAGAGGGAACTTCCCGAAGGGGTGCGAGTGCCAACGCCAACGACTCTGTCCCCGTGAATGACCCCGTCGATAAAACGGGTAGGGGTAGGAGACAGACAAGGAGAACCGGTTATCATAATGAACAACCCCGTAGCAGGAGGAGACAACAAACGCCACCGACAACCAGTGTTCACCAAGGCTTCCAAATGCCACCTGGATCAATTGTTCAACCAGGCTTCCAAATGACACATGAATTTGGGTATCAAATGCCGCAAGGTTCTAACGCTCCCAACGGGTTGCAAAATTACACCCAGCCGCATGTCGTGTTAAACTACACCGTAACTAATCATCCTTTTCATCCTACGTCGGTAAGATTATTATTTGATATAGCTGCATTTCGTCTATATTGTACATCAAATGTATTACAATCTTAACGATGAATCATTTCGCAGGGTCAGGGTCAAACACCTCATTTCAACCAAGGAAGATGAAGAAGAAGATGGTGGTGTTAGGTAGAAGATTGGGGAAATTGATTTCTTTCTATGCAACATGTATGTACTAAATTCGGGTAGATCAATCTATTGAAAAGTCTTGTAAAAATAAGTGTCATTTCAAACTATACCAATCCAATTAGTTCATTTATCAATCCCCACCTTATTTATGTGATCAGAAAATTAGTTCATTTTTTGTTAAAAAAATTTTAAAAAAAAACTTAGTATACAATCACCCCAACACTAAAATCAGTTGTAACCAACTGTAAATGATTCCTTGTAGGATTGAGATTTCATCTTTGTGAGGTACAAATGAAATTAAATATCTTTGTTTGGAAAGAAAAAAGAAAGAAATTAAATATGTAATTAAGGATCTTTATTTGAAAATTAATTATTATTTTATTTGAAAATTAATTAAGGATCTTTATTTGAAAAAATAAAGACCCTTTTGGATTGATCACCACCCATTCTTGCATTGATCATAATTAAATACGACTATACATAAAAAAGAATAAATGAGTAGTAGTTGTTATTATAAATATAAGTGAAGAAAACAAGACTTGTATTAAAATTTTCTTAAATTTCATAATGTCTTTGAATTATAAGGGAAGAAAACAACATCAAACCTATGGTAAATTGTAGCTAAACAAGAAAATGACCAAAACTTAGTTGACAAACCTACTCCCAAACAGATGATAGAGCCCATTCTCTACATTGCAAAAAGGAAGAGATGCAGAATTTACACCCAATACATGTATATTTCAAAGCCACCCACCCCTAGATTTACAAGTTTGAGAATTCAAGGAATAAAATGAATGAAGAAAAGAATAGTACAACAGTGCAAGAGCACTCAAAGGCTCACAAGCAAACTGGTATTCTCTTGCAATGGATACTTGAGCAGGTGCCCCTACAACGTGAACCTGTTCCAATTGTCACTTGCTATCTTATTCACTCTTCTCACACAATCCAAACTTTCTGGATGTTCAAATCATTCTTCCACCATCCTAAGGTGTTCAACCCACAATGATGTCCTATACCAATACACCTGCACCCCCCATATATTTCATTAGTTACAAAAAAAAAAAAAAAAAAAAAAAAACTAGCAGAATCAACGACACAGGCATATTCATTAGAACATACTCATCATCCACTATCATTCCCTTGGCATGCACATAGATCATAAATCGGCCATGCTTCCATGCATCTGAAACCTGATACAGTTTGAAACTATTTTCCATGCATGCTCGACAAGGTGAAGGCATTTGAGGGAATGAAACTTCCAAGCTGCAAGACTGAAAATATTCAGCTGGTCAACAATTAGTCATTAGATCAGGGTCTTGTTTACATGCTCACGCACTCAACCGATGCATGCACAAGTAAACAAATATTGAAAAATGTCATACCGGTGTACAGAATTTTTGTTGGAAATTAGATTGATGTGATTCTACTATCACATTGCTTACCAAACGTGTGCAGTTCCCTGTAATATATAGATTAATAGCAATGCAGACTTATTTGCAACTTCTGAATCCATGTCCTATTACTTTTCATATAAGGGGATTGTAGAAGCAAAAAAATTTCAAATCAGCAACCAAATTAATTTCAAATCAGCAAAAAAAACTTCTGAATCCTGTAATATATAGATTAATAGCAATGCAGACTTGTTTCCAAGCTGCAAGACTGAAACAAAAACATAAATTTAAAATCAGCAACCAAATTAATTGAAACCAGACAGCAAATTAATAACAAAAGCAAAAAAAATTAAATTTCAGACAACAAATTAGTTTCAAATTAATTGATAGAACACCAAAGGCCACTATGTTTTCCCTATAAATAATAGAGAGTAGTTCTTCTTCAATTACCAGCAACTACAAACATTCTGAAACAAATTTCAAACAGCATTCTGAAGCAAAATATCCAATGGAGAGCCCCTCTTCTTCACTAAAAACAGCCGCAACCCCAAACACATCTACAACCATGAACCAACAAACCTATTCGGAAAGAACATTAAGCCAAACACCCATGTCTGTTTCAGTTGTCAAACTGGAAAAAACCTCACCAAGTCCCTCAGAAAATCCCTCACCCAAGCTCTCGGTAAATCACTCAACCAATCCATCGCCTATAACTCCTAAATCCTCATCCAGGAAACTAGGACTCGTACAGCAGCAGCTGGACATCCCTATGAAATGCGCTATGAGAGTTTGAGGGCAGACATTAGGGAATTATTCAAAAGGATGAAGAAGAATGGCAATGGGGTGCTCCTGAGAAGAATGATCAGGGCCAATGATGAGCCATTGGTTGACCTTGATATCATATTCAAGGATTGTGAGGAAGCTGCTGAGAGTCCTATTAACTGGAGTTGCGCTAAGCAACTACACCCATATACTTCCCCAGGAAGTATTTTGGGCAGGAAGAGGAAGGTGGAGGATGGGTCATCTACCTCTGTTCCTGATGGAACAGAGATCATTAACATAGATTGAGTTGCGTTAGACGAGTGGTAGGAAGAGGAGTGGTAGGGTTTTACTCCCCCACTCCAAATTTTCTGGTAGTGTCGTATGTTCCTTTATCGATTTTCTGGTGTTTAGGTTTATCTTTCGTTTTTCAATGTTGGTCTCTAATTGTTGTCCTGTTCCAATCTATGAATGATGTTAAGTTTTTAGTTACAAACTATATGATGGTTTCATTTTTATGCTTTCATTTGCTTGTTTAATTATAGAATCCAGATGAAATTTAACAATCCAGACAAAATCATAGAACCAAAATAAATCAGATTCGACCCTAAACAAACAGAGACAAAAATCCTACATCCTAAACATTTGAACAAGAACAACAGAAAATCCCAGAAGTTATCGGCTGGAAATGAGGAACCCTAAACATTTGAACAAGAACAACAGGGAACAACAGAACAAGAACAAGAAGGAAAAACAAATTAACCCTAAAAAATCCAAACAAAATTAAAGAAAATCAAATGATTGATTACAACCCAGAAAAAATTCATCATAGAAAGAAAAAAAACCCTAAAAAATTAAGAAAAGGGATGAAACTTATCTGAATCCGCCGTCCTCTTCATCGGAGATTATACATCTGAGATTATAGCCGTCGACGACGAAGGTGGTGGCGAGTTGATGTCAGTCCATCGTCTTCGTCTCCGTCGTCTTCATCTCCGGCGATTATAGCCGGTGTTCCGTCGTCGTATACGCCGACGATTAGGGTTAGGGTTATAGCTCTTTAATGTTGTCGACGGAAAATGGCGATTAGGATTGGGGAGATGGTGAGTCGTCGACATGAGAGAGGGAGAGGGAAGCGTGTTCTGGAAATGGGGGCTGGACATGAGAGAGGGAGAGAGGCGTGGGTTCTGAGAAATGAGAGAGCGAGGCGTGGGTTCTGGAAATGAGAGAGGCGTGGGGCGGATTGTCTGGGAAATGGGGATGAGTAAATGGGGGATTAAATGGGAAGGGGTAGGGTTTGGGCTCCGATTTTTTTCCTTTTTTTTCCTTTATTTTTTTTTCCAACTCAGCTGAGTTTTCTTACACAGTGTGTCAATAAAGCATTTTCCTTGTGGTTGTAGTTTAACCAGCTGGGCATAGAACATATAGGTTAGAGAATGTCATTAATGTTGGATACTTGGATGTAACATTAAAGGTAGAAACTTCAAATGCAGTAAAGAACAACTCATTGGTCCTTTAACTTGAATTTTGTGTTAGTTTGTTGTGTTATATTGAGCTGTTGCTTGGGCTGTTTTTTCGGCAATGTTGTCGGAGCTCTAGCCTATTTTGAGCTGTGAACAATAAAAGAATAGCCTACTTCCCGTTTGACATGTTTTCGAGTGTCCATCTTGGCAACAAGCCCTAGTTTTTTAGCGCTTGGACTATACTCCGAGGAGTTTATGAGTATCATGCATGCGTCCATATTATATTGCTCATAGATCCCAAGAAGTTGCTCACATGCTACACTAAAATGCTAATAAAACTTACATATAGAGATAAAACATACTAATAATGACATTATAAAAAATATTAGAAAAGTATGGTCATATAAAAATGTTCATAAAATTCTACTATAATTATCTTAAATGCAGGGAGATAAAAATATGACCATAAAACAGAAAGTAGAGAGCAAGGAAAAGAATAACACATTTACTTATAAATTGTTGAAAAAATACCTTAAAATGAGTTATAACACCCATAAAAATTTTGAGAAAATGCTCATAATTAAATCAAGGCTGGGAGCACGGAGCTTATACTCTTTGTCAGACCTGGCAATTTCTGACCCGACCCGATAACTCAACTCGAACCCGCCTGAAATTTCTGATTTTGAACACGATTTTCATGGGAGTCCCTAAAGTATAACCCAATTTCCATTAGTCTTGCTTAAAGTATTATGTTAGCTCCTATTTTCATGCCTTATTCATAGCTTGGAAGAGAGGTGAGTTCTGGTAACACACATGCATGCATCGCACACCTATATTCTTTTACATATCTTTTTTGTATCTTGAAAAACCCCGGCCCAAAAAAAAAAGGTCCAATTAGTATTATTACGTATTTATTAGCCCGTTTATAATTTTTAAAGGAGAGTTAAACCCTAAACCTAGACCTCCTATTTATATAGTGGTTGTGGGACAATTTTGGTGCCTCCAACCATGAGTTAGAGGAAAAGAGAAGACCAAAAAGAAAGCCAATTTAATTATGATGAATCCTAATCATCAAGGTCAGTACCTATCCTCCATCCCTTATTTATGTGATTGGTCCAATTATTCGAGAAATTTGGTTATCAGTTTGATTCTTAGAATTAAGGTTTAACCCTAATTTATGTACGGTGACAAGTTGATATGGGGTATTGAGGAAAGAAGCAAAGAGTAGCATCCTTAAGGTCTCGATTAAACATCTACTGTTGTTATCCTCTATGATGATGATGATTTATGATGATGATGATGATGATGATGAGTCAAGTGGGACAAGAAGGGTAGAACTCAGTAGCATTTGAGCAATGACGTTGGGTAATGAGTTAGGAGGGGATTAATATCATATTTAATTTTTATATATATGGGTACTCTAATATTCTATAGCTTTATATAAATATTGGATTTTCGTGTATAAGTGATTGAGAATATGATTGTCCTACCTTTTTGTAAGGCTTTATTTATCTTTCTTGAGCTTGTATACGATTATTAATTATTAGGTCTCGGATTAATTATAGGTGACTATATCTCATTGGAGTAGATCATTCAATTTTTGGTGTTCCAGGTAATTGGCATGATACTTCTTTAGTCTTCCTTCGTCTCCAAAATATGGTTTTGTAAAGTCCTTTTTCGTAAAATAATTTTATCAAATCGGGTTGGCATACTATTGTTTAAGTATATTATATCTGGTTATCTTTATGTCCGAAATATTTGATTTGACTCCGTATTGATTTAGGGTATTGCTTAACGCCGCCCCCCATTTTACTAATGTCGCCCCCCCAAAAGATGTTTTTGCCCCTCATATATTTCAACTCACTTCACTCTCCTCTCACTCTCCCCTCACATTCTCTCTCTAAAATTTTGATTTGTTTTTGAAATTTAACCTAAAATGTCAAGAGAAGGTGATAATTCAAGTGAAGAGCAAAAGGTTGGTTTGTAACTTTTAATTTTGAAAAAATGAAAAAAAATACAAATTTCCGGAAAATGGCACGGTGTTGCGCCGGCGCGGCCGCCTGCGCCAGATGGCGGCGCGCGCCGCGCGTGCTGTCACGGCAACCGTCACGGTGTTGCCGAACGTTCTGCACGGCACTGCCGCAGCGCCGCCCAGATCTGGGCGCGGCAAGGCCGCCTACGGCGTGTGTGCCTGGGCGCGGCACCGTGCTATTTTCCGGAAATTTGTATTTTTTTTTAATTTCTTCAAAATATTTATAAAATGTTAATATTATTATTTATGTATAATATGTTAATATTATTATTTATTTATTTATAATATTATTATTAAGGTAATCAATGTTGTTAAATATAATTGTTATGTTAATTATGTTAAAATTTTGTTAATTAATAATTATAATAAGTTGTTTATAAGTGTTGTTATTATTATTATAGTATGTTAATTATGCTAATTATTATTGTTAATATTATTATTTATTTATTTATAATATTATTATTAAGGTAATCAATGTTGTTAATTATAATTACTATGTTAATTATGTTAAAATTATGTTAATTAATATTATTATAATAAGTTATTTATAAGTGTTGTTATTAATATTATTAAGTGTTGTTAATATTATTTTTTATTTATTTATAATATTATTATTAAGATAAATAATGTTGTTAATTATTATTATTATGTTAATTATGTTAAAATTATTAATATATTGTTATTATTTATTTATTTATAATATTATTATTATTATGTTGATTAATATTAGAATTGTATGTTAATGTTAAAGCTATTATTATTATTAGGAATTAGTAACCCAGTTATTATTAGTATAATAATTGTTTTCTATTGTTTGTAGGTTTTTTTGGAGGACTTTGGTGGGGACGGCGTTGATTATTCAACTCATTTGTAACGCAAAATGTTTTTGAGAGTATTGAAGCATTGCAAGAATGGGCCAATGGAATAGCTGCGGGAATCGGTTTTAGTTTTGTACGGGCTTCGTACAAGAGAAAAGATGCTGAGAGTCCGTTAAGGTGTTACTTGAAGTGTTGGAGGTACGGTAAATATCGTGGGAAACTGAATGATCTCGATGATGCGACTCGTCGGAGTACATCAACGAAGGCGTGCCAATGTAAATTCGCCATTGTTGCGTGGACTCGCAATGAAACGGAATGACGAGTTCGTGTGTGCGACGGTGACCGGGGGAAGCACAATCATGCCTTCATCGTGTACGAGGAAGGGAATCGTCACGGACAGCCATTAACTTCTGAAATGAAAGAACATGTCCGGGATATGACCAACACGGGGTGCACACCGGCCACAATACAAACGTCGATGAAGATTAGGTTCCCTGGCTTTAAGATAAACGTGAAGCAAGTATTCAACGAGCGGGCAAAGATGCCCACCGAGGAAATGGATGGTAGGACAGCTGCGGAACAATGTTTGCACATGGCGAAACTCGGCGGGTACGTCTCATTTATAGATTATGATGATGATGGCGAGCTTCGTTAGGTTTTTTTATGTCACCCTTACTCGTTGAAGTTGCTACGTACGTACCCGAATGTCATTCTCATTAACACAACGTACAAGACAAACAAGGCAAAGTTGCCTTTATGTGAGCTGCGTGACACCGACGAACCGCAACTTCCAGATTGCTTACTCGTTCATGCGGGACGAGAAGATGAAATCATATGAGTGGCTGATGTGGAGGGTGCATGAATTGTTGGGTCATGATGTTATTCCATCCGTGTTTGTGACGGACAAGCAGGATGCTTTGTTGGGGGCTGTTGCAAAGGTTTACCCAAATGTGCACCAACTGTTGTGCGTGTGGCATATTGGGAATGATGTGGAGAACAAAGTAAACAAACTTACTGGGGGCCCTAAGCTCGGACTCGAACTTCATTTCAGACATCATTTCTGGAATGGCATTGTACATGCGAAGACTGTTGGATAGTTCAAGGTCAAGTAGAAAGACTTTGTTAACGCGTAGATTGGGCAAAACAAACCGATAGTTGATTATCTTATTGGGACGTGGTTGAGTCATAAAGAAAAATTTGTTTGTGCTTATACCGACAATGTACCTCACATGGGGAACACAGCGACTTCTAGAGTTGAGAGCTAGCATTCTTCACTGAAGTATTATATCGGCAGTTCTAGAGGCACCTTCGATCGTGTGTTTGCGAAGATTCACCAACACTTGGACAATCAACATATTGAGATTAAGAGGGAGCTTGAACAGTCAAGGAGCACACACAGGCATTTCGGTATTTCTCATTTCTTTAAGAATTTGCACGGGCATGTATCTCATCATGCATTGGACTTGTTGTCGTTGGTGCTCAATAAGATGCTGGCGATGAGGTATGAAGGAGCCTGCTACTTATGTGATCACCTGGTGTCGAGAACCCACCTCCTTCCGTGCGCGTGTTCTATGATGGAAGTTTACGCAACTGGAGAGCCAATTCCGCTTACACGGATAAATATGTTTTGGAGACAACTAACAGTGATTGGCGATGGTGAAACTCCTTGCTCAAATGATGTTCCATCAGGTACAGGAGAGTGATCCAGCAGTTGTACGACACGTAAACAATGTCCTCAATGGAGAGTTGAATCCCGACAGTCAGTATATTCCTGATCCGCAGACAAGCCCCCCACGCCCCGGGAGACCAAAGACTTCAAGATCCACGCGACGCAACCCCAGTGCGTTTGAGTACGACCGAACATCGGGCCGGGGTAGCAAGACTACAACAAACTCCTCGAGGAAAAAGGGAACTAGTTCTTCATCAGTTGGGATGGGTTCAACAGGTGTGCATTTCTTAATCTTTATAGCCGATGTTAACCACATGTTTAGGGTTTTCAAAATGACTATATATTGTTGCTTATAACTTAAGATAATCTCATGCGCAGGTATCCACCGGATGTTTCAAGATTCGTTCCTGTTCGAGGACGCTTTGCCACATTTCATTATGCCATACGTCATTGGATGGACGGATGTTGGCGCTGATGGCAACTGCGGGTTCAGATGCGTAGCCGAGGCAGGTTACGGGGATGAGAAATTGTGGCCAACTGCTAGGTGGTCAATGAGCACTGAGTTGCAGGCGAGTGAAAATGCATATGTTAATGCGTTTTTTAACAGCAATGAGATGTTCCTTGAATCCTTCACAAGGATACAAGGCCACTTGGCTGGGCCAGCCCCAAATGAACATTGGATGTCGCCTCCAAATGATTTATTTCCAGTTGCGGCACTGATGAATATTATGTGGATCTTCTTGTCAACACCTCCTGGTCCACGATCGCAGACAGCTGAGCTATGCATATCAGTATTACCCATACGAGAAGGGCCTAGACGTACGGCACCTGCGAAAGTTCAGGGAATTGTACGAGTGAACAACCACTTCATGCTTATCCATTTACGGGATGACTGCCCTCTACCGCCGATTCATATTGGATGGCGAGCAGCTAGAGACGTAACTGTTCAATGTTGGGATGAGCCTTTCCAGGCTCGTATTGATAGATGGCAGGCTATTACGGCCGCTCAACGCCGATGATGGTTGTAGTTGTACCCTTATGTATTTATGAATTGCTAATTATATTTATATTGAAACTCGTGCAGTAAATTGGAAATCGTAAAATATAACACAAATTAACATAAATTAGCATCGAAACGCAATGTCACGGTTGATACAAAATCAAGTCAATTAGTAAACACAACACAAAATTAGTTAATCAGTTCAACACAAATTAACGCTAAGTTTAAGGTACATTAAAAACAACGAAATTGAAAAACACACTCTACTCCTCCTGCTCATCATCTTGCTGCTCGGGGACCTCGATATGCATCTGGCGGCACCAACGCCCGTGCAAGTCGACCATCTCATCATACTACCCACGACTCACTGGCACTGTCTCTTCGTCCGGTTGGAATGGATGCCTCCCTCGCTCCAATAGTGCGGCATAGATATAGGACCACTTTCATAAAAAATAAAACAAAAAATTAAGAAGTTAGACCAAACATGATATCAACCAACCTAAACAAATCTGTTAAACAAAATATTAAATTATGCTGAGGGGTTTAGGGTACCTGTTCGAGTGACGGTTGATCATCAACTGTCGATTGGCTGGCTGAGGCGTTGTTTATCAAAAACTTGTGTGAATGTGCCGCAAAACAATCGTTGTAGCGGCATCCGCTTCCCACGGCACATGTTTTGTGCGAGGCACATCACTCAATGACATTTTGTTGTATATCGAAAACCCCGCCCAGTCAGCGCTGACGTTAGCATCCACAAATTCCACTTTGTAGGGGCCCTTCGCCAGTCGTTCAGCGCTCTTCGGTACCGACAATCTGCGTGGGATATGTTGTAGGTGCCCTAACTGACGGACGACGCGATCGGGCATGTACAACTCAGTGATCTCGTATGCACTAATGCCGCCCTTGTACAATGTCCTGCTGCATGACTTGTATGGGGCAAGTCCGTATGGGGCCCAACTCACACGATCCGGCGTCAACGCATCCAAGGAGGCCCTCAATTGTCGTAGGTGTTGGGAATGTCCCGACAATGTTTGATATACACGGAGATTAAACCAAATTAATATAGTAATTATATGACTTGCTAGAGACCTCTATAATTAGTAATTAAATATGTTTAATTATAATTATATTATTTGGTCCTACTGGGTCACACAAGTCAGTGCCCTGGAACAATGTATGTAACCTAAATGATATGTATCACGTTTAAAAAAGTTGGAAATTAATTTCTGTGAGAAATCAGCCCAACACGGACCGAATTGGGTTCAACACGGGTCGTGTTGTCCCAACACGGTCCGTGTTGAGACACCACGATCCGTGGTGTCTATGGGCCGAATAATTGGACTTTCTGGAATCCAACACGGACTGTGTTGTTTCAACACAGACCGTGTTGGGCCCAGAAAGGCGCCGTTGTTTTAATTCGGCCTTTTAGGGTTTTTGAATCCGTTGTTTTATTCAACACCGACTGCTTAAGACTCTTAGAGAGATACCAGGGTGATTTCCTGAGTTCCTCTCTCATTTAGTTTGCAGTTCTAGTTTCAGGAAACATTCTCTGTTTCCTGAAACAATCTTACATCCATCTTAGATTGAGATTCGTCTCGATCGGGTCGATCTAGCAATCGGGTTCCCGGAGTGCTGCGTGGACCTTTCAGTAGAGGATTTCAGCATTGGAATCTGGAAGGTCAACCTCTTCTTCAGCCGGAATTAGCGATCAGGTATAATTACTAAAGCCTCTGCAGTTGTTTGATTAATTGTTTATAACTGTTACAATATTCCGTCAATTAATATGTGTCTGTTTAGGAATTAGATAACCTAAACCCTAACAGTGGTATCAGAACCACCAATTGCATGCTAAAGTATTGTACTTGTATTCATAATTAATTTTGTCAATAGTTCACTTATGTTATGAATATGCTAGAATAGATTTATGCCAAAAATTTTGAATCTTTATGAAAGTTTTTTAATGTTCTTGATAGTAAATCTGAAATTTTATTGTAAAATTTCATGCTTTGTTATTGCTTATTTCTTATTGCCTTTAATTAATCAATTTATGTTTGTTTAATTGTTAAATATAGCATGAACTCGGTTTAGTTTTGAATGTTTTAGAAGCAATCACGTTTAATGTTGTTAAACAGTAGGAAATACATGAAATAGGTTTAAATTCGCAATATAGGCTTTTGTAGAATTAATTTTCTGATTTAGTTTATTTACGGTAAATATGAAAAATCGAAATAAAATATCAAACGAACTCGAAAATTTCTGAAATTTTTACTGGAGGTGACTGGAAGTGTTTTGGACTTTCCATAATGTTTGTAGATTTTCCCAATAAAAATGGATTTTTAATCAAGTTTTCAGATCTGAAGTGAATTAAAATTCGTTTAATTCTCTGAATTTTATAAATTTGTAAAAATTTGTAAAACTTTTGAAATTTTTACAGTAGGTTACTGGATAACATACTTTTAGGGAAGAATTTTTCCGTTAATTTATCCTGTAAAATTATATTTTTTAATTTAGATTTTCAGATCTCAGAGAAATAAATTTGTTGTTTCTCTGAATTTTGCATATTTATAGAAATTTGTAAATTTTCTGAAAATTTTACACTAGGTTACTGGGTAACCATACTGTTATGTATAAGTTTTTCGTGAATTTTCGAAATCGTTTACTAATTTTCCTTTAATTTTCAGATTAACAGAAAAGTATAATTATTTACTTTTCTGAATTTTATTCTAATTTTCGAAATTTGATAAAATTCTGAAATTTTTACAGTAGCATATTGGATGAACCTACTGTATAGGAAAATTATAAAATTTGTTTTTTTAAACTTATCGGACTATTATTATTTATTTTCCTCTTAAACGGAGAATTAAAAAGTTTAATTCCCTAAATTTTTACAATCTTTTAGAAATTGTTAAAATTCTGGAAAATATTTCATATTGGGTTATTAGATAACACTGCGATATGAAATCTTTAAATTCGATAAGTTATGATAGTTTTATTTAAGTTTTTCATTCACGAAATTAACCGAAACTGGGAAGCAACACGGACCGTGTTGCCAGCAGTTTTGGTTAATTCGTGTAATTTTAGGGTTTGTAATTAATTTTAGAAATTAATTATTAAATCCTATTACTACTAAATCAGATAATGGACATAAAATCTATTATTTTGTAAAGTTTAAGAAACTTACAATACCTTTGAAAGATATAGTATCTTTTAGACTCCTTGATTTTAGGAAAATCAAGTATTTTGTATGTATAGGTATAAAATCCTAAATCTTTTTAGGTAACTAAGATAAAATTTGGATTTTGTTTATTATATTAATCATGCAAACCTTTTAGGAAATTTTATTTAGTATTTATTTCCTTATGTGTTATATTGCAATTATATATATGCCTTTATAATTTGTTATTTAAGCATGTGTTATATTTGATATAATTATTGCAATATTACATGTTTGCATGTGCTTTTAGTATGGCCATAGATAGTCGGTTTTACCGGTCTGCGTACCGGGTTGGGTGAAATACGGTCTGCGTACCGTCATTGAATTAATTTTTAAATTTAATTTTCAGTTAAGTTTATTTTTTAATTCATGTAAGGCCTCAATTGTGAGGTACACTTTGTAAATTTGTTGTAATTGGAGACAACAAGTTGAGTGGGAGCCCAACAGCAATAGAGGTGTCGATTCGAGTGGGAGCCCATCCAAGGAAGTTGCAAGACCGAAGAAGATTTTCTTGAAGACTATCAAGGCTTAGTTAAATTAGTTTGATTAAGTCTAGGTGGCTATACTAGGGGTTTTATTTATGCTTTAAATTCGTTATTGCATGTTTTATTATTCCTTTTATGCTTTTCGAAAGAGTTCACCTAGAATTGTATGCTTAGGATAATAAAACCTACTCTCAAAATGAATTATTGCTCAACCTATCGAAACACCACTTAGATGGATAAATAAAGAAAGGCAAAGCGAATTATTTGTCCATCATTAATAAGTAGGGTGGGAGCTAGGTCAATTCAAATTGGCTATCAAAATAGTTTTGGGCCAAGAGCAGAGGAAGAGAAATATTGTATTCGATACAAATTTCTTGCCAAGAGTCATTTTGAATGATCGATCATAAGATGATCCACCAAAGATAACATGGGATCGAGTTTTGTTGGGCCAAAGTCCACTTGAGCCCATGAGTCTTATGGGTCTTGGTAAATTAAAACACTAAATGAGAGTTGATAAAGTGTTTTGATTTGAAATTAAATTAGTTTAATTTCTTTTGATGAATAATAACTAAAATGAACCAACTTGTCTCGTAAAATTATTTATGTCTTTTCACTCAATCATCCACCACTAATAAAATATTGTTTTCTCCTTGAGAAAAAGAAAAGCAATTAACACCAATTCCTTAATTGGCATTGCCATTGCAAGATTGTCTTGCAGGCGATTAAAAGAAATATGTCTTTGATATAACATTGAGCTAGGCATCAATATTGAGAGGTCAATCAAGCCAAATGAATACATGTAATGTCATAGTATTCATACAATTTTAACTTCAAAATGTTTGAAGATTAGAGGAAGGATTTCAATATTACCAACTCAAGACCAAGTTCATCGAACTAGTTAGATTTGACAAATATGAAACCAATAACCAGATAGTCTCGGTTGAGCTAGATAAGAGCCAATTGATGGCGCTCATGTTCTGAAATAATTTGACTATTTTAAAAAGGAGAAACCTCATATCCTCTTTAGCCAAAAGATTGGCGACCAAAGATAGTCTTTTAGTGAAAGGGAAAAACAAGATTTAAGAAATCTATCAAAGACAAGAAGTCAAAGGAAAGGTAAGGACAAACAGTTGTACATACCCGACCATTGACAACAACCGGTTAACAAACAGATCATGTATATATGACACTGGGAGCGTGAATAACTATAAGGAAGACTTGAGATATGATTTCAATTCTAGGCAAATGCGTATATGATACACACTACCCTTATTAAACCCATCTTTAAGTATAAGATACCGGCTGTGAAACTCACATTTATGTAAATGTGTAGGATCTACAGCAAAGTAGATGTGCTTTGAAGGATGAGAGTCAGCCTACAAATAAGAACATACAATTAGTTGTAGTTCCTTATGAAGAGTTGGTTGTTTATCCATTTCCACAAGACTTATGAGAGAAATTTATAAGTGATTCTATGTTCTCATTATAAGTATTTCTTACTCTCAATTAGAGAGAGAGAGAGAGAGAGGATCTCGGATAAACACACCCAACACATCGAAACCAAAAGGTTTAAAAGGAATAACTCATGTTCAAACATAAAACTTGTAACTATCTATTAAGCCATGCAAATCAGAGCGCATTCAGAAGCGTCACAGTGATAGACTTTTGAATGATAAGACTTTGAAACATGTGATGTCTGCAAAGCATGACTGTACCTTTTACAAGAAATGGTGAACGTGCCAACAAACACTCATGCATATGGATGTATGTAGACCAATTGAGCACAAGTACAAGGGGTGAATTACTTCAAATCTTCAAGATGGATAAAATAACACATGGTGATTCATGTCTATGAGATTCATCTGAAGCTGGAATGTTACAATAGTTTGAAGATTTCCGAAATGAAGTAGTCTTGGCGAAACAATGAGAGCACCTAGATAAGATCGAAAGGATGCTAATGGTTGAGCCAAGAATTTGAACAAATGACTCAAATGAAACATAATTATGGCACTATAAGCTTAAGTCATATTAATAAAAAATGTATTCAGAAACTGCATAGTGCAGGATTTTGGAAAACCTAAACTATGAAAAGTTCAATGTTTGCAAAGC
This sequence comes from Portulaca oleracea, assembly GCA_029582165.1. Classification (NCBI taxonomy): domain Eukaryota; kingdom Viridiplantae; phylum Streptophyta; class Magnoliopsida; order Caryophyllales; family Portulacaceae; genus Portulaca; species Portulaca oleracea. The sequence goes on along the minus strand of CM055869.1, from coordinate 31,207,701 downwards.
ATGTCTGATGAGTAAGATGACTAAAATCACCTCTTATTGGAATTGGTGAACAAGCTAATGACTTATTAGGATGCATACATACTGATGTATGTGGGCCTTTGAGCACTAGTGCTAGAAGAAGGTTTACTGTACTATTTCATCACTTTCAGTGACGATTGTTTTAGTAGATATGGGTATATCTACTTAATATGCCACAAGTCCAAATCCTTTGAAAATGTTCCAAGAGTTTCAAAGTGAAGTACAAAACCAACTTGGCAAGAAAATCAAAACCTTTCAATTAGATTGAGGAGGTGAGTATTTGAGCCAAAGATTTCATTGACCATTCTAGAGAATGTGGAATTGTTTCATAACTCTCTCCTCTAGGAATACGAAATCTCAATGACGTATCTAAAAGAGAAATCAAACCTTATTAGATATGGTGCGATCAATGATGGTTGAGTCAACATTGCCGATTACCTTTTGGGGATACACGCAGTTAACCATAGCTCTAGTTACTGAATAAAGATTATCTGAAGCACGAGAGAAGACACCATATATGATATGGAGAAGAGAGGTTCTTGAACCGTCTTCTGAAAGAAAGGAGTATCACTTCTACAAATTGTTGTAGAGGAAAGTGTTTGTGTCTCAAAATGCTTTCTTCTTAGAGAATATGTTATTCTCTAAAAGAAAGAGTGGGAGAGTTTTGAACTTACCGAAGTTCGAGAGACACAAAACACTATAACCATCACCTGAAACTCCACTACTTGATCCTTTTCAAATTTTTTCCTATTGGTCGGGAAATTAAGAACAAGGTTGAGGCAGCTGAAGTTTCTCAAAACGTTGAGGAGAAGGTGTCATGAACATTACTCCAAGCAAGGTCAGGTAAACAACTCCGTTAGCTACAAAGATATCGATCTTCTATGGATGAACGTGAGATGTTACTTTTAGAAAGTAATGACTCTACCTATATCAAAGAAGCTTTAAGTAAATCAAAATTCCATGCAACCAAGTCTAAAATGGATTCCATGTATTCAACCAAGTTTAGGACTTGGTTGATTTGTCTGAAGGTGTGAGCCATCAGGCATAGGAGGGTTTTAAGGCAAAGCATGGGTTCATTAAGATAGACATCAAGATTGACTTCAAAATTAGATTTTGAAGAAAGGTGTGTACTTGACAGAACTGAGTTGTCTTTTGTTGGAATAACTTGTAAACTTCAAGAGACCATCTGTGGTCTTAAGGAAGCTTCTAGGAGTTGGAATCATTGACCTTCTTGACCAGGATATCAAAAAGGTTTGACATACTGGGAAGTGCCAAAGATAATATTGTGTTTACAAGAAGTTCAGTGGGAGCAATGCGTTTTCTGATATTGTATGTGATTGACATACTGCCTACTAAGAAGAATATTCCAATGTTGCTTCTACTGAGGTTGACTCGGAAATAATTTTCAAAGTGAAGGATTGGTGGGGCTAAGAATTTTCTTGGAGACAAGATCTATAATGATAGATTAAAGATTTTGATTGTTTGAATCAAAGTTAACTAGGTGTTGAATAGTTCAACTCACTTCCAGAATGGATTAATTTCCAAAATCATGGCATATCCTTACGGAATTTGATTGTCTCAAAACAATTAGAAGTTCTAAGAAGGATGAGACATATAACTCATGCTTCAGGCATGAGATTAATGTATGCAATGAGATGTTCAAAGTCCAACATAACATATACATTGTATATGTATAAGCAAAACTAAGGATGTGTCCTAAGTCTAAAGTGGTTGATAAAAGCTAAGTGTGAAGAGTTGCATTGATGCTACACTCATGCAGAGAAATATGATTATCTGAAAGGTCAGATAAAATTATACGATCTGTTTTGAGTGGTATTAAGGTGAACTAGAAGAAGTTCCTAACATGACATGCGGTTAATTCTACAAATAAGACAAGTATGGCACGGCTTTAGAAGTTGTGGCAGAAACTGTTAGGATTGCGAAGTTCGTTTTTAGAACTAGGTGAAGTTTCTAGCCTTGCGAGAGAAATGGATCCTTATTTGAGCCATCACTCAAGCAAAGGAACTGAAGCTCACTATGAATCCAAACATGTGTTCCGGAAATATCTTCCTGTATGAAATGTCATTAGTAAGATGGTATATGTACGAGGTTCATTGCAAGTATTATGTACTAAACCCTTGTTGTAGTTATAGTATGATGGTCATGCATGTGCAATAGGGTATTAAACACATTCCGGAATATTAACAAGTCAAATTTACATGAATTGTTCATGAATTATGACCTTGCTGATTCATCATTAAGAATAAAAGATTCCAAAAATTACATCAATTATGGTTTAGAATTATGTAAATGTCCAAAAAGGTCAGCGAATTCAAAATGGGAAATTGGATGAGGTCTAATTTTTGAAACCCCATTAGTGAACTTGATGACGCTAATCTTGGCCGATCGTCGACCTGTTTCCTGATTGTATTATCACGTAGGGACAGTGATGATATTAACACAATTAGCATGTAGGATTGAAGTGATGATCGAGTTTTATGATCATATTGACGTATTGACGTCATAAATCAATCACATAGGTATTGTTGAAGAACAACTACCGAACTGACCCCCAGTGGGAGCTCTTTAAGTTGGGAATTGTCATAGGAGCTCTCACCACTCAAAATTCCTGAATCCTGAGTTCAGTACACAGATTGCATGATCTGCTGTAACTTTGGAGCGCGTCACGCCTTTAATGTAAAGAGGCTATAAAGGCGATTATGCAGGTTCTGATTGGATCATGTGAGAATGTGTGTCTGAACAAGATGGCATTGTCCTCCCTATTAGAGACAGTAGTCTTTTGGCCACTCGGTGAGATTGGACTGAAAATGCTTGGCCGAGCTCAGTTGAATCAACAGTTGATCATCTGTTTTTCAAATTCTAAACTCGGAGATCGAGGAACGTTTTGGACCTTATATAAGGATGACATCAGCTTACCTTATCCGAACATGAGACAGTAAGTGACAAGGGAATTCAAGGAATCGAACACTTGTGGGACAAGTGGGAGATTGTTGGGAATGTCCCGACAATGTTCGATATACACGGAGATTAAACCAAAGTAATATAGTAATTATATGTCTTGCTAGAGACCTCTATAATTAGTAATTAAATATGTTTAATTACAACTATATTATTTGGTCCTACTGGGTCACACAAGTCAGTGCCCTGGAACAATGTATGTAACCTAAATGATATTGTATCACGTTTAGAAAAGTTGGAAATTGATTTCTGTGAGAAATCAGCCCAACACGGACCGAATTGGGTTCAACACGGGTCGTGTTGTCCCAACACGGTCCGTGTTGAGACACCACAATCCGTGGTGTCTATGGGCCGAATAATTGGACTTTCTGGAATCCAACACGGACCGTGTTGGGCCCAGAAAGGCGCCGTTGTTTTAATTCGGCCCTTTAGGGTTTTTGAACCTTTCCCTAGGTTTTCTAAACACTATATAAAGGGGTCTCTGAGAGAGATTATTCAACACCAACTACTTAAGACTCTTAGAGAGATACCAGGGTGATTTCCTGAGTTCCTCTCTCTTTTAGTTTGCAGTTCTAGTTTCAGTAAACATTCTCTGTTTCCCGAAACAATCTTACATACATCTTAGATTGAGATTCGTCTCGATCGGGTCGATCTAGCAATCGGGTTCCCGGAGTGCTGCGTGGACTTTTCAGTAGAGGATTTCAGCATTGGAATCTGGAAGGTCAACCTCTTCTTTAGCCGGAATTAGCGATCAGGTATAATTACTAAAGCCTCTGCAGTTCTTTGATTAATTGTTTATAACTGTTATAATATTCCGCCAATTAATCTGTGTCTGTTTAGGAATTAGATAACCTAAACCCTAACAGTAGGCGTTGTACCGAACTCGGCTGGCGGATGGAGAACCACCTGCTCGCGTGAGGGCCATTAACCGGCTGCTCCCCGTGTGGCCTAAAATCAGGAAATTACTCGTAGATCCAGGCCTACAAAAGGGTCAAACACCCGGCCATCTTGGCTGTCCCGGCCCTGCTCGCCATCCCTAATTGCCGGAAAAAGGACCGCCAAGGTCACCGTACCCCAAGCAATGCGATCAATGATAACGTCAATGCAAGGCCACGGATGCGGCCTAACTCTATCCCTCGATTTGTCCACGAGGATAGTGTTTCCCAACATGCTCAACAACCACGCCCTTATCCTATAGGGAACGGGACAACTGGTCGATAAACAAATCGACCTCAAATGAGAGTCAGCTATGGCACCCTTATCATAAATGTTATCGGCCTTCAGCTCCGCCATTCCTTTATCAAAAATCTCGGGCACGTACTGGTTAACTACTTCCTGAGGAAGACCTTCAGGCATCAGGCCATCAACTACAATACCCAATATATGTTGCACATCATGCAACATGATCGTCATTTCACCGAAGGAAGGTGAAATGTGTTTGTGTCAGGTCGAACGCCGAGACCAACGTCATGTCGATATGGTCGTACATCAACTCTGTCAAATTGGTGATTTGGATCCTTTCTAGTGCAGCCTGGCATGCGGGATCCATCATGAACTGTACTGACCTCAATTCCCTCAACGCATTCTTCTTCGTCACACAATCAAGAACAACATGGGGCGATCGCTCGCGACCCTCCCATATTACCCGAGCAATGTGACCTCCAAAGCTCGGTATAACTGACCCAATTGCAAGTCCCCCAAGCACGTTAACATCAATCTTCCAGGAGTTGTCGCCCCTCCGCCTCCTCTTCTGATATCTGCTGCTGGACCCAGCATCACCAGTAGTAGAATTGCTTCCCTACCCACCCTGTTGAATTGGGGCAAACTTCCACGCTGCATCCCTCATCGACATGAAACCTATTGGCCTGGAAACTGGCCCACTAGGTGGCGCGACTGAAGTCGGGATCATCTGCGTCTCGGGCTCCCCTGACTCATCGTCCGCCGATGTTTCAGTGTCGGTTGACTCATCCATGGCTTGGTTGAGATGGTCAATGAAATCTCGCGTGGTCTGACTCCCCGTGTCCTCAGGTGCCGCTCAACTAATTGCATCCATACCACGGCCAACACGGCAGCGTCTTGTGCCATATCGCGTGCGTCTGTGGGGGTCCCCAGACTCACCCCCACTCCAACCACTCACAAGCTGATTCGCCCGGTCCAGAAACCCTCGACCCTTGCCCTTCCCTACCATTTTATATCACCTGCAAAATGAAGACATATAACATAATAATCATTTTATCGGCAAGAATAAGCGCAAATACCCCCTCCCATCCAATATTTGATAGTTTTTGATGTCTACCTTATCGCATTTATAACTAAGTCGTGTCACGAGGCAAGAGGATCCTGTTATTGTCCAAGGAGAGTGTGTTGGTTAACTGTTAATCTATGGCTGAAAAAGACTTTCATCAGCCGTACCGACTTCTCGTTTATTTGTTTGGTTCCCAAAAAGTAGCGCACTGTCAGCAGTGAAATTGCGCGAGGTCTATAGTGCTCTGGGAGTTAGAAGCGTTTCAGATTCGGTACAATGCAATGTTTCTATTGTGCAGCCTGGTGGGCAACAAGACAAGGCGGATCTAAAAGAAAAGGTAGTAGTGAAGGGTCTAATAGAAATCGTGTTGGGCTTTCTTGCATGTAAGATTCATAGGTCCATCAAAGCATTGAATTTGCTGCATCGTGCCTTACTTTGATGGACCTATGAATCTTACATGCAAGAAAGCCCAACACGATTTCTATTAGACCCTTCACTACTAGCTTCTCTTTCATAGATCCGCCTTGTCTTGTTGCCCACCAGGCTGCACAATAGCAACATTGCATTGTACCGAATCTGAGACGCTTCTAACTCCCAGAGCACTATAGACCTCGCGCAATTTCACTGCTGATAGTGCGCTACTTTTGGGAACCAAAAAAATAAACGAGAGTCGATGCGGGGCATTGGTTAACCTTCTCAGCCATACATTATCAGGTTACAACACACACTCTCTTTGGACACTAACAAGACCCAAAACTCAACCTCTTTTTATGACGCATACAACTAACATACTACAACTATACATTAACATAATTATTATCCTAAACTACCATCACAAATAACCTATTTACTTACGTATCAACTGGTTGTTGAGTACCTAAGTTATTAAATGGATGTGACATAACTATTTATATAATTTATGTCTTCATTTGGAGTTATGAGTACATAAGTTAACAATTAAGTTGGATTTTGAATAAATTACTTATACCAATTTTATACACAAACTCATTACTAATAACAACCAAAATCATCCAAACTCAACATCCTTTTAACACAACTACATATAAACTATTCGGAATATACCCTAAACCCTAAACTTAATCCTACATCACAATTACAATTTTTTCTAACACAATTAATCACTAATATTAACACATGCCTAATCACTAATATTAACGCATCAAATATTAACAACGAATCACTAATCACTAATATTAATCACTAATAATTGTTATATTAACACATGCTTAACAATAATATTAATATTAACAATATTAATATTAATCTAATTTTCATAACACAATATTAATAATAATAATAATACAATTAATCACTAATAATTATCATATTAACACAAGATTAATAATAATATTAATAATAACAATATTAATAATTATCATATTTAATAATAACAATAATAATATTAATAAAAATAATATTTAATTTTAATTTATTATTAAAGAAAAACGAAAAAAATATAAAAAAAATTCTGCGGGACGGCTGCCGCGCGAAACGCACGGTAAGCCGCGGCCTTGCCGGGATCTAGGTGCCGCACTGGCGGCGGCTCACCGTGCGTTTCGCGCGGCAGCCGTCCCGCATAAATTTTTTTATATTTTTTTTCGTTTTTCTTCAAATTTCAAAATTACAAAACATAAAACCACAAATTCAAAACAAAATTCGAAACATACCTCAAATTCTTCGATTAAAGCCCGGTATGAGGGTGGTTTGTGGTGGTCGTTGGTTGAGAGCGTTTTCTAGAGAGATAAACTAGAGAGAAGGTGGAGAGTGAAGTTATGAGGTTCAAGGGCAGTGACTGGAAATATTATCCGAAAGGTGAGCGACAATGGTAAAAAGGGGGTCGACGAAAAGCAAGCAGGTTGATTTATATGTTTACAAAGTGAGCCTTTTGATGTCAATTTTATAAGTTGATTTATATTTTTTTTCCATTTATACACCTGGTGAGATTTTTGTAATAATTTGACTTGTGTATTTGTAAAGTGGTCGTTTTGCATAATAGTTTGATAGTTGAATTATTTGAACCTTCTGTTTGTATCAATGAGCTTATAGTTCTGATTTATTTATTACTTCTAAATTACTTGACTGGTACTGTTTGTACGTTTTGATAGTCAAGTTATTGGTTTTGTTTTTGGGCTATGTCTTCTGCCTTAGCCAGTTAAGGTATGCACTGGACCTGTCGATCGACTTGTATGCACGCTATTGTGAATTCCGATATGTGTATGTATTCCGTTGGGTCCAATTCTTTGTTGCCCCGCCACTAGGTCAACAGTGGTACATCGTTGCCCCGCCACTGGGTCAATAATGGCTTATCGTTGTCCTTGTCGTTGGGTCAATAGCGACCTTAGCCCTAACCATTGTGATTTTGATTGTTATGTTTTGATATACTCTATGTTACTCTGACGGAATTCGTTTGATCAATATTATGGTATACTTTGAGAGTTTTGAGCTGAGTAAAATATTTGTAAAACCGAGTCATAATTTTGTTATGTATTTATTTATGAACTCTGACCCAGCCTATGTTTTACCAGCATGCCTAATCCAGCTAAGGGGGTGTTATGCTACTTACTGGGCTTCCGAGCTCATCCTTTCATCTTCCTTTTTTTTCAGGTTATGATTTTGACTTATTGGTAGTGTTCGAATTCTTTACGGTATCAGAGATGCGCAGTGAAGCATAGTGAGCCAAGTGACTGTGTAGGTTAAGGCTTTTATTATGGTTTTAGTTGCTTTGTGAGTTGGAAGATTTCAATATCTGTTGTTATAGCATCCGCTGTGTAATCAAGTATCCTCCCTAGTTGACTATTCAATCAAGTTCTCCTTTTAAGATAAGTCTACTTTTATATCTTGGATCTGTTTCTGTATTTCGAGCCTTGCATGCTTGTGGGACCATGTCCTAGAGGTGTGCGGCGTCTGTTACCCCTCAGTTCGGGGCGTCACATATCTTTTATATATCTTTCTCACAAAAAGTCACGAGTAAAGTTGAAGCTCTTATGTTTTATTGTTTATACTCTCCATCATTCGAAAGTCATATAATCCTAGAGATCGATAGCTCTTGAGCCCTTAATATAAATAGGGTAGCGAATTCGATTTTAGTCGTATAAGTTTGTTTAATTCATTCATAATTAGTTGCATCATTGATTTACATGACGGTCTAAACTGACTTTATCGAGACTAATGGTCGGCATGGCTATATTAACAAGTATCATGGTTGCTTTAAGTTTTCTTCATATACTTAAATTGGATGGCTAAAACCTTTATTGGGACTAATGGCTATATTAACAAAAGTATGTTTGTTGCTTTAAGTTTTCTTCATATACTTAAATTGGATGGCTAAAACCATTGTATGTTGTCTCGTACATTAGAATTTTTATTAGTACATTTGAGAGTGATTATTGTTTCATAGTGAATAAAGTATTCTTGATTAAGATTCCGCTAGAGATTATGAAAGAGATAAAAAGACTTGTTGTGGTTTACTGTGACTACATTATATGTTTGGAACTTAATATCACCTTGAAAACAGGAAAAATAATCCAATGGTTGAAGGTATCAACTATGAAGGTTCGTGACATTTTTTAAGCCACCTGTTTGTAGCATACATTGCCTCTTGGTCTAGTTATGTTAGCACCATAAAATGTAAAGATAAGGGTTATTTTAAGTCAGTGGGTTAGCCAAACCTACAATCTGAAAAACTTTTTTTTGAAAAATAAAACCGGAAAATTTAACATTATTCAACTTCTTATATTTTGACTTGATTTCAATAATATTCGATTTCAATAAGGGAAATTGGACTCTAATAATACGAACTTTTGGCCATATAAGACTTAATAATACGAACTTTCGATTAAATGATGAATAATACGAACTTTGACCCCCTGTTGCCCCCAATAACACGCCACCGAGTTAAGATTAACTTAACTCGGTGGCGGTCTAACGTGGCAGTGGAGGCACGTGCCTGGTTGTTTTGACTTTGCCACAACATCCACGTTTACTCTAAAAAATAATACGAACTTTTATCTATGTCGCTCTGAATAATACGAACTTTTTTTGTAACGCCCCGGAAATTCAATTATAAAAAAAGTCAAAGTCAAACTAACGTTAACAGACAAAACTTAGCGGAAGACTTCAAATTTAGTTTGGGCGTCACTGCCGTATCCCCGAAGGAATACAAGGCGAGAAAGGAAAACACAACTGTCTGCTAACGGTAACTACTAACAACTCAAAACAAACTTTAAGAATTCATAATGAAAACAATATAAAAGGTTCAAGGACTTCTAGACTCGCCGACCTCACTTCTAACTCCCGTCCCCTGCATTTAGATCTTCACCTGAAATCAAAACATTTCAGAAAATGAGGGGGAAATCTCAATAATGTCTACCCCTAACGTTTAAAACAGTTTAAGTTCATTTCAATTCATTTTAGGGAGAGGGATCAAATCAAACGTTTTACAAACCTTTAACCCTTAACTGTTTTCCTCAACCCATCCAGTCCATATTTTAATTTGCGGGCGGGATACCAAATCCCTTAAAGTAACATCGCCTACCAAAGGCATCAAGAACATCGCCTACCAAAGGCATAAACATCGCCTACCAAAGGCATCAAGAACATCGCCTACCAAAGGCATAAACATCGCCTACCAAAGGCATAAACATCGCCTACCAAAGACATCAAAATACTATCCTATATCAGGGAATGAAGCCCTGATCTCCTGGTCCATAACCCTGCAGGTTGTTACACTGCAACAAGTTATCCTCAAACCCGCTTAACGTTTCCTCTTGAATTATTTAACAATATTCAAACTCGACTCACAACTCTCAAGTCAAACCATCCCAAGTTATCAAAACCATTAACAAAACTTTGAATGAAAGACCATCCAATTTCTCAACTCAAATAAACCAAGATCACAATCGAATCAAAAGAAGATTATCAAAACAGATGGTCGTATTTCCACAAAAGTCCCTTTTCGGGATGCAATTCTCAAAATAGATTATAAAACATCAAAACACATTTAAAGAGCATCCCGGTGGGGATTAGAGCATAGACAATTACCTGATATACTTCACAGCACAGCAAAAGAAGAACACACTTGAGCTCACTAACGTCTCGCACTAACTCGGACCTAGAATAAAAGTAATTATCTAATCAAAACGCGTTCTAACGAAGTTAGAATTATCTATTAACTACCTAACCCATCCCCTAGGAACACTTAGGTTCCTAACATTTACGAAATTACACTTAACATCTCTAAGATAACACATAACATGATCACACATTAATTTCACTCAACAATTCTTTATAAATAAAAGCAAACAGAGGACAGATTATAACATTCACATAAAACGGGTCACAACTCGACTTCCCGACATCCTATGGGGCTGGTTCTGGACTTTTCGGAAACCTCAGGATGTCTACTAAAACTTCTATGTTGATGGTTAAGCCCAACTCAGTCCCGAAGGACCTCAAAAACACCCGTCTTTCCCATTGGTCCAGATCGGACAGGTTCCGGTAAAATGGTTATAACTCGGGCTATACAATTCAAACGTTCGATCCGTAAACTTCCTATGGTTCCTAACATCTAAGGGAACCTCCAGTTCAAAGGGTTTGACCAAAAGGTAACTACACTAGCCGTGGCAACCCGATCTTTAGACACTAACAAAACTGTCCCGTTAACGGTTATCAATTAATTAATACTTTCGGTTCTAACTTCCACCATTCGATCCCGGGGTCCTAATTTGGGCTCAAAACGGTAACTAGGGTCTAAGATATAAAGTCCAACTTAGCTTAGGTCCAACAATCAACCTTCCCATCATAAGAATCAAATTACAACACATGAAATCAACTTTAATAATTTACTCTAATCCTAAAACATGCATAAAATATCATACACTAACATGGCATACCTTATGTACATAAATTCTAATACTAACCTTATACTAATCATGCATGAAATATTAACTCTATCCTAAACATGAATTTCTTAACCAATAAACAAGAAAACTTTAAGAACATGTGAATAAACTATAAAGAACATATAAACATTTAAACTTCTAATCAAGAATCCTAAACGAACTAATTTCTTTTAAACAAGATTAACTCAAGAACCAAGAACTAATAAACATAAACTCAACCTAACTTATTTAGGCAAAATTAAACATGAATTAAACAAGAAAGAACCCTAAGAAATAAAAGAACATGATATTTAACTTAATGAACAAGAAACCTAACTAATTTACAAGAATCAAGAAGACTTAGGTTTTCATGTACAAGAATCATAAAGAACTTAGTAACCTTAAACTACTAATAAAGAACCTAGGGTTTTAATAACAAGAATAAACCTAATTTATTTAACAAACTTTAACAAGATTAATTCCTAGGAACAATAAAAGACTTAACGATTAACCAACTAAACATTCAAGAAAATAACCTAAGTAATAAATTTCCAAGTTCGTACATACAATAATATCGTGGTTTAACGATTCATGTAAAGAATATAACGAATATTAAAGAATCACTTTCAACCCTAATAATTAACTATTACAACCTAATTCTAATTACAAATAATAACATAAAATTACACATAACAATTAGAAAAATTACACAAAATTACAACAAGAAAATAATTACAATTAATTTCCCTAATTACAACACTAATAATACGATAATTATAAAAACAGAATATTAATAACAATAATAATTACAATATAAAATCAGATTGATAATAATAAAAACAAGAAAAGAAAAAGGAAAAAGAAAAGAAAAGAAAAACAAGAAATAACAGTTAGGGTTAGGGTTAGGTTTTAGGGTTTACGTAGGGTTTGTCTCGGTGGTTCTGGGCAGGCGTCGACGGCGGGAGGCGGTGCAACACTCGAGGCGGCGACGAGGGGTGGCGTCGGAGAAGGGTTGTCGGACGGTCAGGGGCAGCGGCGAGGGGTGCTCGACGTCGACTTCTCGGCGGCGGCGGCGATTTCGGCGACCCCTTTCTTCGATCGCACGGCTGGCGGCGTCGGGGCGGCGGTGCGAGGTCGCCTAGGGATGAGGCGATGGCGACGGCGACCGTGGCGGCGGTGGTGGCGCTGGTGGTTCGCGTCGGTCGAGCGAAGAAAGGAGAAAGAAAGCGGCGAGGGAGAGCGAGAAGGGAAAGGTCGCGGTGGTTGCGGCGGTTGTGGTGGCGCAGGTGGCCGACGAGGCCGCTGGCCTGGGTGGTCGGTGGTCTTTGGGCGAGAGAGGGAGAAAGAAAGCGAATGGGGAGGGAGAGGAAGGAGAAGGTGGTTGCGGTGGTCGGTGGTTGCCGCCTGCGGCGGTGGGCTGCGTCTGGTGGCCGGCTGGGCAGGGGCGCAGAGGGGGAAGAGGAGGGAGAGAGGAGAGAGCTAGGGTTTGGTATTGAGAGATTAGGGTTTTTTAGGGTTTGAGAGGGGAGAAAGGGGTTTATATACTACCCACTTAATTAGGCCCAAAAAAAAAAAAAACTAATCCTAATCCAACCCATTTAACAAATAAAAACTGATTTTTCTAAAAAACCTAATAATTCTAATAATAGTAATAATAATATTAATACTAATAATCATATAATCACATAACAAATAATATTCACGTAATTATTCACATAATAATATTAACCAGCATAAATTACTAATCTACCCTTGTTAGTCCCTCAACGGTCCTACGAGCTCAAGCGTTAGCATAAATAAACACATTACGAACAACAGTAAATAACGAAATCAGACCTATTCTATTAACGACGTCACGGTCAACATCGTTGGATTTTTCGGGGTTTTACATTTTTTTCTCTCTAAAAATCACAGAAACCATTTTTACTTCTTCATCTTCTTCAATCATCCCCCTCCCATTCCCACCCATTCCCAGAAAACCCTCCATCTTCAATCCTGTTTACTTTCATGTTCTTAACGTATCCTTTCCAACCCAATTCCCCCTTTTTCAAGTTCCATTTGGTGCTGGGTTGACTGGTTTATGCAGATCCCCAAACCCTAACTTCATCCATGGAGTTTCTAGGCAAAATAGTGAAGAAAGAGTTCAAAATTTTTGGAATTTTTTATGGGGTTGTGGATTCCTTCGATTCCACAACTGGGTTCTTCAAAATCTTGTACGAAGACGGCGATTCCGAGGATGCTGATTTCTCTGATGTTTCCCAGCTAGTTTCTACGGCGGTTTCCGGCGAACGAGGTGGCGACAACGACGGAGAAGAGGGTCGGTCGGAAACCTAAGAGGAGGCGTGGGAATATCCGTGATCCAGGTAAGGATTCTGAGAATTTAGTTTGTGGTTTGGAAGAACAAAGTAATTTAGGTCAAATTGAACAGGGATTAGGTGAGAATTTAGTGAATTACGGTTGTGTTGATGGGGATTTGAATGAAATTAACGGGTTGGACTTGAATCGTGGGTTGGATTTTAACGATGGGGTTGAGAAAGTTGAAATGGTGGATTGAAGATGGAGGGGTTTTCTGGGTTTATGGGGTTTTCTGGGAATGGGGAGGGGAGGATTGAAGAAGATGAAGAAGTAAAAATGGGATCTGGGATATTTAGAGAGAGAGAAAAGTTTGTATTATCTGGAGCAACATAGGTAAAAGTTCGTATTATTTTTTAGAGTAAACGTGGATGACGTGGCAAAGTCAAAACAACCATGCACGTGCCTCCGCCGCCACGTCAGACCGCCACCGAGTCAAGTTAATCTTAACTCGGTGACATGTTATTGAGGACAACAGGGGGTCAAAGTTTGTATTATTCATCACTGAATCGAAAGTTCGTATTATTAAGTCTTATATGGCCAAAAGTTCGTATTATTAATACATAATCACTTACAAATAAAATTTCACATTACAAAATCGATCATAACAAAGATTGTCCAACATAAAGTACTCTAATTATGCAAGTTTAAAATAGTCGACCAAATAAAAGCTCAATCTATTGTGTCAGGTGTGCGATCGTGTGGGCTTGAGAAATAAAATTATGAAATCGAAATGAATCAACCGTAAAGTTGTGTATCATTTTTTTTAAATATATATATATTATATTATGCTAAGTCGTCGGGTTAGGTTGGGTTAAGGTCCACTGACCTGAACCCAGCCTGACTTATTTTCTGGTACTAGCATATTTCGGGTTAGGTCGAGCTACCTGAAAAAAAAAATAGCCCCTGACCCACAAATTTTCGAATCGGATTGGGTTGGGTCGCCGAGCTGTTGAACAATGAACAAGTCTACTCATAATCAAGAACACTCAACTAGAGTTCTCAAGAGAAAGATCTTCCTAAAAGGAATACGCATTTTGGTGGTATGAGTAGTCATTTCAACCTTTTTAACCCATATTTTTACCATATAATCGAGGTGATACAACAACAATTGTTCCTTCACATTGTAAACATATTGAAAGATAGTTATGAGCCATTCACTCATAGAAGGGATGCGAGTAGGAATCCGGGATATCACCTTTCAAAAATGCATTGTTGCTATTAGGGGTGGCTAAAACTTTTACCAACCCGAGATCGAATTTGACCGACCCAAAAAAATCAGGTTTTGGACAGAATTTTTGATCGAATTTAAAGTTTAATCATGACCGAACTAAAATTCAAGTTGGTTCAGATTTTCTGATTGACCGAATTTTGGTTAAATTTTAGAGATTCGGACAAGTTCGGTCATTCAGGTTTGGATCGACGAGCCCGATAATGAGGAAAATGTTAATGACTCACATAAAGATACTCAAATTTTGTTTTTGGGCCAAATTTGGTGAACTGCCCATATTTGGTCAAAATATCTAATAATTAATATTTCGTTTTGACAAAAATTTCAATTCAGTCAAATTCAATCATCGGGTTCGAGTTTGGATTCGGGCATGGGTATTTTGTGCGAATCAAAATTTATTCAGGGTTCGAATTCGGAGTTTTTGACCAAATACTTGAATTGACCGAACCAGATAAGACTTAGACCAAAACTTTTGCCGTCCCTAGTTGTTATGCTCATATTTTCTTGTAGAGTATGTGCATGTAGATGCATTGGAAGAATACTTTTGTATAGGGAAATTAACTATTCTAAAGTGCATAACCAATTTGATAATGATAATGAAGAATTCTCTGGGGTCTATTACTTATGAAACCAAATGAAGATATGGTTTGTCCTCTTTATTTCGCAAAACAATATGGTTTCCCACGCATGCCACATAATGCTAATTGTATACATTGTGAGTGTTGGGTTTTAGTGATCTATTTCCTAAACAGATACATATTAATTAGCGGAATATTTATAACAATTACAAAACAATTAATCACCCAAGAAAGAGTACAAATGCATAGGCTTCGTATTATACCTGATCACTAATCTGGGTGATGAAGAGGTTGACCTTTGAGATTCCAATGGAGAAATCTTCTATTGTAGGTCTATGCAGCACTTCGGGAACTCGATTGCTAGATCCATCTGATCGATAGTTGTTCTCAACATTACCCATGTGATTGATTTATGATGTCTTTACATCACCTTGACCATAAAACTTTATCATCACCACAACCCTACATGCTAATTGTTATGATATTATCACTGTCCCTATGTGATAATACAATTAGCAACTAGGTCGACTGTTGACCAAGATTAGCGTTATCAAGTTCACTTAATAGGGTTTCAGAAATTAGACCTCGTCCAATTTCCCATTTCGAATTTGCTAACCCTTTTGGAAATTTACATAATTCTAAACCACAATTGATGTAAATCTTGAATTTTATTTATCAATGATGAATAATTAACTATTACAATCCTTGAACCATCACATGTTCAAACTGTAACTCAAGAACACTCTCTAATGTGTCTAATTCCTATTACATAAGTAAGGCCCTCATACTTCGCCTGTGATAGGGGTTTAGTAAGCAAATCAACAACGTTCTCATCCTTATGAACCTTGCACACACTGATATCACCATCCTCGATGATCTTTCGAATGGTGTGATATTTCCTAAACACATGCTTGGCTTTGCTGTGTGCTCTAGGTTCCTTTTCCTAAGACATGGCGCCCCACTGTTGTCACAATACAGGTCTACTCCTTTTGCAATACTAGGCACAACTTCAAGCTCCTTGATGAACTTCTTCACCCACATTGCCTCCTTTGCAGCTTCATATGCTACGATGTATTCTGCCTCCGTAGTAGAATCAACAATAGTGTCTTGCTTGAAACTCTTCCATCTTACCGCTTCACCATTCAAACAAAAGACGTATCCAGATTTACTAATGTAGTCATCCTTGTCCGTCATAAAACTAGCATTAGTGTTACCTTTTACACTTAGTTGCTTGTCACCTCCATAAACCAAGGACAATTCCTTAGTTTTGTTCAGATACCTCAATATGTTTTTCACAGCAGTCGAGTGTTTCTCACCAAGGTTGGTGTGAAACCTACTGCACATACTCAAGGAAAAAGCTATATTTGGCTTTGTACATCTCATAACATACATAATAGACCCCACAGCCGAGGCATAAGGTATTTTTTTCATCTTTCTTGGTCTTCAGATGTCTGAGGACAATCTGTTCTACTAACTGATGTACCATGAACCATAGGAATGAATCTCCTCTTGGAGTTTTGCATGTTGAACCGATTCAACACCTTATCTATATAAGTAGTTTGATTCAACGCAATTAAACGTCTTGGTCTATCTCTATAGATCTTAACTTCAAGAATCAACTAGGCCTCACCGAGATCCTTCATTTGGAAATTCTTCCTAAGCCAAGTCTTGCAAGACTCTAGCATAAGAATATTATTTCCGATAAGGAGTATGTCATCTACATACAATACCAGAGAGACTATCTTGCTCCCACTGAGTTTTCTGTAAACGCAAGGCTCTTTTCGTTTCTCAGGCAACCAAACTCTTTGATCACTTAATTAAAAATTTGATTCCAACTCCTTGAAGCTTGTTTAAGATCATAAATGGCCCATTGGCCCTCTGCAGCTCACAGACCTTCCCAACTCCTTTGGGATCTTCAAAACCCTCAGGTTGTGTCATGTACACTTCCTCTTCCAAAATCCCGTTCAAGAATGCGGTCTTGACGTCCATTTACCATATTTCATAGTCATACCATGCAACCTGGGGCGAAGCTACTAAGGGTCAAGGGTGGTCAATTGACCCCCAAACTTTTTTAGGAAAAAAAAATCAGTTTAGACCTATTTTATAGTTAAAAATAATATATATACTAACTTGTGGGAAAAATATGCAAAAGCGTTTATGTAGCCGGATGGTAAGGACAGATGTTGGGCGCGCCTCATCCTCTCTAAGGTCAGAGGTTTGAATTTGTTGGATATTGAACATTTTATTTTTGTGCATGTCGCGTGCTATATACTAGAGTCAGCCAGGCAGGGGTTCGACGCCCCTAAGGCCCAATTTTGGAAATTTTCATTTAACCCTAATCTATAATAAAACAGTCGCAGCTGCCACTTCTTCTACAGTTCTACCAGACTACCACACCACTAATTGATCAAATAATTGAATTGAGGTATGTTATTTTGTAAACTATTATGTTTAATTTATTAATTTTAGTTAAATTTGTATTGAACAATTAATATATTTGCGAATTTTATAATGAAATAGCAATCTTTGAATAGAACGAATAGAGTTCTTGGTATTTTTTGTTCAAATATTCATAATTCAAACTATGTAGTTTATTTGTTTGATTTATTGGTGACAAATTAAATTATTCTTTCAAGATTGTGATTTTGTTATTATTCATAGTTGATTCTAATAATTAAATTTGCATTGAACAATTAATAAATTTGAGTATTTTGTGATGAAATAGCAATCTATTGAATAGAACGATTAGAGTTCTTGGTTTTATTTTATTTAAATTTTTATAATTCAAACTATGTACTTTAATTGTTTGATTGATTGGTTACAAATTAAAATATTGTTATGAGACAATGATTTTGTTATTGTTAATTGTTGATTTCTAATAATCAAACATGAATATGCTTTAGCGGATGTTTTGAATTTATAAAGCTAATTCATTTTTTTTAAATTGTTTGTCAGTTTGAAATGGAGAAATTTTTTAGTAAGAGAGTGAAGACATCGCGCCGAGGACAACTTTAGGTTTAAGGTATGTATTTTTTTTTTTTTTGAACACAACGAAAAAATGATTACTCATTGCTCAAAATTGAAGGTATCTTCCAATAGTACATCAATTAGAAGGGGGGGGTGCTGCCAAAAAGAGACTTCATTTTGATGTGAGGACCACTTAGCAATCATGTGGGCCGCCCCATTTCCTTCCCTGTTAACCCATGTGAACTTTGTGATATGGCCATGCTTTTGCCCCTCCCAAACATCCATATAAACCCTAAACCCTAAACCCTAAACCCTAATTGGTTAACATGCTACTTGTAATTGATAGTATTAGGGTGAGTTTGTTAATTTGTTTATTGTTTGGTTGAAAATGGTAGGTGTTTGTGGGAATGCAAACAACATACATATTGTGGGTGTTTCTGATAGAAGGAAGAGCAAGGCCTGGACTTGCAGCATTGTTCATGTTTACGTGCAGAGGTATCCTTGGTTACGGATTACGAAGGAACCCTCTGTCTGGTATTCCACCATTTATTTTCTTTATGACAATTGAGGCATCAGACTCAATATTCCCATTCTGCACGCCTTGTTGTTTGCTCAGATTCATTCCAAAAAGGATAGCCTTTAGCTCCGCATATTCTACTTCCCATCTTCCTTCAAAACCTTGGCCAGCTGCCTAGAGGAAACGACCTTGAGAATCTCTAGCTACATAGCCAAAGGCCATACGTCCCCGTTCCAGATTTACTGCAGCATCACAGTTAATTTTTATTCCCCCAGGATTTCCTCTCCAATGGTCTTTCTCTCGCCTTTGCTGTTGTGCTTTCTCCTTTCTTTGTGTTTCTATTTATTCCACACAGCATTTTCCAGCCCTTTCAGCTACAGTGGGTCTAAGGCTCTATTTTTATGATTGAAATCATTCCTTGCCCACCAAATACTCCACATACCATAGCAGATACGTTGGAATTTCTCAACTTCCATGGTACCCATTGCTTCAATTATACAGTCTTGCCCTGTTATTCCCCGATTTGATTTGCGGTCGTTTCATCCACCCCAAGACACCTCCAAACTGTTTTTGTCCATTGGCATTCCCATAGGGCATGTTCCACTGTCTCCACTTTCTTCAGGCAAACATTGCAGAGTGGGGATTGGGCATAGCGTCTGCAGTACAGATTTCCATTAGTGGGTAAAATGTTTTTCAAGAAGCGCCACAAGAAATTCTTTACCCGATGATGTAAGTTGTACCGCCATAGTCTTTCCCAGCTTCTTTGCCCTTCCATGTTTGATGATGACAGGATCAAGGTTTGACATTGGAAGTGATAGCCACTTCTGACGGTATATTCCCCATTCTTTGTGTGCAACCAACAAATAGTATCTTCCCTTTGGTGGATAGGGAGGGGGATGGAAATGATAGCATCAGCCACTTCTTTATCAAACATCTGGTAAATTAGGGCTTTATTCCATTGTCTCGTTTGGCCTTCAAGAATAAGTTCCTTCACCCTCCAATCTTCTGTGTCTTCCACACTTGCTCCTACAAACCAACCCCATTTCGTATGCACCCATCTATCTTTCCAGAGGTTCACTCGATCTCCCCTTCCAATGATCCACCCCACTCCTTGTAATAACAGGTTTCGCCCTTCTAAAATGTTGCGCCATACAAAGCTTGGGGAGTATCCAATCTTTGCTTCCAGAATGTCCCCGCGCGGGTAGTATTGTGCTTTCATAATTTGTCCAGCTAGAGTGTGTGGGAGCGTAAGGAGTCGCCAGGCTTGCCTGGCCAACATGGCAACATTGAAGCGGTCCATCTCCCTGAACCCCAGCCCTCCAGCGTCTTTTGACAAGCACAGAGAGTCCTAGCTCAACCAATGCAAAACTCTTTTCTCCGAATTTCCACTCCACCAGTATCTCCCCATCAATCGCCTGAATTACAGCTTTAAAAATGCGGCAATTTAAAAATGCTCATCGCATACATGGGAATCCGGCAATTTAAAAATGCTCATCGCGTACATGGGAATCGCCTGAATTACAGCTTTTATCATTACCTCCCTCCCCGCTTGTGAAATGAGTTTTTCTTTCCAGCCTTAAAGTCTTGTCCATACTTTCCGCTTCAAATCTTCAAAAATCGCTTTTTTTTATCGTCCCACCAATATCGGTTGTCCAAGGTATTTCTTGTGAGGGTCCATTTCCCGCATTCTCAGTCTCCCTAGCAGATTTCTTTTCACTTCTTCTCCCACATTCCGACTGAAGAAGATTTCAGATTTCTCTAGGTTTATTTGCTGGCCAGATAGACCTTCATATTCCGTCAGAATTCGCAAAAGGACTTCCACTTCCATCTCATTCGCCCTCATAAAAAATATGCTGTCATCCGCAAACAAAAGGTGTGTAATGGTTGGGGCTCTCCGACAGATTTTCAGACCATGGATGGTGGAGTTATTCGCTTCTCGTGATATTAGGGCACTCAGACCCTCGGTCACTAATAAAAAAAGGTATGGCGACAACGGATCTCCCTGTCAGAGACCCCTCTCAGGTCGGATTAGCCCCGCTTGCTGCCCGTTAATATTGAAGGAGAACGAGACCGTCTCCACACACTTCATAATAAGATTTATTGTGCATTCTGGGAATTCCATCTTCTTCATAACCCATCGCAAGAAGCTCCACTCCACACGATCGTAAGCCTTACTCATATCGAGTTTTGCAGCCATCCATCCTTTCCTTCCCGTTTTCTTCTTTTTCAGATAATGAAAGCCTCAAACGCAATCATTATATTATCTGATATCATCCTACCCAGGACAAAAGTCGAATGTTTGTCATCAATAATGCTGTTGAGCATTGGTTTTAATCGATTCGCAATTGTCTTCAAAATCAGCTTGTACGTGACATTATAGAGCGCAATGGGTCGAAGGTCCTTCATCTCTTCCGGTTGCTTCGTTTTGGGTATGAGGGATATTACCGTGTGGTTTAGGGACTCCGGCATGTCTCCACCATTTAGAACTCGAAGGACTAATTTACTGATGTCATCCCCGACTATGTGCCAATATTTTTGAAGGAAAAGGGCACAGTAACCATCCGGGCCCGGGGCCTTCAGTGGTGCCATTTGTTTTAAAGCCAGGTTCACTTCTTCTCTGCTGTATGGTAATTGAAGGATTGCTCTCTGAGATGTGGTTACTCGACCTTGTATGTCCGGGAGGAGGGTTCCCTCTAAATTTGGCTTACTCGAACGAAATAAGGTCCGGTAATGATTTATAATCGTGTTTTGGATTCCCACTTCGTCTCTGTGTTCCTGGCCTTCGACATCTCGTAACATAGTAATTGTATTCCTCTTCCTCCTCTGTTTGACCCTAGCATGAAAATACGTCGTATTCCGGTCCCCCTCTCGCAGGTCTTGGTGGTGGGCCCGTTGAGCTCAATAAGTCTCCACTCGCAGGTCTGGTTGCAGCAATTCCTCCTCTAAGGCTCGCAAAGTGTTGATATTTTGCCCAGTTGGATCCTCCATTTGTAGCCTTTGTAATTTCTCTCGCGGCTCCCTTGGCCTCGTGTGAATTTCTCCAAAAACATTCTTAGCCCATCTAGCAAAGCCTGATCCACATTGTACCAAGCGATCCACCAAGTTTTCTTCCATGTTTGTTGACTTTGCCCACTGCCTCTTCAAAACTTTCTTCACTGGCCCAATAAGCTTCAAATTTCTTGGGCTTGCCTCGGTTTCTACCAATTTCCTGCGTGTGACCTTCTGTGTCTAGCATTATGGGTATGTGGTCTGACCCCTCCAGAAAAAGTTAGTAACCAGCGCATTGGGCCAAATTGTGGCCCAACCCTCGTTACATAAGAATCTATCTAGCCTTTCCGCCACGTAATGTGGATGTTTCCTGCGGTTGCTCCAGGTAAATGGCTGGCCTTGAGCTGCCATATCCGTTAGTCCTCTTTTATCCAGCATTGCCAAGAAGTCGGCTGCTACTCCATAGTCAAAGTCTTGCCCCCCTTTCTTTTCACATGGGTAAATAATTCCATTGAAATCCCCAAAAACAACCCACGGTGCGTCCGATTGACTCCCAAGAAAGTCAAGCAGTTCCCACGAGTTTCTCTTCATATGGGCTTCGCTCCAACCATAGAAACCAGTTGCACGCCATTGGATTCCTTCGTTTATAATTGTAACATCAATATGATGGTTTGTGTATGAGGTCAGACAAACATTCACCTCTTTCCTCCACAACATTGCTAAACCTCTGGCTCTCCTCAGTGAAGGTACTGTGAGACATCCTTCCATACCGCATTTTACCCGTATGAGCTCCATTTCATGCGCCTTCCTCTTCGTCTCCATCAAAAACAGAATATCTGGGGAGTATTCTCGGATCAATCTCCGGAGAGAAGCAACTGCCTCGGGCCTCCCCAGCCCTCGGCAGTTGTAACTTTTGACAATCATTGGTCCCGACAGGGACAGCTTTCTGCTACCCCCGCCGATTGCTGTGGTTCCGCCATCTCTACATCTTGTAGTCGTCCTCTCTTTTCCCTTACTTCGATCTCCATTAGATGCAAGTCATCCAGGTCAAAAACCTCAGCACTTTCCCTTTTTCCATTTTCACTTCCTGAATTCATATGTATCATTGTGTTTGACACAGTATGGTCCACTTTCAATCTTTTCCATGTCGATTTGGACTGTTTTGGGTGACTTCTCCCTTCTTGATCAACCCCTGCACTCACCTCCATCACCTATTTCCTTCTATCCACCCCTTCCACTGCCCCTTTTTCTTTGTGTTGATTTATGCCATTACTGTTTTCTCCTTGTTTCCTTGCATCTATGCTATTCTGTTCCTTCTCTTCAATTGCATTAATCCCCCTGTCTACTATGGGGTGTGAAGCCGCTTCAATCTCTCCTCTTATTTCCTCAACCATTGACTCAGAAGATGTGGGAGCTCTATTGAAATTTGCTTCTGCCAATGCCTCTTTCAAAGATCGCCTTGCTGGTTGCTTCTTCACTTCTTCATCCAGTAGGTTTTGTCTCCCTTTGTGTTCTCCTTCTCCATCTTCTCCCTTCCACACCCTACTCTCCTTTCCTGCTTGTCTTTGCCCCTAGGTTCGGTAATGCTTAATTGGCGAGGCTCGCATCCAGTCTCCGTACTGGCCCTTTGCATCTCCTCCGTCATGTTCGTCGTAATCCTCCTCCACATGCCCCAATTTTCCACATCTATAGCAAAAGCTTGGAAGCTTTTCATATTTAAAAGGGGTCCACTTTACGCCTGCTGCTCCAAAATTAACTATTGCACCCCGTGGCAGAGGTTCATCCACGTTGGCCCTAGCCCGGAATGCTACGTATTTACTCAATCCCAGATCATCATCCTCCCGATACTCTAGCATTCCTCCGAAGGCTTTCCCTAGGGCTGCTGCCGTCTCCTTTGACACCTTCCCAAAGGGGATTTCATAACCTCGCACCCAAAAAGTAACATGTTTAAAGGTTACTTCCGATGGAGAAACATTCTCTGGTATGTCTGCCAAAAGTATGACTTGTTTATCAAAAATCCATGGACCCCCACTCTGTACCCTTTCCTTGTCCTCTTTAGTGAAGAATTGAAAAACGAATAAATTCTCCCCCAATTCTCTGATTTCAAAATTTTTCTTCACTTTCCATGCATGACGTAAGAACGCAAACAGACCAGAAATTCGGAAAGGTTTTGAGGTCAAAACTTTACCTACTAGCGCCATTGCTGCCTTTGACGTAAAATCTTCATCCTCCGTGCTGGTGCAATCTATTATTTTTCCTTCATCCTCCGTCAGTTTAAGGTCCTTCCACCGATTTATCAAAGGTGAGTCCATGACGCACTATAAGAAATATGACTTTTACCAGCAGGGCCCAATCTGTTGGCATAAGTGGATTTTCTGTTGGTAATAGCTTTTACCAACAGATAATTATCTGTCACAAAACTGTTGGTAAAAACTCCGTTGGTAAAGGTAATACCAACAGATAAGTGGTGGCAAAATAAGTAATAACAATGTTTTTTCAAAAACTCGTCTGAGACTGTTTAAAACAACACTAGGCTTGAATTGTAATTGTTGCCGCTAGGACGCTGGGTTGAGTTTAAAAAAAGAGAAAAATTATAAACATCTTAACGCAAGATGGTTAATAAATGATAATCATCTTGCATTTTACTTAAATTACTAATAAAGTTAAATGTAATTATATTTAAATGACTATAAAGATATGTTTCATTACTTTAAGGGTAATTATAATTCATAAACAATTTGAAAATAATTATTTATTTGTATTTTTTTTAAATATAAAATTATGCATAGAATGTGTCTTTTCAACTATGATTACTAAAATTAGGCTGTTATTATATTTTTTGACCTAACTAATAAATATTATACTCTTATAGTTGATAAATATATATAATTATTAAAGAAAATATTATTAAAAGTTACAAAAATGTAAAATATGGAAAATTGAGGCCTGTTGGTCTCGAACACGGAACCTTAAGCTTCTTTTCATTGAATCATGGTTCAACAAAAAACTCTTACATTTGGGCCTGTAGGTCTCGAAGACAAGACCTCTAGATCCCTTCACTGATTCAGTGTGCACGCGTGCCACTGAGCTAAGGCAAACAATATGATTCATAACCGTTTCATGTTTTATATGTATATTTATCAGACGGTTGAATTTTACAAACAGATTTTTTTTAAGTGGGGTCACGTGATCCCACGTGAACCCATGTTAGATCCGCCCCTGGATGAGAATGAAATGAAGTGATGTAGGGCATTTCAGTGGTGAGAATGAGACTCTTCTCGTGAGAATCTCGTTGTTAATCTCGCGAGACGACTTTGAAAACGAGTTTAACACACTAATATTTTAATCATATTTTTTTTTCTCTCTCCTCATCTACATCATTTTTTATCAATATAACCAAATTAATTATATTATTAAGTAGTACTCATTTACATTTTTAATTAATATAAGTCAAACTCATGCTCACCATTGGAAAGCTAGCTAAATATAAGAATAAATTTTGGCTCTCTTGGTAGGGGTCTACAAATTCCACATCATCAAATTAGCCAAACTCAAACTCACAGTTGCGGGTGGTCTAATAATTGTGTTTAATTTTTTAATATTTTTTTTAAAAAGACTAAGATTTAATTATACAAAATATTTTCTAATAATGTCAAAAAAATATAAAGATTTAATTAATACACAATATTTTAATAACTAATCTAGTTATATGTTGATATATATACAGTGGCGGATCCAAACATTTATTTTAGGGGTGTCCAATATACTTATCATTTCATAAGCGCTTAAAAAAACAAAAAAAAAATAAAATTTAAATCTATGATAATATAAAAGTAATATATTCGAAATTTGAAATACTTAACCCAGAGTGATTGTAGGGGTTATCGGCTAATCAGATTAAAGAAAAAAAATCGATTTAAAAATACAATAAAATATTCCCGCCAATGAAATAATAATAAAAAAATCAATTTAAAAAAATAATAAACAAAAAGTCTAATCAGATTAAGAGTCTACATTATCTAATTAGAAATCTATTTCCCAACGCAATTAGGCGTCTAACTCCCACCCAAATTTAATTGGGACTCTACCTCTCACCCAAATATAATTAGGACTCTACCTCTCACCCAAATCTAATTAGGAGTTTACCTTCCTACCTAATATATAAACATCGAAATATCTTTCATTCTCTTCCAATCTGTAAACTATTAACATTTGAATCAACCATTAAATTCTCGACAAACCTGCAAATACAAACATGTTAGTTTTCGAAAAGTACTATCAATTTGAATTAACCATTGAATTCTCCATTTTCCCAAAAGAAAATCTTCTCTCCATAATAATATTTCTGCAATGGTGTTACCTCTTGCTTTTCATCCAACTCTAATGTTACTACTACTTGTTCCTCTCCATAATTTTTTTTTGCAATTGGGTGAGATGTTTGTAGTGAATAAGGATATGGTGTGAATTTTGGATCAATTTAGGACTCGAAGTTAAAATTTGTGTAGAATTCGTACACGAAAGTGTCAAATTTTATGGTTTTAAGGTCCCATGGGCGTGTCACATCTGTGCTGAAAGGGTCGATATTGATCGGACATGATAGTCAAAAGGCAGTGGTCGGGTGTCCAACGATAGCGAGCAGTGATTTCATGGAAAAAGGATACATCAATGATTTGGGTTTTCCCCCTTTTTTCAATTACGAGTTTCATTGTATTTTGAGTTTGATTTCTCAGTTAAAATTTTTGTTTTTACTTAACTTTGTAAATTTGGATGTTGAATCGTCATATGTATATCATATTATGTCTTTTGACGTATCAAATATGTAAGAAGATGTAAGTTTGAGAGACCACAACACCTCAAGTTATTATATTGCTTATGTATAAGGGTTATTGGATTCTAATAATACGAACTGTGGGCCATATAAGACTTAATAATACGAACTTTCGATTTGATTCTTAATAATACGAACTTTGACCCCCTGTTGGATACAGTAACACGCCACCGAGTTAGGGATTATTTAACTCGCCGGAAATGACGTGGCATGTGCTCCCTCATGTTTGACATTGTCACCTCAGCCATTGACCAAAAAAAATGCCAACTCACCCTTTTATTTTTTTTCTCTTTTATTTTTTAACCCCTTCTCTCTCTTTCTCTCTCCTCTCTCTACATTCATCCGCCTTCTGCTTTCTCCCATCTCCTCAACAAATTCATCATCCCCCACTCCAATTCCATCCTTCACCAACGCCATCTTCCTTCTCCTACTCAAATCCCTATCTGAATTCACATACACCAACTTCAATTTCCCTAATCTTTGTTTCATTCGATCTTAACACGCAGAGTTAGGGTTTAAAGGTACCTCCTTTATTTTTCATTTTTCATCCTCTTTTTAGTTTGTTTCCAGAATTCCTTTGGCTTCAAACTTGTGACTTTTGTCTTGAGGTCCACCAAGTGTTCTATGAGTCCCAAGCTGGAGATCTGCCATGGCGGAACTCCGAGTTCGCAGGCTATGGCCGCCGGAGTGCTCCGAAACCTAGCTCAATTCAAGGAAATCAAGGAGAATTTCATCGAACAAAACGCGATTCCAGTCCTAATCGCTCTGTCCGCATTAGGTACGCCTCTTGCTCGGGAGAATTCCGTCGGTTGTTTGGCGAATTTGGTGTTAAACGACGAAGTATTAGTTAGGGTTCGAAGCAGAAAATTGATGTTGTGGATGTTTCCAGGACCGTCTAGAAGGAGTAGCCTGGAACCTCTAAAGGGATGGTCGGCCCTTCTGGAAACTTCGAGAACCCGGATGTAGTTGTGGCGAGACTTGAATTTGACAAGGATTTTTACGAAATCTACTGAAATTCCATCATCTTGGGTCTTTGTGGAGGAAGATTGGAGGAGGGTTTGGTTGCCTTTGGAAGAAAGTATGAGAGGGAGAGAAAAGGGTTTTGGAGAGAGAAATGAGAGGTTTCGAGGGGTGGAGGAGGAGGAATTGTAGGGTTTTTGAAGTGGGAAATGGGTGAGTTTTGGAGGGAATTGAGTGGGAGATAAATTGGTAGGTTAGATTTCATGGAGGTTTGTTTGTCAATAGCTGACTGTCGCGGGGCTATCTGCTGCTCTGAAGAAGAAGGAAGAAGAAGGTTAAGTTGCAGAGAAAAAGGAGGAAGGGTTAAAAAATAAAAGGCTGACATGACATTTTTTTTGGTCAACTGCTGAGGTGGCAAGGTCAAACAAGGAAGAACACATGCCTTGCCTGCCAACTCATGTTTCCGGCGAGTCAAATAATCCCTAACTCGGTGGCGTGTTACTGTATCCAACAGGGGGTCAAAGTTCGTATTATTAAGAATCAAATCAAAAGTTCGTATTATTAAGTCTTATATGGCCCAAAGTTCGTATTATTAGAATCCAATTACCCTATGTATAAACACCTTAAGTTGTTATTAATGTATCCCAACAATGAATGCTGAGTTTGTGTTTGTATAGTTATCCTTACGTTTGTACTTTATACTTTTAATTTTTCATATAATGTTAATGAAAGGGTGCATGACATGTATCTTACTCATCAATAATGATAGAATTGATATACTTCAGTTAAGAGATTCATTTATAATATATGGTTCTTTTATTTTCATTATTATGGATAGCTACCTACAAGGTTTTGAGTTGGATTGTATTTTTTCTACACTTTTTACAAGTAAGATATGTGTTATACAATCCTTGGAACAATTTATTTATATGTTTATTGAACAACATAATAGAATTTAATTACATTGTGGATAGATTTACTTTATGTTTGTACATATATTTATATTATAGGGTTTTATTATTAAATTCAATAATTTATTTTTTAATATAACCGTGCATAGCACGGGTTTAACACTAGTAAATAGTAATAAAAATAAATATTAAACGACATATTCACAAGTTTAACAAATTTCACATCATCATATAAATATGTCAACCAAATAAATTGAAATTTCACATTAATTAGATATTTATATTTTAAATTTACATTGTTACCCAATTACCCAATTCATTGACTTATACTTTTTGTTTATAAAAAAATAATTTGGTGCTCTCTCTCCGTCCTAATTAATTTGTCCAGTTTACTATTTCACGATCTTCGATGCAACACTTTGAACATTAATATTTTACATTTTATCTTAACAAGACTAATAATATTGTATTCAGGTAAAAATATTTTTCATCACAAATCTAATAGTGGTAGTCTTATATAATAACTCAACATATAATTTGATAAATTAATGATCAAAATTTAAAAATGTTGACCTTATTAGTCAATTTGGACAAGTTATTTGGGACAAATGGAGTATTATTTTAAGGTTATTGGGTTGCCGCTCAATTGGACACCCCTATTATATTTTTTAGAATTTTTTTTACGGTATTCACTTGCTCCAATTAAGAAAATTTCTTCCGAATAATATAAGAGAATCACAAAAATTTTTTGGGTTAGGGGTATCCGTGGACACTCCTAAGCTA
This sequence comes from Portulaca oleracea, assembly GCA_029582165.1. Classification (NCBI taxonomy): domain Eukaryota; kingdom Viridiplantae; phylum Streptophyta; class Magnoliopsida; order Caryophyllales; family Portulacaceae; genus Portulaca; species Portulaca oleracea. Next base: position 31,178,444 of record CM055869.1, on the reverse strand, counting down.
CATACACATCCGCCCCTGTATATATTAGGGGTGGAAACGGTGCGGTGCGGTGCGGTTTCGGTGCGCCGAGGCGGAGCACCGGATGAAACGGTGCGCGAAAATCATAAACCGGAACCGGAACCGAATCACCCGGTTTTTAAAAACCGGTGCACCGGCTTTAACGGTGCGGTTTCACCAGTGAACCGGAACCGCATAAATTTCTATCAAACATCAAAAAATCTCTATTTAATAAAAAAACTAATAATCATTATTTAATCAAAAAAAAAAGGTGAGAGCCCAGAACCCTAAACCCTAAACTGGAAAATGAAAATTTGAAATACTAAAACCTAATTTCCCCCTCCCCTTGCTCGACAGTCAGTGTCTCAGTGAGACTGTGAGGAGTGTGAGCCAGAGAGCCAAATTTACTAGCCCTAAAGCCCAACCCAATAACACATTAACACCCAATGTTCTTTTTTTTTTAACTAGTTAATTTATATTATTTTTGTATTAATTTTTGGGTAGAATTTTTTATTTAACCAAAATTTATATATATATATATTTAATTATATTAACGGTGCGGTGCCGGTTCCCCGGCGGCGTGAATATCCCAAACCGGAACCGCCCCGTTTAGTATCCGGTTTTTCCGATGCGGTGCACCGAATTTTTAAATCGGTTCTGCGTTGCCCGTTTCCGATTTTTTTTATCCGGTTTCCGGTTCGGTGTGCCGGTTCCGGATTTTTCTTCCACCCCTAGTATATATAGCATTTTATGAAGTTTTCCTTTAATAATTAAAAATATCACTTTAATAAATATACTTCTCTTACTAACAACTATTTTAAATGTAAGGTCAACGGAAGGTCATTTTCTTTTCAACTATATTATCGTATTTTATAGTTAACTAATACTATTTTTTAAAATGTTATTAGTAGCTTGTAACTCTCATCAGCACAGTGTGTCTATGATGACCTTTTTTTTATAGAAAATACAAGAAAAAAATCACCAGTTCTAAAATCTAAAAAATACTCTCATTAAAGCTCAATATTGATCTATCCTCACCCCATATATATATATATATATATATATATATATATATAGGTGATGGATAGAATGAGAAAGGTAATTATGTGAGAAGGTGAGAAGGGTCATTATGGATCCTTAGATCTTAATCCAAGGGCTCTTATTATTTCAAGGTTTTCAATTATTTTTTTGGTTGGGAATTAAAGAAGGGCACATGAATCTAAGTGGAAAAAAAAAAGAAAAACAATAAAACAATTAATTGGTGCCTAGGAAATAAAAGTTGCATTTATTATGTATTCTCTATGTTCATGCATGTTTGTCCACACACATAGGTCGTGTTGATGTCCATTTCTCATCACTTTGATATCCATGTGTTTAGTACTTGATGTTTATATGTTGATTATCTTATGTCCATGTGTTTATTAGTTGCAGTGACCAACAAAATTTTTAAGTCTTAAGATCGAATATGTTCAAACCAAATAGGCATTATGATCAAACAAAATAGGCATCATATGTATACCAAATGAATATCAGGTCAAAACAAATCGATATTGTATTCAAATTAACATGGACATCATGTTCGAACCAAATGAACATCTAGTGATAAACATATGGATATCAAATAATAAATACAGTGACATCAAATAATCAATATATGAACATCAAATGGTGAACACATAGACATCAAAGTGATAGCAAATGAAAATCTATTTGGTCGACAAACATGCATCAACATAGAGAATACATAATTAATGCAACTATTTCCTATGTAGCAATTAATTGTTTTATTATTTTTTTTCACTTAGATTCATGTGCCCTCTTTAATTCCCAACCAAAAAAAATAATTGAAAACCTTGAAATAATAAGAGCCTTGTATCAAGATCTAAGGGTCTATAATGACCCTTCTCACCTTCTCACATAATTACCCTTCTCATTCTATTCATGCCCATATATATATATATATATATGTGTGTGTGTGTGTGTTTCCTTTCCTTGTTGCTCCCTCTTGTCTCACTTATGCATAAACTACAAGAAAACCCTTGGCCAAACACATAGCCAACCACAAAAAACACCTAGCTATATAAAAACGTTCCCAAACACAATTTATCATTATCCCTTCTTTTTGATATAAATAATGTTAATGATCCTGATTAGTTATTTCCCCACCGCAATATGCACCACTTGACTTGTATATTAGATTTAGGCTGACCATTAAAGAGGATGGTCCCAAGTATATTATTCAATTTCTATAACTTTGTATAACTTTTCGACGGGATATGCAGTTGAGATCCAATACTACATCCTAAATTTAGGATCCTATTTTAAATGAATCCAATATTGAATCCAAATTTCAAAAGCCAATGACAATAGGATTGAAGAATGAATTTATAAATGGGTGATGATGCGAGTCTTGTCCAAGACACTTTTTTACGTGTCTTACCCTTCAATAAATTGATATTTACTATGACTTTCAGTACTATTTTTTTAATAATAAGTATTAATTATTAATTGTAAGAAGGTTGTGATGTGTAGGTTACGTCACTGAACATAAATGATGTCCTAATCAAATCAACATATTCTATTAAGCTTATTTTAAACGTTTTTTGAAATATAAAGAATATTGAATAAAAATATAATTTTACGTAATTTATATATTATATTATAATTATAGAATTCAATCATATAATTAAATTTCATCTTACTATATAATACGGAGTAATATAATTTTAATAATACGATAAGACACTTCTATCTTATTCCAAAACTCATATAATTTTCGTTTATAAAATATAACCGCTCATGGCTAATAGAAATTGCATAACGAGACACCATTACTGTAGTCACAAATTGGGGTTCCAAGATGAAGAGGAATAGTATATTGATGTGATGGGTACGTACGAGGGCACAACTAAACATCAATACTTTCTTCCACTCGTACACCATAGGCTATTATTTCACTGTAAATCTAAGCATGGCTTGCCCATTTCAATGAGTACAGTACAAACCACAACTCAAAAATAAAAGCAAGCTAAAATACAACTTTAGTATTTTCTCAAGGAAGCAAAATACTACAATTTTTTTTGAAAAGTAGGACCATTAAATTCTTATAGTTTGCCCAGATATGGATTCTGACCCTTTTTTTTTGTGTGTGTGAGAAAGTGGGCACTCCCTTCCCTCAATTTAATACCCTTTTCTCTCTCTTCTCTCTTCCCCATTGGAGGGTTTCTCTATGGTGTTTGTGAAATAAACCTCAATCTCCCCGACAACTCACCCTTCCCCAAAAAGAAAAAGGAAAAAAAAAGAAGAAAAACATAGCTTTCTCTAATGGCTCCCACTTGGTAGTGAGTGGAGATGCGGTTAGCCTCAACTCTCCAATCGGTAACTGCAAACTCTCACTCCCTTCCTTTTGTTTGGTTTTCATTATTGCTTTTTCTTTAGTTTTGATGCTCTCGATCTTCTTTCCTTTTTTCTATCTAGGGTTGCTTCTATTCTTCCTATATCTCTCCTTCTTTGGGTAAATATTTTCGTTCCTTTGATTGGGTTTCTGTCATTAAATTATTAATTACTTCTCCTTTCTCTTTTCTGCGCTTCCTGCTGTTTTTAATCCTTTTTCCTAGCAGAAAAAGAAAGGTGTAATCCTTTTTCCTGGATTTTCTTGTCTGATTCCAGGTTACTAAAGTAGAAAAATCAAGGGGCTAGCTAGGTTGAATCTTAAAGTTTTAGAGTTTGGTGTTGATTTAGCAAAAATGGTGTACTACTAATAAACTGTTGGACATGGTTGTTTTCTGATATATAGTGAGCATTATCTAAAGTTGAGGTTTTGTAAATTTATGGTGTGAATGTTTTTGTAGTAAGAAGAAATGACGAGGCAGAAGATCCAGATCAAGAAGATTGATAATATAACAGCACGACAAGTGACATTTTCAAAGAGAAGAAGAGGGCTGATCAAGAAAGCCCAGGAGCTTTCTACTCTTTGTGATGCTGAAATCGGACTTATTGTCTTCTCTTCTACTGGCAAGCTTTTTGAATACTCTAGCTCAAGGTCTCATTCTCTCTCTCTCTCTCTCTCTCTCTCTCTCTCTCTCTCTCTCTTATTCATTATATATTCAAGCATCACATATATACATGTATTGTGAGAATGTGAGGTGACTTTTTAATTATTTTTGTTTCTAATTTTATGTTGTATATGGGCACTCAAGGGTACTACTGCCAGTACAAGTTATGGATTTTCATATCTTTAGCTTTAATGCTAAAGCTGATGACCATGACAAAACTAGGAGCTTCATCATAGGGTGAAGTCACAAAGTACATCCAATAATCTAGACTTCAAAGATTATTTTTGAAACTTACAATTACTTAATAAGTGTTTACTGAAGAGTTCCACAGCTACTGAAATTGATCATTCAAAATTCTTAGTCCAATTGATCTCCTGGCTTTATTATCAGCTAGGGTTTTTAATTTGATTAAGTATGATCATAATTTTTGGACCATGTACAGATGAATGCTTAGGAATTTTTTAGAGGGAATTTTGTACGATCTTTTTTACTAAGTCTAGGACCTCTAGGTTAAGACTAATAGATATCGGCTTTCTGAATCTTGCTTCAATGAGATCTACACTTGGTTATTGTTGTTAAATAAATAAAAAAAAAAAACATAGGTTCACAATGCAAGGTAAGTGGGGTGGTTGCAATAGAGCCGTATCAAATTTACTCCAAAGAAATACCAATTCTGATAATACCACTTTATTTTCATGGAGCAACTTCTTGGGTGAAAGCTCAAAAACTAGAAATTTCATGAACATAATCGAACTTTGAACTCATAAGTAGTTGCCCATAACTGGTGAAGCCATAAGAGAAAATCAAAATTGAAGGTGTGATCGAGGATGTGAATGTTCTCCTCTTAATTAGTGTTCGAATCTGTTTACATAGAGATTTCGTACAATGCATGATCCTGATAAAGACAATTGCTTGTCTACATAATAAAATTGATTGCAGTGTTCCGGAAACCAAATTTAATTTGCAACATTCAGTTTGAGACAAAATAGTATTCTGTAGTCATAGATAAAATCAAGTGTTCAGTTAAATGTGCTTCTAGTTATGTAATACATGTGGGATTTTTGTGTCATATGATATGAATTGTTTCATCTCCTTACTAGTGCAATCATGAAAATATTTCAGGCAGGATGTTAATGGCTCATCTGTTATTTTCTTTCGCTCCTCTTTAATAGTTTCTAATTTTCTCCAAAAAAGATTAAATTTACAAGTAGTTCGAAGGTTATTTGATGAAGGCTATTAAGAAAGTTTATAAGTTTGTTGCTTTACCTTTCACAAGGAACAAGTGGTGTTCAGAAATCATGATGGGATCTCAACATAGCATGGAAGTAAACAACATTGAAGAAGCTAGAAATCTGTTGAAATAGGCAGTGTCAATCAGCCTAAGAGTGGGAATGGATTGCCAATTTTTTTGGAAACTTGCCCAACTTTTCAAGAAGCCATACTTAGGAAATTAAGAAAGACATATTTTTTATAAACTTAAATTTCCGTAGCTATGAACAAAGCTTTCTATAGTGCTTTGCTAGGAAACTTGTGAAGTACATATGGGAACTGTCCATGCTTTTGATAAGCACTTAAAACTTTTATGTTGAGGCATGAGGGGTGGTCTGCCACAAGGGTTATCATAGTACAAGATGATCTAGCAATTGAGATAACTAAAGGAGATGATCTGTTTTATGAAGTTATACTAGTACATCCACTTGTAATATGTTTTATATAAAAGATTATAACGTACTATCAACTTGGCTGAGAAAAGTTTCTTGTTTGGACAATAAAGTGATTTATCTAGGTCCCAAATCTATATAAGGTGGCATTTTCATTGGAAAACACTTCCAAATCCCATTTCATGTTTGGTCCTTTATGGGCTATGGAAAGGTACAATGTAACAACCTTACTCCTGAAATTGCAAAGGGACAAGTTCCCTTAAACCATATGTTAAAACTGAGAGAAGATGTATCAGAGGAGAGTATTCATGAAAGGGAGGGAAAAACTCAATGCTACATTTCTAGTAGGCATTGTATCAAACTTTATTTGTTGAATGGAAGTTTGTTATCCTGCAAAATATCTCTGCTGACTAAGCAAGGGAAACATGGATGCACAAGAGGAATTATTTTCTGCTTAATTTTATTTCTTAAGTTGTTCTCTTAGTGCTGCTGGCCTATTCAATTCGTATATTTTGGTCTTTCCATCAAGAAAACTTGGGGGTTTTTAACTTTGTTTGGCTATAGTTAGCACATAGTTTTGTTACCTATTGGTAGTAAACCTAATCTGTGGAATATTCCTTTAAAGCTTTCAACATAGTACACTTTGTTCTTGTGACGGGATAAGTGAGTAATTATGTCAGTCATCTTAATTGTGTAAGTACAGTATTTGCCAACAGAAAAATGATGTCTAAGTACTATGATTAACTTTTTCGATTAGTTCTCTAGCTTTTCTGACAACTCTTTTATTCTGAAAGTTTTTACATTTTTATCTTTGATTTGATAGGATTGTAACTTGATTTTTATTTTCTCTATAATCCCTAGTTAATTTGCCATGTCCCTTGAGTAACCTAGCATTAATATCACGAGTGCGTTCTGGACCCCGAAGTATAGGGGTATTTATTTTTTGAACCCTTAATTTTCATATTTATTTTTGGGACACTAACGTTTATGAGTTAAATAAAAAATGATCTTAAAGTTTGTAGATTGAAAAGAAGACCCGCATACTGTTTTTCTTTTTCATTTCATGTTTTAATTTATCTCCCGATTAGCGCTAAACTTCACGAGTAAGGTTAAAACTGATATTGAAGCTATAATACACGTCTCTTATTCATGTCGGAACTAATTAGACCCTTACTTCTGAAGTTTTAACCTTATTCCTGAAGTTTGGCGCTAATCGGGAGATAAATTCAAACATGAAATGAAAAAAAAAAACAGTACATGAGTCTTATTTTCAACCTACAAACTTTAAGATCCTTTTTTATTCAACCCATAAATTTTAGAGTCTCAAAAATAAATATGAAAATCAAAGGTCCAGAAAATAAATACCCCTATACTTCGGGGTCTAAAATGCAAAAAACCCTTAATATCACTTGTAAATTTAATTTACCAAATAAGAGAGGGACATAAAGTTTAAATCTCGATAGCTATTCTCACTGAAAATGGCCCAGAAGCTCATTTATAATAGGGTGCTGCTATGGAGAGCTTGTGAAATTAATATGTCTGGACTCTAGAGGAACCATTGGATTTTACTATGAAGTTGTGGCTACATTATAAAAGAGACTAGTCTGTTATCGAAATAACAATCAGATGCCAAAGAATGATTCACTGGAGTGTGAAGTTGGTCATTAAACATGAAAGTTGGGGAACCAATGTTGCTTCTAAATTATCCATACAGTGCTTCAGTCAATTTGCATTCTTAGGCCTTGTTTGGTATAGGTGTATCTATGTGTACTTATTTATCTATGAATGATTTTTATAGTTGACGATGTAGTGTTTTTGGGATCATTGGATTTAACCTCTTTAGATGAGTGATGACGTTTAGGAGTGTTGAAACAAAAATTTGTGTTGGGTTGTTTCACTTATTTATTTCTTCTGGTTAGGGTTGTTCATCAGTCCCGGATTGGACCGAATTGACCGAGGATCGAACTAGAGGACTGAGCTGGACCGAGGACTGGACCGGAAAAAGTTCGGTCCGGGACTTGACCAACCAAACTTTGTTCGGTCCAGTCCGGACTGGATTATACATAAGGAAACCCTATAATTTTAGTAATTTCAGTCCTTCAGTTCGATCCATGGACTGGATCGAGGACCGAACATCAAATTTTTTTGGATCGAGGACTGGACCGAACTTCCCTCGGTCCAGTCTAGTCTAGTCCTCGACCCAGTCCGGTCCGGTCCCTTTTTCGGTTCGGACTGGACTATGAACAACCCTACTTCTGGTCGTCTTAACAAAAGTCTATTGATAGACCTGATGTGAAATTTATTGTAGTTTTGCGTTATAGTGTTGTCAGCTAAACACACCTTGATTCGTCCCCGGGGGAGAATGGTAACTGTGCATTGGCACGGAGACCAAAAATGTCAGACCAGATGATATCTAGGTATTGAATCTTATATAGCAAATTACTTCACCGATGAATTCTTGAGAAGCAGTGTACTTCATTGGAAGAATGAGTGATGTTCTTAGCAGCTATCTAGTAAGGTAGACCTAATAAATATAAGTTTCATTTTTCGTCATTCCTATTTCTTAGCACCCCATATTTTCCCTTTATATATCGGTAAAAATTCAGAGAAATTACCTTGCTAGATAGACCATGGTGTACTTAAGAACAACTTGATTTTAATAAGCTCCAAAATTGTACCCAGTTCAGTGTTGATTAATTGCTTCAAAAATTAGTTTGCTTATTTTTAGGAATGTGTTATTAACAAGTATGCTTCCTGTTTTATTTTTCTGTTTTTCAGTTGAGGAGAATCTGAGTAGTGGGAGATTATCCTATGTTTAATTGCTGATTCTTAGGAGTTCCAGTTGGGTTGTTTTCTATAAATTTTGACTTAGTTCAATGAGAATAAATGCAACAGAAAAGCATTTTCAATCTAAAGCTTGTCTTTCTCCTATTGCTCTCTACTGTTTTTCACCTACTTTCCCAACAATTTGTGGTATCAGAGCCATTAAAAGATCATTCCCCGGGCACGTGCAGCCTTATTGAGTGGAAGGGAAAGTGAGTGAGAGGGGATCAATTTCAACTCCAAAATTAGGGTAGCCTGTAGAGAGAGAAAGACAAGCAAATCTGTTCCTCATCCTTTTCTACACAGCTACCCCACCCAACTTAACAATTAGAGCCAGAGAACAGTCCATTCATGGCAAGCAATGGCACAAACTCCTCTGTTCAGCCCCTAATTCCCATATTTAAAGGGGAAAAGTACCACCTTTGGAGTCTCAAGATGCAAACCATGTTCAAGTCCCAAGAGCTATGGGATCTAGTGGAGAAGGGATACATTGAGCCAACTCTGGCACCGGCTCAGCCCGACGTACAGCTGCGAGAGAACCATAAAAAGGATGCAAAGGCCTTGTTTCTCATCCAATCAGCACTGGATGGCGACATTTTTCCTAGAATTTCAGCAACCACAACCTCCAACCAGGCATGGGAGACTCTCAAGAAGGAGTTTTTGGGAGAGAAAAAGGTACTTACTGTTAAATTGCAAACTCTTAGGCGTGAATTTGAGACCTTGGCAATGAAAGAGAAAGAGTCTGTGCAAAATTTTCTGTCTAGAGTTTCTGGAGTCGTTAGTCAGATGAAAACTTATGGGGAAAATTTGAGCAATGAAACTATTGTTAGTAAAGTGCTGAGGAGTTTAACCGTTGATTTTGATCATGTTGTTGCTGCAATTGAGGAGTCTAAGGATCTCTCTACTTATACTTTTGACGAGCTTATGGGTTCACTCTTAGCTCATGAGGTCAGGATAAACCAGCCTTCTAACAAAGCAGAAGAGAAGGCCTTTCAGATGAAGGGGGAGACTTACAGGACTAAGTAAGAAAATTTAGTTGGGAAAAACCAAGCCAGAGCAGGATACCATGGTCGTGGACGAGGGCGAGGGCAGTTTGGCGGAAGAAGCAACGTTCAGTGCCGTTATTGCAACAAATTAGGGCACAAAGAATCTGATTATTGGACCAAGCAAAAGAATGAGCAACAACGTGCAAATTTGGCTGAGACACCACTTGAGAATAATTATTTATTCATGGCTCAAGGCTCCACAGAGACAACTTCTATTGATACTTGGTTCGTAGACAGTGGTTGCTCTAACCACATGTTCGGCACAAGGGAGTTGTTCAAAGAGCTTGACGAGTCGGTTAAATCAGAAGTTAAAATTCCAAATGGCACAACAATCAGAATTGAAGGTATAGGTACTGTTGCTATCAATACTTCTGATGGTTGTGTTAAATTTATTCGAGATGTGCAATATGTCCCTTGCCTTGCATATAATCTTTTAAGTGTTGGGCAATTGTTGGAGTGTGGTTTTTCTGCTTTCTTTGATGATGGTGCTTGTATTATTCGTGATAAAGAGCAGACAAAATTCTTTCTTTGTTGAATGACCAAAAACAAAAAGGTTTCCCTTCGATGTGTCTGGAAAAGAGGGGAGTTGTGCTTTGATTACTAAGAAGAGTGGAGTAGATGATTTATGGCATTTGAGATATGGTCATTTAAATATCAAAGGGTTGCAACTGTTAGGCAACAAAAATATGTTGGTTGGGTTGCCTAGGATTAATTCTCTTCAGTTCTGTGAGGGATGTGTCTATGGTAAGCAGTCTAGACCTTCATTCCCTGTAGGCAAGGCTTGGAGAGCCACAAACTGTTTGCAGTTAGTACATGCTGATTTATGTGGTCCAATGAGAACTGAATCATTAGGTGGAAGTTGGTATGTTCTATTGTTTATTGATGATTACAGTCGCATGAGTTGGGTCTATTTCTTGAAACACAAATCAGAAACATTTGATTTTTTCAAGAAATTCAAGGCTCTAGTGGAGAAGCAAAGTGGTTATTTTATTAAAGCTCTTCGCACGGATAGAGGGGGTGAATTCACCTCAGATGAGTTTAACATTTTTTATGAGGAGAATGGTATTCACAGGGATTTGACTGCACCTCGGACACCAGAACAAAATGGAGTTGTTGAGCGGAAAAACCGTACAGTGGTTGAAATGGCTCAAAGTATGATGAATGTGACTGGTCTTCCAAAGAAGTTTTGGGCTGAAGCAGTCGCGACAGCAGTATATATTTTGAATCTCTCACCGACAAAGGCGGTCTTGAATAAAACTCCATTTGAAGCATGGATGGGTAGGAAGCCAAAGGTAAGCCATTTGCGCGTTTTGGGATGTGTGGCATATGCAATGGTGCACTCACAACTCTGTGGTAAGTTGGATGATAAGTCTAGAAATGTATATTTGTTGGATATAGCGCTCAGTCAAAAGCATACAAACTATATGATCCTGTAAATGGCAAAGTGATAATAAGCAGGGATGTAGTATTTGATGAAGCTACTTGTTGGAATTGGGGTAAAGAAGACACTCAGCAAGGTCTCCCTATGGGGATTTCTTCACCAGATGGATTAGTTTCTGGAAATCAGCCGGGTGATGGATTAGTTTCTGAAAACCAGTCTATAATAGCACCTACTGGTTCACCAACCAGAGAATCTACGGAGAATTCATCTGACATACATACTCCACCACCATTAAGAAGATCAACGAGGGAAAGGAGACCTAATCCCAAGTATGCAAATGTTGTTTCTGATTCTTGTAATTTAGCCTTACTTGTTTCAGACCCAGTTTATTTTGAAGAGGCAAAGAATGAACCCGTGTGGTGCAGAGCAATGGAGGAAGAGCTATTGGCAATTCGGAAAAATAAGACTTGGGAGTTGGTAGAGTTGCCTGAAGGGAAAAATGTTATTGGCTTGAAATGGGTGTTTCGCACCAAATACAATGCCGATGGGACGATTCAGAAACACAAGGCTCGATTAGTTGCAAAGGGGTATGCACAACAAGAAGGAATTCATTTTGAGGAGACATTTTCACCAGTTGCTCGTTTCGAGACTGTGAGAGTGTTCCTAGCAGTAGCAGCACAACTCGGGTTGCCAGTCTATCAATTCGATGTAAAGTCTGCATTCTTGAATGGAGATCTAACTAAAGAGGTTTACGTTGCTCAGCCTGAAGGGTTTATTGTTGAAGGTGAGGAAGCAAAAGTATATAGACTGAGAAAGGCTTTGTATGACCTGAAACAAGCTCTGCGAGCATGGTACAGCAAGATCGACTCATATTTCGAGGAAAATGGATTTAAGAAGAGCAATAATGAACCGACCCTCTATGTGAAAAAGCGAGGTAATTATGATTTTTTGGTGGTTTGCTTGTATGTTGATGATATGATTTATATGGGGTCATGTGAGTCCATTGTTGAGGAGTTCAAACCTTGTATGATGGAAAAGTTTGAGATGTCTGATTTGGGTTTATTGCATTACTTTCTTGGGATGGAGGTGGATCAAAATTATGATGGAATTTTTATTTCACAAAAGAAGTATGCTGCTGATTTACTAGTGAAGTTTAACATGGTGAAATGTAAACCTATGCATACTCCCATGAATGCTAATGAGAAACTTGTTCTTGATGATGGCACTATTGAGGCAAATGCAAGGCAATTTCGGAGTATTGTTGGTGGTCTGAACTATTTGTGTCATACAAGACCTGACATTATGTTTGCAGTCAGTGTGGTCTCAAGATTCATGCACAAACCGTCAGTACATCATCTTGGTGCAGCAAAGAGAATCCTTAGATATGTGGCAGGCACTACTAATTTTGGGATTCAATATTCGAAAGTATTAGATTTCAAGTATGGCTATTCGATAGTGATTGATTGGGTGTTTGGAAGATAGGAGGAGTACATCGCCATGTATTCTTCCTTGGATGCAGTGCTATTTCATGGAGCTCGAAGAAGCGAATCTTTGTGGCTCTATCTTCATCGGAGTGAATATGTTCTTTGTCGCATTCTTTGCTGTCAAGCTATATGGCTTCGAAGGTTATTGGCTAATTTCTTTCAAGTTCAAGACGGAGCTACTAACATTTTTTGTGACAACAAGGCAACAATAGCCATGACAAAGAACCCAACGTTTCATAGTAGAACGAAGCATATTGACATCCGCTATCACTTTATTCGGATGTTAGTAAGTGATGGAGAAATATCTATGAGCTATTGTAACACAAATAGCCAAGTAGCAGACGCACTGACAAAGTCGCTTCCGAGGGCTAAGCATGAAGACTTCAGATCTCAAATGGGTGTCTCCAACTTTGAAGCAAGGGGGAGTGTTGATTAATTGCTTCAAAAATTAGTTTGCTTATTTTTAGGAATTTGTTATTAACAAGTATGCTTCTTGTTTTCTAGTTTTCTGTTTTTCAGTTGAGGAGAATCTGAGTAGTGGGAGATTATCCTATGTTTAGTTGCTGATTCTTAGGAGTTCCAGTTGGGTTGTTTTCTATAAATTTTGACTTAGTTCAATGAGAATAAATGCAGCAGAAAACCATTTTCAATCTAAAGCTTGTCTTTCTCCTATTGCTCTCTACTGTTTTTCACCTACTTTCCCAACATTCAGTATGTCCCATGGATGATGTAATGAAGATGCTTCAATGTTGCCGTAATGGAGATGGTGGGCATGCTTTTTAGGAGTCGCCTGGAAAATTAGATAACAAAAGATCCTGATATGTAAACCTGGCCAGTTACGTTAGATGCCTAAAGCATTAGAGATTTGCGAGCAATTGGATCTTAGTAATGAAGGTATTGAAGAGGATTTGACTAAATATATTCGTAAGCTAGAGAAAGCTAGTAGGGGGAATACTATGGTGGTCAGTGTTTGTTGTTGAGTTATTGTGAAGTTTTACGAGCCTCTTTGGTCTCATTGCAATGAATTGGCAATAGGGCAATAACTTTTGTTCCATTTGGTGGATGCATGCATTGGACTCATATGTTGCTTCAACTTTAAAGAGCTCATGATCAAGTCATGCTTGTTTAGTGTTTCAAGCATTTATAATCAGAGCACTGTTTGCACTTTGCAGTCTATTTCTACCTCTGTCCCAAAGGAAATTGTCATTTTTTCTACTAATGAGGCTCAACTTTGTGAATAGTAATTGTTAAAATATCAAATTATATGTTAAGTTATTGTATAACTCTATCATTATTGGATTTGTGGTGAAAAATATTTGTATTTAAATATAATGTTATAAGTTTTGCTAAAATAAAATGTAAAAAATTAATTGTAAATGTAAAGTGTTGAACATTATAAAAAAAATAAATAGAATATACTTTCTATGACCGAGGTAGCTAGTGTAATATAATTTAGAAAGCAGGCAGTGGATAGGTGTTATGGAGACATTTGCCAATTGAATCATTGGACTTAGGGTTTGACTATATGTTCAATTATCTTTGGAGCAAAGGTTTAACGATCTACTTTGTTCTTATTCAAGGGATAGATAGCCAAGATTCCCCACTCAAAAGCTTTTCTTTCATAATGTGGTTTTCTGGTGAGGACGGAGTGTGCATGATATTTTTCATGATATTTGCAAGAATAAATCCAATTTAAAATAAGACCCTGTTCTTTTACACGGCTGGTTGCGCCTGCGGTATGGCGCGGTGGAATTGTGGTGGAATTTGATGAGTTTGGAAAAGTTGTGGTGGGTTGTGGTAAGTTGTGGTGGGTTTTGTTTTTAATAATTGTAAATTGTGTTGGTAAATATGAAAAAGTTGATTATTGTGGGTTGTGGTAAATTGTGGTGGATTAGTATGTTGTGGTGGGTTGTGGTAAGGTGTGGTTTGTTGTAGCACCGCAGCCAACCAACCGTATAAAAAACATGGCCTAAGTTTAGAAAAATAAGAAAAAAAAATTGATTTTGGAGTCTTTATTATTTTCTGAAAATTATTATAAAGATCTTATAGTTTGAAAATTAATTACAAGGTACTTGATTATCATAACATAAAAGCTCTTTGGTCAAATTTAGAAGTAATGAACAAGAGTACCCCTTATAAGTCTAGTGTTGATAACAAACTTTTTTTGACAAATTATTAAGTTCCTATTATTGTTGAAAACTAATTACTAGCTCCCTATAATCTATATCAATAATGTGAAACTTCAGAAAAACTAGAGAGGTATATCCAAAATGGGTCCTCGCATTTGACCTTTTGGGAAGGGTTTGGACAGGTTCGAAATGTGAGTGTTATGAAAATCCTTTCTCCTCCTCGGTTCCTCTCACACTCAACAATCAAACTGGGGGGGGGGGGGGGGCGGGGGGGTGATCGGTTTGGAGGAGAATAGAAAGTTTTGAGAGGAGCAACTCCTAGTAAAGAAGGGAATGAGATGAATAAATAGCATTTATTTTTACTTCTAAATTAGTTTTCAATAATAATAACAGGTACTCAATAATCCGTAAAAAAAATCGCTCAGTCAGTGTTGGATTTATAAGGCGCATTCTTGTTAATTATTTTTTTTTGAATTGGACCAAAAAATGACGTAACATGATAATTAAGGGAATTTGTAATTAGTTTCCAAATTACAGAACCCTCATAATAGTTTCTAGAAAATAAAAGGGACTCCAAAGTCTTCTTCTTATAAAATAAGTTTAAAATAAGTTATGTAAGAAGTTCTCATAAAAAATTAATAAGAAATTCAAACAAACAAATTCAGAATAAATTTAAATAATTTAATAATTTATATAAGTTCAGTTCAGACTTGAGAATAAATATAACCTAAATAACTTGAAAAAGGATAAGCATTTTTTATATATGGTTTGGTTGTAAATTCATAATGAACTTAGGTGGAACTACCCGATTTTAAAAATATTACCTAATCCATACTTATATAAAATGAGATTAAGAGACTTGCATGTCCAAATTTTGATTTATAAAACTACCCTTATAATATCAAAATTGGAACAAGCAAGTCCCTTGTTAGCTTTTTAGACAAGTATAGATTATTAATATTATTATTGTTATTATTATTTTCAACCTTTCTTTCCATATAATAATAATAATAATAATAATAATAATAATAATAATAATAACGGTTTTGCTAAATGTCGCCCTGAGGGCGATGGATAAAGAGTATTTGAATTTGTTTTATATCTTATTTTTGGTGTGAATCTAAATTGATTTTATATCATAATATCTATTATATACTACTTTCCTATTAGAAAAATAAAATTAAGATATTAGAGTATTAAAGTTTCCATGAGGGGATCAAATCTTTTGAAAAATAAAATCTTGTCCCTATCAAATTTAAGTAATAACAAGAAGTATAATTAAAAATAATTAATTAGACATGATTTTATTTTTATAATAGGAAAGTATTTTATAATAGATATTATGATATAAAATCAATTTAGATTAACACCAAAAATAAGATATAAAACAAATTTAGATATTCCTTATCCATCGCCCCTAGGGCGACATTTAGCAAAACCGTAATAATAATAATAATAATAATAATAAATTATTATTATTATTATTATTATTATTATTATTATTGTTATTGTTATTGTTATTGTTATTGTTATTGTTATTAATCTTATTATGGCCTTGTTTGGCAACCAGCTGGTAGCTGGTAGCTTGTAGTTGTTAGCTGATAGCTTTTTGGATTAGTTGTTTGACTTTAGCTGTCTGGGTTAGCTGATTGCAGGAAAAGTGTTTGGTAAAGTAGCTTTTTGTGAAAAACTATATCAAAAAGCTTCATCAACTAGCTTTTTGAAAACTAGCTTTTTGGGTCCAAAAAACTAATACAAAAAGCTACTTACCAAACACCTCAAGTAGCTTTTTAACCTTGGTCAAAAAGCTAAAAGTTATCCAAAAAGTTAAAAGCTACCCAAAAAACTTGTAGCCAAACACCCCCTATTACTATTACTTGTAAACCATGTTTAAATATAGGGAAATAGGAATCTAATAATATGAACTTTTGGGGTAGTAACTTTTAACGAATCCAAGTTAGAAAATCATTTCTATTATGCTCAACTTTTCATCATGTTTTATCTAACAAGAAGCCATCGTGTTCAAGTCATCGTAAAAGTGACCTAACAGTTGATTACGTGCTCATGGACATGCTTACCAGCAAGGTCAGTTTTCTAGTGAGTCAAACACGGAAGTTGTCTGCTAGAAAAAAATGATGAAAAATTGGGTATGATAGAAAGATTCTCCTAACCTGGTTTGTTAAAAGTTACTACCCCTAATGTTCGTAAAATTATATTTCAAATTTTCTTAAATATAGGCTTAATTTGAGTTTATTCTCTTAACCAATTTCTCTACTTATCATACCTCCTTAAAATTTTTCTTATTTCATTATTGATTTTTAGTTCTAACATTATCATGTCATCTTTTGGTGATATTATTATTATTATTATTATTATTATTATTATTATTATTATTATTATTATTATTATTATTATTATTATAGTACGTAGTAGTTGTTTTATTTTATGTAATTGTTATTGTTGATAATAATATTATTGTTATTGTTATTATTATTACTACTACTATTGTTATTGTTATCTTAACTTGAATTTATTCTCCAAACTTTGTTTATAAGGGCTCTTTAAGAGTATTTATGTATGTGGACACTAGAAACATGTATTAACCTTTCAAGGTTTAATAAGCTAGTTACATACTAACTATTGATATTATATGTATTATAGTTCGGTGGCAATAATTCTTAGTTTATCATATCATATAGTAATTCAAACATAACTAAAGCATATAATTATATTTTAGTCCATTTTAAACCTTTTGTTTATATGAACATGATGATAGAAAAAAAATTCAACAAAAATATTTAATTTGTATTTATTATAATTGACTAATAGAATTAAATTAAAATTTAGTTTATGTTAAAAATTTATACTCAATATGTAATAAATTTTATAATTGTTGAGTTAGCTAGTATGTGTGAAGCACGCATTCCCTAGACTAGTATTAACAAAAAGAACAACCAAGTTTTAAGTAATATGCATGCTTATATTTCAAAGTTTTCTCATGAAAGAGTAATATAAAAAGTATTTGACAACTAAGAATAGTTTTTAAAATGCTTGAAAACTTGAAATAATATTTAAAGATTCCACTTGGTATAATTTTCAAAATAAGCCTAACATTTGGAATAATCTTTAAAATGGTTGACAGTTTGGAGTAGGCAAAAGTTGAAGCCTATCAAATGAGATTTCCCACACTCAACTATTTTTCTAATTGTATTTCTAGTTGTTTTAAAATTCTCCCTTAGAGTGGTCAAATTTCCTAGTATCTACATGATAGTTGTTCGTGTGCAGCATAATGCGGGTTGCAATTGTCGTATCCACAAGGAGTTGGGGCTTTCGAACCTAAGAGTTAATCGAACTCTCACCAACTAGGTTGGATCACAATGTTTTTGGTGTGAAAAACTATTAACTAATAAAAGCTACCAAAGCTACAATTAACTAATCACAAAACTAAAATGGAAAACACCTAATTAACCAAGTTCAGAGATGTAATTATAGTGATCGGTTGCTCATGAAAGACCACTAAAGCTCCTGTTCCAAGGAAGCTAAGGTTAGTTTACTTATCCTAACCACTTATTTCTATGGGTTAATCAAACTAAACTACAAGATGACAACCTTAAACCTTCTTAGAATTCGACTATTTACATGTCTAGCCCTAACTATTTTCTCTACCCACATTACCAAATTGACCTCGCATCTCTGCATAAGTCAATTGCCTAGAAAAATAGATGAAAACTCTCTCAAGCATTTCATCGAACACGTGGTGGGCATGGATCGGGTAACTGATTCGATCATAAATTCGGATCGATTAACTGTATGTTCGGATAGTTAAAATCATGATCTGTATCTGATCCGAAAGTTTCGGTTAACCGGACTTTTGGCTAATCGAATTGTCGGATAATAAAATTTGCAATCTGTATCCGATCCGAAAGTTTCGGTTAACTGAATTTCGAATCGGATAACCATATATCCACGGATTATAAAGCACTCGTACAGTAATAATCATTGTCCTTCTTACCTTAATGGGTTCAAAATTGTAAACTTTATGGATTGTGTTACATTTCTACGCTAATGACTACCAATTTACCACAAAAAAAAAAACATTTGAAGAGGTCAAAGTTGAAAATTAATAGTTTTCGGATTTTCGGATAACCGATAGATTATCCGGATTTTTCAACCCTCGATCCGTGTCCAATCCTTGATCCGGGAGAAAAATCTAGATCGGTTAACCGATCCGCCAACTTAAAAAATTATTCGTTAATTATCCGTTTTTTCGGATCGGATAATCGAATTTTCGGAACGGGTCACGGATTACGGATTACGGATTTTTTGCCCACCCTAAGTGGACACTAGAGAAAAACTCAGATTGCAAGCAGAAACTAGGTTTCG
The DNA here is from genome assembly GCA_029582165.1 of Portulaca oleracea. Classification (NCBI taxonomy): domain Eukaryota; kingdom Viridiplantae; phylum Streptophyta; class Magnoliopsida; order Caryophyllales; family Portulacaceae; genus Portulaca; species Portulaca oleracea. The sequence goes on along the minus strand of CM055869.1, from coordinate 31,159,485 downwards.
TTAGGCTCAAACAAGATCAAATATGGTCCAAATACATCAATCACAATCCTAAGTTAAGCATAAATTAACATAAGATAAATTTACACAGATAAAAATCAAAGACAACACATAAACAAAAAGAGGGGGATAGAAAACTTTGACTTGGATTCGGAAATGTAGATGAACAATCTTCAATCTTCAATACAAATGCCTAAATCTATGAAAATCTAATCTAACTTATCCTACAACAGTCACCCCTAATGGGTTTTATTGAGAGAATGAAGAGAAAATGAGAGAGTTGGATTGAATAGAATGAGAAGAATGATTGAAAGATTTAAATAACTCGGCGATGAGATTCTTGCGAAGTCGACGATTGCGCCATCTTTGTAGCGCAGGTTGTGCTACTTCGGCAATCTTTCTACTGATTTTAAAAGTGGCATAGCTTCTTCATTCGGACTCCGAATTGACCTTATGATATATCGTTGGAAAGCTTTCGGTGTCTATTTTAAGCTCCCCATGTTTCAAATGTATCAAACCTCTATGAAAAGAGTTATGATGGAAAGAGTAGCATATGTCTTCTCTTTTGCTCAATTTATTCAACTTTCTTTTTTTCACCTTATTTCCTACAAGATAAATGAAAACAAGAAAAACACTAGAATAAAATTGTTATAAACATAAAAATGAAGGTGAATTAAGGTATAAAGAAAATGTAATATTTTGGTGCTAACAATAGTTATATTCCTTAATCGTAGAATCTATCGGGTTTTTACATTTTGGACCCCCAAGTATAGGTTAATGCATTGAATAAAAAATGAATAAAAAATATCCTTAAAGTTTGTGGGCTGAAAAACCAGGCATGTGTACTGTTTTTTTTTCTTTTCATGTTTGAATTTATTTATCGATTGACGTTAAACTTCATGACAAATGTTAAAATTGATATTGAAGATATTATATTCAACATATTTCTACCCATTTCAACCACTGTTTGATTTTTTCATTTAGCCATACCATTTTTCTTTATTGTATATGGTGTTGTCAACTCACTGTAGAATCAATTTTCTCTCGCAAAAATCAGCAAACTCATCAGAGTCAAATTTACCCCCTCAATTAGAATGTAGAGTCTTTACACAGAAACCACTTTGTTTTTCCACTATGACCTGAAACCTCTTGAAACTCTCAAATGTTTCAGACTTATATTTCAAGAAGAACACACAACTCATCATATTGTAATCAGTAAACAACAAAACATACCGACTTCCACCCAATGACTCAACGCTCATAGGACCACAAAAAATAGCATGGACTAGTTGAAGACATTCTGAAGCTCCCCATGCCTTATATACATGAAAGGAATAAGGAAAGGAATTTCTGGTATGTTTTCCATACACACAGCTCTGAGAGGTTTTGATGCCAATTGCTCTTTTTTATTCGACATTCATCATCCTATCCTCATCAAGTCGAACTTTGCTCTTCCTCTTCTCATCCAACTCTTTAAACATGACTCTTTTCCAGTCATATGATTAGAACAACCAGTGTCCATGAACCAAACTCCATTAACGTCTCCGTCAAGTGGAGAGTAAGCCATAAAGGATATTGTTTTGCTGGAATATGTTCAACAAATGGCTCCCTTTCCTTCATCTCTCTGGCTTTCTCAACGTTCAGCTTCTTTATGGCCAAACTTCTTGCAATAATGACATAGAATTTGGCTCTTAAATTGGCGTTGATTACCAAAAGGACCTCCACCGCGACCTCTGCCACAATATCCACCACGTCCTCTGCCACGAGTCCTCGATTTTTCTGTTTTTGGTTTGTAGGGAGATCCCTCTTTACTTGGAATGCCTTCTCCTCCTCTACTTTCTCATATGACCTACTGATCCTTACTTCATGGGCTAACATTGAATCCATTAACTCATCAAGGCTATACTTAGAGAGATCCTTTGACTCCTCTATGCAGCAACAACTTAATCAAAGTCTTTAGTTAGACTTCTTAACACCTTACCCACTATAATTTCACTTGAGACTTTCCCCATAAGTATTCATCTAACTCATAATTCCAGAAACTCTTGAACTGACTCTTTTTCTTTCAAAATCACGTTTAAAGTTTGCAACTTAATAGTGGAGCACTTTCTTTTCATCCAAGAACTCTTTCTTGAGTATCTCTCATGTCTCGTGGGAAGTACATGTTGCTGTAATACAGGGGAAATTTCATCATCAGTTGTTGATCGTATAAGAAACAAGGCCTAGGCATCTCTCTTATGAGTCTCCCGTAATTATTGATTAGGTTGAGTCGGTGCTGGAGTAGGTTTAGTGTAACCCTTGTCTATCAAATCCCATAATTACTAAGACCTTAACATGGACTTCATCTTCAAACTCTAAAGGTGGTATTTTCTTCATTTGAAAGTTGAAATTAGTGGTGAGAAGAAGAACTAGCCATGGTTGTTTCTGAGTTTTGCTTTCTGTGGTTTGATTTTTTTTTTTCCTAGTGGGTTTTGGCAATTCATGCCTTTTATTCAAAAAAGAGACATGCTTTAACTTTTTTTTTCCTCGGCTTTAATATCAAGTTTGTTGGCTTTTGAGTACTGAGAGAGGTAGAAAGAGGAGTTTTACTGCAAAATTTTAACTTCAACTCACACACTCATTCTTATTAATTCCAACTCATTTTATTGATTTTAATCAAAACAAAAACTCCTAAAAACAATAATTAACTTACAACCAGTTAATTCTTATATTTCTCAACAAAAGAGACTATTAGGGTAATCATAAGAGCATATTATTAGTGGAAGCAAAAAATAAGATAATTACTGGATATCGAGAAAAATAAATGCAAGAAAAAATGAAACAAGAATTTCACGTGGAAACTCAAACCTAGAAAAAACCACAGGCAGCGCAAGCACAATTGAATCCACTATTGGTACAGAGTAGAATGAACGATCTCCTCATGAGAATAATGAGATCCAATAAAGAGAGTATTACAAATATCTCAAACACCGAAAGAGATCAAACCAAAGAGATATATGCTCTTATTTCACAAAACTCTCTACAAAACCTCTCTCACTATACAAGATTTGCCCCATTGGACACCAATCAAGGTGCATGAACCTTCTATTTATAGGGAAGAATTCCCTCTAAACCTACCTTAACCCCCATTCCAAAGATAATATCAAAAGATATTATCTCAAAATAATATCAAAGATAATATTCCAAATAGTATCCTAATATAAATACTTGTGGGATCAAGAGATTGGGTGATTTTAGGACATTTTACTAACTATCTCCACCTTGGATTAAAATCAACGAAAGATATGAATTTCCTCATCTCCAACGAACCACTAAAAGGTAGAACTGCGATGGATAGACAAGCCATTGAAAGGCCACAATCTAGATTCTTCAGAAATCTTCGCAACCTGCATATATGATCTTGCCAATGAACTTCTTGATAATATAAGTAAAATTTTTGGGTGTAGTTATCCCATAACTGAAGCTCTTACATGAACCCTAACTCCATGAAATTAGAACCACCATGGCTCTAATATCATTTGTTAGGGTAAATATCGAGCAGATTAATTGGTGGAAGCAAAAGTAAGATGACTACTAGATGTCGCAAAAGTTAAATGCAAAAATAAAGGAGATAAGAATTTAACATGGAAGCCCAAATCGGGGAAAAAATCACAGGCGGTGCAAGCATAATCGAATCCACTTTTGGTAGAGAGTACAGCCAACGATCTCCTCCTGAGATCCAACAAAGAGAGTATTACAAAGATCGCAAACATTGAAAGAGATCTACCCAAAAAGACACATGCTCTTATTTCACAAAACTCTCAACAAAACCTCTCTCATCATCCAAGATTTGCCTCAATGGGCACCAAACAAGGTGAATGAACCCTCTCTTTATAGGGAAGAACTCCCTCTAAACCTACCTTGACCCTCACTCCAAAGATAATATCAAAAGATATTATCTCAAAATAATATCAAAGAATTCTAAATAGTATCCTAATACAATTAAGAAACAAATACTTGTGTGATCAAGAGATTGGGTGATTTTAGAACACTTTTCTAATAGAAACATAAGTATTCTTAATTATAGTACGTAATGCCAGTTTGAAGTAACTTATTCAATAAAGAGTACACTTGCGGCTGAAACAATGATACGAATACTCTAAACATCAAGAGCAATAATAATGAAAGAATAACAGAAAATTAGATGTTGGGGAGATTCAAAGCAGGAGCCCACTTCAAACACTATAAATAAACGGAGGCAATTTTTAACGTCAAAAACTCAAGAACTGGGGGGAAAATCCGTGGAAGGCATGAGCAGAGTAAGATCAGCTATATAGGTAAGAGTACAACAACAGATCTCAACTCGGAATGAGATCAATAAAAAAAGAGGTATAGATTTACCACATGAGACCCAAGAAGAATCTGTATTCCTCAAAATTCTCATAACACAGCTTCAACCCTAGTAAATGGACTAGCCACTTAGGGTCTCACACTTGCATACAAGTTCAATATGCTCACCTCTCTTCACCTCCTCCTTGAGGGAGGCAGCTAGAGGATTTACCTCAGCCTCTCCGCGACGATGCCCTATCTTAGAGACACGCATAATATGTTCATAAGTTTGGGTATATATAGGAAATCAAACCTTGGCCTCCAAGCTATCAAAGAAACCTCGATCATATTTCATATTAGATTTGTCAAATCTAATAAAATTAAGAAACCCTACATAATAAGAAAACCTTAATAATATCCTAACGTAAGTAGGAAACAATAATTCAGGACACAATCTTAACACAAATCAAGATCAAAGTGGATGGTCTTTTAGTTGTTTAAAGAATGTAGATATGTATTTATCGCTTTAAGAAAACGATAGTTAGAATTAGAAATAACCTTGCTAGCTGAAGTTTAGAAGAAGCATATACACTGGATCAATTACAGTACGTTGTTTTTCTTCACGAGCCATTTACTTAGGTGCAAGTACTTTTTGTTGTAGTTGAATCATGTACCCTATCCTATCAAGAGGTTAAGATGACAAAACGTATAAATAATTGGATAAGGTGACCATTTGAAGCTGAAGCCAGTAATTTTGATTGGTATTAGATGCGTTGCTTCCACTCTAAGGGATAGTGGGAGCTGGATGGATAAATTCACATAATTGACTAGACTAGAGTTTTTTCAATTATAGGGACACTGATGTTATAACTGTAGTGCGGTAATTCATTTCATCTCTTTTTGGCTTCCGTTTTAACTCTTTGCCAAAAGTTATAGGATCATAGTGGATAGATAGACAAAGAGTAGACGTGGAGTTCAGAAAATTAAACGAGTGTTTATTTAGATTCAGCTAGCATGAGAATGGTTTAGAATGTTATGTAATCATGAACACATGGCATTTGACGTAGAGATCGAAATTTGAAGGTTTTGATTGCTATCATATTCTTGATATCACATCATGAGTACACCTGAGTGAGGCTTGCTTGAAATTAAAGAGGAAACAATATGTTAGTCATTGCCATACATAAATCTTATAGGGGTACTGTATCAGTGTTGAATTCAGCTTCAGCTTGCCAAACTTTTATGTGCTTAATCTCTGCTTATTCAAGGCTTGCTTGAAATTAAAGTCTATTCTTTGGCTATTACAAGTCTTTATAGCATTGATCTTGAGTTTAATTTATGTTTTCCTTATTTAAGCTTGACGAGAATATCTAATTTGTGAAATCATACTTTGTAATCTGCAGTAACTAATATCTGTATGGCCTATTTGCATCATTACTAAATGAGTGATAAGGTTGGTGTAAATGACATACGAGCAAGTTGGGTGCGAGAAGCTCAAAAAATTGGCTTTGAAAAGCTTGAGTTTGTCATATAAGTGAGCCAAGAAGTTTAACTTGAGGAAACTTGGATTGTAAGGCTTGTAGGAAAAATGGTACGTTGTACATATGTTAGGTTCAACTTAAGACACAATTCCAGTAACTAAATTACATTTCCTTGCATTAATTATATCAATGTGGAATCGCACATGAAGAATTCATTCTCATTATGGCAGCATTTTTTCTTTCTGTTGCTTTCTTATTACTTCCTCATCTTTAGTAATTCCAATCTTGCATCGTTATTTGACTATTTGACTATGTTACAATTTCTTTCTGTTCTTTATTATTTCCATTTCAAGTTTTACATTTTGCTACAGTGTATCGCATTTAACACAAATTAGTGAGAATGAGCAAAGTATATATAGATGCATTAAAACATGCATGGGTTTGTGAGCCCAGGTGAGCCAAAGTCGTTCATGCTCATTAATAAGCTCAAGAGCCAAACAAGACTTTTTACATAATGGTTCACTAAGCCTCAGGCTTGCTAAGCTCAGACTTGGCTTTGCTCATTTTCACCCCCAGGTACTAGTGTAAGCTTCGATAAGTTGTGAAACTCTAATTCTGCCTTCGTAAGAGCATACAAGTTATTAAGTCCAAAAAAACTCTAGGTTGGAAGATGTAAAGGGTAGAGAAACTTGCGAGGCTTGTTGGCTCAAATCCTTTTGGCTCAGCTTGTTTAGTCTTGGTACTTTGTATACTAAATAGGTGTGGTGCATGAGTTCGGGCTTGCTCAGACAGACTCGGCAGGTTAGCTCAGTTCATCTGCTACCCCAACCTGGAGAATAGTCTGCGGTGAATTAAGGGAGCGTTTGCTAGGAACTCAAGGAAAATTTTTCATGGAGAAAATTTCCTATGGGAAGTTTTCCAGGGGAAAGATTTGCCTGGGAAAAGTTTTCCTCAGCCCCCCTAAGGAAAATTTCCCTAGAAAAATGGAGAAAATGGTGAGCCCACTGTGAAATTTTTTCCTAAGGTTAACCCACACCCAAACATGAAGAAAATAAATCAACCCGGGAAAATTGACCATTTCCCCGGGGTTATTGACCAACCAAACGCACCCTAAAGATATCAGATCCCTATCATGGATCACGGAAAAAAATGAGGCAAGTTGTATCAGGCTGAGAGTATAGTCACTTGTGAACAGTGATGTATATTTTATGCACTTGAGCCTAAATGCATGTGCTGCCTAAGGATTGATTCTGAAGAACACTGAAAAGAGAACAGGGGGCATAATTCCACCACATAACTATGTCATCCTGAATCCTAATTTCTGACAAATCAAAGTTAATTTTTTTGGAGGCTACATTAACTTCATTTCCAATATAACATGTAATAGACAGTGGATAATCAGGTTATATCATGAGGTTCATGTTGGCTATTCTTTTATCATAATGTTATCCCCACTTATAATTAAGTCTCGTATAGAAACATCACTTACGAGTAGGAATAAAGTATTGTAGTTTATGTCATTTTCCATGTTCCTGAGGTTGGATTAGTGGAGGGATTCTTAGGAATAGTACATGCATGGTATTCAGATTGAGCTATAGTCAAAGAGAGGATACTTGAAATTAATTAAGTTCAACGGGTAGAGTGGTAGACAATGATAAATCTCAGGAGGTGACATGTAATATTGAAAGCTTAGAAGTTTAGAAGCATGTGCCTAATTATACAAGGCAAAGCCAGTTTGACGACCATGATGATACTTGTTGTTTATTCAGAAATGTAGAAATGCAATTTCTGGTTTGAAAGAGATCCCAGTAAGATTATGAGAGATAATTAACCATTGTTTCAACTATTGTATGTTTTGCCAGTTTTGGTACTTAGGCATTCTATATTTAGTTTCCGGTACTCTTTAATTTCAAAAGACCTAATGTTTGGATCTAGTATGAGCTTTTTGCAAAGTATTTGTGTTACAATTAGTAGCTGTATTTGGTAGTTAGCTTCACTTGTGGAAACTGGAACTGTGATGTGCAATGAATTTGATAGGCCATATGGTGAATTTCATTAATAGAAGAAACTAAAATAAACCGAGGAAACTTGTGGGGAGAGGAGTGTTTTTACACTAGGATATGAGGAAAAGTATTGGAGTGAGTGGGTCATTACCTATTTACCTCTATGAGTTATGTCCAAGGAAATATCAGTAATAGTATTCATGTATGTGAACAAAAACAAAGCCCAGTCGTAAACTCTAGTTGTGGGGTTGTAAATTAGACTAGGTAAAACTGTTGAGTTATATTTTTGTAATAATATTGAAACAGATAGGGCTATTTCATCGGATTAATAAGTCGATTAGAGATAGATTAATTCTTTGATAATTACACTAGTACATGTTTTGGTTTGCTTACCATATATATTGCACCACCAAGGTCTCATTTGCAAATCAGGATTGCCTAGTGATTGCAAGTTCGAACCTATTTCCAGCTAGATTAACCAAAATGATCAACATAAAAGTTTCTTTTCCTCCTATCTGTTTTGTATTCATACTTCAAAGATTTGCATGGTAAGTATACTTGATGGTCAGAGAAACAAAAGCCCCATAATGATAATAACCTATTGTAGTTGAGTGAAATGTTACCTGCTTATATTAAATATTTTCTATATCATAGCAAGAGTTTGAGTCATACATTTTGTATAAAACAAAAACAAAAAAGAGTTTAATCTTGTGCTTCTCATTTGTTGGATTTTAAGAAACAAATTTTTAAACATTGGCACATTGACAATTACAACAAAAAGTAACATCCGATCCCTTCTCCAACTATTGAATGATCGATATTGTTACGTTAATCTTTCTTAATCTGCCTTTGGAAGAAACCTTACGAAAAGTGTGCATTTTCTGTATTTGGATTACTCAATACCTTCCTCTTATTTTAATTTCCCTAAGGCTAGCTGCATGGAAAGTTATTTCATGAACTATCTATTTCTGTTGCTGCCTTATAGACAGTGGCGAATGGCGATCCACTAATGAAATTGTTGGATACTAACATCAACTACTGAAGGTGGCAATGAATTGCTTATTAATGTTAATGCAAAATTGAACAAAGATGCTTGCTTCATGAACTTGAATTTGTGAGCAATACACACTCAGAATTCAGGTCTGCTAGGCTGAGCATTTCATTAGTAATAATACAATTATCGCGCTTGTTTTATTGATTACTAAATTCTCATGCACGGTTCATTTGATGATGATGGATTGTCTTTAACTTGGTTGTGAAGGATGAGTCAAGTAATTGAAAGGCACGCACTGCATGCAGATAACTTGGACAACAACCTTGACCAATCTTCGCTCGAGTTGGAGGTATATAATTAAGTTAACTACTTACCTCTTGTGGAATCCAGTTTAATTACTATATGCATCCTTTCATGCATCATCTTGCTGACGTCGTGTAGTTCTTAAGCATCTTTGTTGTAAACCTGGGTATGTTCTATTGCTGTTATCTGATTTCTATGTTACTCCAACATTATTAGTTATTTGTTGGACTAATTAGAGAAAGAAGAGCTAGTATTATTTGGAAAATGACTTGGTTCATTTGTCTTTGTGTGTAGAAGGAGAATACTACATGCATGATGCTAACCAAAGAACTTGAGAAGAAGACCCGAGAACTAAGGTGCGTAAATGTAAACCCCACTCACACACACACACACACACAAAACAAGGAAAAAGAAAGAAAGATGCATGTTAATGAATGAATGTTGGCAGCCACATGCACGGAGAAGAGCTTGAAGAAATGAGCCTTGACGAGCTAATCAGGCTTGAAAGACAAATAGAAAAGGGGCAAATTAGAGCTCGAAGAGCAAAGGTTTTTCTCTTTAGTTGTGATATGCATGTTATTATCATAAGTTACACTGTTTCTTATAGGGTTAACAAAATAACCATTGACCTTTACCAGGGAGAAAAGCTTCGGAAAGAAATTGTTTCATTGAGAGGGAAGGTAAGAGTCACAACTTCTGTCTGTGTTACAAAATTGAATTAATTTTTCCCCAGGATATCATTGAGTTTTAAAATTGTGTTAATTGGATTTGGTAGGAAGTTCAATTAACAAAGGAGAACGAAATTTTGAAGGAACAGGTAGAGGTGAAGCTAGGGATTCTATAAGCTTTATTATTTTTCAAGTGATAATGCTATTCACTTAGTTTCTAGAACTGGAAATGAGCCATTTACTTGTGGAATACAATCTCAGATGGATGACGCGTCCAAAGAACAAGGTTCCCTATTGGAGTTGGTTCAAACTTGTGAGTCTGACAACCATAACAATATGTTATCTGCGAAGACTCCATGGCAACTGCCTCCAGAAGACCATTTGATGATGTCTGACAATTTTCTCAGATTGGGGTAAATTAAACCATCTCATCTAGCTCTCTCTTTCTCCTACTCTGATGTGAGTTTCATTTGAACATTTATGATAAGAAAACTCTCACAATGTGGGTCTTGGTGCTGTAAATGCAGCCTTCCTATATACAGTGGAGGAGAATAAAGAAGCAGTTTTTTGGAATAGGGTTACGAGCATACAAAGGCCTTGTACGAGAAAGTTGAGAGCAAGCTTGTATGTAATGTGTGATACATCTTTGTATTGATCCTAATGTTATGTATCCTAATGTGGAATATGGATTTGTTAAGTTGTAACTTGTGAGCTCGTATGTAATGTGTGATAGTTGTACATGAAGTAATAAACACTCCACCAGTGCATGAAAGTTGAACATTAATTTTATAAGGCTACTTGTTGTACATGAAAGTTGGTTCATTAAAACCAGTGCACATGATGCAATAAAATTGTATTCGATTCTGATCCTTAGCTGCGAGCATTCAGCCAAATGAGGGCATTCTTCTATCTATTGATGTTCAATACAGTAAGCTGAGTTCGCTTTGTCTAGCACCTAACTTCTAGTTGTAAATTTGATTCAGTTAACCATATATTTGGATCAATAGTTTCACTTATCTATTTAGATTAGTTATTTATTGTTGCCCAAAATTAGCCGTATGTGAAAATGTAAGTTGATAAATTTTTATGACCTAGTTTCTTTCATCATCAAATGGTCTTCTGGAGGCAGTTGCCATGGAGTCTTATTAAGTTATGAGCTAGTTAATACAATTTGATGATGTCTGAAAATGGTTTAATTTACCCCATAAAACAAGGTTCCCTATTGGAGTTGGTTCAAACTTGTGAGTCTTATTAAGTTATGAGCTAGTCAATACATATTTTTTTAGAAAGTATCTTTAATTGTATAAATGAAAAAAAAATACAATAAATAGCTCAATAAAATTTTAAGATACAAATATTATAGGAACGGGAGATTCATGAAATTGAAATTCAAGTATGAAAAAGAAAAAAGAGTTTTTATATCTTGTGAACATTATAAGGTAAATTATAAGAACCAATATAATTTATATATGTGTGTGTGTGTTTGTGTGTGTAAGGAACGGATCCAGTAGGAAGAGACTTTAGGGAGAAAGAAGACATTCCAAATTCGATGGCTGAAATCAAAACCACTATTCTACTTCCAAAATACCGTCGGACATGTAATTATAGCATAAACAATTTTTCTTGCTTATAATTTAACTTAATAATGAACACTTACATTTTCAGATATCATCAAATTGTATTGACAGAATGGTCTAGGGACGAATTGAGAGAGGGAGAGTGAAGGGGTTGACGTTTGAAGGAGGTGGGAACAAAGGGTAGGGTTTTTTGTCTTAACTATTTTGATAGAAAGACAAAGGTGTGATTATCTTAATTGTATTGACAGAAAGATAAAGACGGATAGTCTAGGGATCTAACTTGAATCCACAAGAAAGAGAACCCTAGGGCTAACTTGATCTTCAACCTAGGTTTAGAATCAAGCTCTTCCTAAACACTTGGTGCCATACCAAGATACAATATAAGAGAGAGGCGAGGTTAATCCAAACACTCAGGGGGGAAAGCTAAAAGCTTAACTGTATTCATAATTCAAGCGTTGTGTCCTTGAAAGGCTACATGCCTAGCTATTTATACTACTAGAGTCCTATATGGACTAGAACTCACTACTTGGCGTGCAAGCCATACTTAATAGACTAGGATTCTCCTACTTGGCGTGCAAGCCAAGGAATCCTAATACTAGACGCCTAACTACTCCAACCTCCTCTTGGATTAGGACTCCTTATCCAAAGAAGAGTTGGTTTCAACAACCTTATCCAAATTAGAATTGGCTTTCCTAATCTAAGATGGATTAGTCACAAAATAAGTCATCCTAATCTAGAATAACTGATCTTGGCACCAATCTCACACCTAACTACCCTTACCACACGTGACACAAACACACACTCACATTTTCTAGAATATTCTAGAACACCTTAGAATATTCTAGACTAATCTAGACTCCTAATAAAATAAATCACACCAAATAATTATAAGCTATAAAAATTAAGTTACATCCAAAAGACCAAAATGTGAAATTTACTTTGAATCTTGAAACTGGGCCTTGGACGTGTACTTTAGCCTTTGTTAGGCTTGATAGGCGTGGACTTGTACTTTTCTAGGATGTTTGGACATCCTCTTGCCATATGAGGCACACCATGTGAATGGGTTCGCTCTACTTTGTATCCTCCTTCCTTGGCCCAATGTATCTCCATGTAAAAGAACTTAATCTTCCTTGTTGGGTTTGTATAGAATGGAGTCTTTTCATGAAGGATCCCATCTTTAACTTGATGCTTCAATTGGGCCTCCTTTATTGGGCTTGGGTGACTTAGCGTGGGCTGATTTCCATCAGAGAATATGGAAATTATTGTCGATTGAGTAATATGGAAAGTCTCGGAGAACAATTTTTACCATAGTGTTATAGAAAGACTTGGAGAACAATTTAGAGCAATTGAGCAATATGGAAAGGATCCAATGACACATATTCCTGACAAACTCCACCTTGGAACAGATTCTATCTTTGTCCGACAAGATAACTCTCAATGTTGCCTTTTAACGTCCCCACTGAGGAGGACGACCCCGAAGGGCTATCGGCAAATCTAGATACCAACTAGGTTCGAGCAATGCTCAAACTTAGCAATGGGTAATGGCTTGGTGAGCATGTCTGCAGGATTGTCGTCTATCTGAACCTTCTTCATTACTATTTCACCAATAGCAACTATGTCGCGAACAAAGTGATACTTCACACTAATATGCTTGGTCTTGGAATGATACAAATCATTCTTGGTTAAGTGAATCACATTTTGACTATCATAATAGACACAAGTAACGCCTTGTACAATACCAAGCTCAATAAGAAGACCATGAAGCACAATAGCCTTATCTAGATCACTCATCTTTTGATCAATACTCTCAAGACCATGAATAAGAGAAGTAAACGCATTCAAGTATTTTTCAATAGAAGTACCTTTAGCTATCTTAAAACAATAGAGTCGTTCCTTCATGCGGATTTTTTTGGTGATGTTCTTTGCCATATAGCATTGCTCCAACTTGTTCCATAGATCCACAAGTGTCTCCATATCAAGAACCTCTCGTAGCACATTCGGTGCCAAACATAGTTGAATGTTGATAGAGCTCTCTCCTCAAGATCGTCCCAATTCTTGATGGCGTTCTTCTTTGCCTTCTTATCTGTCGTTCAAGCAGCGTCATCCATAGAATCGGGTTTCTTGAGGAACCCTTTGAGAACTTTCCACGATCCATTCTGCATTAACGTCGCCTTCATCTGAATCTTCCAAAGGTTGAAATTGTTCTCTCTATCGAACTTAGGAAGTTCAGTAATCACGTTAACACTCATCCTTGATACCACTTGTTAGGAAATATGTGGAAATTTGGTATAGGATCGAGTCACAAGGAAATAATGAAAGCAAAAATTAAAGAGAAACAATTTATGTGGAAAATCAAAGAACTCAAAGAAAAACCCATGAAGGCAACAGTCAGAAAAAATTCCACAATGAGAAAAGATAAGTACAGAGGTGATCACAATCATGATGTTTGATTTGATCTAGACTAGAGACTAAAACCTTCTCTTAACCCATCTCTCTCTCTCTCTCTCTCTCTCTCTCTCTCTCTCTCTCTCTCTCTACATATATATATATATATATTATATATATATATATATATATATATATGAAGAATTATAAATTTCCAAAATAATACATAAGAATATTGCAAATAAAGCCATTGCAACTCCCATCAAAGGAGTAGTTCCCCATCCGGGAGCTACTTTACCATATTCCGAATTCAATGGTTTCAATATAGCCCCTACGGTAGTAGGTTTTGGACGAGATCTAGAACTACCCTCAACGGTTTGTGTAGCCATAAATCTGATTGTATTCATTGAGATCTATTGACTTTGTATACCATTCCGTTGTAAATAAACGATTTTATCATAGATCCATTGTAGTCTTAAAATTATATAATAATGGAAACAGCAACCCTAGTCGCCATCTTTATATCTGGTTTACTTGTAAGTTTTACCGGGTATGCTTTATATACCGCTTTTGGGCAACCCTCTCAACAATTAAGAGATCCCTTCGAGGAACACGGAGACTAGTTGAAGTAATGAGCCTTCCAATATTATATTGGAAGGCTCATTACTTCAATTGAGATAATGAAAAATTATTTCACCTTTTTAGTGGGAACTTTAGGAGGTTCCCGAAAAAAGATAGCGAAAAAAATTATCCCGAGAGTCGAGACTAATAGAAATGTATAAACCAATGCTTCCATAGATTCGATTGTGGTTTACAATTATAGCTTCCATACATTTACTTGGAATTATTTTCCGATAATGATAAAAAGAAAGAGTAAAAAAATGAAAGCGATGATTCAAATTAAGATTTCTCTAATATCCTATAAAAATAGAGGAAAAAAGAAAGCAATGTTGTATTAGACTCCTTGTCTTCTTGTAGTCGGATCCCCAAGTTTTGGAATGCCTCAAATTCTACTTGAGCATCCAAATGCAGGTCAATACCAAGAAAAACATCTGAGCAGGGTTCTAGCACCATGCCAAATATGTCCAAGAAGAAGAGTAGGGCAAAGGAAGCATGTCCAAAAGTAAACCAACCCCTTGGACTACTACGAAAACGCCATCAGATTTCAAAGTAGCACGATCTAATTCGAAAATTTCACCCAATTGAGCACGTCTAGCATATTTTTGACATGGCGGGATCGCTATAATCGACTCTGTTGAGTTCGCCACCATAAAACTCAACGATTCGCCTACTTGTTCAACGCTATACTTAGATTCTGATATTATAAAAGGAACTTCAGCTCAAACAATTCCGTCCCCATCTATTACAACGACTGGAAATGTTTCCAAAAAGGTAGGCATACGACGTACATAGAGTTCACGCCCTTCATTATCCCTAAAAATAGGATGTCCTAACCATCCAACAGTTATTCCATCGCCGTTATCCATGGAGCCCGCTCTAAATAATCCTCCTTTCACGGATTATTGCCAATGTAATCATAAAAGCTAATTTCTCAGAATTTTAGACCAAGCTTCGCTAAACTTTGATTTTCTAGCCCAGACTCACTCTTCGATATATTTCTTCGAAAGTATCTGATCCCATTGATAACGAGTGGGACCAAATAATTCGATTGGGGTAGTTCTTGAACCATACCACATCGTTCGGCAACAACAAAAGTTGCAAAAAAGACAGCAGCGATACTACTAGAAAGAACAGTTTCAATATTGCCCATACGTAATCCTTTGTATAGACGTTGAGGCGGACGGACACTAAGATGGAATAGACCTGCTAATATGCCCAATGTCCCTGCTGCAATATGATGAGAGGCTATTCCTCCTGGAACAAAAGGATCAAAACCTTCTCGCACCATGCTGGACTTACAGGTTGTACTTTTCCAGTTAGTCCATAAGGATCGGACACCCATATTCCAGGACCATACAAGCCTGTTACATGAAATGCGCCAAAACCAAAACAAGCCACCCCGGAAAGAAATAAATGAATTCCAAAAATTTTAGGCAAATCCAAAGAAGGTTTTCCTGTACGTTCATCACTAAAAATTTCTAGATCCCAATACACCCAATAGATGCCAAAAAGCACAAGCCCGAAAACACAATATGCGCTCCGGCCACACCTTCGTAACTCCAAATACCCGGGTCCGTTATAGTCCCCCCCGTAATACTCCAACCGCCCCATGAATTAGTTATTCCTAAACGAGTCATGAAAGGTATAACAAACATACCCTATCTCCACATTGGATCAAGAACGGGATCAGAGGGATCAAAAACTGCTAATTCATATAGAGCCATCGAACCGGCCCAACCAGCAACCAGAGTTGTATGCATTATATGGACAGAAATTAACCGGTCGGGATCATTCAATACGACGGTATGAACACGATACCAAGGCAAACCCATGGAAATACCCCTTATCAAAGATAAATGACACTATGTAACTTTATTGCATTAGAAAAGATTATGACTATGCAATGGACCCCTTTTGTTCAATGGATTATCTCGGAACAAGGGTTAATGTTTGTTCTATTCTGTTGGAACAATTATGTTTGTAGGAACAAAGAGAAACAAATCTATTCTATACTCGATAAGTAGCAATACGCAATGGGGAGTTGAGACCATCTTCGATCAGTGAATGCTTTCACACTTGTTCATTATAGGAAGGCAATATTCATAAGAATTTAATTTTCTTTATTCTGTCTTTTTTATTTTATTAGAGCAGCTAAATTTTTCTAATTTACAAAGAAAATAGGATAGTTGATATTATGAAGACAATAACCCTATTATTACGTTTCCACATCAAAGTGAAATATAGTACTTAAATTTTTTCTTTCATTTAATGCCTATTGGCGTTCCAAAAGTTCCCTTCAAGTCACGGGAGGAAGATGCATCTTGGGTTGACGTATAGTGCGACTTGTCAGATATATTGGGTCATATGGAATTCCCCCGTTCTCTCTCCTGATTGAGATATCCTCCCTTTCGCCCAAGAAAGATTGATTTAATCATCAAAAATTTGGAGCGTGAAATGCAATTATATCCATTTTTTGGTTTTAGGGGGATTGAGATTAATATTATCAATTAGAATAACTTATGGTTGGCTTGGTTGGACCAATAAAATGAAGTATCCAGGCTCCGTTTATAAAAACCCCAATTGGTAATATATTGAAGATTACTACTTGTCTTATATATTTTATTTACTTTAACTTTTAACTGTTTTGATTTGAAATTAGAAATAGAATCAGAATGATTTCAATCTTAATCACTCGAATAAAGTAATGAATATTTTGAATATTGAATTTGTGAAAGAAAGGATATCAAATGAATAAAAAGGTTTAAACACATTAAAAAAACAGGTGGTATTGGAAGTATTTGTGCTATATGTGCAAATCGAAATTGGGCGAGATCTTTACCGGAGTAGAGCATAAACCTAAAAAAATTTAAAAGACCCATTCAAGAACAAGAAAATGCCATCGTGATTTGGATTAGATCTCGATGAAAGGATACATCAATGAAAAGTGAGTTTGATAAATTTAGTAAATTCTATTTGAATTTTCTATTTTAAATAGATTTAGTATATTATAGTTTTATAGTTATATTGGGAATTAGGGAAAGAAACAAAAATTTATGTTTCTTGCAAATATAGAATAGAAAAAACCCTTATAACTATAAAGAATAGAATCTACACATTGATTTTTTCACATTTTTTGTGAACTTGAACCGTATGCGTCAAAAGGTGCATGTGCGGTTCCTAAGGGATACAAATTTACCCTAATCAACCGACTTTATCGAGAAAGATTACTTTTTTTAGGCCAAGAAGTCGATAGAGAAATTGGGAATCAACTTATTGGTCTTATGGTATATCTCAGTATTGAGGATGATACCAAGGATTTGTATTTGTTTATAAATTCTCCCGGCGGATGGGTAATACCCGGAATAGCTATTTATGATACTATGCAATTTGTGCGACCCGATGTGCATACAATATGCATGGGGTTAGCTGCTTCAATGGGATCTTTTATCCTAGTCGGAGGAGAAATTACCAAACGTTTAGCATTCCCTCACGCTCGGCGCCAATGAGTTTTTTTGAGAGAAAAAAGAAGACATGCCTTCTTCTTCGTTTTCGATGAAAAAGAAAGAAAATCTCGATCTCCGAAAGCCCTTTCCTTTAATGGTTAGAGAAAGCATTCTCTTATCTGAACTTGGCGGGCTATATATATATATATATATATATATATATATATATATATATATATATATATATATATATATATATAAGCTCTGAAGGGGGAAAAAACTCTCACAATTACACAAATGTGTGCTAAACTCTGTCTTTGACGTGCGATGTTAATGCCCATAGTAGCTACCTCTATTTTTTCTTTTGATTATTAATAGCCAAAAAGCTAAAAGTTCATAACAAACAGCAATCCGCAAGCACAACAACAAGCATCCACCACCAAAAAGATTACAACCAAACTGCTAAATAAAAACACTGCAAGAGCTAAACATGAACCACAGCCAAACAAACCATTGCATCGCAGAAAAAGATAGATTAATGAATTTGGCTACTTGGGTCATCAAGAAATCGCACACCAATATCATTGCCAATAATTGTCTTCCTTCGTTCAATCTCAGCTTCAATGTCATCAAAACTATCCTTTTCCCACAAGTTCGCACGCCTCTTCATCTTAATCTTCTGATCACCCTTTTGTCCAATGAGCAACTCTACAAGTTGCATCTCTGACAAGCTGCCACTTAGATTTCATAACCATGTTCAAATTTCTCTTACTCCTGCCTTTACTCTTTGAAGCCTCAAGAATGGAATCTTCAAGATCTGCAATTATGTCATGCTCAGCCACTCTCTATCAAAGGATTCAATCGGGTTGCTATGAGTGCGATCACTGTCAGAGTCGGCCTCCGGATTCCTAAAAGTCGACCGATTGATTTTAGAACCATTCAAGAGAGCTTCTTTATAAGACAACCTCTATTTATACCCAAAGGTTGATGAGAATATGGAAAAAATTGTTGATTGAGTAATATGAAAAGTGTTGGAGAACAATTATTACCATAGTATTATAGAAAGACTTGGAAAATAATTTAGAACAATTGAGCAATATGGTCAAGCATATAATGGGACATATTCCAAACAATATGTTATCCAGGAATAATTTACTACGTTTTGTATGAGACTTTATTTGTCGAGCAATTCAATTCGCTAATTATTAATAAAGTTTATCAACTTTCCTAAATATTGATATTATACAGCCCTTGCATGTCTTTGAGACATGCGACATAATGTACCATTTAAATTTAATTAAATTCTTGAACTCAAGAAAATTATTTACAAAGGGGTGGGGCAAAATCATTTTCGTTAAAAATAATTTCCCATATTTTTTGGTCGCCACACAAAGGAAATATAGAAAAATAATCTCTTGAAAACGATTTTCCCTTGTACCAAATACCCCGACTATTTCTATAAGCCTTATCAATTATTTAGAGGAACTTACGAAATAGGTACCAAAAATTTTAACCTTTTAAAATATCGAAACTTTTTAGCACAATGTGCTATAAATAGATCAACTATGCATATCAACTTTAAAATAATGCACCTATTATAGGTATATTTTTGTTGAGTAATAGATGAAATTTTTAAACTTATCTATAAGCTTTGGAGCCACTTTTAGCTTTACACAATAAATAGTTGTCAAAGTTTCCAACTATTCCCTATGTTCCATATTAACTGTCACATTAATCTATGTGTTAGTCAAATTTTAAAAATATTGACCATTAATTTCTCAATATACAAAGTTCTATTATACGAAAGTATCATCATTAGATTCGTAATAAAAAAATATTATCATAACAGTATAATGTTGCAATTTCTTATAAAATATGTTATTAAAAATTTTCACTCAAAGAAGGACATTAACATTTATTAAGAAACAATTAATATGGAATGGAGGGAGTACGTAGTTTCATAGTGAAAGAGGTGTTGGTGCACAATAAATTTATCAATTTATTGATAAAAGTTGTTTTATAAGAAAATTTAATCAAGTTAAAGAGGCTAAATAAGTACAGAACTAGAATTATACTCATCATAGTAATATGATTCAATGCTCCCAATGTACAATTTTTATGAAAATATGTGTATATGAGCACGCATATTATAAATTTATGAGCATACTCATAAAATTAACAAATGTACACATGCTCATAAAATGAATATTGAAGCTCATAAAGTTATAAATATATGATCATGTATAAATGATGAACTCAATCTACAGATACTATATGGTCGAATTACAAAATTGTATATTCATCAATTTATACATGTGTCATAAAATTATACGCATATTCTCATAAAATCTTTTCCAAGTGTACAAAAGTACTGTATTCCCAAGAGTAACATTTAATTTTCAAAATAAGTGTTTGATGTTGTTTTTGTTCAAAATCCAATTTTCAATACATTTAAAGAAATAACATATTGGAATTGGTGGTTTGAAAAAATAATCAGTCAATACAAATTTGCCAAAAATTATATAAATGTCCTCATAAGATGCATATTATGTTCAAGTTAGTGACAAACGTTATTGATGCGCATTTGACCTTAAAGATCAATCTTTATGAAGTTTCTTAGACCCAAGGATCAGTATATAGGCATTGGATGAAATTTCAATCACAAAAACAATCCTAAGAGAATCAAATAACCTACCCTAAAATATCATGGATGTAATGTGATCAAAACAATTCATTTAGCTACTAATGACACCTAATTTGAATGTTAGGCTAGCAGCAACAAAAGAAGCATTAAATGAGGTGCAAAACCTCAACCTTTGATCATGTAAAACCCACGTTATCCAGTCACTAACAACAAGCTAAACAACTTATGTAAAAATAAATAAAGATAGGGGGATATGATTACGTCTAAAGGGAATATATCATACAGGGAATATATCATACTGTAACACCTCGGATATGTGGTTAAAGTGTGGCTTAAGTGGATTGAAATGACTACTCTTATCTCCAAGGTGCACCTTCTTTTATAGTAGCTCATCCGTTGGGAACTCCTAAGTTAAGCGTGTTTGGCTGGGAGTAGTCTCATGATAAGTGACCTCCTAGGATGTTTTTCCAGGCAGTGTGTGAGCGAGGATGAAGCACGCTGGAAAGACTCGTGGTGATTTGTGGGATCAGTCAGCGATCCTTGAAGCAGTTATTGGTAATGTCCGCGACCCGGAAGGGGTCGGGGCGTTACACATACCAAGATAGACTAAGCTTTCCAAATGGTTGCTAAATGAAAGTTCCATCAACCAACACACTTGAATCATCAAGAAAATCCTAACCAAACTTAGTGTAAAGGACGCCCGCCCATCAAACTTTGGAGGGGATTACTCTAGGGGCTTGTTTGGTTGGAAGAAAGGGAATGGAATTAGATATCTTTGGGTATCAAGTTCCCAATTTTTATGTTTGTTTGAGCCTTTTTGGGTTTGGGACTTGATACTCAGGGGTTTCAAGTTCCTCTTTTTTGAGAGGAATCTCATATCTCTCATATTTGGGGGGAATGAGATCTAATTCCCAAAAATAATACAAAGATAGAAAGAGAAAACATTATCATAATATTCTCACACCCCTAATGTTTTTCTCTGTCATCAATATACGTCTCTACCTCCTACCAAGAACCTTAACTCTTCTCCCTCATAGTATTGTCGTTGCCATCTGAAGAACAAACCTCGCCGGAAAACCTGTCGGCCATATTGCGATAGTCACCAACCGGCATGTGGTTTCTTCCTTTTTCCTCCTCCTCTTATCCATTAATGGGCTCCTTGTTTCCATTAATTCATGGCTTCTATTGTTGTTCTGTTTACAAAAAAATTCGAAATTCTGTCATTGTTGTTCTGTAAAAAAAAATTTGATTTGCCATGAAAAAATATTGATTGATGATGATGGTCGTATTGTTGTTCTGTATAAAAAAAATATGGAGCAAAAAGGGGGGGAAGAGAGAGAGAGGGGGGGAGGGAAATAATTTGGCAGACGATGACGATGATGATGATATGTATGAAATAAAAGAGAGATAAAATATTGGTTGATGATAATGATGATGATGGTGGGAAATGTTGGATATAGAGAAATTATGGAGCAAAAAGCAAAGAGAGAGAGAAAGAAAAGTATAAAATTAATGAAGTATAAAATATTTAAAAGTTTGACCGTTAGTATTTTAATTTATATAATGATTCATTATATAAAATTAATGTCGTTAGATTTATAATACAAAATACTATTAGAAAAGTATAATATTATATTTTTAAAAAAATCTTATATGAAAAATTATTGATTAAAGATTTACCTTGAAAAACGTAAGTGATAGATAAAAAAAATTATTACAAGAATGTTATAATTAATGGTAATTTAAATAATTAATATTAAAGAAATTTCAATTTTTATAATATAAAAAAATTATAATATTAAAATAAATTAAGGGTTGATTCTATTCCATTACTGTACAAAACGACAGGAACTGGGTACTGATTCCATTCTTTAACTGCACCAAACAACTGATTTCAAGTATCAAGTTTCATTCCTTTTTTTTCAGGAATCAAGTTCCATTCCATTCCATTCCTGAATTGGTGAACCAAACAGGCCCTAAACACCATCGTTAATAGATAAAATTAAGATATTAGAAATTAAATGGTTTTCAAATTCTCACCTTTCATTTCATATGATCATAGCGCTCTCCTTTTTTCAACCCTCATAGATGTGTGTGTGTGTATATATATATATATATATATATATATATATATATATATATATATATATATATATATATATATATATATATATATATATATATATATATATATATATATATATATATATATATAAGAGGGGAGAAGGATAAAAGAGTTTAAGACAATACCTAATCAAAAGCTAAAATAATTCAAGTACATCGACTAGGGATAGCAACGAGGCGGGTTAGGGATGGGGGATATACTCCCCATATCCGCCCCGCGCCCCAGCCCCCGTCCCTGCTGGGAGCTGGAAAATTGACCATATCCTTATCCCCGCGGGTACCCCACTCCCAATGGGTATTTAATGGGAATTTAAGTTATTATTATGTTTTTCAATTAAATTCAGCACTAATTATATCTTCTCCTCGTCCACTCAGTAGCGTTAGTATGCGAAAACCTTAAGTCCGTGGAATAAAATTGGATTCTTTAGCTCCATCAACGATTAAAGCATTTTAGCCACTCAGTAGTATTAGATTTCAAATTTGAGTAAATATATTATCACTTTTTTTTACATATTCTGTCATTAAATACGAGCATACCCTTCAAATTATGAATATGAAAGCACTAATTTTATGAGTAAATATGTAAATTTAATGTATATCAGGGACAAGTATGCGGGAATGTGGGCGGGTTTTTTCTCCAACATGTAAGCGGGAATGGGGACAGGGAAAATTTTGTCCCCATCCCCGCGCGGATATTTAACATTCGTCAACATACCCGTCCCCCTTTGGGCGTGGGGATTTTTCCCTAAAACGGGGCGGGATCCAAGCAGGGACGGGGATTCCCCGCACAATTGTCATCCCTAACATTGACATCTAAGTGTGAGCATTAAGTTGATGCTTTCAGCCACCATAACCAAAGAATTATAGCATAAAAAAGGGAGCAAATGAGCAAATGATTCCAAAAAATTACTCTGAGGTGCTCTAACTTTTGGTGGAATGTTTTTTGGGTACCCCAACTTTTCAAAACTAATTATGGGGTACCCCTACTTTTATGATTAGTAATTTTTAGGTGAATTTCCGGCCACAAATTTGAAATCACCGGTGAGTTTATGGAGGGAAATTGGTTAATGTTATTTATGGACGAAAATGCCCTTGGTTGGTTAGAAAACAAAAACAACGGTCGTTAATAGGCCCCCAACTCCAACTCCATTTGTTTCTTCTTCTTCTTCCTGTGTTCTCCTGTCTTCTTCTTCTTCGTTTCGTCTTCGTTTCTTCTGCTTTTCTTCTACTGTCTTCTTCTTCTTCCTTTCTTCTGCTTTTCTTCTACTGTGTTCTTCGTTTCTTCTTCTTTTCTTCTATTGTATTATTCTCTGTCACTTGTCAGTCACAGGCGGAAAGGAAGATTGCTTAAACAGTATTTGAAGCCATTGAAAGAGATAGCTTTGTTGAAGAAGTGATAAGGTATGTATTTGCCTAAGTATGTGTTTGTACATGACAAAATTTGGCTGAGGAATTTCGAATTTTGAAAACATTTCGGGATATAAAATGAAAGTGTGTTGAAATTGGTTGCAAAAAACGAGATCGAAAACAAAATTCGGATATAGATTATGGTGTTCACTTGTGATTTTGCGGGTCAATTGGGTTTAGGGTTTTGGGAACGAATTTGTGATATAAAAGGAATTTGGGTTGTCGATTAGCTAATTAGACTTTAGGGTTTTGGTATTTAGGGTTTAGGGTTTTTTCTGCTAGTTGAGGTAATTAGGGTTATGGAATTTGGTTTAATTATGGTTTAGGGTTCTTGGGTAATTAGGGTTCTTGGGTTAACAATTTGCTATGTAAATTGCAATTTAGTGACTTATGACTGTTATTGATTTTCATTGTAAACTGGACATTTTTTTCATAGCAAAATTTCTTATGCATATGATGAAAATGCAACACATCACTTACTGGAAACCTTAATGTGTAAAATTGGTTGTAATGACTTGTATTTTTTGTTTTGATTTTGGTAAACAACAGAACATTTTCACAATGCCTTTGTAAAATAGGCAGTATTTGATGATGCCTTTGACACAATGAACTATGTAGACTGATTCATGTGTAGTGTATGTACTAATGCACAGTTGAAAATGGCTAGTTCAAGCTCAAGGAGTAACCGTTCACTTTATAATGACGATGGACTCGTGGTATGCCCAAGATGCAATGTTATTGCTACCCGAAAGATCTCCCAGTCAAGAGACAATCCTCAAAGAGCTTACTACAAGTGTATGAGGTGTATGGCCTTTATCGATTGGGAGAAAGAAACAAGTGTTGTGAAGTTTGATGCGAGGATTTTACATGACATGGAGTTGGGGATGATGCAAGGGTTCAATGAGTTGAAGAATGAGTTGAGGGAGGTTACTCATGCATGTAAAAACATTCAAAAAGCGTTGAATTTTGTTGTGATGTTGTTGGTTGTACTCTTAGTTGCCATTGTAATCATACTTAGGTAGTTTTTTCATTAAATTGTAGTTGTGTTTTGGACAAATTGTACTATCCTTATGTTGTTGTGGACTTAAATGTAGTATCCTTGTGTATGGCCTTTGTCGATTTGGAGAAAAACAAGAATGCCCGATGTGGTCAAAGCAACTTAATTAAGTTTTCTCATTTGTTTTTGTTGTTCTAGTCTCCAATGTAGTATACTTGGTCATTGTTGCCTATGTGTATTGAAACTCTTATTATAGCATACGATGAAGTAATGTGCATAAACTCTTGAATTTGTCCAAACACAAAATTCAAAATCAAAGACTTTAGCTTCTGTTTCTAGCTGACATTTACACAGCGTTGAGGTAATAGAGCATATGATGAAGCAAATAAACTTGAACGGGAACAAGATAAATTTGGACAATGTTTTGTCCAACCAAGTGTTTGACAAATAATAGCTTCATTGTAAGTAAAAGACAAGCCATAACTAGACTGTCAGCAAAAACAACCAAGTTTTGACAAGCGTTAACTTGGAAATTGAAGCTACACCACCCCAAGTATTGAGAAGCATTCACTTGGAAATTGAAGGTATACCCACCTAAGTATGCACAAACATCTACTTCAACATCCACAAAACAACCAAAAGACTTATACCCAACCAAGTCTACTATGAGCAAAAGACATAACAGTCGCAAATGTAATGGGTGGTCTTCCTTTTCTTCCCCGGTCTCGTGGTCGCACTCCTAGATGACTGGGAAGTTAAAGTGCCAACTTGTGAAGCTGAGATAGTGGTAGAACGAGAGTTAGCTTGTGAATGACACTGAGTGACAACTTGACTAGCTTGGGACGACATGACAGTGGTAGAAGTGGCACTGCCTGAAGCGGTTGACTTCTTTGGCCTGCCGATTGGGTTTCCCGTGCTCTTCTTCTTCCTCTTTTGTTTGATCAAGTTTCCATTCTCGTCTCTCGGCTGACCAAAGGTACGCTTGTTATGCCCGATGTAATGGCATTCCGTACATCGTGTGGTCCCTGTTGGACAGGGATGAACAGTTAATTAATTTTCACCACTTAAAAGTGATCATTGCCAATGCCAGCGAGATCCACCCAAAAAATGCAATCGGCAACCAAAAAAAAAAAAGCATGCATCATAAATCAGACATCATTTGGCTAACCTGACAATGCGTTTTCTGATTCCGGCAATGGAATCTGAGACTCCATTCTCTTATGCTTCTGTGGTCGACCTTTCTTCTTGAGCTCAAATGGTGGGTCCAACGTGGGCATTTGTGTTTCTCCCCACATTTTTGGGTCGGAAACGGGATATATGATATTATCATACAACTTTCTAGTTCCGCAACCAGTGATAGGCAGCAGCATCTTGTTCTTTAATGCTCTCCATGGCCCTCTTGAAAACATATTCATTGTATGCGTTGGCCGCAATGTAGAAGAAACAATGGAAAAAAGGACCTACACAGGGCAAAAGAACAAATGCATGGTTATATCCTACAAAAGCTATGTACAAGTGAAATGCAAGTCATCCACAAAATCAGCAACTTCAATAAATGAATAGCTAGCTTCCCACAATCCCAAACAGTGTCTTGATGAAAGTTTCTTTCACACGCTGAATAGAGTAGAGAAGGCCTGATTACAAGGAGGAACCAGTAAAAATGTGAAAGAGTAACCAACAATCTGAAACTCATCAGTCTGTACTTTTATTTTTCTAACTATGCTTCGTCATAAGTACTATTTGGAACCAAATATCTAGTTCATCATCAAATATATGGGTCTAGATGCACACAAACATATCTTGTAGTAATGAATCATACGGGAGAAAATTAAGAAAATAGAATATCGGGGAATTTTGTAGCAAAGTTCTTGTAGTAATGAATCACACAAATCCTCCTAGATGCAGTTGGCATAACGTTGTTCAATGCAGCTACAATACCCTACATTTACAAAGAATCACACATTAATTGTATATCATTTAAAGATAATCAATAATGTTTTGCATGAGTTAGGGTCATTACTATGTGTCTATCTGACATTATGGTTAACTTAGAATAGGTGTCTGTTGCACCTAATGTCGTTGCGAGACCATTCAAGAAAAACCCCCATTCTTGTTCATCTTCACACTCCGCAACGCCATAAGCCAAAGGAAACTGGCCGTTGTTCCCATCCAATGCCATTGCCGTAAGCAACACCCCTTTGTATGGACCTGTTTTCAAACAAAGTTTCAATTATATCTTGATTAAGTAACATACTTGCAAATAAAACCAACTGATTTGGTGAATTTTCGTAATCATACCTTTCAGGTGACGTGCATCTATGCCTATCAAGGGTCAACAATCAGTTTGAAGGCATTGACTGCAGATCCAAGACATATCAAAATTCTCTTGAAAGTTGGATTTCTACCCACCACGGATGGAAGTGTCCAATTTATCCAAGATTTGGAGGTGGGGTTTCTCTCCATGAACATTTCAACATATTGAGCAAGTTTCTTGTACCCTTCCTCGTAGGACCCATGAATCTCCTGTGCCATTAGCCTCCTCGCTCTCCAAATTGTGTACTTAGGTACTTGAATGCCGTAGTCCTTCATCAACATTTCTTGCATGTTATCCACATTAGCCTCCGAATTAGCTCTATAATAACCCATAAGCTGAGTAGCAACCCATCTACTAGTGGCACTCTTGTTTGATTCAGTTCTCCCACACACATGTGTCCCAGTGTTGCTTCTAATCTTCCATGTTCTGCTATCAGGTACAGGTGATGCATGAATCTTCCAAGTACATAACTCATGGGAACTTATCATTGTGTACTTGCGGCTGCTGTTTTTCTTCTTCTTCAAGTGAATCTCTTGCTGCACAGCATAGTCTCTCATGACAGATAGCAATTGCTTCTTGCAAGTGAACATGTGCCCCCGCTTCAGATTGATACCTTGTACAAAATCAAGGAAAAATATTAATAAGTTTTGGCACACCAAACAATATCAAAACAATATAAACTAAGATAAAAATAAAAAACCAGCAATTATATAATTAACAATAAAAAAATATCATATAATTAACAATAAAAAACAGTAATCATATATAACAATTAAAAACAATCTCATATAATTAACAATAAAAAACAATCTCATATAATTAACAATCAAAAACAATTATATAATTAGGAGGAAAAAACAAAAAAAAAATTGTCAGGGAATACCTTCATCTCTATCTCTGGTCCATAACCTCCCTTGTTTGTAAACATTGGCCATCTTGCTTACAATCACATGTACATCATCATCATCCTCGTCCAAATAGCCTAAGGAAAGGCGTTCCTCCGTATTAGCCTCTAGATCGAGATCATCAAGATCATCAAGATCATCAATTTCATCGTCGCCTTCAGATTCATCATCATAGGACTCGTCACCATCTTCTGTGTCATCATCTTCGCCAGCTGCATAATCATCATCCTCACTGTCTTCATCATCTTCACCATCTTCTATGTTCAAATTAAAATTTGGCCCAACCTCATTACCACCCTCACCATTTTCATCATCACTTAAAAATGGATCTATCTCAGTGACTTGTGCACTAGCCAAATTCTCAACATCATAATCATGGAAATCTTGCACTTGGTCCCTAACATACTCAAACTCCGCATCATTATTCACATGCTCAACAGACTTGCCACTCTTTGAAATTTTGGATGGACTCTTACTATGTGGAGATGTACTCTTCGAAAGCTGAGTAGGAGTGTCCACTGACTGAGACCTTGTGCGCGGTCTTGAAGGACTAGATGTGTTCTGACTTATGCTCTTGAAAGGCTCAGTTGGGGATTTTGTGGCAGTGGGTGAGCTTTGACTTCTAGTCACTGGCCTTGTAGGGGATTTAGTGGTAGAGGGTGACCACTGACTTCTAGTCAGTGGCCTTGTAGGGGATTTGGTGGCAGTGAGCGGGGTTTTAGTGGGGGAAGTGATTGCATTGGGAGTGCTTTTCTGTGGTGATTAAATCTGGCTTCTAGTCAATGGCCTTGTTGGGGTGAATTCTATTTGGGAGAGGCCTAAATCTGCTTCTACAACTGGAGTATGGGGTGGTGAAGTAGTAGCTGTGTCAGTTAATGGAGGGGCACATGATAGTGGAGCTCTTTCTGACTTTGCATTTGCCACCACTGGCTGAGAAAAGCTAACTTTTTCCTTCTCCTTTGCTTCCCTAGTTGGAGGTCTCCTAATGGGCAATTTCCCCCTACCATTGTTGGACAAACTAGACTGGGCCATAGACTGGGCTTTTGGTTTGGGTTGGACCACAGAAGATTGTGGGTTGACCCCAGAAGATTCTTGGCTATTTTGTTGAATATATGCATGAGAAGGGGTCACAATTAGGTTGTCAGCCCATATTCTAGCTTGGCTCATTGAGGATCCCCCTCTGGTTGGCTTCTTTCACATGATTTTGGTCGCACCTCCTCATCGCTTTCTACAGCATTTTGCAAGTCACTAGGTTCATGTAGACCAACCAAGTATAGTGGTATTGTGTGTGTATCCATCGATAGCCAGTTGAAGACTAACACTTCCCAATCACCTACCCCGACTAATGGCCACAACTCATCCTCCCTCCTTGGTAAATTCCATTTAATCCCTGGATATTTGGGTGGAGGAATCCCCTGAGACTTAGCCACTTTCATCACATCCTTATACAACCTCATAGGATCATAATCGTCCAAATCCACATCCCTTACACATAGCATCCGAATCCTATAATGAATTAGCAGATTCTTCTTCACTGCCTGAAATATTTCAACACATTAACTACTTAGTCCATCAATTTTACCAAAAGCAAACAACAAAATTACACAGTACAGTAGCCATATCTACTGTCTACTTGACATATAATAGTAGCACTCAACATATCTCACTGCTTCTCATTGTTACCCATAACAAAATTGTACACAAGCAGTGCATATTCACTTCTTACATGTATATATCATTACACAACAGGGGATATGCAAAGAACCCTAAATTGCAACCATATAACCTTAAACAAGTCTTCACATACATACCAACAAACATAAACTCTAACCCTAAAAATAAAAGAAAACTCAACCAGAGCCCTCCCCTGTAGATTTCGAACCAACTGTTCACATGCAAAACGAAATTGCAACCAAGACAAACAGAGTGTATATGACAAACTAATTAACAACAAAATCATGTCATAAATTTCATTCAACAGACAAAAAGATACAAATTTTATGTCCCAAAAATTCACAAACCCATCGACAGACTACAGGATTTCGAAATTTCAATAAACTCACCATTTTTGGTTTCTTCATCTTCTGGATGAATGGCGACCAAGCTCAGGATGAATGGCGACCAAGCTTCTGGGCAGTGTCGAAGTGATGATGAACCCAGGAGTATGCGTTCCTCAAATTTTCCCTGAACAAGAACGCCTAAAAAACCCTAGTCGTACTGGACAAACCTTCGAGTGAGAGAGAGTGGGAGTTGAATGGTTGAATGAATGTCGATTGATAGGTGAGTATCAGACACATAACGTTCCAAACACACAATTAGTCAAGGCGGGTAACAATAAGGGTATTATAGTCAATCTCTGTCAAAAATTAAGGGCATTCCGGTCACTTCACATAATCAACCGGAGCTTAGCTGGCAAATCACCTACTAATTTCTAATCCTATAATTTAGGGTACCTCATAATTAGTTTTGAAAAGTTAGGGTACCAAAAAATTGTTTCCTTAAAAGTTAGGGTACCTGTAAGTAAATTTTTGAGATTCTTAGGAAAGGTTTACAAGGAGATGACCAACTAGAATATGTAGGGGATCAAATAAGGACAAATGGGTAATGATGAATGTAAAGGAAATGACCAGGGAACGGAAGAATTCTCATTATTGCAAGCGGGCCATCCAGGTTTGTGAGCGTGGTGGGAACAGGCTTCCCAAAAAGCCAGCTTCGGTCAGGGTCTCCATAGAATGAGAGGGGGAGACCCCTAATGTTGTGTTGGCAAAGCCAACTTCTTGGGTTGTAGGCGGAAAAAGGCGAACGTGGAGACTCAGGTCGAAACATAGCGTAACTAAAAGAGTCATTCCATTTAGGACGAGACAGAATAGGCGGGCACGAGCAGTCTAGTATAGTATCTGAGCAATTGATCAGAATATGAATACTTCACTTATTAAATCAGTATTAGTTGTCTATCCCGTAATGGAATGAGATAGAAAGAACGCAAAGTGTCAGCGCTATATATTGGGTCGTTTTTTGGGATTCTTTTTTGAAGAAGCAAGCTTATCCCTGCCTCAACCGACAGCTACTGGGTCTCCTTATATCTT
Organism: Portulaca oleracea; assembly: GCA_029582165.1. Classification (NCBI taxonomy): domain Eukaryota; kingdom Viridiplantae; phylum Streptophyta; class Magnoliopsida; order Caryophyllales; family Portulacaceae; genus Portulaca; species Portulaca oleracea. The sequence continues at coordinate 31,128,228 of CM055869.1, read as the reverse complement.
CTCAACTTCCCCCAATATTTGGCCTAAGTTATATGGGGAAGAAACACATCTCACATACGGTTTGGAGGCCTAACCCCACCCCAACAGTAATGGTGCGGCTTAGGTCAACTAACACAAATAAGATTCAATTCACTCAACGATTGTCGCTAGGTTCCAAACTTCATATGGGGAGGAACATAATTGTTTGCGGGGTCTTGATGATCATTTACGTGGACCCAATTTTCATTTCACTTGGGAATTTGATGATCTATAAACTATCCTTAACGAACGATCGATTCATCTTAGAGCATGATGAATCACGTTGCGTCGACCTATTGTCAAAACGCTTTTTGACCTCATTTGAGAATGAAAAATTGGAGCATTTTCTTTATCAGTGGATTACAAATCTTGAATATAAGAATTTCTAGTTAAGCATGATCCCAGAAAAATAAAAAAAGGATACTTTCGAGAAATAGTGAGCACGACTAAAGTGGCTATACATACAAATCCATTTACAAATCTATATGCTTTGATTGGAACCGGAAGTTCAAGAACAGGTGGCTAGTATACTACCATAATGAAACTTCCTTTTATTTATTTATTTATTTATTTATTTATTTATTTATTTATTTATTTATTATTTTTACTTGGATAGGATTTCCATTGGCTTTGTTGGCGGGCTTGTATAGTTTGTTACATCTGCTCCAAAGGGATAAATTACGTCGTAATCAAAAGAGTCAGGTAAAGTTCATAATTATAGAAAAGAAGGAGAAGTAATAACTGCGGCACATCGAGGCATTTCTTTGAGTGTCTCTTGCCTTGAGCTAGCTGAAACCTCACCAAAAATTTGGCAAAAATGTGATGCTAAAGTCTTCTAAGATTTCAAGTTGTATAATTCTAGCCCCAAGTAAATTGACCAAAATGTCATTGCTTCATAACAGCCAACTTTTACCTCCAAAAGGTGATCCGGGTTTGATTACCTAAAAATTAACTTGGACCCGCTTGGATTATTATACTGTAAAGCTACATATCCTATGAAATATGGATTTTGTTAAATGAAATTTCAATGAATACCTTATTCAGAAATAAATAATTTTACCAAACATGTTTTTTTCCCTAAATAATCTATCAAAAGAGTTACCCGCTTGCTTTTCGTCGCCCCCCTTTTTACTATTGTCGCCCACCTTTCACATAATATTTCCAACCCACGCCCTTGAACCTCATAACTTCACTCTCCACTATCTCTCTAGTTTATCTCTCTAAAAAACGCTCTCAACCATCGACCACCACAAACCACCCTCATACCGGGATTTAATCGACGAATTTGAGGTATGTTTCGAATTTGTATTTTGAATTTGAGGTTTTATATTTTGTAAATTTGTATTTCGGCCGAAAAAACGAAAAAAATAAAAAAAAGCATCCGGGACGGCTGCCGCGCGAAACGCACGGCAAGCCGCCGCCGGTGCGGCGCCTAGATCCTGGCACGAAACGCACGGCAAGCCCACCCGGCAATTTTTTTAAATTTTTTTTTCGTTTTTTGTTTTAGTATTAATAAAATTAATATTAATTGTTATTATTGTTATGTTTATTAATATTGTTATTGTTATGTTTATTAATATTGTTATTGTTATTTTTATTAATATTATTATTGATAATAATTGTTATTAATATTATTATTGTTAATAATTGTTATTAGATTATTGTTAAATAATAAATAAAAATTAAATATTATATTTATTAAAGTTATTATTGTTATTATTAAATATGATAATTATTAATATTGTTATTATGAATATTATTGTTAATTATGTGTTAATTTGATAATTATTAGTGATTAATTGTATTATTATTAATATTGTGTTATGAAAATTAGATTAATATTAATATTGTTAATATTAATATTAATGTTAAGCATGTGTTAATATGACAATTAGTAATGATTAATATCAGTGATAGTGATTCATTGTTAATATTTGATGCGTTAATATTATTTAGTGATTAAGCATGTGTTAATGTTAGTGATTAATTGTCTTAGAAAAAAATCGTAATTGTGATGTAGGGTTAAGTTTACGGGTTAGTGTATATTCCAAATAGTTTATATGTAGTTTAGTGTTAGAAGGATGTTGAGTTTGGATGATTTTGGTTGTTATTTGTAAGTAAGTTGGCGTATATAGTTGGTATGGGTAATTTATTCATAATCCAAGTTAATTGTCAACTTATGTACTCATAACTCCAAATGATGACATAATAGTTATGTCACATCCATTTAATAACTTAGGTACTCAACAACCAGTTGATACGTAAGTGAATAGGTTATTTTGTGATGGTAGGTTAGGATAATAATTATGTTAATGTATAGTTATAGTATGTTAGTTGTATACGTCAAAGAAAGAGGTTGAGTTTTGGGTCATATTAGTGTCCAAGGAGAGTGTGTGTTGTAACCTGATAATGTATGGTTGAGAAGGTTAACAAATGCCTCAAGATCAACTCGTTTACTTGTTTGGTTCCCAAAAGTAGCCACTATCGCTGATGAAATTGAAGCGCAGAGTGCTCTGGGAGTTAGAAGCGTATCAGATTCAATACAATGCAATGTTTCTATTGTGCATCCTGGTGGGTCAACAAGATAAGGCGGATCTGAAAGGGAAGCTAGTAGTGAAGGGTCTGGTGCAAATCGTGTTGGACTTTCGTGCATGTAAGATTCATAGGTCCATCAAAGCATTGAACGATGATGCAAATTCACTACTTTGATGGACCTGTGAATCTTACGCAAGAAAGCCCAACACGATTTGTATTAGACCCTTCACTACTAGATTCTTTCGGATCCGCCTTATCTTGTTGCCCACCAGTCGCATAATAGAAACATTACATTATCACCGAATACGCTTCTAACTCCCGCAATGTAGACTCGCGCAATTTCATCACGATGCGTTATTTTTTGGGAACCAAACAATTAAACGAGAAGTCGGTGCGACTGACGAAAGTCTTTTTCAACCATAGATTAACAGTTAAAAACACACTCCTTCGACAATAACATGATCCTCTTGCCTCGTGACACGACTTAGTTAACCAACACACGTTAAACCATATTTGCGCATATTCTTGCGGCTTAAATGATTATTATGTTATGTATGTCTTCATTTTGCAGGTGATCTAAAATGGTAGGGAAGGGCAAGGGTCGAGGGTTTCTGGACCGGGCGAATCGACTTGTGAGTGGTTGGAGGGGGTAGTCCGGGACCCCACAGACGCAATGTGATCGCGCTAACTCGCCGTGGCCGTCGTGGGTACGATGCGATTGATGCGTGGGGCCAGCCCGAGGACACGGGGAGTCAGGCAACGCGAGATTTCGTTGACCATCTCAACCAGGCCATGGATGAGTCTAGCGGCTCTACAACATCGGAGTCGGGGGACGATGAGACAGGGGAGCCCGAGATGCAGATGATCCCGACCTCCATCGCCAATTTTACGACTACTGGGCCAGGTTACAGGCCATCAGGTTTCATGCCGATGAGGGATTCAGCCGGGAAGTTTGCCCCAATTCGACAGGGTGTGCAGGAAGCGATTCACATCGTGACGCTGGGTCCAGTAGCAGATATCAGAAGAGGAAGCGAAGCGGCGACAACTCCTGGAAGATTGGTGGTAACGTGCCCGGGGGACCTGCAATTCCCTCATTAATACCGAGCTTTGGAGGTCACATTGCTCGGGTAATATGGGAGGGTCGCGAGCGTTCGCCTCGTGTTGTCCTTGATTGCGTGACGAAGAAGAATGCGTTGAGGGAGTTGTGGTCAGTACACGACAAGTTGGAACCCGCATGCCAGGCTGCACTGGGAAGAATCCAAATAACCAATTTGACGGAGTTGATGTACGACCACATCGACACGACGTTGATCTCGGCGTTCGTTGAGAGGTGGCAACCCGACACAAACACATTTCACCTTCCCTTTGGTGAAATGACGATCATGTTGCATGATGTGCAACATATATTGGGTCTTGCAGTTGATGGCTTGATGCCCGTGATTTTTGAAAAAGGAATGGCGGAGCTGAAGGATTATAGCATTTATGATAAGGGTGGCATAGCTGACTCCCATTTGAGGTCGATTAGTTTATCGACCAGTTTTCCCATTCCCCATAGGATACGGGCGTGGTTGTTGAGCATGCTGGGAAACACTATCCTCGTGGACAAATCGAGGGATAGAATTAGGCCGCATCCGTGGCCTAGCACTGATGTTATCGTTGATCGCATTGCTTGGGGTACGGTGACCTTGGCGTTCCTTTACCGCCAGTTAGGTATGGCGAGCAGGGCCGGGACAGCCAAGATGGCCGGGTGTTTGACCCTGCTGCAGGCCTGGATCTACGAGTACTTTCCTGATTTTAGGCCACACGCGGAGCAGCCGGTTAATGGGCCTCGGGCGAGCAGGTGGTCCCCCATCCGCCAGCCAAGTTCGGGACAGCGCCTACGACAGTTGAGGGCCTCCTTGGATGCGTTGACGCCGGATCGTGTGAGTTGGGCCCCGTACGGTCCTGCCCCGTCGTACAAGTCATGTAGCAGGACGTTGTACAATGGAGGCATTCGTGCATACGACATCACTGAGCTGTACATGCCCGATCGCGTCGTTCGGCAGTTAGGGCACCTACAACATATCCCACGGAGATTATCAGTCCCAAAGAGCGCTGAACGACCGGCGAAGGGCCCCTACAAATTGGAATTTGTGGATGCTAACGTCAGCGCTGACTGGGCGGGGTTTCCCATATACAACAAAATGTCAGTACGTGATGTGCCCCGTACGAAACAAGTGCCATAGAATCGGATGTAAACACAGCCGGTATGCGGCACATTCACACAAATTTTGAATAACAACGCCTCCATGAGCCAATCGACAATCGAGGACCTTCCGACACGAGCAGTACACTTACACCCTCATCATAATTAAATATTTTGTGTTTTATTTTTTGTTTTATTTTTTATTGGTCTGACCGCATTATTTTGTATTTTTTTTTTATAAAAGTGGGCCTATACATGGGCATCGTTAGTTCAACGAGGGAGGCATCAGTTCCAAGCGGACGATCAGACAGCGACAATTAATCGTGCGTGGTACGATGAGATGGTCGATTTGCACGGGCGTTGGTGCCATCAGATGCATATTGAAGTCCCCGAGGCGGAAGACGATGCGGAGGAGGAGTAGATTGTGTTTTTTAATTTCATTGTTTTTATTGTACCCTAAACTAAGTGTTAATTTGTGTTGAACTAATTAACTGATTCTGCGTTGAGTTTTTTAATTTGTGTTTTTATTGTGTTTTTATTGTACCCTAAACTAAGCGACAATTTATGTTATGTTTGCCGATAACGTTTCAATTAACTGCATCATTTTCAATATAAATATAATTAGCAATTCATATATATACAACGGTACAACTACAACAATCATTGGCGTTGAGCGGCCCTAATAGCCTGCCATCTATCAATACGAGCCTGGAAAGGCTCATCCCAACCTTGAACAGTTATGTCTCTAGCTGCTCGCCATCCAATATGAATCGGTAGAGGGCAGTCATCCCGTAAATGGATAAGCATGAAGTGGTTATTGTATCGCACAATTCCCTGAACTTTCGCAGGTGCCGTAAGTCTAGGCCCTCCTCTTATGGGTAATATTGATATGCATAGTTCAGCTGTCTGCGATCGTGGACCAAGAGGTGTTGACAAGAAGATCCACATCATATTCATCGCTGTCGCAGCTGGAAATAAGTCATTTGGAGCCGACATCCAATGTTCAAATGCGGTGGCCCACCCAGTGGCCGTGAATCCTTGCGTATGTCTCAAGGAACATCTCCTTGCTGTTAGAAAACGCAGTAACATATGCATTTTCACTCGCCCGCAACTCAGTGCTCATTGAGAACCTAGCGATTGACCACTTTTTCTCATCCCCTTAACCTGCCTCGGCTACGCATCTGAACCCACAGTTGCCATCAGCTACCACATCCGTCCATCCGACGACGTATGGTAGAATGAAATGTGGCAAAGCGTCCTCGAACGGGAACGGATCTTGACGCATCCGGTTGATACCTGCGAATCATATTATCTTAAGCTATAAACAACAATATATAGTCATTATTAAAACCAAACAAGTGCTATAAATATACGCAAACCTGTTGACCCCATCCCAACTGATGAAGAACTGGTTCCCTTTTTCCTTGACGAATTCGTCGCTGTCTTGCTACCCCGTCTCGATGATCGTCCGTACTCAAACGCACTGGGATTGCGTCGCGTTGATTTTGAAGTCTTTGGTCTGCCGGGCCGTGGGGGGCTTGTCTGCGGATCAGGAATATACTCACTGTCGGGATTCAACTTTCCATTGAGGACACTGTTTACGTGTCGTACAACTGCTGGGTCACTCTCCCGAACCTGGTTAGCCAGTTCCTCAAATTGTTCTAAGTCTGTACCTGATGGAACATCATTTGAGCATGCAGTTTCACCATCGCCAATCACTGTCAGTTGTCTCCAAAACATATTTATCCGTGTCAGCGGAATTGGCTCTCCAGATGCGTAAACTTCCATCATAGAACACGCGCACGGGAGGAGGTGGGTTCTCGACACCAGGTGATCGCATAAGTAACATTCTCCTTCATACCTCATCGCCAGCATCTTATTGAGCTCATACGACATAAGGTCCAATGCGTGATGAGATACTCTTCCGAGCAAATTCTTAAAGAAATGAGATGGACCTAATTGCCTGTGCGTGCTCCTTAACAGTTCAAGCTCCCTCTTAATCTCTGTATGTTGATTCTCCAAGTGATAGTGAATCTTCGCAAACACACGATCGAAGGTGCCTCTGGAGCTGCCGATATAATACTTTAGTGATGAATGCTGGCTCTCAACTCTTGAAGTGGTTGTGTTCCCCATATGAGGTACATTATTGGTCCAAGCACAAACAAATTTTTCTTTATGACTCAGCCACGTCCCCGTAAGATAATCAACTATCGGTTTGTTTTGCCCGATCCACGCGTTAACAACCTCTTTCCACTTGACCTTGAAATCTCCAACAGTCTTCGCATGTACAATGCCGTTCCAGAAATGATATCTAAAATGAAGCCCAAGTCCGAGCTTCTTGCCCCCAGTAAGGACGTTTACTTTGTTCTCCACATCATTCGCAATATGCCACACGCACAAAAGTTGATGCACATTTGGGTAAACCCTGGCAACAGCCCCCAACAAAGCATCCTGCTTGTCCGTCACAAACATGGATGGAATTACATCGGTACCCAACAATTCATACACCCTCCACATTAGCCACTCATATGATTCCATCTTCTCGTCCCGCGTGAACGAATAAGCAATCTGGAAGTTGCGGTTTGTCGGTGTCATGCCTACGAGCTCACATAAAGGCCACTTTGCCTTGTTAGTCTTGTACGTTGTGTCAATGAGAATGACATTTGGGTACGTACGTAGTAACTTCAACGAGTAAGGATGACATAAAAAAACCTGACGAAGCTCGCCATCGTCATCATAATCGACAAAAGAGACGTACCCGCCGAGTTTCGCCATGCGCAACCATTGTCCGGCAGCCGTCCTACCATCCAATTCCTCAGTGCGCATCTTTGCCCGCTCGTTGTATACTTGCTTCACGTTTATCGTAGAGGCGGGGAACCTAATCTTCAACGACGTTTGTATCGTCGCCGGTGCGCACCCCGTGTTGGTCATATCTCGGACATGTTCTTTCATTTCAGAGGTTAATGGATGTCCGTGACGATGCCCTTCCTCGTACACGATGAAGGCATGATTGTGCTTCCCCCGGTCACCGTCGCACACTCGAACTCGCCATTCCATTTCGTTGCGAGTCCACGCAACAATGGCGAATTTACATTGGCACGCCTTCGTTGACGTACTCCGACGAGCCGCATCATCTAGATCGTTCAATTTGCCACGATACTTTCCGTACCTCCAACACTTCAAATAACACCTTAATGGACTATCGGCATCTTTTCTCTTGTACGAAGCTCGTACAAACCTAAAACCGATTGCATGCTACTCCATTGGCCCATTCTTGCAATGCTTCAATACTCGAAAACATTTTGCGTTACAAAATGGGAGGAGTAATCAACGCCGTCCATAAAGTCCTCCAAAAAACCTTCAAACAATAAAAACAATTATTAATATACTAATAATAACTGGGATACTAATTCGTAATAATAATGTTAGTAGCTTCAACATTAATAAATAACATACAATTCTAATATTAATTATCATAATAATAATATTATAAAAAAATAAAAAATTGTAACATAATTAACATAATAATAACAATTAACAACATTATTTACCATAATAATATTATTTTAAATAAATAAATAATAATTTTAACAACATTTACTAATATTGTTAATAATATTAACAACACTTATAAACAACTTGTATTAATAATATTAATTAACATAATTTTAACATAATTAACATAATAATTATAATTAACAACATTAATTATATTAATAAAAATTTTATTTAAATAATAATATTAACAATAATAATTAGCATAATTAACATACTATAATAATAATAACAACACTTCTAAACAACTTATTTATAATAATATGTTTTAACAAAATTTTAACATAATTAACATAACAATTATAATTAACGACATTGATTACCTTAATAATATTAACATAAATAAATAAATAATATTTTTTACATAAACAATAATATTAACATTTTTTATAAAAATTTAAAAAAAAAATTAAAACCAAAAATTTTTCCGGAAAAAACCTGGGTGTCGCGCTTGGATCCGTGGCGCTTGCGGTCTGCCGTGCGAAAGCGTCTTGGCGGCCAGCAGCTGTACCACGCCGTTTGCACGCCAACGCCAAGCGCCGCGGATCTAAGCGCACCATTTTTCGGAAAAATTTTTCGTCTTAATTTTTTTTTAGAATTTAAATTTACAAACTAACATCTTGTTCTTCACTTGAATTACCACCTTCTATTGACATTTTAGGTTAAATTTCAAAAACAAATCAAAATTTTAGAGAGAGAATTTGAGAAGAGAGTGAGAGGAGAGTGAGAGGATGTGAGTTAGAGAGAAGGTGGGTTGAAATATATTAAGGGCAAAAACGTCTTTTGGGGGGGCGACATTAGTAAAAAGGGGGGCGCCGTTAAGCAATACCCGAGAGTTAATGCAAACAACTAGTTTGACATATAGAGCCAAAATAAGACATACTTCAACATGAAAAGAACAATTAAACAAAATAACTTTAGGAGTTTCATACTTCCTCTTTTCTATTTATCATTTATTCGTGGGTCTTTTTTTTTATGTTGAATGTCTTGTTTCATCAATAATTTTCATACAATATTTTTTTTCAAATACAATGTTATGTTTTTATAGTAATATTTTTCACAAGAAATTTAATGATCACTACCAAATTCTCGCGCGTTGCGCCGTGATCAATTAAAAAAATATAAGTGTTGCGTGATATGATTTTAATAATACATCACAGCGATATAAAATAGTATTTTTGACGATAAATAATCTATACTATGGAGTTTATGATTGAAAATAATCCAAATTGAATTTTTAACCAACAATAAACTGAAGTTTTACCATATTTTTCCCGACTAAGCCAACACCAAATTATGGTTGCACAAAACTGACACGACATCGATACCACATGTTTAGTAATCAAAAAATGATGCAAGCTCATTGCTACTAAGCACATTTACAGGTTCCAAAATCCAGGGTATAAGCTAGACCTATTTACAAAACTGACACGACATCGATACCACATGTTTAGTAAACAAAAAATGATGCAAGCTCATTGCTACTAAGCACATTTATAGGTTCTAAGTTCCAGGTATAATTACCAATCAAATCAATGGATGAATGAGTATTTCATTAAAAAATGGATTTACAAAAAAAAAAAAGAAAAAGGATGGATGAATGAATGAATGAACGGGTAACTAATATGACAGTTGAAGGAAGAGAGAGGGCTATGAAGATGATGTAGGTGGGTTTGGCAAAAATTTATCAAACATTAATCTAACGGTTAAGATTAATCTGTGACAACATGCAATCATATATAGGTTATAATTAAATTGACTTCCTAAAATCACTCTCATGAGAGTCCATCTTATATTGCTTTAATATATAGTATAGATCTGAGTAATGGTTCATTCCTACCTTCTAAGTTATACAGATATCTTATCATAAATTTTCTCAATTTATAAGATTTAAATCTATGAATTTTGTATAAAAATTAAGTGTTATGCGATGACATAAATTATCTATATTTATTATTACATTAAAATCAAACCTCTAAATGAAACCTTATACCGTGTGTCAAAACTTTAGAGGGTTAGAAGTAATTCAAATCTACTTCCAGCCCACTAAGAAATTTTTTAAAAAATATATCATAAAATATTAACAATAGAAAAAAAAAACATAAAGTTAATGTTTATAATTGGGGAAAAAATAAAATGAAAGTTTCTTGATATGAAGCAAAATTAATCTAATCAATTTATTATACCAAATAAAATAATTTAATTTGAGTGGTTTATGTTTGTTAATTTATGATACAAAATAAATTTTTTACTTTTTAAACTTTTTTTTTCTATGATGTTTATTGTAAAATAAAGGTATTGAAATTGATTTAGTTCTTCCACTACTATATTGATCAAATTAGATTTGAAGACAGTCTATACAAAGAAAATACATAAATAATGATAATATAATTCCTGTATTTTCATTAATTTCTAATTATTGTTTGAATCAACAATTGTAATAAGTCTGTGTTCTTGGATGAGTTATTTTCAAGTTAGGTTAAGTTATGGTGTTTTTTTTAGGAATCGTGTTTTTAGAGTGAATGTTTTTTTTTGGGAATTGTGTTAGGTTATGATAAGTCAGGATAGTTAGGTTTAATATGGCAAAAGAACAGAGCCTAAAATTACTTCAAGAAAATAAATCACATAAAATTAGTCAAAAAAAAATTCATGCATCGCGCATGTGATCCAATGTTAGTATATTGTCAAATTGAAAGCATTGAAAAATAATTATGTTTGGACAAAGAGTAAGATATTGAGTTATCAAAATACAAAAAGAAAATCGCATCAGACAATTAGCTCACAACTATGAAATTATATAATTAAATGGATGCATGACAATTTAGACTTTTTCTAAAGCCCTTTGAAAAACTGAAATTATGTAACCAAACGTGGGTTGCAAAAATTTTTTTAGATAAAGGGATTTCACCTTTTTAAATTCAACGGTTGTGATTAGCTTGACCTGCTAAATTCACTCCCACACAAGTCAATGACACATTTGTTTAATATATAGTATAGATTTTTTAGGTTAGAAATTTGAGAATCATGATTTCAAGATTACTATTATTATATATTAACAAATTTAAAATTAAAAAATTTAGAATTTGAAAGGACCCATAAAAAGATAGTTATCTTCGAGATCTCAATGATTTTGGTTTGCAAATATCTTTTAGGGGTTGTTCTTTAAAAGGCGTAGGAACAAATTTGGTAAGGGCCCTGTTCCTTGGTGAGCTTTATTAGTAAGTCTAAGTTAACTTAATTTATTCTTACTTTACCTTAACTTACACAACTTTCTAAAAGACATTCAAACTAAACACAAAATTTTAATAAAAAAAAATAGAAATAATACGATTTTAATCATCAAAACCATTCCACTTTTTTCAAACACCTATACTTTTTTCATTTATTTTCCCCAAAACATTCAAATTTATTAATAAAATATTTTTAATCAACAACTAACTTAACTCAAATCAATCATATCATTTTCTTTCCTCTCCTTACCTTACCAACCAAACATGAATCTAACCTCACCAAAGAACAGCACCAAGATTAGGAAATGTTCGGTAAATTTATGTTAGTAATAATTTTTTTTCATTGCTAAGTTAGTAGAAGAATAAATATTTGTTAGGCCCTGTTTTTTTCCGTGGTTGGTTGGTTGCGAATCCACACCGCACCACACTTTTCAAATTTCCACCACAATTCACCACAACATACAATTTCTCGTTTAATTTTATTAAAACTTAAAACTTTTCACCACAACCCACCTACCATAATTTATTTTTTCCAATTTCAAATTAAACTACCTTTTCGATCTCTTTCCTAATTTTTTAACTTAAAAATACCAATTTATTTTTTCCAATTTCAAATTCAAATGGGTTTTTGGCTCAAAATAATTGGCTGAAAATAATTCAAACTCACTTTTTGGCTGAAAATAATCCAAACTTTTAACCTAGTTATTCGGACTAAACCGAAATCGATTTCCGGCTTCGGAATGCTGACAGGGGTCTACAAAAGATAACGAAGAAGGAGAGAAAAAACGGAGAGGAATTAGAAAAAAGGCAAACAGTTAGGGTTGAGTCAAATTTTAAAATTTTGGGGTTGGAACACTAAATTTATTATGTTAAAGTGTTTTTATTTTTAATCCATTGTCATGTCATTATAATTAGTTTAAGTGAGTTGGGGCCTATATAAGCTTAAAAAAATTCAAAACCAAAATCAATTAAAAAACATGTACTTAGACTTCCCAGTCAGCATTCCGACGCCGGAAACCAATTTCGGTTTAGTCTGAGTAAATATGTTAAAAGTTTGGATTATTTTCAGCCAAAAAGTGAGCTTGAGTTATTTTCAGCCAATAACCTCAGACTTCGGATTATTTTGAGCCAAAAACCCAATTAAAATATATCATCCCATCTACCATAATTTCCACCACACCACACTACACCGCACTGCAGCCAACCGCATAAAAAATAAGCTTTAATAGGAAAATGTGGATTTCTTGGGGGAAATAAAAGATTTTTTTAATAATTCTACTTTTCAAAATTTGTTAGTTTTAATAATATTATTCCCCCTTAGATTTGAGTGTTCTTTTTGAGACTATGCTATGTTAGATTAGGTTAGGTCAAGTAAGATAAGAATCGTCCTAACAAGTAAAAAGTAAAGATGAACAATATCATAAATTAAAGTTGTTCGAGTATACATTAACCCTCAACATTAGGTCATTTAGGCCACCTTTTTTTTATACGGTTGGTTGTGATGTGGAAATTGTGCGATGCAGTGGAATTTGAAAATATATGGTGAACTGTGGTGAGTTGTAGTGAATTGTGGTGAAAATTATGGTAAATGGAGTAGGTGAAGAGAGAGAATATGAAAAGTAAAGGAGAAAAGTGAGGAGAGAGAAAAGTGAAGAAATATATTGTAACGATTGTGGTGTACTGTTGTGACATGGTGAAATGTAGTGAAGTGCAGTAGAAATTAAAGAGCTGTGGTGCAATGTGTGTGGTACTGCACCGTAATCTACTGCATAAAGGAACGGGGTCTTAATCCGATTGGCTGTGTACCTCTAATATATGAGTCCAATTTAAATATACTTGGTAGACTTGTCAATTCGGTCGGACAGGCGGGTTTCAGGTTGATCATATATCAAGTTCGGGTAAATATGGGTCGGGTGTATTTCGGGTTCGGGTAAATGCGGGGCGATGACCTTGTTCTTTTATGCGGTATTTTGCGGTATGGCGCGGTATGATGTGGTGAAATTGTGGCGGGTTGTGTTATAATTGTGACGGGTTATTGGTATGTTGTGGTGAGTTTTTTGTATATATTTATATAAATATTGTATTGGTAATTGTGAAATAGTAATCGAAAAAAATGAGTTGAAATATTATATTGTTTTTGAATGATTAAAAAAATAGTTGAAATAGTATTATATTGGAAAAAGTGAGTTGAAAAAGTATTGATTGAAAATTTATATTAAAGATATATAATAAATAAAGTAATTTATGGTGGGTTGTGGTGAATTGTGGTAGAATGATATTTTGTGGTGGGTTGTGGCAAACTGCAGTAGGCTATGTCACCGCAGTTTGCCAACTACAGAAAAGAACAGGGCCGATTTATTTCAGTTTCGAGTCAACCCATTGGGTTATGCTTGCGACTTTTTTCCGTTTTTCTTTTTGAAAGATAGTCTCTAAATACTATTTTTTGTATAATATACATAATAAAATATGATTATCTTCTAGTAACAATATATTATTATAACTATTTTAAGTTTTTAACTTAAATTAGATAAATAACAAATAAATGAGTTGCGCTTATAGTTTAATAGTTAAAAGTTTCAATAAAAAGTCACAAAATTTAATACTTAAAAAGTTAATTTTTGGAGTCAAACAGGCGGGTCGGGTTTGACCCCATAATTTTCGAGTTTGATATGTTTCGGATTTAGTTGAAAAATCATGTTCAAAACTTAGAAATTTCAAGTGAATTAGGGTCAAGTTATCGAGTTGGGTTAGAAATTGTTGGGTAGCTTACCCTTGCAAAAATGAATAAACAGAAAGAAACGTAAAATATATAATGAAAATACAGCACTACGATCCAAGGGTGAAAAATACAAGCAATGTCTGAGCTCCTATGACCCCAGCCGTCGGATTCGGATACCATGCGATACGAAAAGATACTCCCCCAATGGGCAGCCCATGGCCCATGTGCTCATTCGGAGTTCAGACTCACCTAGGTCCTAGGACCAGTTTTTCCATTCTTTTCTTTTTATTACAAAAAAAGCGCCCTTTTTTTTAACGGTGAGTTTAGTTGTTCCTCGGAAAAATATTTTTTATGAAGCTTTTTCTTGAGAAAATTTTTTTCAGGAAAGTTTTTGTAATGAAAAATATTTTATAGTATTTGAATAACATGGTAAAGTTTACAGGAAAATTTATTTGAAATTTTTAAACTATTCTTATATATTAATTTATAAAATATATTTTTAGGGATATTTTGGGAAATTGAATTACAAAAATTTTTCCTTTCCCATTGGAAACAAACTTTCCCATACCCCACTTTGGGAAAATTTTCACCATGATCAATGGGAAAATTATGGGTCATAGTTAAAAATTTTCTAAACCTACTTTTACTTCCAAACATGAAAAAATTAATTAACTTTGACAAAATAGACTAACTTTCCTGAAAAACTCAAGAAACCAAACATACCATTAATTCAACCCAAAAAAAAAAACAACAAATTAAATTAAAATCGAGGTGGCAAAACTAGAAAAGCCCTACGCCTCCTACACTTGCCAATATAAGTAGCACCTCCCCTTGCCCCAATTTTCTTGTCACACAAAATATCTGCAGCTAGAGAGAGAAAAGGAAGAAAGAGAGAGTGAGAGCATTAACAATGGCGGAGGAGGGTGGGAGCAGGATGAAGGGGACGGTGAAGTGGTTCAACGACACCAAGGGGTTCGGCTTCATCACCCCTTCTGATGGCGGCGAAGATCTCTTCGTCCACCAGTCCTCCATACGAGCCGATGGCTTCCGCAGCCTCGGTGACAACGAGGAGGTTGAGTTCGTCATCTCCACCGGCGACGATGGCCGCACCAAGGCTGTCGATGTTACTGGCCCCAACGAGGGTCCTGTCCAGGGCAGCCGTCGTGGCGGCGGTGGCGGCCAGGGTGGTGGTGGTGGTTATGGAGGCGGAGGCGGTGGTGGTTATGGAAGCGGCGGCGGCGGTGGTTACAATGGCGGAGGAAGAAGCGGCCGATCTGGTGGCGGTGGAGGGTATGGCGGTGGAGGCTGGAGCAGCGGCGGTGGAGGGTGGTATGGAGGTGGCGGAGGAGGCGGCGGTGGGAACTGCTACGGGTGTGGTGAGCCGGGACACATGGCAAGGGACTGTCCGAGGGGCGGCGGCGGAGGAGGAGGCGGTGGAAGGTACGGTGGAGGCGGAGGAGGTGGTGGTGGTTCAAGCTGTTACTCTTGTGGGGGCCAGGGTCACTTCGCTAGGGACTGCCCTAACGCAAGCTGAAGGCCGTTTGAAGGTGTGTGTGGAAGAGGGAGGAATATTTTGGGGTAGTTGAAATAGGGTTTACTCATGCCTTTTGATTTCTCTCTCTTGCTGTTATTATCATATGTCTGCAACTATTATCGGATATGCTCTTTTTTTTCCCCTTTATTATGTTTCAATGTTGATTAAGTATGGGTGTGAATCTGATGATTGTCCGATAGAATCATCGGTAATTTGGGTGTCTGTGTAACCAGGAGGACTATATGTGATGATCAGAAATGTTAATATAGACATGCTTTTGCCTGGGCTTCCAGTCGGATTCAGCATTTTGGAATGTATTGTATCATAATTAATCGTTGCTGTTTCTGTAATTTTAATTCAATACAATGCATGCATAATCAGTTATGCACAATTACATCAAACTAACAAATCATGAGAACTGAAATGTGAACAGGGGATAAATTCAAGCCTAACACAATGCCAGAAAGATGAAAGTAGTAAATAGTAGCAGGATGGTAATTAAGCATAATTACTTGGGGGATGGTGAATTGAATATGGTCCAGTTAATTTCTGGTTGTGTAATCTACACAATTTTCTAACTCTATAATTCTATCGACTCGAGCAAAAGCTATAGTAATTGTTTTGTTTACAGATGTATTCACTACTGTTTTAATTATTATTTTATTAACTTAACTTTGATATAATCAAAAAGCTTAAAAGTTTTAAGGAACAAAGCAAACTGCATAATAAATCAGCAACCAACTAAGGCTATGTTTTTTTTTCTGCAGTTGTCAAACTGAAACCCGCACAACATATTAATAACCAGCCACAATTACACAATCCACCAAAATTTCACCATATCATACCGTGCTATATCGCAGAATATCGCCTAAAATAACATGGCCTAACTTGAAAAGAAAAATGTTACATCCAAACACAGCTAAACAAATTACACAATCCACCAAAATTTCACCATATCATACCGTGCTATATCGCAGAATATCGCCTAAAATAACAGGGCCTAACTTGAAAAGAAAAATGTTACATCCAAACACAGCTAAACAAAATAACACAGCAAGGGCATTTTTCCCATGACTGCCAAAAATCATTACAACTCAATCACGCAGCTAAAAGATCAAAACTTCAATTTGGTTGATCATCATCAAGACTGTTGACTTCCAAATTGTTCACACATCTGGCCATCCTAACTTTCTAATCATTCTTTTGGTCACGACCTGCTTTCGAAGTTACTTCCTTGACACGCTGCCACTTAGTTTTCATTAACATGTTCTGTTTTCTTTTACCCATAGCTTTGCCCTTCAGAGCCTCAAAGATGGAATCCTCAAAATAAGCAAGTTACGTTCGATCACATCATGAAGGGATTCAATCAAGATATTGAGAGTGCGGTCACTATCGGAGTCAGCCCCCTGATCCGTATCAACCACCTTATTAGGTTTATCGACTAATTATGGTCTTAACTCTTTTGTGTGATTTTTTTATTTATAATGTTTTTACTTTTAGATAACATTTTAATAATAATTATAGTATCAGGGTTTAGTAATTGTATATACTTCCTTTGTTTTAAATAAGTTGTCCAAGTTTGACACTTTGATTAAGTTGACAAATTTTTAAATTTTGTAAGTTTTAATTGTTTGTTTATCAAATGATATGTAAAGTTATTATGACCTTGTTCTTTGATTAAGTTAAAATCAAGTTGATATAGTTAGGTTGGGATAAGTTAGGATAAATTACGATGCTTTTATGTGGAATTATGTTTTTAGAGTGAATGTTTTTTTAGAGAATTGTGTAAGATTTGGATAAGTTAGGATATGTTTGAATAGATTGGTTAAACCTAACCAAAGAGGACTTATATAAGACTATCACTATTAGATTTGTAAAAAATATTTTCACCTGAATACAATATGATTAGTCTTGTGGTCAAAATATTTTATTGAAAATAGTGAAAAAGTAAATTGGACAAACTAATTAAGGCTCTGTTATTTTATGCGGGGTCTTGCGGTATGGTGTGGTGAAATTGTAGCGAATATGGTGGAATTGTGGTGGGTTATTGGTAAGTTGTGGTGTGATTTTTTTTGTGTATATATATATATATATATATATATATATATATATTGTATTGGTAATTGTGCAAAAGTATTTGGAAAAAGTGAGTTGAAAATATTGCATTGGTAATTGTGAAAAAGTATTGATTGGAAATTTATATTAAAGATATATAATAAATTTGAAAAAGTAATTTGTGGTGGGTTGTGGTGAATTATGATGGAATGATATGTTGTGGTGGGCTGTAGCACCGCAGATTGCCAGTCGTATAACAGAACATGGCCTAAGACGGTGAGAATAATAAATTATTGTATATATTAAGAAATTTATAGTAAAAATGTTTAAATTTAATTGCACAATTTTTAGAAATAACAATTACTCCCTTCGTTTCATATTAATTGTCATATTTTGATTTTCACGGTCTTTAATGTCACTTTTTGATTGATAATTTATTGTATAATATATTATTTACAATTATAATATTATACTTTTACGATATTATTTTTCATTATGAATATAATGGTGATAATTTTGTTTAACAATTCATTGTACATATTGAAAAATTTATAATTAAATTTTTTGAAATTTAACTATATAATCTTTAAAGACGACAAATAATAAGGACAAATAATATGGTATTGAGAAGTAATATAAAATTGAGATAAGTAAATAAGACGAAGTTAAATAATCTTCGCCATATAATTGTCAATTTTTGTCAGTTTTGTCACTATACTTTTAAATTTGTCAAATATGCCACATAACTGTGCAAAACTTGTCAAAAATGTCACCTAGCTTTTCAATTTGTCAAAAATGTTACTTAATTTTGAAAATTTGTCAAAAATGCCACCATATGTGATTTTGACCTATTATAACAAATAATATTTATTTTTGATTTTTTAAGGGAAATTGGATTCTAATAATACGAACTTTTGGCCATATAAGACTTAATAATACGAACTTTCGATTTGATTCTGAATAATATGAACTTTGACCCCCTGTTGCCCCTAGTAACACGCCATCGAATTAGCTTTATTTTGACTCGTCGGAAAATCTAGGTGGCGGTGGCGGCACGTTTTCTTTGGTATTTGACCATGCCATGTCACCAATTGACCTAAAAAATTGCCACATCACTCTCTCTTTCTCTCTCCTCTCTCCTTTCTCCTCTCTCTCCCTCCTCTCTTCGTCATTCCCAGATCCAATTTCCCCATCTTCTTCTTCTTCTTCTTCTTCTTCTTCTTCTTCTTCTTTTTCCCAAATCCAACTCCAAAATCAGATCCCAAAGAAAACGGGACGTCATGGATTTTAGATGTTGGAGAAATAGTTGAGCCTGCCGAGGGCGGCGCTTATGTCAGATGGATCGATTCCAGGCACAGAAGAACATATTCTCCGTTCCTTGCTAACCCAGGGGACTATCTTGATGCTCGGGGCTTGGAAGAATTTCTAGAGCACCTTGCCCAAGATGACAGTTCAAGGCGAGGAGCCCCCTGCTGCTGCGTCTTTCGTAGCGAAATGGGCAATGCTCAGGAACTCGTGGCCATGTTGTCAAATCCTGCCTGGATCTGCTACGAATTCGTCCTAGAATGATAATAATGGAAGGGGAAGGTGGTTATTCCTTGCAGCTACCCCCATTGTCGGGCTCATGGGCGTGGCCTTAGTGCTGTGGTTGGGCAACTCTTTTGGAGGAGTGACGCATACTGGGCCCCATAACTTTATTTGGTTCTGAAGAAGAAGAAGAAGAAGAAGAAGAAGAAGAAGAAGAAGAAGAAGAAGAAGAAGAAGAAGAAGAAGAAATGGGGAAATTGGATTCGGGAATGACGAAGAGAGGAGAGAGAGAGAGAGAGGAGAGAGAAAGAGAGAGCGATGTGGAATTTTTTTAGGTCAGTTGGTGACATGGCATGGTCAAACATCAAAGAAAACGTGCCGCCACCGCCACCTAGATTTTCCGACGAGTCAAAATAAAGCTAACTCGGTGGCGTGTTACTACGGGCAACAGGGGGTTAAAGTTCATATTATTCAGAATCAAATCAAAAGTTCGTATTATTAAGTCTTATATGGCCAAAAGTTCGTATTATTAAAATCCAATTTCCCTTTTTTAAATTTAGTTTAAATTTAGAATAGTGAAAAATAGAAAAAAAAAGAACCTAATATATCAATATAATTTTATTTTATGGTATTGAAGAGGAATAAGAAGAATTATGCGATGGGGTGGATATATTAGTTGAATTTAGATTGATATATTAAAAAAATATTCGAACTATTCTAAATTAAAAAATTAAAATGAATGCAAATTTTACTTGTTATAATAGATCAAAATGTCATTGGGTGACATTTATGACAATATTTCAAAGTTAGGTGCATTTTTTATAAGTTTCAAAGTTAGGTGCATATTCGACAAATTTAAAAGTTAGGTGACATTTTTTACAAATTTTCAAAATTATGTCGCATATTTGACAAATTTAAAAATTTAGTGACAAAATTGACAAAAATTAAAAATTATATGATATAGAAATGATTTAACTTTAAATAGACGACCCATGGCTTTGATATTAATGGCCTAATGGGCATCAACCAATTACCTATTCTCCTTTTTTTGTTGTTCTATTTACTTTCACGATGTGAACATTGTTACTTTAATTTAAAGTTTTACCCTAACATTCCCCATTATGGCTTTTGCCCTTTTGGTCTTCGGCCTCTTGGCTGAGTGAGGATCATATATTTCTGTAGCTTGTATAGGCTGTGTAACTTTTGAAATGATTTTTGAGACTCCCTTAACTCGGTAATATATTGAATTGTTTTTGCTTTGAAGCATTATGAATTGATATCATAATTTCTCTACATTTAATACCTTTTTTCACTATCCATTTGTCTTCATCCCTCTTTCCGCTTTCTATTCCCTCCATTTCTTAATAATTGTCACTTTGGAATTTTAGGAAGATTTTAAGAAAATAGTATTGAAAATGATAATTGTGTTGGAAATAGTAAACTTAAGAGTTAAATTTCTATTTTAGTTATATTAATTGTCAAAATTTTGACTTTCATGGTCTCCAATATCATTCGTTGATGGATAATTTCTTACATAATATGTTATTAACAATTGCAATATTATACTTTATGATATTATTTTTCGTTACGAATCTAATGTAGATAATTTTATAACCACTCATTGTATATATTGAAAAATTTATGGTCCAAATTTTGAAGTTTGACTACACAATTTTCAAAGACGACAGTTGATATGGAACAGATGGAGTATATAATTATATTGGGAATTATAAAAGTAAGAGGTAAATTTGAAAAAATTGTTATTAATGTTGCATTGGAATTGTAAAGTGACAGATATTGAGGATTGAAAGGAGTATTTTGTAGATGAATTTGTTCATTACTTTAAAGGCAATATATATCTTAAATAATCAATAAATTTGCATCAATTTTATGATAAAATTGTTTCAGTTCACATCAATTTTTTTACACCATTAATCTTTTTATAATACTGCTTTATTTGCCAATTTATCTTTAATCTTTGTCTTTGTCTTTGTCTTTGGCATGGTAAACTTTTCTAAGACATTATTAAAGTTCCTTTTTCTTTATACGGTAACTTGCGGTACGGTGCGTTACCGTATCACAACACACTACTCAATATTTTATCACATTTCACTACATTCCACCATACTTTACCACAATTATTACCAAATTATCTTCTTACTTTTCTTTCTCTTCAACTTTTTACACTCTCTGCTCACCTACCCCATTTACCACAACTCTCACCACAACCCATCACGCTTCACCACACTTTTTCAAATTCCATCGCACCACACCATTTTCACACCGCACCAAGCCGTATAAAAGAATGGAGCCAAGTAGATTTAAAAAATATCTATGTAAGAGTGGGGTAGGGTAACCCTATTCTTTGGATGAGTTACCTTCAAGTTAGGATAGTTAGATTTTGATAAGTTTGGATAAGACTCCGTTCTTTTATGCGGTACTGCAAGTTACCGCATCGCAATTCACCGCAACTCATTGTACATTACCATTTACCTTTTTATCATTACCATTACATTTCAACACCCATTTACTATTTCCACCGCAACTTACCCCACCGCAATTCACTGCATAAAAGAATGGAGCCTAAGTTAAGATAAACTATAATTTTTTTGGAGAATTGTGTTAGGTTGGGATAAGTTATGATAAATTAGGAAGTTGGGAGTGTTAGAACCAACATAACAAAAGAAACTTTATCCACGTAATTGGGACTTGTGATTTTGATAGATTTTTTTTATGTGTTGTAAATCTACAATCATAAAATTATTTTCATTATCGCTATAAAATTAATTTATCATACATCCGATAATTTTTATTTTGAATTAATTAATTTTTCAATCTTATATCTTTATTTGACTTTGTTATAAGTACTCTTTATCTTTTACTCCCTCCGTTCCATATTAATTGTCATAATTTTGACTTTCAGACTCTCCAATGTCACTCTTTGATTGATTATTCCTTACATAATATGTTATTAACAATTGCAATATTATACTTTATGATAGTATTTTTCGTTACGAATCTAATGGTGCTAATTTTTATATAACAACTCGTTGTATATATTAAGAAATTTATGGTCAAATTTTTTGAAATTTGACTGCACAATTTTCAAAGACGACAGTTAATATGGAATGAAGGGAGTAATATTTTAAATTTAAGAGATACCCTTTGTTATCACTTTGTAGGTTAACAAAATGACAATGAATAAGTATTGGTTCGTTAAAGTTCGCGAGGGCTTGCGAGCCAAGCGGCTAGGGATAGCAACGGGGCGGATCAGGGATGGGGGAGTATACCCCGTTCCCCATCCCCGCTCCGAAAACTCATCCCCATCCCCGTCCCCATCCCCGCTTCGGGGAATGATTCTTGCCCCATCCCCATCCCCATCCCCACGGATTCCCCATTCCCAATGGGGATCCAACGGGGATTTTTTAAAACTATCCTAAATTTAACTAAATTTTAATCGGATCCGGATTTTAATCGGACCCTGTTTTTAACATGCATAAAATACAACGTATTTAACTTGCTCAAGTAATAATACATCAAAATTAAACAATAATACATCAACAAGTGAGAATAAATTGGAAAATTACTACTTTGTCCTTCCCATTAATATATATTAAATTTGAATAAAGGTTATTTGGTAATTTTAACATTTTCGGGGATGGGGATTCGGGGACGGGGAATTCACCCGGGCGGGGAAAATGTGGACGGGGATGGGGGAAATTTTGTCCCCATCCCCGCCCCATCTCCGAGCGGATTTTGGAAAATCGTCTCAGTCCCTGTCCCCATCCCCAATGGGGGCGAGGATTTTTCCCCAGACCAGGGCGGGGCCCCGACGGGTTCGGGGATTCCCCGCCCCATTGCCATCCCTACAAGCAGTGAGCCTCATTTTTTAGGCTCGTCAAACTCGCGAGTTGAGCCAAGCCTAGAATATAGCTTACGAGCCAAGCCTCGAGCCTGTCAAGCTTGGGCTCGGTTTGACTCATCGCCAACCCTAAACTTGAGTATTTAGGTTGGTGGAGTGAGTTGTTTTGATAGAAAATTCATCCATTATATGCATTGGATTGTTGCGAGTTATTCACATGTGTGTTTTTTTATTCCTGCTAATTTATCAAATTTACTCTGATTAATTACTTTTTTTTTTCTTTTTTTTCCATTTTATTAAGATCTTGTTCTTTAGTTAGAGTGGTAGGATTAAGTTAAGTATAGTAAGGCTGGTAAAGAAAGAAAAATAAAATAAAATGGCATTGATTTGAGTGTCTTTTAGGCATTCGGTAATGTAAGGTAAGGAAAGGATAAAATAAATCTAACTTACCATTGTAAAAAACATAGTCTAACCCTCTTTATTTCAAAAAAAAAAAAGGTTTAACTCATGCCAAACAGAAGATATGTTAGTTTTGTAAATTAAAGCTAAAACACTATACTATTTTAGGAAGGAGTATTTTATCTTTTATCAAAGTAGAAGAGGCAGTTTGCCTCGGTTTGCGCGTGTTGTGTTGTGATAGTGTGACACTTACTTGAGTTTCCCTATTTTACCCTTCATTTCTTTATCAAAGTGCTCACGTAGTCACACTCACACATTAGATTATTCTGTTATTTCTCTTTGTATTCACATTATCTTTTACTATTTACCCTCCATTTCTACTGCCATGCAAAATATATTAGCAATTTTTAATTTATTGTTCTACCGGAACCTACTTTCTTCATTCATGTGTGCTTGAATGTTATTTTGTCTACTACCTTCATTTCATATTAATTGTCATCTTTGAAAATTTTACACTCAAATTCAAAAAATTTGACCATAAATTTATGAATAGATACAATGAGTTGCTATATAAAATTACCACCATTATATTCATAACGAAAAATACTATCATTAAAGTATAATATTACAATTATTAATAATATATTTATGTAAAAGATTATCAATCAACGAGTGATGTTAGAGACCGTGAAAGTCAAAATTATGACAATTAATATAGAACGAAGGGAGTATTTACCTCCCATAGTAATTTACAGCATCACGAGTTTGACTTCCCTATTTTTTTCCAAAGTGATAAATTACCACCATTATATTCATAACGAAAAATATTATCATGAAAATATAATATTACAATTATTAATAATATATTTATGTAAAAAAATTATCAATCAACGAGTGATGTTAGAGACCGTGAAAGCCAAAATTATGACAATTAATATAGAACGAAGGGAGCATTTAACTCCCATAGTAATCTACAGCATCAAGAGTTTGACTTCCCTATTTTTTTTCCAAAGTGATAAATAAAAAGGGGCAGAGGGAGTATTAGACTATATAAAATTATAATAAAAGTGTGGGAGTGATATGATATGAAAAAAATGTGGATAGTGTGATATGATGTTGTACGATATGGTAAGTTAAGAATGGTTGGTATGTTAAATGAAGAGGGAGAAAAGTGAAAAATAGTGAGAAAAGTGACAGGGGAGAAAGTTATATTTGTTGTGATAAAATGTGGTATAATATGGTAATATCTAATGGTTTGTGGTTAGTGTCATATATTGTGTTAAGTGCAGTACATTGCCACACAAAAGAACAACGCTTTATATTAAAAGTAAACAAAGAGCATAAATATCCAAATTTTAATTTATAAAATCACCCTTGACTACATCCCTTAATTACTTTTATTATTATTATTATTATTATTATTATTATTATAATAATAAAAATCAATAAAACTCTTTATGAATAATTATAAAAATAATCAGAATTAAAGACCCGTCTGAAATACGGGTATCATTACTAGTATTTTAAGAAAACTAACAAAGACCCCGTTGTTTTCATTGGTAAATAAAAGATAGAGTAAAACAATGTTCTTTTGTACGGTGCAGTACAATGCAATATTACAACTCACCATACTACTTATTTTTCCTCATTTTACCACACCATACCACACTTTACCACAATCATACCAATATATCTATTCACTTTTCTTGCCTATTTTTCAAATTTGGTCTCCTGTCCTAACATATCAATCATACTTTTTACAAATTTTACCATACCATTATACACTTTACCACACTTTCAACAATTTCACCATACTACATCATTTCTATACCATATCAATGGTACAAAAGAACATGGCCTAAGTAAGGTAAGTACATATATGCAAAGTAAGGTGAGTACAGATATGTAAGATAAATAGAAAATAATAGAACGTAGGGTAAATAAGTAAGATAAGTCACATCACTTAAATATATAAATTTTTTAAATATATATTTTATAATTTATAATAAGATATTTTAAGTAAGACAAATCACATCAGTCGTATCACTTATTAAAAATATATGAATTTTTGTATATATATTATATTTTGTAAGGTAGTAATAAAAATAGATAAAATAAAGTAGTTGGTGAGGGAAGTAAAATTGTACTTATAAAATGCAAACATAAAGAACAGAGTCACAAGTAAAATAACTTTACAAATTTGCCCTGCTTTTAATGGTGGAAAGAGAAATAAAAATAGTAGGAGGAAATACAAGTGAGTGAATATTGAATAGATTATTCATTATTATGGATAAATTTGGTAAAATAGTTGTTGGGAATGTAGGGTGATAAATTTATTGTGAAATAAAAAAGTTAGTATAGTAGTAAGGGTATTATTTTAGATTATTTGCCAACATACACTCATCTTTACTTATCTGCACCAATATGCATTTATTTGCACCGACTTGTACTCAATAAAAAAAATAATTATCTTAACAAATATTAAATATTTACAAATATTAACTTTTATATCAATTAGTAATATTTTCATACACTTTATAAAATTAAAATATTCAAGTAAAGTTTTAAATTAAAAATAAATTTATATATTACAAAAGGTTGAATTATAGGATTTGAAAATTAGTAATTTAATATATTCTTATAAACGGTCGGTGGAAGAAAATAAGTGGATATTGACTGCGTCATTCTCTAGGGGAGGGTAACAATGACATTACTATTGAAACAGTAGTTGATTTAAATTTGAAATTTCGTTATTCTAATTTACATTTTTAATTCTTATCTTTTTTTTTTGAAAGAAAACCAATGAAACTGCTATTAAGGATTCAATGACAGTGCATCTTCAAGCAAAGCTTCAAAAATAAAAGGGGGGGGGGGGGCATCTAAAATTGTTCAGAATCACAAGACAGACACCAATTTGCTAACCTATGAGCCATTGTGTTTGCTTCTCGTCCTACCCTTTCCACCGCGGCCACGCTGAACCTTCTCCCTTGCTCCAATACATCCTCATAGACAAATGCGAGGGGGCCTCATCCAAATTTACATGCCTTGATCCTTTCCACTACACCCTTTGCATCAGATTCTATGACTGCATTCATGACCCCATTTTCCCCGCACTTCTCGGTAGCAAATAGGATCGCCTTTAGCTCCGCCAATTCCACCTCCAAGTGATATTCAAATTGACGTCCAGCCGCCCACAGGAGGTGTCCCCGCTCATCTCTGGCTACACAGGCTACTGCCACCTGGCTCCGATTCATATTGACTGCTGCATCACAGTTCACCGTCACAAAATTTGTTTTCCCTGTCCATTTCATTCATGCTTTTGGTACTGTATTGCCACCTGTTTTTTTTTTATTGTATTTCCTTGTATTTATAACAATTGCTTCTTGTTCTATCCGCTAGGGGTGGGCATAACAGGTTAACCGCATATGCAGTTAACCGCTTTTGAGGTTTTTGGATTTTGAAAACCTAAACCGCAACCGCAATATGCGGTTAGCCGCTTTGCGGCTAACCGCTTTTGAAATCTGGAAACCTAAACCAAACCTTGAAACCGCAATTTAGAAGCGGTGCCGGTTAACGACTTTTAAAATCTGAAAATTTACCTGGTTAACATACACGGTTTCCTGGAAATTTACAATAACATTTATGCAAATAAATGCAATCATATTACTAATAAATTCATACTTCTATACGACGATACGCGGTTAAATTAAATTCATATTACTAATAAATTCATTTTTTTTCAACTTAATTAAGAGCGCGTTTCATGAAAATCCAAAACCTAAATCACTTTTATACAAAAATAAATTCGGTTAACCGCATTTTGCGGTTTGGTTTATGCGGTTTTGCGGTTCAATTTGCGGTTTAGGTTTATGGTGCCCACCCCTACTATCCGCCACATAAGCCGGGTCAATCTTCTATGGTTGGTATGAAAATCATTCCGAGCCCACCAAATACTCCACAATGCGTAGCTGCATAGTGCCATTCTATCTTTCTCCAACAGTTGCATTATGTTGTGAAGCCAATCCAATGCATTAGGGCCTCTGACTTCAGTCACCTCCTGTAGACCCAGCAATTCCCATACCTGGAGTGCCCATGGGCATTCTAAAAGTGCATGCCACTGAGTTTCAGTCTCTGAGAGACATATTCCACACACAATAGATTCACCACAGTGACGCTTGGCCAAACGATATTTGGTTGGGATCGTACAAGTAGCAAAGCGTCAAAGGAGGTTCTTGATTCGAGGGTGAGCTGTTATGACCCAGAGCTTCTTCCACACTAGTTGATTGTCACCATTAGATGAGGTGGGCAGGGTTCCCTGTCGAGCTAGATGGTATCCACTTCTAACCGTGTATTCTCCCTCTCTATTTGGAAGCCATCGCACTCGGTCATTCTTCTTGTTTTTTGGGGAGAGGTATAGAGAATATGGTTATGGCTATGTTTGTAATAGCCCAGTGTTAATTAGACTTTAATGTAGTTTAATTTTGTTAATAAATCAAGTTAATTAATCAAAGTCACGCCTTTCAATTCAGCTAACCGTGTGTTTTGCAGGACTTGAACAGCGCAACGACCATCGATTCTCCAGTACAATAATTTTATTAGTTACCCCTCAGATAGTATTACCGATCATTCTTAGTAAACCATAGTATTCAGGTCTTTTATTCGGAAATTTTCGTTCGAATTTATTGCTATCAGAAGCTTAAAGTACTCATGAAATTTCTATTCGTACAATTTCTTATAGTTTAGTCTTGAAGAATTTTATTCGGGAACCCAAGTTAATGGTATTGTGGTATATTGGGTTAAGGGAAAAATAATAACAAAGGATGAGACCAATAAAAGACTTAGTGGGGTAAGTGGGCCTGTTGTAATTTCTTTGGCAGCCAATATTGTGGATGAGTCAAGCCATCTTATAATTAGAAGAGTTTATGACTACACCCTTCCTTCATTTCAAACTCTCATATTCAAAAACTCAAGACTCACTCCCTCTCACCTTGGCTCCCACTCTCTGCCCATCCTCTGTCTGCCGCCACTCTCTTATTCCCGCCAGAAGATGGCCGCCGGCACTGGGACTCCGGCGACGGCCGCAGGTGGTGGCCGGCCCCCTCCCCCTTCACTATATCTCTCTTTGTTCTTCTCATTCTTGCTCTCTCCTCTTCTCTAAGGTAATCTCTAAACTCTCCTTTCTCAAATCAAGTTTAATTAAGTGATTGTTATTTGGGTATGAATTTTATTGTTCTAATTAGTTCTCTTGAAATGCTATCAAGTATGAATGTGGTGTTTTTAGGGTTTTAATTGTTGATTAGTGAGTAAGGGTGGTTGAGGAAACTATGGAATTATGTTTAATTCTTGGAATTTGGTGATGCATGTTGTTTTCTTTGACAATCTGAGGTTGAAGAGGGTATGCATGTGAATTGGGTAGAGGTAAGGAGAGTTAAAGATGATTTTTGAGAAAAGAAATGCTAGAATTTCACTTAGATTGTACTAAATTGTGATGAAGTTGTGAATGCATGTCAAAAATCAAAGATTCCTATGAGTATGGTTATGAAATTAGGTCTTCCAAGTGTTGCGTGTTTAATGGATGAGTTGAGAGGTTGAAGAGATTAAAGATTTTATGTTTGATGGCGCATTTAGTTTTATTTTGTGTTCGGGCTATGAAATTGTAGAACAACGGCCATGTATGTGGTTTGGGAGAGACAAAATAGAGGAGATTAGTTAAGTGTTCTGCTGTGAAGGAAAGTTTAGCAAATGAATTCACACTTAAGATATAGATTAGAGTATTAAACCAAGTGAAAAAGCAAGGAAAGACCTCAAGTTTGGTGGTTTTAGGGTAAACTTTGTAATCTGAATTTTCTGGAGGTAACCGGGACTCCCACGACCAAGTACATGGTGAAAAATAGTAGCCTTTAATAGTAGCTCGCACCCGATTTTTAAATTTTAGGATTTCGATATGTATAATTCAAGTTATGACAAAATTTATATAGGGGTCCCTTTACATACGTTTTGTTGGGCAGTGAGTTTGTGAGTAATTTCAAGGGTTAAAAAGATCTTATTAGCTTAAGATTTTAAAATTAAAGTTGTAGTAGGTTTCGCAAGCTTTCGAAATGGGGTCTTATGCGTTCGTTGGACATCGGGAGAGGAAGTTATGAGCAATTCTTTTCAGCCATATAAGTAAATTCTGCCCAGAATTTAATATGACCAGGGCATGTTCTAGTCACTTTTAGGACCTTTTCTAAGGCTTATATGAGATTATGGTCAACATGAGAGTTGTAGCATGCAATTCAAGCTTTCCGTAGACTACTCATGTGCTCTCAACCGATGCTCAGAGCTTGAGTTATAGTTTCCTGAAATACCGCTCCCGGCTATGTTTATCTCCCGAGACAGCTTTGCTATATTGTTTAGTCTCAACCTTTATTCATTGCTTTTAGCTTGAACTCTTAATTAGGAAGTTGTAGGACTTAATTTGAGCTTTCCAAAGGGTCCTCTCGCAAGGTTTTACGAGGCTTATAAAAAGAGTTATACCTTTCCGAATGTCACAAAAATCCCCAAAAGCCTTCAAGCTTGTTGAGTTTTATTGTATTTGATTTACTTGAGGAATTCTTCCCTCCTAAGAACTCAACTTAAGTCATTTCTTTACTCTTGTCTCAAATATCTTTTAAGGGGTCGTTGCTACAATTCGTTCAAGTCCGCTCAAGTTCAAGTAGTTCCTCAGTCGGTTCAACCTCAAGGTACGCATATTGCCTAACCTTCAACAAGCATACTTTGATGATGATGACTTATGTTATTGATTTCATGATGTCTAACTCTTTGGAAAGTTTATGACTTTCATTCTTTTAATGAAGAGGTCTATTGTTATATGGTGTAAATCGCACTGAGGAACTTTCGATGTCGACGGGCATCTTTCATGTGACCTGGCCAGTGTCTATGATGAGGTCTATATTGAGGACTATGATGATGATGATGTTGTCGTTTATCTTTTTCCCTTGGCTATTCGAAGCTTTTATGACTTGTTTGCGTTTTCCATTTTCAAAAGTATTTAAAAGTTGCGCGAAATAAAATGAACTAGGAAAGTTTACAATGTAGGGGCATGTGTGCTGAGTTTAGCCAACTCATTTGCGAAGTTTTCTTATTTTGTTTTAGGAAGTGCTTCCCCAAGGACTACAAGCTTCCATGTTCGAAGATGTAATTAAGGTGTTAATTCCAGTTAAGGTAGGCGTTCGGTAACTGTAACACCCCAACACCCTTAATCACAAGATTAACCTAATACAAACACTAATCCTGTGATTAGCGCAGCGGAACACCTAGGGTGGAGGTATTACCGCCGTCCCCACTCGGAATAAGGCAACAAACCCAAATACACCATTTTAAGTACACAATAATCACAACCAAACTTTAAACATAAACTTCATACTTAAAAACCACCAAGACATAAATAATTCAACTTATACAACCATTAGAGAAATAACTACATCCCATATTTCATAGTTAAGGGGTCTTTTAACCATAAGGAAACCACCGGAGTCGGCCAAACTTCCATTCGAGACTACCTTGATCGGGAAAAACTCCTACTTTTACTTATCCTTGCCTTTAACCTGGGATCTCGGACCGCCTAAAACAAAACATTAAAACGTACGCAAAAATGAGTGGGGAAACACTCAGTACGTAAACCTCCAACACGTCAAACTGTTCGAAAACGGTTTAAATGCCGGCATTTAAAAACATTTCAAAAACGGGAAAGGGGTAAACAAGTAAATGATAAATGAATGTATATATATATATATATATATATATATATATATATATATATATATAAAACTTGTGATATATAAAAGAGTGGTATCCCTTACGATCGATGCTAAGCATCTCACACGCGCGCATGCCCAAACCGATCTGGAGTTTGGATTGGGTATCGCTAGCGATCGACATCGCCGTATTGGACACTCTGATCAGGAGCATCTAAAAAGTAATGCTAGCCTTCTCAAGACTAGCTAACATAAATCAAAGAGGCGGGACCACTTAAACATGAAATAGAAATTATTAAAACATGACTTGAAATATAAATAATAGACATTGATAGATAAGAAAAAGATTGGACAATTTGCGTACCTTGGGTAGTAGAAAGGTCTAGCGACGTGCCTCGAGCTTGGGACGGTTTGGGCGACTTAGAAACTATAATAAGAGCATAAGAAAATTGAGAATTTTAATAAAGTCCTTGCATTTACAAGCTAGGACGAAAGTACTTAAAACTTGATAACTTAAAAGGGATGAGAAAATAGAAATTTCAATTTTTGATCAATCAATGATTTGGTGATAACTTGAGCTAGAAAACTCGGATTTTTGCAAATGAGCACTTTTCGGAAAAGGAAAAATCATGCCCAACAACTTTGTCAACTGGTCCGAAGGCTAAAAATGAAAGGAAGGGCTCGGAAAAAGGCCCGGACAGAAGCAGAGCACTTGAAATTAATCATGCGGCTTGGAAATTTAAGCGAAACTTATGGTGAAACTTGAATAGGATCAAAGAAGGCTTATGATGTATAAAGCATCCTTAACAACAGTTTTGGTGAGTATAGAATTGGAGTCCTTGAAGGCTTAAGAAGAGAAGTTATTCGATTATTGAAAACATGAAAGAAACGTTGTCAAGTGACGGTAACTAGATAAGGACATGATTATGAATTTTGAGAAGTTTACGAACCGACGACCGGTGAATTGAATACATAGAAGAAATGGTCCTTGGGCTATTTAGACGCCGAGGAAACCCATAAAATTGTTATGAAGTCAAAAGTACCACTTAGCCATCAACCACACTTAAACGAACTTAAAACCTCATCACTTTACCCCATGATTTGCTAGTATTTCCATAAACCTTTAGGAGGAAATCCCCAAACACTAAAATAGCTTAAATACACTTAGAAAACCTACTCAATCCATCTGAACAATGACACAAAGGTCGACATCTCATTAGAGCCTCCTAAAAGATCAAAGTGTAACCTTAAAGTTAGAATTAAGGAAATAAATTTTGGGCAGAAACTTTGTTGACGGCCCTCGAACACAGCCCCATATCTCACTCTCCCGATATCGTATGGATGCAAACCTTATGTTTCCGGAAAGCTTGAAGAACGACCTAAAACTTTTATGCTTATTACCTAAGCCTATAAAGTCATCAAATGGACGAAAACTTAGCAAGAAGTTACTGACTCAGAATACATATATAATTGCACCCTTTCACGGTTTTGCTCATATCTCGGGCTACACATACCGAATTCTCGAAATTCCAAAGCCTAGGGTTAGATAATCATTTGGGCTATCATTTCCAGTAACAATCTGGGCAAAACTCACATTTTACATCCTCTGTAAAAAGCAGATACTTAGACAAAAACTTTTTACGTCTTTGATTCTTACTTTGGTGTCTCCTTTTGGCCTCTAACTCATACTAATTCACAACCAAAGCCCAAATTAACTATTACTCATGGTTCTTCCAGATTTTAATACTTAGAGATTACCCAAATAAGCTCATGAAACTCACATGCAACCATAGATTACACATGCAACTATAATTAACACTTTAATTAGCCCTTATTCATCAAATTTACACTAAACTCATATCACCCAAGAGCAAAAGACTTGATTAGCATAGCAATCTCTTCAAAACAGTCCCTAAGACTCAAATTTCTTCATCAAGAACCTCATGCAAGCAAGCTATTTCATTACCTATCAAGAAACAAGCAAGAAACACCTCAATCTTCACATGCATCAAACTCTAATTCAAACCCTAATTAACCAAATTTAACCACAACTTAAACTCATGCTTAGAAATCATAAAAGGGATGAAAAACTTCAAGAAAACACAATTTAGAAATGAAATTTCAGATTAGAGTATTGAGAATAGAGTTAGGGTTTGAGAATTATACCACTTGGAGAAGAACTTGGAGGAGAAAACACAAGAGAGGGGGAAGAAGGTGGCTCGGCCACCTCCTGGCGGCCGCCGGTGATCTCGCCGACGCCGGAGCAGAGGGACAGGGGGGGGCTGCTGGCTGGCGAAGAGAGGAGGAGGGAGGAGAGGGGAGTGTTTGAGTAAATCTGATTTATGAAATGAAATTAAAGACCTTAGCCTCCTCCCCCTCTTATATAAATAACCCCTTAAATAAATAACTCTCTAGGTTGGAAAAATAACTTAGACAATTAGTAATATAAACTAGCTAGGTAAAATAATTGGTATAGACTAAAATAAAATTAGTGAACAATAACTTGGTGAAATAATTTAGTATTAAATTAAATAAAATTACTTTGGACTAAATTGGGTAAAATCAACTAGTATTGACCCACATAAAATAAATTGGTAGGACACATTAATAGAATAGGTTGGCCAAAAGATTACAATTAGAAAGGTTGGATAATATAAATCGTAATTGAAACGGAAATTAAAATTAATATAACCTTCTTCGGTTACAAGCGTAAAATTGAGAACGATAAAATAATTTATAAACCTTATCATAAGAGTATTCATAAACTCGTAATAATAAGTATAACTTTAAAGTCGAGATAACATAGAATCAACCCGTTTAACCATCGCTTTACTCGAGACCTGTCGCGCATATTAATAATAATAACAGTAATAACCATATTAACGTAAAAGAAAGAAAAAAAATTTTAACCGCGTAATTTAGTTAATCACCGTGATTACGGCCTTAATTAATACGGGTTTAGGGTGGGTCGTTACACCCTCCCCCCCTAAAAAGAAGTTTCGTCCCCGAAACTTGCTGCTGGACTAAACGCGAACGAAGTACCTTAAAAGAGGTGTGGATAGCTTTTCTTCATGTCTTCCTCGGTTTCCCACGTGGCTTCCGAGGTATCTTGGTTCGCCCATAGCACTTTGACTAAGGGGATTTCCTTAGAACGAAGTCGCTTGATCCTACAATTACCCAAATGGCATTTCTCCTAGAAGCTGTGAGGGGTAATCCCATAATAAAGTCCATAGAAATTGATTCCCATTTCCACGTGGGAATTTCCAAAGGCCTCAATTCGCCTGATGGCCGTTGATGTTATGCTTTGACCTTTTGACAAGTTAAACACTTATCTACGTAACTAGCTATGTCTCTCTTCATATTAGGCCATCAAAAGTGCTCTCTTAAGTCCCTATTCATTTTCGTACCCCCTGGATGTACAGAGTATGTTAAATTATGGCCTTCTTCCAAAAGCTTAAGCCTTAAGTTTCCCTGGTTGGGTACACATAGCCTATTCTGGAACCTTAAGATTCCATCCTCATGAACTAGAAATCCAGGCATTCCTTTCGTAACTAGATTATCCACAATCCTCTTGAATTCAGGATCATTCATCTGTTCGGCCTTAATCTCTTCAATGATAGACGGTTGAAGGGTTAAAGTAGCAAACCTCTTGGTCGTCTCACCCAACTCTACTAATTTTATGCTTTCCTTATTCAGCTCCTGCCATACCCTTGGATGAATTTCGAGACAGTTCAAAGGCCCATGCTGAGTTTTCCTACTCAAAGCATCTGTTACTGAGGTTGCCTTACCGGGGTGGTATTGGATATGTAGATCATAATCCTTGATAAGTTCTAACCACCTTCGCTGCCTTAGGTTCAACTCTCGTTGAGTGAATATATATATACTTGAGACTCTTGCGATTCGTGAAGGTAGTAGTAGGAACTCCATAAAGACAATGCAGCCCAATCCTTAGGGCAAAACTACTGTCGCTAACTCCAAGTTATGCGTCGGGAAATTTTTCTCATATGGCTTCAATTGTCGTGAAGCATACGCTATCACTCTATCATTCTGCATCGGCACACACCCCAGCCCTTGTTGAGACGCACCACTATACACGACGTACTCCTTTCCTTCCTCGGGAAGGGACAATACTGGGGCGGTTGTCAGCTTCTCCTTAAGTACTTGAAAAGCCTCTTCACACTTGTCGATCCATTCAAACCGGGTCGTCTTTTTGAGGGGATTGGTTAAGGGGAGAGCTATTTTGGAAAAGTTCGGAACGAACCTCCTATAGTATCCGGCCATACTTAGAAAACTTCAGACTTCCGTGACCGTAGTGGGTCTTGCCCAATCTTTAACGGCGGATACCTTGCTAGGGCCCACTCGGATCCCTTCACTGGTGACTATATGCCCTAAAATCCGACCCCCTTGAGCTAAAACTCATATTTTGAAAACTTAGCATATAACCAATGCTCCCTTAGCGTTTGGAGCACCATCCTTAAATGATTCTCATGCTCTTCTCTACTTCTTGAATATACCAAAATATCATCAATGAAAACTACCGCAAACTTATCCAAATAAGGCTTGAACACTCGGTTCATCAAATCCATACATACTGCTGGGGCATTCGTAAGTCCAAAAGGCAATGTTCGAGACTCAACCAACTTGAACCTCATTTATTACACAAGGAAACTCTTGTTCCTTCTCAAGATTACCATGACCTTATTTACTATCCTTGGATCATATTAATCATTTGTATCATATAAACACCTTTAAACATTTTACTATACACCTTGGTAAGGCATTTAGCCCCTAATTTGAGCTCTACATCAATCCCACTTGGAATTGGATTTATAAATTCTCATTTGGATAACTAAAGTCCCCTTTAAGGACTAATTCAACGAGCTCCGCATCTTCCAAAGACACTTATGCCCATAGCATGCTTCACTTGTACCAAACTTTTAAGTTACTTCCAATTCGCACTTAGTTTTTCTTAAATTCGCTACTAAACTTTCTAATTTCTTGAGAAATTTCGGCAACACTTTCCCCTATAAATTGGACTATCCCAAATTTTACATAACTTCAAACCTGCAAGAAAACGTATACACTTCATATATTCACTTGGAGCTTCATGCTCAACATCCAATCCAACCAATTCACATATTCCAAAGATCAATCCATAAAGGACACGTACCACACATTTTATACCCAAATTTCACTCATTCAGGTCATACTTCCTATGAAATGCTAATTCCCAAACGCTTCTTATAACTCCGCTCTGATACCACAACTGTAACACCCCAACACCCTTAATCACAAGATTAACATAATACAAACACTAAGCCTGTGATTAGCGCAGCGGAACACCTAGGGTGGAGGTATTACCGCCGTCCCCACTCGGGACAAGGCAACAAACCAAAATACACCATTTAAGTACACAATAATCACAACCAAACTTTAAACATAAACTTCATACTTAAAAAGCACCAAGACATAAATAATTCAACTTATAAAACCATTAGAGAAATAACTACATCCCATATTTCATAATTAAGGGGTCTTTTAACCATAAGGAAACCACCGGAGTCGGCCAAACTTCCATTCGAGACTACCTTGATCGGGAAAAACTACTACTTTTGCTTATCCTTGACTTTAACCTGGGAGCTCGGACCGCCTAAAACAAAACATTAAAACATACGCAAAAATGAGTGGGGAAACACTCAGTACATAAACCTCCAACACGTCAAACCTTTCGAAAACGGTTTAAATGCCGGCATTTAATAACATTTCGAAAACGGAAAAGGGGTAAACAAGTAAATGATAAATGAATGATATATATATATATATATATATATATGTATGTATATATTTGTAAAACTTGCGATATATAAAAGAGTGGTATCCCTTACGATCGATGCTAAGCATATCTTACATGCGCGCATGCCCAAACCGATCTGGAGTTTGGATTGGGTGACTGCTGAGCAGTCGACACTGGCCAGGTCGAGGACACTCTGATCAGGAGCATCTAAAAAGTAATGCTAGTCTTCGCAAGAATAGCTAACATAAATCAAAGAGGCGGGACCACTTAAACATGAAATAGAAATTATTAGAACATGACTTGAAGTATAAATAATGGACATTGATAGATAAGTAAAAGATTGGACAATTTGCGTACCTTGGGTAGTAGAAAGGTCTAGCGACGTGCCTCGAGCTTGGGACGGTTTGGGCGACTTGGAAACTATAATAAGAGCATAAGAAAATTGAGAATTTTAATAAAGTCCTTGCATTTACAAGCTAGGATGAAAGTACTTAAAACTTGATAACTTAAAAGGGATGAGAAAATAGAAATTTCAGTTTTTGATCAATCTATGATTTGGTGATAACTTGAGCTAGAAAACTCGGATTTTTGCAAACGAGCACTTTTCGGAAAGGGAAAAATCACGCCCTACAACTTTGTCAACTGGCCCTACAACTTTGTCAACTGGTCCGAAGGCTAAAAATGAAAGGAAAGGCTCGGAAAAAGGCCCGGACAGAAGCAGAGCACTTGAAATTAATCATGCGGCTTGGAAATTTAAGCGAAATTTATGGTGAAACTTGAATAGGATCAAAGAAGGCTTATGATGTATAAAGCATCCTTAACAACCAGTTTATATGAGCATAGAATTGGAGTCCTCGAAGGCTTAAGAAGAGAAGTTATTCGATTATTGAAAACATGAAAGAAACGTTGTCAAGTGACGGTAACTAGATAAGGACATGATTATGAATTTTGGGAAGTTTACGAACCGATGACCGGTGAATTGAATACATAGAAGAAATGGTCCTTGGGCTATTTAGACGTCGAGGAAACCCATAAACTTGTTAAGAAGTCAAAAGTACCACTTAGCCATCAACCACACTTAAACGAACTTAAAACCTCATCACTTTACCCCATGATTTGCTAGTATTTCCATAAACCTTTAGGAGGAAATCCCCAAACACTAAAATAGCTTAAATACACTTAGAAAACCTACTCAATCCATCTTAACAATGACACAAAGGTCGACATCTCATTAGAGCCTCGTAAGAGATCAAACTGTAACCTTAAAGTTAGAATTAAGGAAATAAATTCTGGGCAGAAACTTTGTTGACGGCCCTCGAACACAGCCCCATATCTCACTCTCCCGATATCGTATGGATGCAAACCTTATGTTTCCGGAAAGCTTGAAGAACGACCTAAAACTTTTATGGTTATCACCTAAGCCTGTAAAGTCTTCAAATGGACGAAAACTTAACAAGAAGTTATTGACTCAGAATACGTATATAATTGCACCCTTTCACGGTTTTGCTCATATATCGGGCTACACATACCGAATTCTCGAAATTCCAAAGCCTAGAGTTAGATAATCATTTAGGCTATCATTTCCTGTAACAATCTGGGCAAAAATCACATTTTACATCCTCTGTAAAAAGCAGATACTTAGACAGAAACTTTTTACGTCTTTGATTCTTACTTTGGTGTCTCCTTTTGGCCTCTAACTCATACTAATTCACAACCAAAGCCCAAATTAACTATTACTCATGGTTCTTCCAGATTTTAATACTTAGAGATTACCCAAATAAGCTCATGAAACTCACATGCAACCATAGATTACACATGCAACTATAATTAACACTTTAATTAGCCCTTATTCATCAAATTTACACTAAACTCATATCACCCAAGAGCAAAAGACTTGATTAGCATAGCAATCTCTTCAAAACAGTCCCTAAAACTCAAATTTCTTCATCAAGAACCTCATGCAAGCAAGCTATTTCATTACCTATCAAGAAACAAGCAAGAAACACATCAATCTTCACATGCATCAAACTCTAATTCAAACCCTAATTAACCAAACTTAACCACAACTTAAACTCATGCTTAGAAATCATAAAAGGGATGAAAAACTTCAAGAAAACACAATTTAGAAATTAAATTTCAGATTAGAGTATTGAGAATTGAGTTAGGGTTTGAGAATTATACCACTTGGAGAAGAACTTGGAGGAGAAAACACAAGAGAGGGGGGAAGAAGGTGGCTCGGCCACCTCCTGGCGGCCGCCGGTGATCTCGCCGACCAGAGCAGAGAGGGGGGCTGGTGGCGAAGAGAGGAGGAGGGAGGAGAGGGGAGTGTTTGAGTAAATCTGATTTATGAAATGAAATTAAAGACCTTAGCCTCCTCCCCCTCTTTATATAAATAACCCCTTAAATAAATAACTCTCTAGGTTGGAAAAATAAATTAGACAATTAGTAATATAAACTAGCTAGGTAAAATAATTGGTATAGACTAAAATAAAATTAGTGAACAATAACTTGGTGAAATAATTTAGTATTAAATTAAATAAAATTACTTGGGACTAAATTGGGTAAAATCAACTAGTATTAACCCACATAAAATAAATTGGTAGGACACATTAATAAAATAGGTTGGCCAAAAGATTACAATTAGAAAGGTTGGATAATAAAAATCGTAATTGAAACGAAAATTAAAATTAATATAACCTTCTTCGGTTACAAGCGTAAAATTGAGAACGATAAAATAATTTATAAAACTTATCATAAGAGTATTCATAAACTCGTAATAATAAGTATAACTTTAAATTCGAGATAACATAAAATCAACCTGTTTAACCATCGCCTTGCTCGAGACCTGTCGCGCATAAAAATAAATAATAATAATAATAACAGTAATAACCATATTAACGTAAAAGAAAGAAAAAGAATTTTAACCGCGTAATTTAGTTAATCACCGTGATTACGGCCTTAATTAATACGGGTTTAGGGTGGGTCGTTACAGTATCAAGAATAAGAGCTTTCCCGCTTGGATGTGGATGGTGAATATGTCCCTTTTGGGAAAATAGGATTGGTTTAAATATTTTGGTGAATGGATGTATACTTGAAGTTGTGTTTTATTTTGGGTTGATGTTTTTAATGTCAAGGAGTTGCAAGTGTAGTATGAAATTAATTAAGTTATTATATATGGTTGTGTATGGTACTGTATTGGTTGGTTTCTAAAGCCTTGTCCTTTGTTATGGGGACGGCGGTAATGCCTCTGGATTAGGTTTTCCGCTGCACTAATCCCTGAGTTATGAGTTGTTTAGTGGTAATATGATGATTATGAATATGGGGGCGTTACAATGTTCTCATCAAAGAGTTGTGCGATGAGGGTTGTATTCCAATGTAGTTCCTCGCCCTCAACCAGTAACGTCGAAACTCTCCAGTTCACCTTGTCTTCAGGGGCTAACCCGAGGAAGTAATGGCCATCAGTGCAGGCCCATTTATCACCCCACACTTTGAGTCACTCCCCATCTCCAACTGTCCATCCGATCCCTTTAGCAACAAGGTCCCTACCTTCCAATATACTTCGCCACACAAAGCTTGGTCGGAAGTCGACTTTAGCTGTAAGTATGTCCCCCCGGGGAAAATATCTTGCTTTTAACAGTGTACCGGCGAGCGAGTCAGTCTTTACTAACAACCTCCATGCCTGCTTGGCTAACATGGCTAGGTTGAAACTCTCAAGATCTCTAAATCCCATTCCGCCAACACCTTTCCCATAGCAAAATGAGTTCCAATTAATATAGTGTAACCCTCGTTTATCCCCATCTCTACTCACCCAGAAGCGCCCAATCATTCCGCGTAGTTCATCCAAGACTGATTCCGGTAATTTGAATAGACTCGTAGCGTAAGTCGGCATAGCCTGTAAGACGACCTTGATCAGAGTTTCTATTCCAGCTTGTGAAAGCAAGTTTTCCTTCCATCCATTCACTCGGCTCCACATCATCTTCTTTATGTTCTCAAAGATAATTTTCTTGAACCTACCCACCACTACCAGTTGACCGAGATAAGTTTTGTTTTTTGACATCTCTTTCATACCCATGAATCGGAGCAGCGTGTCCCTCTTATCGCATGCAACATTCTTGCTGAAGAACAGTTATGACTTATCAAAATTGAATTGTTGCCCCGACATAAATTCGTACTGTTTAAGTACCTTCTTTAGCGAATTTACTTCATCCTCTTTGGCTTTCAGAAAAAAGATAATGTCGTTTGCGAAGAGGAGATGTGTGATTGCAGGTGCACGTCGGCATATTTTCAACCCCGTTAGCTTCTTGTTGTCACTCTCCCTTGCTATCAATGCGTTCAACCCTTCAGTGACTAGTAGGAATAGATATGGAGAAAGAGGGTCTCCTTGCCGGAGCCCCCTTTCCGGTGGGACCGATCCCACTCGCTGTCCATTCACGCAGAAAGAGTAGCGTACTGTGTTTACACACTTCATGATCAGAGATATCTACTGGTGGGGGAAGCCTATTTCTTTCATAATCAACCGAACAAAGTCCGATTCCACCCTGTCATACGCCTTGCTCATGTCCAATTTCGCCGCCATCCATCCCGTCTTTCCTTTCGTTTTCTTCTTTAAATAGTGAAAAGCCTCAAAAGCTATGATGGTATTGTCAGATATAAGCCGCCCCGGGACAAAGGCTGATTATTTTTCGTCAATGACGTCATCCATGATACCTTTCAGACGGTTAGTGATGACTTTTGCAATCAGCTTGTAGACTACATTACTCTGTGCAATTGGTCGGAAATCCTTAATAGTCTTCGACTGTCTCGTCTTGGGAATCAGAGTGATCATCGTGTTATTCGATCAGGTCTCGTGGCATCTCTCCTTCGTTCAGACATTGTAGAACCACCTCCTTCACATCCGTACCCACCACATTCTAATATTTCTGAAAAAATAGAGCACAGAAGCCGTCTGGTCCCGGGGCCTTGGTCGGCCCCATTTGTTTCAGTGCACTGTCTATCTCTTCCCCCGTAAACGACAGCAGGAGGTTCCTCTTCATTTCTTCCGTTATTCTACCATGAAGCTCTGGAAATGCGACTTGATCCAGAGAGGGTTGAGTGGAGGAAAAAAGCTCCTCGTAGTATTGGACGATGACTGGTTGTATAGCTTCTTGGTCTGTATGAGTGTTCCCCTTCTCATCGGTGAGTGAGTTGATTGAGTTCTTTCGCCTTCGTTGTTTCACCCTTGCATGGAAGAAGGAAGTGTTACAATCACCCTCTTTGATTGCCGTGTGGTGAGCTTGTTGCGCTCAATACTGTTCATTTAAGGCTTCTACCTTTTCCAGCTACTGTTCAGTCTCCCTAAGCATATGAATATTTTGGGATGTGGGTGGTACTGTGCAAAGGGCCTGGAATTTCTTCCTTAGTTCTTGGGCTTTATTGGCGAGCCCATGAAACTTAGCCGTCCCCCATTC
This sequence comes from Portulaca oleracea, assembly GCA_029582165.1. NCBI lineage: Eukaryota > Viridiplantae > Streptophyta > Magnoliopsida > Caryophyllales > Portulacaceae > Portulaca > Portulaca oleracea. The sequence goes on along the minus strand of CM055869.1, from coordinate 31,085,632 downwards.
TGCAAATGATGCCCTACATGCTTTCAACCGTCCCGAAATAGACCCATGCTTATTCTCTGTTTCAGCCCACTTTTCTTTGGCCAAGTTTTGAGACTCCTCATCAGTGGTCCATATGGCTTAAAATTTGTGAATCTTCGGTACTCCCCCTATTGTGGGTCTCTCCGCCTCTGTGTCTAGCATAATTGGCGGGTGATCGGATCCAGCCCAAAGGATGTGTTTCACCTTGGTATCAGTCCAACTGCCATACCACTTATCATTAACTAGGAACCTATCCAACCTTTCCTCCAAGTGCTCTTCCTCCTGTCTCTGATTGCTCCACGTGAAAGAATATCCCATCGAACCCGCATCTTGTAATCCCCTATTTCCATGACTCTCACGAATCCCCTAGCCTCATTATAGTCAAAGCTACCACCTCCTTTCTTCTCATTAGGGAATAGTATCCCATTAAAGTCCCCGAAGCAAGCCCAAGTTAAGTCCATTTGACCTCCTAAGAAATTCAGGAGTTCCCAGGAGTTTTTCTTCATAGCTTTCTTGCTCCACCCGTAGAAACCAGTAGCTCTGCAAATTCTGCCCTCGATTTCAACAATCCTATCAAAGTGATGGTCGGAGAAGGAGCTCAAGGAGAAGTTTATATTTTCCTTCCACATCATAGCAAGACCCCTCGCTTGTCCTTTAAGGGGAGCTACAATACAACCCACCATTGCACATCAGACTCGTGCATGCATCATCTCAACAACAGTTCTTTTAGTCTCCATCAAGAAGACTACATCTGGGGAGTATTGCCGTATCAGTCGGCCTAAGGATGCAACTGCCCCGGGACTCCCCAGCCTACGACAGTTGTAACTCAAGAGTTTCATTGTTCCCGGCAAGGGTGCTCCGCAGTCACCCCCGCCGATCTTTGTGAGTCAATCATTTCTATGTCCTGTATTCTCCCTCTTTTCTGATGGATTTCCACCTCCATTAATTGTAGCTGTTCTACATTTACATCTCTCATTTTCTTTTTCTACTGCCTCCTTCCTTGTTGTCACCGGAATGTTTTCTTTGAGATCCGTTGCTGGGTTTGAGTCTCTTCCTTAAGCCTCTGCTACCATTGGAAACATCCCTCGCTTTCCCTTTCTCTCCCTCCCCCACCACAACTTGTTTCCGGTTATTGACTGCTCCCCTAGTGCTATTTGTGCTGAGTTGTTCGTCGCCTTGTGAAGGTCGGTCATTGTCCGCCAATTTACTGCTTATTTCCTTGGCCTGGGAAGTTGCCTCCTTATCGCCTCCTTCCGACACCGTTCTAGAGTTGTGAGAGTCATCTCTGCGTGTGGAGTTTGCTGCTTCCAAGACTTCTTTTAGGGACCTCTTAGCTGTCGGCTATTTCCTTTGCACTTCCACCCGCCTTTGTCTGTCCCTGGAGTCACCGTTGTCCTCTGAGTCAAACCAGTTCTTTCCTTCCCGACCCCCTACCCCATACTTCTGCTGCCTATAATACATGGTAGGAGATGCGTGAAGCCATTCACCATATTGACCTTTGGTTTCATCATCATCCTGCGATTCGCAATCCTCTTCCACATGTCCCAAACGCCCGCACTTGTAACAAAAGTTAGGGAGTTTCTCATATTTGAAGGGCACCCACTTGGTTCCCGCCTCCCTAAAACTCGTGATGGCCCCTCTTAGTAGAGGGTCCTCAATATTCATTCTCACCTTAAACGCCACAAAGCGACTCCATCCTAGGTCATCTTCATCGCTATATTCAATGAGTCCTCCAAAGGATGTTGCTAGGGCTGAGGCTGTTCCTTTTGATATTTTCCCAAACGATATATCGTACCCCCTCACCCAAAAATTTGCAGACGAGAAATTAACCTCAGACGGGGCCTTGTTTTCTTCTACATCCGCTAGTAGTATCAATTGTTTATCGAAAATCCACAGTTCGCCTTGTTGAACCCTAGTTTTATCGTCCATGGTGAAAAACTGAAACACGTAGAGATTCTCGCCCACCTCTCGTATTTCGAAGGCCTTTTTGACCTTCCATGCCTGGCGAAGGAAGGCAAAGAAACCTTCCACTCTATATAGCTTATCCGTCATTATCTTGCCTACCAACGCCATTGCTGCCCTAGCCACAAAGTCTGCCGCATTCGTTTTTTAGCAGTCCACCACTTTTTCTTCTTCATCTGTCAGTCGTAGTTCCTTCCATCTATTCATGAGTGGGGAATCCATATTGGATTTTGTGCGAAGAATCACAGATGGATTCTATGGAAAGGCGTCATCACAAGGACAACGAACTGGCCCCTACCCTCGAGCCCTAGTGGAGCGACGCTCACCCTAGGAGAGAGAGAGAATTTGTTATTAAAAATTTGCGTTTTTTTTTAAATTCTTATCTTTTTACTTTTGAGTTGGTCATTTTTCTGTCAAATTAATGAAGTTGTTATAAAAAATATTTATAAAAAAACTATTGTAAAGTTAAGTCAATCTATTTAATTGAAAAGTCTTGTGCAATTTATTAGGGCTTAGGAGTTGTTAACTCGTGTGTGGTAAATAATTATTTGCATCTATCGTTTTATTTTATTTTTTCCCTAGTATTGTTCGGTTATATTTTTATATACACCATTTGTGTGTCTTTTCACACACAATTGACTTTTTTCAACCTATTGTAAAGTTGTTATTGAAAAAAATAACCATTGTAATATTTTTGTTGATTTTTTTTTTCCAAATTCCTAGAAGTAGTTAACACTTGTGTGGTGAAGAATTATTGACTCCTTTTACTGTATTAATTTTATTCTTCCTTTGATATTATTTCTCCCAATATAAACTATTTATATAAAGAGGTCTTCAATTTTTATCATTCTTCAAGTAGAGTGACAATTGAATGGACATTTAGAGTGTTAAAAAACACATGGAACATATTGAAATACAGAATGTTTCAAATCCCAAGCGACGTCAAATTTATATAATTATAAGGTGTACACTACAAAACTTCATAAGAATGCAGCAAAAACGGCTACCAATTTCAAATAGACCAACTGATATATATTACAACTTTTCCCAACGTTATAATATATGATACTCAAAATAGAAAAACAATGAATCAATTTAAGGATAAGATATATGACAGTTTGACAAATTGCATGGGATAAAAGAATGTAGTTGAAAACCTAGTATTGGCACTTGTGAATTAAATTTTAAATTTTATCTTTTTTAACAAAAAAAATTACTTTTTATCACACACACAGTCACATAAATTTTAAAACTATAGAAAAATATTACTAAGTAAATTAGATAATAATTCAATAAATTGTATGTGTTGGAATGAATTGGAAAAATAAGAACTAATAGTAGTTGAAAGAAGTTAAAAGGACATGATTAAAGTTGGAATAAATTGGAAAGAGCTAGAAGGAGTTGTAAGGAGCTAAAAGAAGTTGGTAAAAGGTGGAAAGAGTGATAAATAGTTGGAAGTTAGTAATTTCAACCTACAGGAAGAGACCCTAAAAAGGGATGGAGTAGATATTTGTAGTTATGGAAGCATTTTGTAAAGTTTAAAACTTTTGACTACAAAATTTTGTATAGATATAATGATTTATCATATGAAATTATTACAAACAAATTTATGATAAAAATACTCCAATACTAACTTTAAAGTTACATATTGTAAAGTTTAAAGTTACATATTATAAACAAATTTATGATAAAAGGAACACTTGATCTTTTTTCTATAAACCTTAAAGGATGAAGAAAATTAGAAGAGGAGTATTAAAATAGTGAAAATCCTATCATAGTTGAAACTTTTTTTTTCAATTATGGTAGTTGAAAATTTCATAATCATGAATTTATCAAAAATAAATCACATATATCAATAAGATTTGTATGTCACTAAATAGGATAACTGTTGTGATAAGTTAGTTTCATCAATATATTTTCATTTTGATTTTTTTTATGGTAGAATTGATGTTACCTACACTTATCAACTATGATAGTTGAAAAAAGTAAATTTTGGTAAAATATCTTTCAAATATTAAATTTTTTAGAAAAAAAATATATTCAACAAATAGGATTACTTATTCTAACAACTTCTTTAATCAATATATATTTATTTCGATTTTCTTAAAGGTATATTTTAGGGTAAATATATATTTCAACTACCATAGTTGAAATTTTTTTACTTATAATAGCATATTGTGAGAAATTGTTAGACATCTAAATTGTTGAAGTACTTCAAGAGTTAAGAGGCATAAAAATATAAGTTATAAGCATAGGATCGATCGAGATGTCGGAAATAAGCTTAACAAAGAAAAGGGGTTCAACACGGATCGTGTCTAGTCTGACACGACCCGTGTTGGCGTCCAGAGAGCACAGAAAATGTGCACAGGATCAACACGGACTGTGTTGATTCAACACGTATCGTGTTGATGCAACACGGGTAGTGTTGGCCTCAACATGGACCGTGTTGACCTAATACGGGTTGTGTTGAGTACAGCCGGGATTGATTTTGTAATCCCTTAATTTATGCCTCGTGGTCGATTGTTTTTGAGCATGTTTTAAGATATTATTTGACTGAGAAATCAGTCATGATTTCTCATCAATGCTATTCAACCATATCCCATGGATTATGCTCTATGTAATTGGCAAGTTTGACTCATTAGTTGTGAAGAGGTCCGGGTTCCTTTCTCCTCTCTGGTGGCCACCGCCAAGCGAACCGCTTCGTCCAACTCGAGCCTCGAGTTGCAATTTCCGGTCACTTCGGGAGCTGGGAGGCTAGTCTCGGCCATCCGATGGATGGGCCCCGGGGCTCCTTAGGGAGGGGCCCGCTCACAACACCGACCCCGGAGGCCTGGGGACTGGACCGGGCCGTCTCGAGACTAGAGCATAGAAGGTATCGGGGTGCGAGTGTTTAAAACCCCGGGATTAATAAAAACCAGGGCACAACCGTGGCCATCAGAGAGCTTGCTCGACCGAGCCACACCCTGGCTCGCCCGAGCAATGCTTCTGCCGAGCGTGAACTGGGCGCCAGGGGGCCTGCTCGCCCGAGCTGTTCCTTTTGCTCGCCCGAGCAACGTTCCTGTCAGGCTGTCATTGTGCGCACAACCACGCAGCCAGAAGACCTGCTCGCCCGAGCCTTCCTCCTGCTCGCCCGAGCTGAACTTCTGCCGGAGATGCTGCGCACGCGACCTGCCGACGACGGCGACGACGTAAGGTCCGCCGCCCGAGCCGTCATCGCTCGCTGGCCGGCGTTACGAAGACACCTTTTTTACGCTGTTTTGGCTTAATTTTGGGTTTAGTATAAATAGCTTGTTATTATACTTCTCCAGACACTTTTTGACTGATTAATGAATATGCTTATGCATTGCTTAGGGTTTCTCCCTTCCTTCTAAAAATCTTGCTTTACTTTATCCATTGATTGATGGTGGTGTTTGCAAGTCATCTCTTTATTGATCATTTGGTGGAATCATCCTTTATGATGGTCATGGTGGGATGCTAGGCCTTTGGTGGTGGAGTTTCCTTTATCCAAGGTCATATCCAAATCCTTTGGGTGATCAAGCTCTTGTTCGATTGTGAATCAAATCTCTCAAGCTAGTCCATCAATCTTTCCCATCACACCACGCTCCATTTGGTATCAGAGCACAAGGTTTTTCATCTAGCTTGAGTTTTATCATTGTTCTTGCTAGTTTGTTCTCTATTGTTGGATTTTTGTTATTTTGGTTGAAATATTGGTGTTCCCCAACCCTTGTGACTCCAAGTGTGTTGGAGAAATTGTTATTGCTATTGTGTTTGTTGATTTTGATGCATATTGGAGCTTTGAGGAAGAGTTGGAAAATTTGTGCACACAAGGTGTTCGATAAAATGCCCAAGTGAGAAAAACACAAAGAACCCTTATCCAAACACAAACCAACTACAAGAAAACCCCCAAACTCCACAAAATATCCCAAACACAACCCGTCCCATACCTTTCCCTCGATATGGATGGTCACGATGATTCCGATCGAGAGGAATCAAGCCACCGGAGTAGCCCTCAACTTCGGGTTCTCGAGAATCGACTTGCCACCCATGACGAACAATTCTCCTCCATCAATCGAACCCTTAATGCCATCATGGCACGGTTGGATAACCTCGCCCTAGAGCGTCCGGTTCCGCCTCGAGTTGAACGTCCGAGGCGTACACAAAGCCCAGTCCGTCCTCCTCCAAACTTTGAGTCGAGTGACGATGCTAGAGGCTCTCCACGACACCGAATTCGCCGGAATGTGCATGAACAACCCCCTCGAGATGATTTCCAGGACATAAAAATTGACATTCCCGAGTTCCACGGTACCATTGATCCGGACGACTACATCGAATGGACCCAATTGATGGATAGGATCGTCGAAACCAAGGAGTATGATGAGGAGAAGGCTTATAAGATCGCAAGTTTGAAACTCACCAAGGCCGCTTCGCTTTGGTTCGAGAATATGAAATCACAACGGACTCGAGAAGGGAAAGCGAGAATTTCCACTTGGACCCATCTTAAGCAAGTGATGAATCGCCGTTTTTTACCAAGCACTTACCGTCATGACAATCTGAAAAGGGCCTATGCCCTAACTCAAGGCAGACGAACCGTTGGAGAGTATATATCTGAATTCGAGCAACTTCTTATCAAAAGTGGCTGTAGACCCCGAAAAATTGATAACCTTTTTCGCGGTGCTACTTAAAAGTGATTGGGAGTTGGCTAGGATTGCTTAACCTTAAATAAGGTTGAACTTTTAAGAATATTTTTGCCGATAGATTAATTCGATTTATGCGTCATAATCCCGAGATTCACCCTTTTTAAGAAAAAGAAAGAAAGAGATATAAAAGGAAAGGGAAAACAAGAAAACCCGTCTGGGTTCATCGCTTGAACCAAACCGGGTTTCGCTGCTGACAGACCCAAAAAAAAACGAAAGGATAGATTGAAAAGAAGGTGATAAACCCGTTTGGGTTCATGAATTGAACCGAGCCGGGTTAACTCAGGTGCTATCCGCGGGCTGGACCGAAGAAATAACGAAGCAAAGAGGAAGTGAAAAGAAGACAGTAAACCCGCCTGGGTTCATGGATTGAACCAAACCGGGTTACCTTTTGCGCTATTCACAAATCAGGTCAAAGAAACCGTAAAAAAAAAGGAATGAGGAAGGGGCTTCAGAACCCGTTCGAGTTCACACCTTCATATCCTCACTTTATTCTGTCATTTTCCTCGAAAGGATAAGAGTGCACCACGGAAATAAAAAGGAATATACCGAGGTATGAATATAGAGTCGCCAGTTGTATTTTTAGGAGAAAAACAACAAACCATTTTGACACGGACTCCGGTCTACGAATCCAAAGATGGATTCGGGGGTAAGGTTACGAATTTGACAATTAAAATTGTCAAATCCGCCTATTCAACCGAATAGACTCTACTAGAATTAAATCAAAGCGGAAAAAGTTAAAAAAGGGGGGGAATTAAGTATGAATCTCACCAGTTTAACATTAACGTCATGCAAAATATTTAATTGAAAATACAAATGATACGTGAATTCGATAGGTTACATTACATGGTTTACATCAATGATAATTATTCTAACCTTTCGTGAAGTAGCATGCAGAGGGAGAGAAGAGGTAGAGAGAATATGCTAGTGTCAATACTCTAGCATAATGTTGTCAAATGAGAGGGATTAGGGTTTAATTTATAATGGAATGGGGAGATTAAGGGTACGTTTAGGGTTGTAGTTTATAGCCGCGGAATCAATAAACCCAAACGGGTTTGGGCTGGAGGATGGAATGAAAACTGGATGAACATCAGACGGGTTTGGGCTGGAGGCGGAAGTAACGTGGGCCCAACCCAGACGGGTTTGGGCTGGTTTTCTGTTGGCCAGTTTTGCTCGCTTCCGGGTTAGAAAAGAAATGGGTTTGCATGCCACTAAATTACTCGGTTAGCTTATTTTTTACAAATAACTAAAACTAATACCGGTACAAAATCCGGTGTCTACAGATAGCCCCTACTACCAGTGGGACACTTACTTTGGAGCTGGTGGAAGCGGAGCCCATGGGGCTAATAGCGCCAGTGGTGGTATGTATGACTCTTTATGTAAGACTGAGAATGATGCAGACTGAGAATGATGCACATGCCGGATCTTTATGTAATGCACTTATGTAATGCTATGTATGACTCTTTATTATGCACTTAGGACAATGCAATGCAATGATGTAATAATGTTACTCATGTACACTTAATGCATGACGTACGTTTTTTTTTATTTATGCACTAGTGCGAACCACTGATGTGATGCTTATGCAATAATGGTGTTGCGTAATGCACTTTTTATTTTCGTGTACCCTTATGCATAATGTAACAACAATGTGTAATGCGATATGCAATCTACATGGTGGGATTACTCCCACTTCCCCAAAAAAAAAGACCGAAAATTAAATGCTACAAGTAAGTTCGAGCTACAGTTTCGGGGCCGGCGAAGACATATAACTATCTTGTGGACCCGCATTACGACCCAAAATAGAGTTGAAGTGGCTCCGTGAGATAGCCCAATAAGCTGGCCCAAACCCGTCTGGGTTTCAGGCCCAAAATGATTCCCACTTCTAGGAGCTGGGCCTTTAGAACTCCACATAGGCTGGCCCAGGCCCGTCTGCGTTTCGCGCCGAGAAACCCTAACTTGGTGTGCAGTTTAAGGAAAGCTGATCTTGGCGTACAGGGCAAGTAAACCCATCTGGATTATGCCTTCTACAAGCACAAGCCAAACACCATCAAACCCGTCTGAGTTTCATTATCCCCATTATTTCCTTGCCCCGACGTGAATCAAATCGTCCTTTCGTCCCGATGGCGTCCAAAAAAGAGAGAGAGTTGGGGAGGTATAAGTTGACTTCTCTGCTAAGTTTGAGGCAAGTGAAAATAGATTGGGATTTTCTACGTGCTGCTGAAACATTCTGGGATAAGGAATCAGAACAAAATCAATTCAACAAGCAAGCACAAAGATTAATCTGGACAAAATCAAAACTCAGTTCGAAAGAGATAGGAAGAAATTTTCGAATCCCAAAGGAGAGAACAAGTACTTCAGAGGCATAAATCCGCCAACAGTTCTAAGAATAATGCAAATGTGCGTGGTTAGTTATGGACGTAGGTCAGTCAAAAAGAACAAACCTCACATAGGAAAGAACAAACACTCAAACACTCAACTTTAAATAGGTATGTGTGTTTTCTCATACTCAAACCAATAGAAACAAACTACCATAAGCTTGGTAAGAACCTCACTCTCCACTATTGGTATGCAATGCACAAGTGACAATCAAAAAGACTTTTTCGGGTTGCAACGGGGCTTAGGTTAGGGTAAGGAGCGGTAAAATTTGGGAATGAGGAGTTAAGAGCCATGCTTGGATTGATTTTCAACGAATAAAACACTCTGAACTCTCCTTCTTGCTTAATGTATGCAAGACATTTCACCTTTCACCCTGAAACATCTCAACTGAATACAACCAGGTTAAAGTTTTCTGAACTTTAAATTGAATCTCCCTAATCACCCTTTTATTTTTGAAACTCTTTTCCTTTTTTTTACTTTTTTTTTTACTTCTTTTTTTTATTTTTTGTGGGTGATCGGGGAGAAGAATATCTATGGAATCTTCGACTTTGATATAATATATGAACAACATAACCAAATACCAATCGCTCAAGATATGGGACTTTCAGATTCTCCCAAACTTCCAAAAAAAAGACAAACTCTCATCCAACCAAGCAAGGCAAAGGGATACTGGATGTCAGAGGCCAAGGCTCGTATTGTCAGGGTTCAATCATGAAAAAAGATGAACAAAGGCTAGGCGGGGCAAAAAGAACGGTAAATATAATTTAAGGAAGGCTATTTAGCTATGTAACTTATCAAAATAAAATCGGATGCCTTAATCACTTTGTCACAGCGTGCAATGCAAATGTGTAGTCCCAAGCAAGATGCAAAACAAGTTCTAGAGATGCAACTAATGGGTGAGTCACTCAAGGGATCATGGAATTGATAAAAGTGATCAATTCAAAATTTAGGCAATGTGGACTCACGGGATGGGGCTCAATCAACTAAACTTTGCCCAAAGATTTGCGGCACGCACATTTATACTTTCTAAGATGGTCAGCGATGATACAACTTTCATAACTTGTCTCAAAATCAGAAGGTTTGAAGGAAAAGGTTTCAAAAAACTTTTGAGATCTCGTCCAGATTTTTCTAAGTGAAGCAAGTTAAACTGAAAGTAAGAAAGGTTTACGGCCTCCGTTGGATGGAATTAGTCTCAACAGTTTTCTGAGGGGGGCTAGGCACGCTAGTGGCCCTCCCGCTGGAGCTAGATCCGAATGTTATGTGCTCTTCTCGTTGTAGCCTTCAATTTGCACACACAAATCCTTCAAAGTCTCAAAGTCTTTGATAGATTGAAAGCCAAAATGTCGGGTGATGCGAGGGTGGATGCTTTGCTTGAAAGTGCTCAATTGCATCCTAAAGGGGACTGCTTCGTCGATCTTTAACAGCATTGAGTGCCATCGTTCATAATAAGAGAGGAATGACTCATCATCTCCTTGCTTCATGGAAGTGAGGTCATCTACAGTGACCTCCTTTTGTTGGAGACGACTAAAATGGCTGATGAAGGCCTTGAACAACTCGTCAAGGCGTCTTTGATGTGAGGGGGTAGATTTTGGTACCACACCTTGGCCTTAACTTCTAGAGTGGAAGGGAAGACTGTGGTGTAAAGACTTTCATCTACTTTGTGAAGAGGGGCCAGCCTCAGGAACTCCTCTAGATGATGAGATGGGTTCTCAGATGGCTTGAACCTGATGCCCGGTACTTCAACTTTGTCCCTTACCCTTGATACATGGTGTTTGGGGATGGCCAAATCCATGCAAGCGTCTGTAAAGGTTGGATCAACTTTCATCATCCTTCTGGTGAGCATGTCAACCTTCTCTTCAAGCTTCTTGACATAGGGGTCCTCCGAGGTTTTGGAGTTATTCTTTACGATTTAGACTTAGCCTCACTGGATGAATTGAGTTTTGGGCCCCATTTTTGGATTTAGGTTACCCTTCTCTTCAATGCCCACTTCTTGATCCGCTTAATGGCTTCCAAAGACGCCATTCATGGTCCATTGATTTTCACCGAACTTCTTTTCTAGCTTCTCATTGGTTCTGTCCTCCGGTCCGCCATGCAAAAGGCAATTGCTTCTGTACCGCATCGTCTGACCCATCGAGTTGCTTGTCACCGTAACTCTCCCGAAAGGTTGTTGGCTAGGGATCCCGACATGGTGGATTCACCGATTCACCGGATCGGCGGGCGGCCGTAGTTGGGATTGTGAATGAGCCTGCCGGTTCGTGGGTCACGGATGCGGGCTCGGAGATGGTCTGCTATCCTGCCTGCATGGAAACTAGTTTAGTGCTCGAAAGAACCTTTATGCCACCCGCCCAATGCATGCATGACTTAATGGACCTATATGAACCTAGGACATGGACATGACGCCTACATGCTGACATAAGGGTGACTCACCCACTTTTATAGGAGTGCATGTCCTAACTCTATATGGACCTAGCATGATGACTGACAGGACTGATACTCATTGGGTCATTACTTGGATCGAGCCACGATGTATCATGTTTGAATTTTTATCGGGCTCAAGATCAAGGTACAAGATACAATGGGAATCTGACTCAAGGAGCGTCATAAAGGGCCGAATAGGATCAATAGTAAGTGGATCAGGCTGACTGCAATATCGAACAGTTTGGCCTGATGTGGAAGGAGAAGAAAAAGCATGCCCAAACCCGTCTGGGTTTGAACTGTAATTCCTCCCTTTCAAATGGGCATAGACAGGATTTCGCAGCGAGTCCAACTAGGCCGGGCACATCAAACCCGTCTGGGTTTGGGCCACCAAACCCGTCTGGGTTTGGGTCAGTCCATCTCTCATTTGATCCTACGCGGGCTAGAATGACGTCCCACTCATGTTTGGGCTAGACATTTGGACTCATCTTTTACAGGATTAATTTACATGACATACAGATGCGGGATGAGCCTAACCATGGCTTTAGATTCAGGGTTTTTCTAGGTTTAGGGAGTTGAATAGGGTACCACATGTTCTTGCCCCGGTGCATTTTCCCTATATGGAGTTCATAGGAAAAATGTGTGGGGTATTGCTCTTTGGGTTTCAAGGAAACCTTTAGAGTGTAACATGGGTGAGAGGAGAGATCAAATGCTTGGCGATGTAAGTGCATCCCACAAGTAGTGACCTCCCGCTCTCGGGACTGATTCCTAGTTTTACAACCTAAACCAACGCTTTTGTGCTCCCCAGCCATAAAGGCCCAAGAGTAGCCTGGTATGCAATATGCCTAAAAATGATAAAAAGTGAAATAAATTAATTCCTCCCTTTTTTACAAAATTCACTAAAATTTAATCCTTTCAAGTTTTACCCTCTTTTTAAGTTTAAGTCCCCAGTGGAGTCGCCAATCTGTAGACCCCGAAAAATTGATAACCTTTCTCGCGGCGCTACTTAAAAGTGATTGGGAGTCGGCTAGGATTGCTTAACCTTAAATAAGGTTGAACTTTTAAGAATATTTTTGCCGATAGATTAATTCGATTTATGCGTCACAATCCCGAGATTCACCCTTTTTAAGAAAAAGAAAGAAAGAGATATAAAAGGAAAGGGAAAACAAGAAAACCCGTCTGGGTTCATCGCTTGAACCAAACCGGGTTTCGCTGCTGACAGACCCAAAAAAAACGAAAGGAAACATTGAAAAGAAGGTGATAAACCCGTCTAGGTTCATGAATTGAACCGAGCCGGGTTAACTCAGGTGCTATCCGCGGGCTGGACCGAAGAAATAGCGAAGCAAAGAGGAAGTGAAAAGAAGACAGTAAACCCGCCTGGGTTCATGGATTGAACCAACCGGGTTACCTTTTGCGCTATTGACAAATCAGGTCAAAGAAACCATAAAAAAAAAGGAATGAGGAAGGGGCTTCAAAACCCGTTCGAGTTCACACCTTCATATCCTCACTTTATTCTGTCATTTTCCTCGAAAGGATAAGAGTGCACCATGGAAATAAAAAGGAATATACCGAGGTATGAATATAGAGTCGCCAGTTGTATTTTTAGGAGAAAAACAACAAACCATTTTGACACGGACTCCGGTCTACGAATCCAAAGATGGATTCGGGGGTAAGGTTACGAATTTGACAATTAAAATTGTCAAATCCGCCTATTCAACCGAATAGACTCTACTAGAATTAAATCAAAGCGGAAAAAGTTAAAAAAGGGGGGGAATTAAGTATGAATCTCACCAGTTTAACATTAACGTCATGCAAAATATTGAATTGAAAATACAAATGATACGTGAATTCGATAGGTTACATTACATGGTTTACATCAATGATAATTATTCTAACCTTTCGTGAAGTAGCATGCAAAGGGAGAGAAGAGGTAGAGAGAATATGCTTGTGTCAATACTCTAGCATAATGTTGTCAAATGAGAGGGATTAGGGTTTAATTTATAGTGGAATGGGGAGATTAAGGGTACGTTTAGGGTTGTAGTTTATAGCCGCGGAATCAATAAACCCAGACGGGTTTGGGCTGGAGGATGGAATGAAAACTGGATGAACATCAGACGGGTTTGGGCTGGAGGCGGAAGTAACGTGGGCCCAACCCAGACGGGTTTGGGCTGGTTTTCTGTTGGCTAGTTTTGCTCGCTTCCGGGTTAGAAAAGAAATGGGTTTGCATGCCACTAAATTACTCGGTTAGCTTATTTTTTTACAAATAACTAAAACTAATACCGGTACAAAATCCGGTGTCTACAGTGGCCTCCAGGAACCTGAAGATCAAACCATGATGCGTTTTTTGAATGGTTTGGATCCCACCATCGCTAAAAGGGTCGAGATCCAACCTTACTATTCACTGGATGAGTTGTGTAGCTTGGCCCTTCGGGTTGAACGACGTCGGAAAGAAAGGACTCTCGCCAAATCTACTTCACGCAACTATTTCCCACCGTCAAATCGACCTCCTTTTCAATCGGCCACACCCAAACCTAGTGAGACACCCAAGTTCCCTTCGACACCCCGAACTGACAAAGGGAAGGGACTTGTTGTGGCGTCTCCTACGGGGACCACTCGTCTTGTGGAAGGAAAGAAATGCTTCAAGTGCCATGGATATGGCCACTTCCAGGCCGATTGTCCGAACCGGCGGACCTTGACTATCAAGGAGGTTCAGGACATTGACGAGGAATTGCAAGGAGCCCAGGATGAGCCTGAATTTGTTGTCGAGGATGCATACACTAGTGAAGAAGGAGAAACCGCGGCGGTTTCGCGTGACCAAGGAGGCGCTCTTGTCTTGAGGCGAGCTTTGCATGTTCAAGAAGTCCTTCTTGACAGAGCCCAGCGGGAGACTATATTCCAAACACGGTGCTTAGTTGGGGGCAAGGTGTGCGAGCTCATCATCGACGAGGGAAGCTGTACTAATGTGGCCTCTACCTATATGGTTGACAAACTGGGATTACCCCTATTACCGCATCCCCGTCCCTATTCGCTGAAATGGCTCAATGACCGCGACGGCATTAAGGTAACAAATCGTGTCTTAGTGAATTTAACCTTTGGCACTAACTACAAGGACTCTATTGTTTGTGATGTTGTTCCCATGAGCGCGTGTCACATATTGTTGGGTCGACCGTGGCAATTTGACAAGAAAACCACTCATGACGGATCGAAGAATACTTACTCCTTTATCCACGAGGGTAAGAGGGTTAAACTCCTTCCACTAGCACCACATGAAATATCACCACCTAAACCTGGGGCGGGAAGTGAGGAGCCCAAACACTTGAGTGAGACACGGGTCGAGCGAGCCCTAAGCAAGGGGAAGGCCATTTTTGCCTTGCTCCTCTTAGAGGCGAACACATGTGAGGAAGTGAAACCTAAACACCCTCTCGTTGCCCCCCTTCTTGCTGAATTTGGAGATGTATTCCCCGAAGAGCTCCCACCGGGTCTACCTCCTATCCGAGGTATTGAGCATCAGATCGACCTTATTCCCGGTGCTCCCCTTCCAAACAAGGCGGCATATCGGTGCAATCCGCAAGAGACAAGGGAGTTACAAAGACAGGTTGACGAGCTTATTTCACGAGGCTATGTTCGAGAGAGTATGAGTCCGTGCTCCGTCCCGGCCCTCCTGGTTCCTAAGAAAGATGGTACTTTCAGGATGTGTGTAGATAGCCGAGCCATCAACAATATTACCATCAAGTATCGGTACCCTATACCGAGGCTTGACGACATGCTCGATGAACTACATGGTACCTGTATTTTCTCCAAGATTGACCTATGGAGTGGCTATCATCAAATCCGTATGAAGGAAGGCTATGAGTGGAAGACAGCGTTCAAGACAAAAGGGGGATTATATGAGTGGCTTGTCATGCCATTTGGGCTTTCCAACGCCCCGAGCACATTCATGCGTCTTATGAACGAGATGTTGAGGCCCTTTATTGGTAAATTCGTCGTGGTTTATTTCGATGATATTCTTGTATATTCGAGGAGTGAAGCGGAGCATATCATGCATTTGGAGCGGGTGTTCGAGGTATTGCGGCAACAACGGCTTTATGGTAAACTGGAGAAGTGCGAATTTTGCACTCCCCAAGTCACCTTTCTTGGGTATATTGTTTCCGGCACGGGTATTTCTATGGACCCTTCGAAGGTGGAGGCCATCCGTTCTTGGCCTTCTCCCTCTACTATCACGGAGGTGAGGAGCTTCCACGGTCTTGCTTCGTTCTACCGTCGGTTCATCAAGGGCTTTAGTACCCTTACCGCTCCCATTACCGAGTGCATGAAGAAGGGCGCCTTTGAGTGGACCCGAGCAGCTCAAGGAGCTTTTGAGAAGCTGAAGTCACAACTTTGTGAGGCTCCGGTACTTGCTCTCCCGGATTTCACACAAGCCTTCGAAGTGGATTGTGATGCTAGTGGTGTAGGCATTGGGGCCGTGTTGATGCAAAACCAACGTCCTATCGCTTATTTCAGTGAGAAACTCAGTGGTTCGAGGAGGAACTATTCCACGTATGATAAGGAGTTTTATGCTCTCGTTCGGGCTCTAGATCATTGGTCACACTATTTGAGGCCGAGCCAGTTTGTCCTTCATTCCGACCATGAGGCGCTCAAATATTTGAATGGAAAACACAAGCTTAGCTCCCGGCATGCTAATTGGGTTAAGTTCCTTCAAGGATTTAATTTTGTAGCGAAACACAAGAAGGGGAGTGTAAATGTGGTCGCCGATGCGCTTTCGAGGAGACACTCTCTTCTTTCCGTAGTTGAGGCGAGGGTACTTGGGTTTCAACACTTGAAGGAGTTTTATAAGGAGGATGATGACTTTAAATCACACCTCGGTGGTAGTGATGGACCGTATTTGCTACAAGACGGATTTCTCTTCAAGGGCAACAAATTGTGCGTTCCAAAATGTCCGTTGAGAAAGCTTCTAGTGCGGGAGGTTCATGGAGGTGGACTCGCCGGTCATTTCGGTATCAATAAGACCATCGACGTGTTAAAGGAGCACTTTTATTGGCCGAAGATGGGAGGCGATGTGCAGGACGTGATATCAAAGTGTATTATTTGCCACCATGCCAAAAGCCAGTTGCACCAAGGGCTTTATACACCCCTTCCGGTTCCGAATGGTCCGTTGGAGGATTTGAGTATGGACTTCATTGTAGCCCTTCCCCGAACCGTGCGTGGCAAGGATGCAATCCTAGTCGTCGTTGACCGTTTCTCTAAAATGGCGCATTTCATTGCCTGCGAGAAAACCGATGACGCCACACATATTGCCACCCTTTTCTTCCGAGAGGTGGTGCGCTTGCATGGTGTCCCAAGGACTATTGTGTCGGATCGTGATACTAAGTTCATGGGTCACTTTTGGAGGTCTTTGTGGAAGCTCTTGGGAACGAAGCTTTTATTTAGCACATCGCATCATCCTCAAATAGACGGCCAAACTGAGGTAACTAACAAGACACTCATTACAATACTTCGTGGTCTTGTGAGTCGGAGTCTACGAGATTGGGATGCCAAGTTATGTCACGCCGAGTTTGCCTATAATCGGTCCCCCTCTCTTGCTACGGGTCATTCGCCCTTTCAGACTTGCTATGGTATCAACCTCATAACTCCTATCGAGCTCCTTCCTCTTCCTCTAGAGTCGAGGGTTAGCTTTGAAGCAAGTGAGAAGGCCGCTGAGATCCAGAAGCTTCACCGACAAATTCGGGAAAAGATCGAGCGCACCAATGAACTTTATAAGGCCCAAGCCAACAAGCATCACCGTGATATCACGTTCAAGCCCGGAGACTTGGTTTGGCTACATCTAAGGAAGGAACGGTTTCCATCCCGGAGGAGTAATAAGCTAAAGCCACGAAGCGAGGGACCGTTCAAAGTTTTGGCCAAGATAAATGACAACGCCTACAAGCTTGATCTTCCGGGAGACATCGGTGTTTCATCAACCTTCAACATCGGGGACCTCTCACCCTACATTGAGGATGTTGAACCCCACGTGGATTTGAGGGTAAATCCTCTTCAAGAAGGGGAGGATGAAGAGGTCCGGGTTCCTTTCTCCTCTCTGGTGGCCACCGCTGCAACCGCCGTCCAACTCGAGCCTCGAGTTGCAATTTCGATCGCCGGGAGGCGGGAGGCTAGTCTCGGCCATCCGATGGATGGGCCCCGGGGCTCCTTAGGGAGGGGCCCGCTCACAACACCGACCCCGGAGGCTTGGGGACTGGACCGGGCCGTCTCGAGACTAGAGCATAGAAGGTATCGGGGTGCGAGTGTTTAAAACCCCGGGATTAATAAAACCGTGGCACAACCGCCATCATAGAGCTTGCTCGACCGAGCCACACCCTGGCTCGCCCGAGCAATGCTTCGCCAGCGTGAATCGGGCGCCAGGGCTGCCGCCCGAAGCCGTTTCCTTTGCTCGCCGAGCAACGTTCTGTCGGTGTCATTATCAGACGCACAACCACGCAGCGGAAGACTCGCCGCCGAGCCTTCCTTTTGCTCGCCCGAGCTGAACTTCTGCCGGAGATGTCGCGACGCGACCGCCGACGATCGACGACAGTGCGTAAGGTCCGCGCTCGCCGTGCGTTGAAGACACCTTTTTTACGCTGTTTTGGCTTAATTTTGGGTTTAGTATAAATAGCTTGTTATTATACTTCTCCAGACACTTTTTGACTGATTAATGAATATGCTTATGCATTGCTTAGGGTTTCTCCCTTCCTTCTAAAAATCTTGCTTTACTTTATCCATTGATTGATGGTGGTGTTTGCAAGTCATCTCTTTATTGATCATTTGGTGGAATCATCCTTTATGATGGTCATGGTGGGATGCTAGGCCTTTGGTGGTGGAGTTTCCTTTATCCAAGGTCATATCCAAATCCTTTGGGTGATCAAGCTCTTGTTCGATTGTGAATCAAATCTCTCAAGCTAGTCCATCAATCTTTCCCATCACGCCACGCTCCAAGTTGGATCCAAAAGATCACTATAAAAGGTGGATGAATTTCTCATTCATCCACACCCTCAATCTTCTTCTTTTCTATTCTAGAAAGCTTTCAACACATTCTTAAGGTGTTGACTGCAGCAACTCTTTGAGAGCCCTTTGAGAAATCTTGTAACTTTGCTTACAAGAAGTTAGGTTTTACCCTTGAGTCTTTTCACGGTATAGTGAATAAGTCTTAAGGGGAGACGGGCTTGCCCTCAACTCCTAGTCACCCAAGTGATCCCCCATCTTCCGTGTGTTTCTCTGTTCCATCTCATTGTTTTCCCCAATAATCTTAAGACTTATTCACGATGTCTCACTCTTTGAAAGACATGACCAACAACTTCCAAAAGTTGGACAAGTTTGAGGAGATCGATTTCCGGAGATGGCAAAAGAAGATGCATTTCATGCTCACCACTCTCAAAGTGGTGTACATGATCATCCAAGACGTTCTGGTGGAGGGTGAATACGAGATGGCGGAGCAAACGAGGCGTCGGCTCAAGATGAAGAACGACAACTACATATGTGTAGGCCACATTCTCAACGGGATGACGGATCCTCTCTTCGACGTTTATCAAAATGTCGTGTCCGCTAAGGAGCTTTGGGAGATGCTCGAAGCTAAATATATGTCGGAGGATTCCACAAGTAAGAACTTTCTTGTTAGCCAATTTAATAATTTTAAAATGGTTGAAGGTAGAAAAGTTCTTGACCAATTTCATGAGATTCAACATATATTAAGCAATTTCAATCAACATAAGATCCACATAGATGAGGCCTATATTGTATCTTCAATTATAGGCAAGCTCCCACCTTCATGGAAAGAAACCAAAAGAACTTTAATGCATTCTAAGGAACCCATTTCTCTTGAGGGTTTGGCTAACCATTTCCATATTAAGGAAGAATTGAGAATACGGGATGACACCAAGGAGAATCCCTCCAAGGTTCATGTGGTTCAAGAGAACTCGAAGGGAACAAAGAACAAGAATAAGTATTAGAGCAAGAGCAACAAGAAACCAAAAATGGTTTGTTGGGAATGTCCGGTTTGGAGGAAAAAGCACGAGCTTACGAACAACAACACTAAGAATCATGGTGGTAAGAAGGGGTCTAATGGACCCTTCGTAGCCATGATAAAAGACCCTTGAAACACTAAGAATCATGGTGGCAAGGCACGTGTGTATCGAGCGTTCCCTCTTGAAGACTATCTAACTCGCCGAAGAGGGGAGGAAGCTTTTTATGGGCAATAACTCCCCGGTCAAGGTTGAAGGGATAGGACAAGTTGAACTTGTGTTTACTTCCGGAAAGACACTTCTATTGAATGATGTGTACTTGGCTCCGGAAATATGTAAGAATCTTGTTTCAGGTTTCCTTCTAAGTATGGTCTTAAACAAGTGTATGAAGGGGACAATTATGTTTTGTCTAAGGGAGGGGTCTTTGTAGGTAAAGGCTATGCATATGGTGATATGTTCAAGCTAAACGCTACTAGTGGCAATAAGACTAATGTTTCCGTTAACTTGCTTGGCTCTTGTTTAAATTCGTCTCTATAGCATTTGAGACTTGGACATGATAATTACAATAAGCTTAAGTACATGTCTAATCTTGATTTAATTCCAACTTTGGATGAAAAGATTGAGAAGTGTAGAACATGCATGTTGACTAAGATCACTAAAAGTTCCTTCCCAAGTATTATGAGAAATTTTAAATTGCTTGAATTGATTCATTGTGATTTAGGAGATTTCCATAGCACTCCTTCCATAGGAGGTAAAAGATACTATGTGACTTTCATTGATGATTTTTCTAAGTATTGCCAAGTATTTCTTTTGCATTCAAAAGATGAAACTTTAGACAAGTTTAAAATATACAAAGCTAAAAGTGAGTTGCATTGTGAGACCCAAATAAAAAGAATAAGTCTCACAAATAAAAAGAATAAGATTCGATACGGATGGTGAATATTATGATCCAAACTATTTTCAAGGTTGTGGTTTGGTGCATGAGACAACACCTTTCAAACCTCAACAAAATGGTGTGGCCGAAAGGAAAAATAGGACTCTAAAAGGAATGGTTAATGTTATGTTATCTTACTCCGGTTTAAGTGAAGGATTTTGGGGTGAAGCCTTATTAACGGTTTGATATGTATTAAATAGAGTTCCTCTCAAAGGGAACTCTAAGACCCCATATGAACTTTGGAACAAAAGAAAGCCAACTCTAAAACACTTTAGAGTATGGGGGCTGTCGGGCCATCGTAAGGATCCCGGAACCAAAGAAAAGAAAATTGGGTGAAAGAGGAATTGAGTGCATCTTTATATGCTATGCCTTTGAAAGCAAAGCCTATAAGTTTATGGTTATTGAACCAAATGAATACATAATGGTGAACACCGTAATAGTGTCAATAGATGCAATTTTTTATGAGACTCGTTTCTCTTCGATTCCTAGACCCAAGGATGTCATTCATGACATGGTTCCTAAGGATGTTATTCAAGAAACTCAACCAAATGTTGAGGAAATAAGGAGTAAGAGGATAATGAAATCCAAGGACTATGGCTCGGACTTCTTTGTCTATTTAGTAGAGGGAAACAGGAACTCTATTGAGTATAAGACTCTGTATATCTACAATGTAGACGAAGATCCTAACATTTTCAAAGAGGCCATGGAGTCACAAGATGCTTCCTTTTGGAAGGAAGCGGTACAAGATGAGATAGACTCCATTAAAGAAAACTATGTTTAGGTCTTAGTATATTTACCACCGAGATGTAAACCAATTACATCAAAATGGATTTTTAAGCGTAAAAAGAAAGTAGATGGTACCACAGAAAGGTTTAAAGCCCGTTAGTAGTAAGGGGCTTTACACAAAGGTATGGTATCGATTACTTTGATAATTATGCACTCGTGGCTAGGATTGCAACTATAAGAGTACTTATAGCTCTAGCCACAATCCATAAGCTAGTAATCCATCAAATGGATGTCAAGACGACATTCTTAAATGGAGAACTAGAATAGGAGGTGTATATGGAACAACCCTAAGGATTTGTTGAAAAGGGTCATGAGAAGAAAGTATGTAAACTCATAAAATCTTTGTATGGTCTAAAGCAAGCACCTAAGCAATGACATCACAAATTTGATGAAGTAATGCTTGGATTTGGCTTTAAAATCAATGAGTCGGATAAGTGTGTCTATTCTAAGTTTGAGAATGGAAAGGGGGTGATCATATGCCTATATGTTGATGACATGTTGATATTTGGTACCGACATGGAACAAGTTGAGAAAACTAAAAGTTTTCTATCCGCCAAGTTCTCTATGAAGGACTTGGGAGAGGCGGATGTGATACTTGGTATCAAGATCATTAGAAATAATGATGAAATAAGTCTAACATAATTACACTATATAGAAAAGGTGTTAGGAAAGTTTCACAAGAGCTCTTATGTGGCAACTACCCCATTTGATCCAAACATCAAACTAAGTAAAAATGATGATAGGCCAATTGCCCAATTGGAGTATCCCAAAGTCATAGGTAGTTTAATGTATGATATGACTTGTACTAGGCCGGATATAGCCTTTGCGGTAGGGAAGCTTAGTAGATTTACTAGCAACCCAGGCAAGGAGCTTTTGCAGGCCATAAGAAGAGCTTTGGGATATCTCAAACTTACCCAAAACTACAACTTGTGTTTCAAGGGAGAACCTTTGGTCTTAGAAGGATACTCCGATGCAAATTGGATAAGTGACAAGGATGATTACACCTCAACTTCCGGTTTGGTGTTTCTACTTGGTGGATGTGCTGTTTCATGGGGTTCTAAGAAACAAACATGTATTTCGGATTCCACCATGGCTTCCGAGTTCATAGCATTGGCCGCCGCTTGTAAAGAGGTGGATTGGATACGAAACTTGTTGTTGGAAATTCCTCTATGGAAAAAGCCTATGGCTCCAACAACTCTTTATTGTGACAACAATGCCACAATTGCAAGTATCTATAATCGTGTCTACGATTGCAAGCCAAGGTACATTGGGTTACGACACGCTTATGTCCATCAACTCATCAAGGATGGAATTGTCGCGATAAACTATGTTAAGACGCATGAGAATTTGGCCGATCCCTTTACCAAGGGATTGCACAAGGACTTGGTGAAGAACTCATTAGGGGGATGGGAGTTAAGCCCACTCAAATGATTATCATCAACGGAGCTCCAACTCACGCTTGACACCTCTTGTCAAGCCTTGAGTTCAATGGTCGACAACGTTGAATGATAATGAGAACATCAAAACATTCAAGATAAATCATCCCAAGGACAAGATGATGCTCAAGAACCGTAATGTTCAAGAGAATTGAGTCTATGACTCATTTACAAACTTTGAAACGATGAGATGGGGAGCTCTATTACGGGGCGTAAAAGTCTACCTATGCGAGGACGTGAAGTGGGTCGCTTCGGATAGCCTAGGGCTGGGCTTGATCGTTCTCGTGGAAGGTATGGGACACATGGCCAGTTTGAAATAGTGTCTTTGTTTTAAGCAAGATTTTGGGTTGTGTGTGTGATATGTATCCAATTAGTTAAATAAGGATGTAAAGTTCAAGGACTTGTCTACTTATACATTCAAACTAATTGAAATTATGTACACTAAGTGAAATTTTAAGTTGAAAGGCACTTTCATAATGCATAACAACTCCTTGATTTCTCGGGTGTTGAATCTTTCTAGAAGTTGCCATTTATGGCGGGGGTAATTTTACCCAAGTGAGGGATCCCGGGCTATTTCAAGTGGTACTCTTGAAATAGCGGGGGATTGTTGGAGTATTTCAAGAGTTAAGAGGCACAAAAGTATAAGTTATAAGCATAGGATCGACCGAGGGATCGAAAATAAGCTTAACAAAGAAAAAGGGTTCAACACGGATCATGTCTAGTCTGACACGACCCGTGTTGGCGTCTAGAGAGCACAGAAAATGTGCACAGGATCAACACGGACCGTGTTGATTCAACACGGGTCGTGTTGGCCTCAACACGGACCATGTTGACCTAACACGGGTCGTGTTGAGTACAGTCGGGATTGATTTTGTAATATAATCTCATACTGGTTGCAAAGATTCATAGCTAATGACTATCAAAATTGTTTATCCAATATCGGAAAAAATAAAAGTCGGTTAAAGTTGAGGAAAATGATGTTTGACAGATTTGAAGCTTCATCAATTTTTCTTGGACTTCTTGATCTTCTTGTTGTATCTATGACAAGATGGAGTATTAACATAATAACGAAATGATTGATCAACTTGAATATGCTTAGGTGATAGGAAGTCTCATGTATGTTGTGGCAAGTTGTAACACCCCGGATGTATGGTTAAATATGGCTTAAAGGGATTGAAATGACTACTTATATCACCAAGGTGCACCTTCTTTTATGGTAGCTCATCTGTTGGGAACTCTTAGTTAAGCGTGCTTGGCTGGGAGTAGTTTCAGGATGGATGACCTCTTGAGAAGTTTTCCCAGGCAGCGTGTGAGCAAGGACGAAGCACACTGGAAATACTCGCAGTGATTTGTAGGGCCAGTCACCGATTCTTGAAACAGTTATCGGTAATGTCGCGGCCCGGGAGATGCTGGGGAGTTATAGATGGTATTAGAGCCGACTCGCAACCGTGAGCTGCGCCAGTGGACGGGAGATTCATGGTCAATCACCTAGCGGGGAAAAGATTCTGGAGTGGATTGTGGCACATCGAGAACGTTGTGCGCTTAAGTGAGGGTGATTGTAACACCCTAGATGTATTGTTAAATGTGGCTTAAAGGGATTGAAATAATTACTTATATCACTAAAGTGCACTTTCTTTTATGGTAGCTCATCCGTTGGGAACTCCTCAGTTAAGCATGCTTTGCTGGGAGTAGTCTCAAGGTGGGTGATCTCCTGGGAAGTTTTCCGAGGCAGCGTGTGAGCGAGGACGAAGCACGTTGGAAAGACTCGTGGTGATTTGTGAGGCCAGTCATCGATCCTTGAAGCAGTTATCGGTAATGTCTGTGGCCCGGGAGGGGCCGGGGCGTTATACAAGTACAAGGCCAGATGTTGCGTATGTAATTGACAAGTTAAGTAGAGATACAAGTAATTTAGGCTATATACATTGATTTGTGGTTCAGAGAATATTAAAGTATCTAGTCGATGCTCAAAGTAACCTTCTTATTGATAAGGGAGAGCCTTTGGTACTAGAAGGTTACTCTGATGCAAGTTGAATAAGTGAGAAAGAAGATTACTCTTCTACTACAAGATCAGTGTCCCTTTTAGGTGGTGGTGTGATTTCTTGAAGTTTTAATAAACAAGCTTGTATAGAAGACTCTACCATAGCTTCGGAACTAATAGCATTATATGCTACATGTAAAGAAGCGGAATGGCTAAGGAACTTGTTATTGGAGATCCTACTTTGGTATAAGCCAATGACACCTATCACTATTCATTGTGATAGTAAAACTACTCTTGATGTTGCGTATAGTCATGTTTACAATGGCAAGTCAAGACATTGGTTTAAGACATGTCTATATTCATCAGTTAATCAAAGATCTAGTAGTAACTTCAAGGTTTATCAAGTCAAAGAAACATTTAGCGAATCGTTAACCAAAGGGCTATCTAAAGACTTGATAACAAGTACTTCAAAGGAGATGGGTTTACGTGTAGACCAAATCTCTACTAGTTACAACGACGACTCAACTCTACAATTAGTATAATGCCAATATCTAAAGTTCAAATGAGTACATAATTATCAAAAGTAGTAGGAGACATCAAATTTTTTTTATATATTTTCGAAGACAAGTAATGCTTGAAATATGTAATGATAAAAGGTTGAATGGTGACAGTCTTAATAGACTTTTTGGAAGCCTAATTATAGATGTAATAAAGTATGAAAGAGCACCTATGTAAGTGTTATGTGTGACTGCATAAAGGAGCTTAAGTCTAAGGTTTTGAAACACTTATGAAGGATAAGGACACAAGGTTGGATAATAGTGTCAGGTATTAACGCTTAAGAATAAAGTTATATGTGTGTTATGAGCACGATTGATCAATATGAATACAAAGTTCAAAGACATGTATACTTTGTGATTCAGGTCAATTCTAGCGTATATACACTAATTCAAAGTTTAAAGAACAATCTACTTCCAATAGTCATGTAGTTTATGTGTTTCTCAGGTGATTACAAGTTAAATGTTTCAAATGGCAAGGGATGTTTATCCTTAAGTAAGAATCCAAGCTAATTTCTAGAGGTTTTTTTTCATACTTTTGAAATGGCGGGGGATTGTTGAGATTATTTCAAGAGTGTATAAGTGGATTATATAACATGAGAAACCATGTATGACAAGTATAAAGATCATATATAAGCAAAATACAAGTAATATGATCACCACATACTGTGATACTGATTTGGATCTGACATGGGTTATGTCATGGTCTAGAGACTTAGAGAGCATGAAAATTAGCAACAATCTCAACAAATACCATGTCTAGAGTATCATGGACTGTATTGACCCTGCCACTGGTCGTGTCACCCAAGACATGGTCCGCAACAATGTCCAACTGTATATTTAGTGATCAACGACTATATAATCCAGATGATTAAGGCATAATCTCTAATTAACATCACAATATTAACCCCGACACCTACATTATCATTATCCTATGTGGTCAATTGACTTAGTCAAAGTCATGATTCTCATTAAAGATCCTAATTAAGTCTTTGACTAAGGGTTAAGGGGCCTAAGATGACTCATATAAGTAGAAGTCATTTGCTAGCGATTTGGATACAAAATCATCTAATCACAACCTTTTCATTCTTGTTTAGATTGTTGATATACTTGAGTGTATCAAGTGAGAAGCAAACTTCTTGAGTGTGTTAAGTATCAAGTTTTATCTCTTTGAACATTCAGGGTATAATAAATAATTCTTAAACAAAGCGAGTTCGTTCACGACTCTTAGTAATATCATAAGTGAGATAACTATTGATTTCTATACCAAATCCCCTTTCCTCCAACAATTATTTTGTAAAGAAGAGAGTATAAGATTTTTTTTTTTTAATGGTTGAGAGTACTATTATCCTTTAACTATAGTAAAAGGTGCAGTTTTTTTTATTGGTTGCTCTGCCTGCTTACTTGATTGTTTGTGTTTACATACAAATTTACTATTTTACCATTGGATATAATAAATAATTGACAACTTGCCTTTATCTTATGTACGGGTCGGGTGTATTTTGATTTCGGGTAAATTTTACTCTAAAAACATGACTCAAGTGTATTACATATTCAAGTAAAATTGGGTCAGATGTTCTTCTATAGTAAATTTTTTTGTAGGGTATATACGAGGTCGGATGTATTTTGGTTTCAAGTAAATTTCACTCTGAAAGCATGGCCCAAGTGTATTTCGGGTTTAGGTAAATATGATCGATTGTATTTCAAATTCAATAAGTACGGGTTAGATGCTCTTTGGCAGTAAAAATTTCTTAACATACGACAATCTTTAAAGGATTTTATGGTTGTATGGAAACTAAATTGTTATACATTGTATCTAAAAAAATAAATATAATACTATATATAAATTACATAATATTGTATAATTATTTGTAATTTTTCATATTTATCATAATATAAGGCAATATCTACTTAATATAATAAATTTAATGTACATTCTTACACCAAACTTATATTGCAAAACTATAATTTCTAGTCCGTGTTTTGTACGGGCATTCTTTACTAGTTTTGAGAATAATGTGAAGTTCAAAAATATTATTATAAGATACAAGTTTGGGTAATAAATTATATACTGAGACTGTGTGTTTTTTTTATATATTTGAGATAAAGAGTAAATGCCTCGTTCTTTTGCGCGTTAACGCAACTAACCGCACCGTAAATTACCGCAACCTATCGCAATACACCGCAAATTACCATTACTTTTTTGCTATTTCTAGCGCAACTTACCACAATTTACTGCAACTTTTTTTTTTTTGAAATCCTCACCATTAATATTAGAGTATTGCAAGTTTATCAGTGAGTACATAGGGACTGACTCTCGGTGGGCTTGAACCCAGCCATATACATTCCTCCACCCCTTCACTTAGTCTAGCAAGTGCATGTGCTACATAGTTTCCATCCCTCTTTACATGGGACCAGTTACATGAGGGCAAAAGCTTACTGAAATAGATTACATCTTCTACCACCAGGTCAAACTCTCCCATATCAACATTTCCGGATCTTGCATTGGTGACGAGCTGTAGACAGTCAAACTCCATGATAACCCGGTGATATGCAAACCTCAATGCTAGCTTCAGTCCATAAACTGTTGCTTTTGCCTCTGCTATGTTTGCTGGCCATCTAGCTTTCACACCTTTTGCTTCTGCCACCAGGACGTCACCTTGCTCATTTCGGATGACGACCCCCAACCCTACGATGCCCTCCTTGTTACAGGCTGCATCTGCATTCACCTTCACCACACCCGCCTGAGGTGGCTTCCATTTTGTGCAATATTGTTCTAGAAAGGGTTGTGGCCCTCGTTGCATTTTGTTGGCGTCCACGAACTCGTTCACAACCCTTTTTATTCGCTCCGTCAACAGTTGGGTCGGTATTCTTTTCCACTCAAAAACTTCTTCATTTCGCGCTTGCCATGCTATCCACACTTGGAACAATGTCCGTTGGAGCTCCTCCGGTGATAACTTTTCCCACCAGGTCTTGAGTATGGAAGGAAAGTCAGCTTGGTTTTCTGTTAGCTGCAATGTTGTCCAGAGGGGTTCTATTTCTTCGCACTTTAGGAGGGCATGTACCGAGGTCTCGTCCGTCTTTTTACATCGAGGGCAGAGAGCATCGTCTCCCACATGTCGGTTCGGATAGGTTTGCTTTCGTCGGTAGAGTGTCTGAACCGAGCCTCCATAAAAGGTGTTTCACCTTCGGGGTGACCAGGGCCTTCCAAATTTTAGCCATGAGTTCATCAAAATCTTCTGCATCCACTGAGATCCCGAGCCAGTAAGCCGAGGGTACAACAAATTGGCCATTATTCGAGTAACACCAGGTCATAGTGTCCAGTGGTTGTTGTTCGCTGATTGGGATGGCTGCGATCAGCTTTCTGTCCCTGTCATTGAAAATCTCGGCAACCTTTTGCTCATCCCAGCTTAGCCCATCTTCATGTAGCAGCTCGTTGACCCTCATGTTCTCATCATTGTTGCCGATGAGAGTTGTTGTGTAATTTCCTTCTCCATCCACTAGTCATGGGTCTCCCCATACCTTAATTGATCTTCCGTCGCCGACTCTCCAGCATATCCCCATTCGGAGGACTTTTATCACTCCTTGGATGCTCTTCCAAGTGTAGCTCGGTCCGTACCCTTGCTTAGCATCCAACAGACCGGTTCTCGGGTAGTATTTCGCCTTCATCACCCTTGCAACGAGGGAGTCTGGCTTTGTAAGGAGCCTCCACCCTTGTTTTGCTAGTAGGGCATCATTGAAGACATCCAAGCGCCTGAAGTTAAGCCCTCTAAAACATCTCGGTTTGCATAGAGCGTCCCAGCTTCTCCAGTGTATCTTCCTTGCGCCGTCACTGTCTCCCCACCAGAACCTTGAAATCTGACCATGTATCTCCTCAACAAGTGTTAGGGGAATTTTGAAAAAACTCATAAGGTATGTAGGAATAGCCTGTATGATGGCCTTGACCAAGACTTCTTTTTCGGCCCTTGTTAATAGCTTCTTCTTCCATCCTTTCAACCTTTTCCAGATCCTCTCCTTGACTCCTTCAAAAGTTTCTTTCTTTGATCTCCCAGTCAGCGTGGGCGCCCCGAGGTACTTGTTGTGTTTCTCAACCCTCTTCATGCCTAAAATTTGTGTTAATTCCTATTGCCTGGCCTCATCCACCCGCCTACTGAATGCCTCTTCAGACTTTTCCAGATTGATTTTTTGCCCCGGACGCTTGCTCATACTCCTTGAGGATCTCCATTACTTTCCAGCATTCTTTTCGGTTTTCCCTTGTAAATAGGAGACTGTCATCGGCGAACAATAGGTGGGTGATAGTCGGGCCCCTCTGCTAGCACGAGCACCATGGATTTCCTTTTTTTCCGCCGCTCTTTGTATCATTCTTGAAAAAGCCTCAGCAACAATTATAAATAGATAAAGAGAGATGGGGTCCCCTCGTCGGAGACCTCTTTGGGGCACCACATTACCCCTTACACTCCCATTAATTACAAAAGAATAGGAAACGCTCCTAACGCATCTCATCGTCGCGTCAATCCATCCCCTGTAGAAGCCCATTTTTTGTAAAACCTTCTCTAAGAAATCTCATTCCACTCTATCGTAGGCTTTACCCATGTCCAACTTAAGGGTCATGACTCATTTCCTACTATTAGACCGCTTCTTCATGGTGTGGAAGATTTCATGGGCAATGATTACATTATCCATTATAAGTCTGGACGGAATAAAGGCACTTTGGTTCTCCGAGATGACACTGGTTAGGTGCAGTTTTAACCTATTTGCCAAGGTTTTCGAGGCAATTTTATAGAGTACGTTGTAGAGGCTTATAGGTCTAAATTTTGAGACAGACTTAGGGCTCTTAACCTTTGGGATAAGGGCAATAAGAGTCTCGTTGGTTGAGTTTAGGTCAACAGTACCATTTATTAAGCCTTTGACACACTCAATAACGTCATTGCCAACAATATGCCAGAATTTTTGATAAAACACAGCATGCATACCATCGCGTCCTTAAACGCAACGTACAAAAGAACAGTGCTAAGTGATAGAGGATGAGAAAGGTGGAAATTGTTGGATAAAGTAAAAAAGTGTAGGTTATTGTTTGAAAAAGCAAGTCACATAATTAAAGGAAAATTGGATTCTAATCATTCCTACTTTTGCAAATTGGATGATGGTGGTAAAAAAAAAAAGGATTGTAGTGGGACATTTTCGAGAGTATACCCTAAATATCATAGATTTTGTGTTGCATTTGATTCAAAACTTAGTATAACACTTTAACATGATTTTTAATGAATTTACGGCGTTTCTCCCAATTTTTTTGATTTTTTTTTACTATTTTTTCAAATTTTATTCCTTTTAAAAAATCATAATAATTTCTCAGAGTCTCAAAAAAATAATTTAAAAATTGTTTTAATAATTACACTCCATTACGTTTATAGGGGCAGGAACGAAAAAACAAAAACAATATAGGATAGGAATGAAAAAAATAAGAAGAATGTGAAGGTGGATATGGTACCACTACAATCCAAATTTTTTTTTTTTTTTTTTACCATCAGAATACAAAGTGAAAATAAGGGACCACCATCATCCAATTGGCAAAAGTAGGGATTATTAGAATCCAATTTTCCTAATTTAAATATATAAAGTTTTAAATATATAGTTTATGATTTTTAATAAGATATTGTGAGTAACACAAGTCACACTAATTATACATATATGAATGTTTAAATACATATCATGAGTGAAAAAAGTGAGATAGATAGGACAAATGGGAAAAAAGTGAGAGAGAAGGGACAGATAACCATTAAAGAACATAGTCTTAACACTATGCATAATATTTATTATTTTATAATTTCAATTCAATTTTTCAATAGGAAAAAAGTGAGATAGTCTTATCCCTGCACCATAAAAGAACATAGCCTTAACACTATACATAATTGTAGACACCAGGATTTGCACCGACATAATCCCGACCCGTCAAATTTCCGCAAGTCAATTGGGTCGAACACCAAAATGGGTCATTGGGCCCATGCAGTTGGCGGAGCAAGCACATCAGAACAAAATAGGCCACTACGTACTTGGAATAAAACCCGCGTGGGTTTTAACAAATAAAACCAGAACAAAGGCGGCCCAGAAGCAGATCCGACCCAAGCGATTACAAAACCTGCGGGGGTTTTCTACTACCCAGGGCGCGTCGTTTTGATCGGTCCACGTCAGTGATCCGTGTGAAGGATATAAAACCCAAGTGTGTTTTCTCTTCAAATGTTGGCGCCAAAACAAAGTTGACCTTCTGCCTTGACTTTCAAAACCCGCATGGGGTTTGGGATTACATAAATTGCATGGCATGATCTTAGGGATGTGCCTCCCTTCATTTTCCCTCCAAATCTCCACCTCCTTCACCTATGAATACCCCCACCTTTTCACTCTCATATCATCAACTACTCTCACCAAATTACCACCATTATACTTAAATTCTCACCACATTATCCTTACTCTACTCAAATTTCATACCAAAACTCTCTCAAAATCCTATCTCTAATACTCGCATAAAGTTACCACTTCCATATTATCCCCCCACCATCCTCACACTCATCATTCCATCCATCAAGTCAAGGCGAAGTCAAGAAATTCGACTGGCGCATTCGGACTTCCGAATTCGAAAGAGGTTCGCTTTCATTATTATCATTGTTTAATCATGTAATTTGTACATTAATTCCTTTACTTGTACATTTTTTTTTGTAAATAAAAACCTCATTTTATATTGCATGATGATAATATAATTCCGCGAAATTAATTGAACTTCTCCCCGCTTTCTTTCATTTCAATGTCGATTCTAGTAAAGTCTGTTTTTTGACAGGCGAATTTGAGAGTTCTTATAACTCTCAAATTTGTAACCTTACCCCCGGACTTAGAATCGGGTTTCGTAGACCGGAGTTATTTTTATTATTTTCGTGGTTTGTCGATTTCCTTAAATCGGTTGGCGACTTTTAATTTCTTTATAAGTCGTTTAATTATTTAAAGCATACAGATTTTACACCAAAATAATTTAAAAAATAGTTTAATATTTCCTCTAACTAATCTAAAGTTAAAACCGAGAAAAAAAGGGCCAGAAATTAATAAAACCCCCGTGGGTTTATTAGTTTCAGCCCATCTTCTCTGGCCCACGGAAATGCACGGTCCAGCCCATGGACTGTTATAATTCTGTTGGGCCTGGGTCTGGTGTTTATGCCAATGTTGAATTATTTCTTGAAACGTTTCGGTGTAATTTCAAGTGTTTAAATAATAAAAACGGAATTATAAATAAATAAAGTTTCATCACCCCGAAAACGAATTTCAAAAATAAAAATATCCTTATTTAAGGATTAAGTAACCTTAGTCGGCTCCCAATCACATAAATAGCGCATCACGCGGAAAATGGGTGCACCCTTTTCCCGGGGTCCTACAATAATATTTATTATTTTATAATTTCAATTCAATTTTCAACTAGTTATTTTTTTCTATTAACACTTTGGACACAAAAATAAAAAAGAAAAGTAGGAGACTGAAATATATATAAATAATTTAATATTAATATTACATAACTTTTCATATAATATGATACCCAGCTAATTTATTTTATTAATTTTTTATTTTTTTATTAAATGCTCACTCCGTTTAAAAATAAATATTTTTCAAACTTTTCAAAGTTCATCTTCATTTAGGTCCTATTTTTTAAGGTTATAAAATTAAGCTATGAAAGATAACATTTTTTCTTTTGCCACAAGCTATGAATGATAACATAAGGCAATGTAATATAAGGAACGTTAGGTAAGACAAGTAGTGATGGTGGGTAAATGACATACCGTCTATTTCTTTTTCCTTTTTTTAACAAATGCCCTGTTCTTTTGTGAGCTTAAAAATAACTATCCTAATTTAACGTAATTTCCCAAAAAAACATATACTCTAAAAACACAATTTCCCAAAAAGTATCATAACATATCCTAACCTAACTATCCTAACTTGAAAATAATTCATACAAAGAATAGGGCCATTTTTTGTTAATTGAATAGGGAATTTCAAATATAAATTATCTAACAGTATAATTTTGTTCTTTTGGATAATAAGTAAGGTAATGTACGACTATACCTAACCTACCAATCAAAAAAGCAGAGTCTTAATAATTTTTCACACAATATTTTAAAAATATATAATTTTATACTTTTATAATAGTATTTTTTTATTAGGATTTTTGGATGATAATATACTGAACTTTTGGGGTATTGAATAATAATGCATTGAACTTTGACCTTGGACAATAATGCACTGAACTTTGAGGGGTGTTGGACAATAATGCATTCAGAACGATTTCGATGATAGCTCACTTGGTGGTGATCTTATGGGGCGAGCCGAGAAGATAATTGGCTAAATAATATATAAATTTATGACATGTCAGCTAATCTACACAAGCAAAGTTGATTTTATACAACTACAACAACAGTCTCTCAGGAAAAATACGTTTAAACAAATGTTATCTTATGTTTTTTTTTTTATTTTTTTCAAAGTTGATTCTCTTTGCTTTATGCATGGTTAGCTGACATGTCATAAATTTAAATATTTTTACGCCAATTCATCACCCCTACCTGCTAAGTAGGATTGTCACCGAGTCAGCCACTGCCGGAATCGTTATGGGTGCATTATTGTTCAACACCCCCAAAGTACAGTGTATTATTGTCAAAGTTAAAGTTCGGTATATTATTGTCCAACAACCAAAAAATTTAGTATATTAGCATCCAAAAACTCTTTTTATTATAAATTTTGTGATATAAATTTAAGACTGATAACGACAGATAAAAGAGGGGGAGGAGGGGGACAAGTAATATGAAGCGGATGTACAGTAGTTGATAAAGAGAATAAAATAAAATTGTTAAGTTGGGTCTAGAGATGTCGGATTCATTTTCGTGTCAAACTTAAACAGGTTTAAAATCTTCTGACCTGAACCTAACCCATTTATTAAACGGGTCGGAAATTGAAACTGTTTACCGTTTAAATTTTAAACGGGTTGACCTTATTTTGATATGTTTATCCGTTTAAGTAAATGTGTTAGAATAAAGTTACCAATTTACCCATTTAACCATTAAGGCCATGTCAAATTCATGGGTAAAAGCCAGTTGGGTAAAAGTTAAATTTTGGTAATTTTTGGTAATTTTTGGTAACTTTGGTAACTTTTGGTAAATTGATGCCAATATATCAAAATTAATTTTTTTGGTTTTTTTAAGTTTGGTAATTTTTGGTAATTTTTGGTAAATTTTGGTAAATTTAGATAAAAATTGGTAAATTTGGGTAAGTTAGACTTACCCATGAATGTGAGAGGGCCTAACTCACTTATACAAAATAATTCATTGTGGATCGAATTAATGACATATCATACCCAACAATTTCCATGATAATATAATTTGAATTATATATAACGAGATGTCTTTTAATTCATAGTAAAAGATAAATATAAGTTAAAATTACAAGTTTTACATATATTTTAAAGAGTATTGACTATAACTTTCACCTTAGTTTATTGATAAATGGTATAATTGGATAATAATTATGGAGCAAATGACTTGATCCATATGACAAGCCTCTAATTAAACGGGTTAAGTAGGATTTTTTCGTGTCAAAAATCCTAACCTGAACCTAACCCATTTAATTAACAGATTTACCGTGTCAACCCATTTAATTAAACGGATTGAAAATTTCTACCTAAATTCATTTAATATTGTGTGAGGTTCAGGTCGATAATCGTGTCGGATCAATTTTTCTATCTCTAGTTGGGCCTCCCTCGCCAGGGTTTGAGTAGAGCTAATGATGAGGATGAAGAAAGGTGGAGGTGAACTGGCGGAGGCAGCAGCAGAGCACAGCACAGCAGATGAGGAGTAGCAGGCAGCATCAGAGAAATGATAAGTGTAGTAGTGGAGCAG
Organism: Portulaca oleracea; assembly: GCA_029582165.1. Lineage (NCBI taxonomy): Eukaryota > Viridiplantae > Streptophyta > Magnoliopsida > Caryophyllales > Portulacaceae > Portulaca > Portulaca oleracea. The sequence goes on along the minus strand of CM055869.1, from coordinate 31,050,568 downwards.
GAATAGGAATAGGATGCAGGAGCAGGTAGTCTACTAGCCTTTGCTAACAGAGTTGAGTCTTCTCCAAAATAGAAATTTCCAGATATTTTTTGTCCTCTTCCATTTGACCAGTCTTCCTCCCTATCCCTTCCACTTCTCATATCTCTCCTTCTGTCCTCCCCATATCTTTTCATCTCTGCACCCTTACTCTCCTTTCTTTTTTGCTTTATGCACTATTCCCCCCTTTGTAATTTGGCAATTCTTTCATGGTACACTTGTTACAAACTTAGAATGACCAGACAATTTTTTCGGGAAAAGTTTTAGTTGGAAATACCCAATCGAATTATTTGGTCCCACTCCTTAGGATGAGATCAAAGGTATTTTAAAAAAGAAATACTACCTTCGTTTCAAATTAATTATCACTTTGACTAAATTTTGACCGTTAATTACTCACACATTATAATGAATTATAATATGAAAATTTCATCATTAGAAATATATTTTTCTAACAATTACAATTGAGGTAATTTTACATTGTAACTCATTGTAATTTGTGAATAATTAACGGTCAAAATTTAGTCAAAAATGACAATTAATTTGGAACGGAGGGAGTATATTGAAGAGTGAGTGCTTAGTTACTCAAAAATCAAAGTTCATTAGAAGCATGGTCTAAAATTTTTGAGAAATTTGTTTTTTTTTTATGATTACGTTGGCAATAATTCGACAAAAAAGAGATTATTTAGAGTGGGTTCTATGGATGACAGCGATGGAGTAGCAGATGGATGGATGGCTAGGACTAGGAGTGAACGCAAAAAGCCTAAATCGAAAATCAAAGCGGTAAAATCAAACTGGTTTGACCGGTTAACCAAATTGATTTTTGTGTGAAAAGTCGTTCGATTAACCAAATCGGTTTAACCGGTTTAGGTTTATGTTGTGAAATTTTCTAAAACGATTAACCACGGTTAACCAGTTTCAATTGATAAAAAAATCCTAGGTCTAAGGTTCTATTGTGCGCCGCTGCATTGGTAAAAAATGAGTGAGTTTTAAAATTTTAAAATTCCAAGCGAGAAAATGAGAAAGTGAATATCTTTTGACACGGTTAATCTTAAACCGCGGTTAACCGCACATAATATGCGTTTAATCGGTGGTTTCTGTTTGGTTTAGGTTTATAGATTTTGAAGTGGTTAACCGATTATCGCGGTTAACCGCTTTTACGGTTAACCGATTATGCCCATCCCTGGTTCGGACATCCTATTAGGGATAAGAAGGGCGTGAACACTCTGTACGTCGTATGCCTACCTTTTTTGAAACATTTCAAGTCGTTTTAATAGATGAGGGCGGAATTGTTAGAGCTAACGTCCCTTTTAGAAGATCGGAATGAGTATAGCGTTGAACAAGTAGGTGTAACTATTGAGTTTTATGGTGGCGAACTCAACATAATCAATTATAGCAATCCCACTACTGTGAAAAAATATGCTAGACGTGCTCAATTGGGTGAAATTTTAGATGGTGCTACTTTAAAATTCGATGGACATCATTTGTTTTATATTCTAAAATCTTGAACAAATTCTTTGTAATTTTCAAATTATTAATACAAGAATATTTGCAAATTTTAATGAATTATAACTTTTATTTCAGACTGCAAAAAAATTTCTTTATCTCAATTCCCACAATGGAAATCTTTTCTCTAAATTGGATTATCAAATATTAATGGATTTCATATAAAAAAAAACTTCTCTACTATTATATTACACTAGGCTTCAACCCATGCGATGCACGGAGTGAACTCAATTAATTATTTTTGAAATTTTATAAAAGTTATGGATGTGAAACTTACAGATGAATATTGAGGGAAACGTTTATGAATGTCAAACTTATTGATGGGGAATGTAAAGGATTATGTCTATATGATTCTGAAGTGCGATAAGATTGATCTTGCTTGCTTCTAGTGTAAATGAAAAAAGGTTTAATTTTGGGATATTTAGTATGTTGTTTGTAAAAGTAGATGCATAATAATAGGTTAAAATCCGAAAAATAGATATAACCTCTAACAGATGTGTTATATTTATGTAGATATCTACAATAACTCATGAATTCATTGACCTAACCGCAAAGGTCATATTAATAATCGAATTGGTAATGGTATTGAAGTGTACTTCGGATATTAAGGTCATTAGTTATGGACAGTTGTTGTTTTAGTGGTGTAATAAAATTAAAATTGAATACTACTGTTTAAGATTTCGTAGGACTCGTTTAAGGATATATTTTTTGATTTCTTAAATTGTAAATAAAATCTGGAAAGAAATAGAAAATAAAATACAATTAAATTAAAATTGAATACTACTGTTTGAAACTTAGTAGGACTTGTTTCGAATGTAACTGCTGTCAAGCAGACATGTATTAACGATATATTTTTTAATTTATTTAATTGTAAACAAAATCTGCAAAAAAATAGAAAATACAATACAATTTAAATTAAATTAAAGTTGAATACTACTGTTTCAGATTTAGTAGGACTCATTTTGGATGTAACTGTTGTCAAGCAGACGTTGATTAAAAATATATTTTTTAATTTCTTTAATTGTAAATAAAATCTGGAAAAAAATTGAAAATAAAATACAATTTGCCGCGCAGTGATTGGTTTAGACTCCGAGAATCGCTCCCGTGGCTTTATTTCATGAGCTCCATAATGATTTCAATTATTATTATTATTATTATTATTATTATTATTATTATTATTGTTACTATTATTATTATTTTGTCAAAATAATGCTGATATTTGGACCAAAATAATTTAATTCAGTATTTATCTATATTCTGATTGGTCAAAATCCGTACAATTAATCTCCTTTCTCCATTTAACGGGACCCACAAACTTTACTATTAATATTATATAAATACAGGCTATTATTATTATTATTGTTATTATTATTATTATAATTATTATAGGCAACACCAAAATAATTATTGTTATTTGCGCTAAAATAATTTAATTCAGAGTCCAAAGGAGTCAAGGATTAATGATACTTTCTAGTCTTTTTAATTTTAAAATAAAATCTGGATTGAAAATTTAAAAAAAAATCGAAAATAGAAATATATATATATATAATTTTCTACGATGTGATTGGCCAATTCCCCTACAGCCACTCCCGTGGCTCTATTTCGTGGAACCCACAATGATTTCTATCATAATATATAGATTATTATTATTATTATAATTATTATTATTATTATTATTGGCAACACCAAAATAATTAATATTATTTGCACCAAAATAATTTAATTCAGAGTCCAAAGGAGTCAAGGATTAGTGATCTTTTCTATTTTTGTAATTTTAAAATAAAATCCGGATTGAAAATTAAAAAAATTGAAAATAGAAAAAAAATATAATTTTCTATGCTGTGATTGGTCAATTCCCCTACAATCACTCATGTGACTCTATTTCGTAGGACCCACAATAATTTCTATTATAATATATAGATTTTATAAGACAAATAAACTGGTCCACTTTCAAAATTTTCAAGAAAAAACTATGAACTACCAATGTGATAAAAAAAAAAAATTATCTTCTGTTCCATTTTCACCTCTATCCTTAATGTGATAAAAGCTACGTTGACAAATTAACTCGTGCTTAGATTTGAACAAAATATTTCTTGCAGCATTGGTGCCCTATCAAGGGCATGTTCTTTTATATGGTGCGATGTAGTGTGGTAAAAAACACACACACACATATATATATTGGGATGGAGAGAGTATAATTTAGTTCTATAAATAGTTAAGTTACTATAAATATACATACATATATAGGATAATTGGATTTTAATAATCTCTTCTTTCACCAATTATATAACAATAATCTCTACTTTCATTTTGGATTCTGGTGGTAAAAAAAAATAAATAAAATGTATTCTTGTGAGGCACAACTGAGAATATACCCTAAATAGTAAATATCATAGGTTTTGAATTACATTTGATTCAAAACTTAGTATAACAATTTATTACGATTTTTAATGAATTTACGGCGTTTCTCCCAAATTTTTTCATTTTTTACGATTTTTTTTTACGATTTTTTCACCTTTATTCATTTTTGAAAAATCATAATAATTGATCGAATTCTAAAAAAATAATTTAAAAATTCTTTTAGTTATTACACTTTATTACCTTTCTAGGGGCAGAAATGAAGGGAAAAAAAACAATATGAGGTAGGAATGAAAAAAATAAAAAGAATGTGGAGGTGGAGGTGGATTTGATACCACTACAGTCCATTTTTTTTTGGACCACCAGAATCCAAAATAAAAGTAGGGATTATTGTTATACAATTGGTGAAAGTCAGGAATATTACAATCCAATTTTCATATATATATATATATATATATAATTCTATATTAAAGTGATGTGGTGCAGACTATAGTAAGACAAAAGTGATAGAGAACAAGTCATAGAGAGAATATGATTATAAATATTTTAAGAATAAAATAAGAAATAAAATAAAATAAAATTTTACAGCGAAAACATAAAAAATTCAACATTACTATATAAAATCCTAATAGTAAAAAATTAATTTGCAATTATATGATTTATAAAAAATTATTTTCTAGCGAATCTCCAGTTGAAACTTGAATGTTTATATATATTAATTTAAATAAATGAAAGCTAGTGATATTTTTTTTATTTTAATTGATATTAGTTGCATTTTTTACTTTTTGGAAAAGTTTAGTGATATTTTTTACTTTTTCAAAAAATTGAGTGACAGTTTATCCAAACAATATATTAATCGGTTCATAACTTGTTGTAGCAGATTTCAATGTCCGTCTTTATTATTTTGGAAAATTGAGTGACAATTACAATAATTTTTAAAAGACAGTGAAATTTTTAACTAAAATAGAAAGTTGAATAACATTTTTATTCACACATTCGAGGAAAAGAGGATGAGAATTCAGAAAATGATCACCAAAGTACAATAATCCCAATAGACACTTGTCTAGACTATAAATATGATGATACCTAGCCCTTTTCAAGTTCTTAATTCCATGCTCTAAAATTGACCGACTTGTGTCATGACATTTGGAAGAGAGAGAAGAAAAAAAGGAAAAATAAAAAAAATGAGAAAAAAGGGAGATTGGGTTGCTACTTGGGAAATATCTACTCTCCGACAAAATTTGACAAATTGAAGTATGTTTTTTACTTTTTTTTCCATTCAATAATTATTGTTTTTGCTTTTTTAAAAAAAGATAAGTATTATTTATCTCATCCTTAATTATAAAAAAAGTTAAGAAAACCCCAAGTGAGGTTACTGCCATTAACAATGTAGAGAGAGAAATATTAATAGTCTTAGGATCCGCCCTCCCTTGTCCCATTTAATTAGGTTTTCTCAAACACCTCTTATTGTACACTTAGGCACCATTCTTTTATGTGGTTAATTTGCGGTGCGATAAGTTGCAGTAGATTGCACTAAGTTGCGGTAGAAATAGTAAAAAAGTAATGGTAATTTGTGGTGAGTTGCGGTAGGTTACGGTAAATTGCGGTGCGGTAACTTGCAGTAGCGCATAAAAGAACGATGACTTAACTATTTTTTTATGGAAAATTACTTTGTAGTATTGTCCAAGAAAATGCCTTATACTTGACCTATGTTCTTTGGTTAGGTTATTTTTAGGTTTAGATGGATAAATTAGCATAAGTTGGGATAATTTAGGATAAGTTATAATGTTTTCTTGGGGAATTGTGTTTTTAGAGTGGATGCTTTTTTGGGGAGTTGTGTTAGGTTTGGATAAGTTTGGATAAGTTTGGATAAGTTGGGAGAGTTATATCCAACCTAACCAACGAACAGGGTCTTGGTGTATTTTTCTTTTAGTAAGATGTTACAATCGATCAAAGTACATTTGACCAAGAAAATAATTTCAATATAGTCCTTTGAGTAGGTGTTGTAAATTGTTTTGTCAAATATTTTGTTTGCAAATTTTTTTTTACCTAAGAAATAAGCTACATAAACTAATGCAAATCTAATTGGATACTATGGAGAACCCAACTCGAGATAGGTTCACGTATGCATCTATGGGAGTTTACGGAGGACGATTCAAATTAATTGAAACTTACTACAACTTTATACATACATACATGTACAAAAATCATAAGAAAATATAATTAGTAAATCAGTATATTAAAATAATAATTAGTTAAATAATTTGGAGTAATTAAGTAGGAAATTACCTAAATAAAATGAGGAATGGGTTGAGTATAATCGGGCTTGGAATAAAAGAGAAAAAATGGTTAGAGATGTTATTTGTCATTTCTCTCTCCTCCCCTTTTTACTCTTTAAACGGGAAAAACAGAACTAGAGAGAGACAGGGAACAACGGTGAAACAGGGGCAAAAGGGCCACGACTGTTGGTTTCCGGAGGGAAAAAATGGTGTTAGTGCGGGCTATGATGTAGGGATAGCTGAGATTCACGGTGGTGGTCCAAAATTGGTGGCTCGTGGTTTGGTTGACATGTGACAGGGCAGAGGAAGATAGGTTTTTTTCGACAAGTCCTCAGCTAATTCGTTATGTGTTAACTTTGATTGGATGGATTACAGTTGTGGGTATGGACGATTTGGTTCGACTTGATAGTATTCCAGATGAGTTAGATTTTATTTTTGGTTTGTGTTGGTGGTGGTCTGAGTGACGAAGGGTGGTGGTGGAAGCATTATATGGGTTAGTTTGGCGATAGGAAGCGACAATAGTGGTGATCAGAGTGGTGTTGGAGGCATAGGTGGTGGCTGATGGTGGTTTTTGTAGTTGTATACTTGTATGTATTTTTTTTTTTTTTGTGAAATGGTGATATGTTCCGTTGAGGCCCTGTTCTTTTCTGCGGTATTTTGGGGTATGGTGTGGTGAGGTGTGGTGGAATTGTGGTGGGTGTGGTGGAATTGTTGTAGGTTATTGGTATGTGGGGTAGATGAGGAGAGAGAATGTAAAAAGTATAGGAGAAAAGTGAGAAGAGAGAAAAGTGAGGAAAGAGAAAAGTAATGATTTGTGGTAAAGTGTGGTGAGTTGTGGCAAACTGCGGTATGGTACTGCAGTTTGCCAACCGCAGAAAAGAACAGGGCCTGAGTTTGTATTGTAAACCTCACAAAACATCATGGTAAACCCACTTGGTCATGTTTACATATGCCCCTACGCGAGTTAACCAAATTGTTATCAATATAACTAAAAACAGTAATAATAATAATTCTAAATAGGGGCAGACTTACCACTAACACCCTATTTCATTGCCAAAAAAAATCAAAATTAATTTCCTTGGCGAAACGTACTTGATTGATGGCAACTAGATATGTCAATTCGGTCGGGTGGACGAGTTTCGAGTTGGGAATATATCGGTGTTGGGTAAATATGAGTCGGGTGTATTTCGAGTTCGGGTAAATACAGACGGTGTATTTCGGTTTTGGGTCAACCCAATGGGTTATCATTGCGACCTTTTGCGACCTTTTTTCCGTTTTTTCTTTTAAAAAACGATCTCTAAAATTTACTTTTTATACAAAATACATAATAAAATATGATTATCTTTTAGTAACGATAGTGCAGGAGGCAAAAATTTGTTAGCAAATCAGAAAATGACACGTGGAAAATAATTTAAATTTATTTAGCTGCCACGTGTTAAATTAATTACGGTGGTCCATTTAATTAAATTTTAAATGGAAATATATCATGGCCAATAGCTTCGCGACACGTGCCAATTATGATGCAGAAAATCATAATTATTCCTTTATTTTAAATAAAGGGATAATTAATTAATTTGGGCCCAAACCCAAAGCCGACTCAAACCCTAGGCAACCCGAGGCCTCCAGAGCCTATAAATAGGGGTCTTCTCCCTCATTTTCAACACACTCTGCAGTCTACACCCGGCAATATTCGGCATTCTGCACTCCAAAGGTTTCAGAAGATCAAACTGCTAGCAGCCTCCAGCTACTAAGCGCCAAGGATCGAAGTTTGCAAAAGCTCAAGATCGAGTCTCCAAGACTCTACCACATCAAGATCAAGAACTGATTCAGAGTTCTTCACCAAGACCTGCAAAATCTTCAGAAGATCAAACTACAAGCGACCTCTAGCTACTAAGCGCCAAGGACCAACGTCTGCTAGTTCGACAGCTTCTGTTCTTCGCATCAAAGACTGCAGTCATCTTCTTCGTTTGGTTCATCGATCGAGATCAAGCACTCAAGCCCTCGCATCCAAGAACCTGAAGAACTATTGTTCAAGACCTTTAGCTATCAAGCAAGGATCAACATTCAAGACCTTCAGCTCAAGAACTGCTACAAGAGTTCTTCAGCTAGACCTGCATTTGAGATCGAGATCAAGCGTCCGTGCCCTCGGCTCACCCAAATTTCAGGAGAACGAATCAGAGGACTACTTTATTGTATTTAATACAGAGATTGTACCGCTTACATTCAAATATTATTACAAATTAATTTGTTTCTCATATTTCTTGTCTTTATTTATTTCAGGCTCGAAATTTGTGTTTACAAATTTGGCACGCTCGGTGGGACATCTCTGCCTCTCATCTCTTTCTCCAAGAAGTCAAATTCCACCTTCGATTCAAGTGACGTGATGGCTGTCAACATGGAAGAAAAGATTGCTCAACTTGAGGCTATGATGAACAAGCTCGCCAGGGAAAGTGAAGAGAAAGATAAGAAAATCAGCGAACAAAGTGAGCAGATCACAAAACTAATGAAGAAGATAGAGAAACACTCGTATGAAGAATCTGATGAAGATTCAGACAAAGAGGAATCTGACAAAGAGTCTTCCAAGGGTGATGGCGATGGGGAAGACAAGAAGAGCAACTCATCTTCAGAATCACTGACGGTGGAGCAGATTCAAAACTTGGGGCAAATGTAGTGAGGGCTCAACTCAGAGAGGGATCAAACAAGACCTACTTGTACACAAAGCCATACACAAAGAGGATCGACGCCCTTCGAATGCCACGAGGATATCAGCCCCCGAAGTTTAAGCAGTTTGATGGAAAGGGTAACCCTAAGCAGCACATTGCACATTTCATCGAGACTTGTAGTAATGCTGGCACGAAAGGAGATCGGCTAGTGAAGCAATTCGTCCGCTCTCTGAAGGGGATTGCATTCGAATGGTATACGGATTTAGAGCCCGAATCTATCAACAGTTGGGAAGAAATGGAGCAAGAGTTTCTCAACAGGTTCTACTGCGCTCAACGGGTCGTCAGCATGATAGAGTTGACAAACACCAAACAATGGGAGGGCGAACCAGTACTTGACTATATCCATCGTTGGAGGGCTCTTAGTCTTGAATGCAAGGATCGCCTCACCGAAGGTTCAGCTGTCGATATGTGCGCTCAAGGTATGCACTGGGATTTACTCTACGCCCTCAAGATGGTCAAGTCTAAGACCTTTCAGGAGTTGGAGACAAAGGCACATGATATGGAGATCACCATAGTAAGTCTTCTTAGTGTAGCCTCCAACTCTGTAATCTTTTCTTCCACGTTGGAAGCGCCAGTTGTCATCACTGGCATGATGACAGTTTGAGTAGACTCAATTTCAGCCTCCGAGAAGATAGATTCCTCTTCAGTCATTGGGGAAGAATCTTCGCCGGAGTAGTCTTGGCCTTCAAAGTCCTCAGACTCGAAGATCGGGTTGTTGTGAGTTTGGAGTTCGTCCATTCCACGCGGGGTAGTCATGACTGAGTTGAAGGTATTTGCAGTGCTTGGCCTCCGAGAGTGAGGAGTCATTTGAGGCACTCCCTGAAGGTTGGAATCAACAGCTATATTCTTCCGTGACGGGGTTGGTGACTTGGTAGTTGGTTCTTCTAGCAGAGCAGAAATTGCAGCAGCAGCGGCGACAACCTTCGCCATCCTTCGAGTCATTACTCCGCTTGATGTAGCACTCGTAGTCGTCGACCCTTGGGATGAAGCTTAAACGCTCCACTTTGTTGAGGGTTGAGAAACAACATTCTTGGGTGCCAAGTTAAAGTTTAGGAAAGCAAAGATGTAGCTCCTGAGCAAGAGCCTAAACTGTTCACCAAAAAAAAAAAAAGAGATTTCATTTTCAATTCATTTGCACTTTAGTTACTTTCAGTTTTATCATTGTAATACTCCTGGCCCGCAAGAGTAATATAAACTGTGTACGACTAATTAATAAATAAAATTTTCATTTCTCCTTGTTTGAACTACGTTTGGCTTGATCCTTATGAATATTTCATTCTTATGGTACGTAGGCAATTTGGGGTCCAGACCCAAATATAGTCATACACAAGAAAAAAAAAATCAATCACAGGCCACCAAATTTTGAAGACTTTCAAGTCAACAAACTTTAAGGACTTACAAGTTAGTAAATTCAAGACTCACAAGTCAAAGTTCAAGACTTTCAAGTGAAAGACTCTCAAGTTGTACAAGTAGAGCTCATAAGTGACGGGTCTAAACCCAAAGCTTTCAAGTCGGACTCTCAAGTCACCAAAGTTAAAGACTCCCAAGTCGAAATTAAAGACTTTTAAGTCAAGGACTCCCAAGTCAATCAAACAAAAGACTCTCAAGTTACCAGATTCACCGACTTCCAAGTCAATGGAAATTAAAGACTTCCAAGTTAGTAAAAATTAAAGACTTTCAAATCAACAAACTTCAAGACTCTTAAGTCACCAAGTCTCTTGACTCCCAAGTCAACAACAAGATAAAGACTTCCAAGTCAGTCTAACTCCCTCACCAACTAGCCTCATGACTCCCAAGTCGACAAAATGAAAGACTTACAAGTCAATCAAATTCAAATCAACAAATACGAGGACTCACAAGTCAAGATCACGACTTCCAAGTCAATAAAATTTGAGATTCCCATGTCAACAATGCATACGACTCTTACGTCAGCAAATCCAAAGACTTTTAAGTCAACAAACTTCCTGACTCTTAAGTCATCAAACCCATCGACTTCCCAGTCAGCAGCAAAAAAATCGAAGACTTCCAAGTCAGCAAAAATTGAAGGCTTCCAAGTTAGTTAAGTTCAAGACTACCAAGTCATTAAAATCAAATTCTAAGATGAAGAGAAAAGACTCCCAAGTCGCTCCCACACAAGATTCATGAGTTCACGACTCTCAAGTGAAAGTGCATGACTCATACCTCAATAAAATTTTCTGACTCACAAGTTAATAGGAATGCAGGATTCCCAAGTCAAGGCAAGCAAAGACTCTCAAGTCAATACAAGACTCTTAAGTCAGTAAAGTCATAGGTCACACATGCACGACTCCAAAGTCGACAAGATTAAAGACTTCTAAATTATCAAAAGTGTTGGCTTTCAAGCTGCACTTTGACATGTTAGGATCCTCATGTAGGTGGTTTACTTAAAGTCAACACCATTAATGGAATACTCAGGTTGGTTGAGAACTTCCTTCAAGCATGCAGCGGGCGGGGGGGGGGGGATCGTAATCATGTCGGCCGACTTCCGCTCCAAGACGATGTCATCGTCCTTCAAATCAGAGGCGCTGACTCCATCAACCCAAACTGTACTGACGTTTTTGAGAGAGTTGTCTATGACAACTCTATGTCAATAGGCTGAGGAGTGTTCCACTTGCGGCGAGGCACTGGCTCTGTCGACCAAGGTCAGTTCTGAAAAGAGACACCTCAAAGATGTCTAATACGTCAGAATGTCCCTGAGGAGTAAACAGTAAACACGATGACGGCTCTGTCGACCCAGGTCAGTTCTGAAAAAAGAGACACCTCAAAGATGTCTAATACATCATAACGTCCCTGAGGAGTAAACGCGATGGCGGCTCTGTCGACCCAGGACAGTTCTGAAAAGAGACACCTCAAAAATGTCTAATACATCAGAACGTCCTCGAGGAGTAAACACGATGACAGCTCTGTCGACCCAGGTCAGTTCTGAAAAGAGACACCTCAAAGACTGTTGGGAATGTCCCGACAATGTTCGATATATACAGAGATTAAACCAAAGTAATATAGTAATTATATATCTTGCTAGAGACCTCTATAATTAGTAATTAAATATGTTTAATTATAACTATATTATTTGGTCCTACTGGGTCACACAAGTCAGTGCCCTGGAACAATGTATGTATCCTAAATGATATTGTATCAAGTTTAGAAAAGTTGGAAACTGATTTCTGTGAGAAATCAGCCCAACACGGACCGAATTGGGCTCAACACGGACCGTGTTGAGATACCACGGTCCGTGGTGTCCATGGGCCAAATAATTGGACTCTCTGGAGTCCAACACGGACCGTTTTGTTTCAACACGGACCGTGTTGGGCCCAGAAACGCGCCGTTGTCTTTAATCGGCCCTTTAGGGTTTTGAACCCTTTCCCTAGGTTTTCTAAACACTATATAAAGGGGTCTCTGGGAGAGATTATTCTACACCAACTGCCTTCGACTCTTAGAGAGATACCGGGGTGATTTCCTGAGTTCCTCTCTCTTTTAGTTTGCAGTTCTAGTTTCAGGAAATACTATCAGTTTCCTGAAACAATCTCACATACATCTTAGATTGAGATTCGTCTCGATCAGGTCGATCTAGCAATCGGGTTCCCGGAGTGCTGTGTGGACTTTTCAGTAGAGGGTTTCATCATTGGAATCTGGAAGGTCAACCTCTTCTTTAGCAGGAATTAGCGATCAGGTATAATTACTAAAGCCTCTGCAGTTGTTTTGATTAATTGTTTATAACTGTTATAATTTTCCACCAATTAATCTGTATCTGTTTAGGAAATAGATAACCTAAAACCTAACAGTGGTATCAGAGCCACCAATTGCATGTTAAAGTATTGTACTTGTATTCATAATTAATTTTGTCAATAGTTGAATTATATTATGAATATGCTAGAATAGATTTATGCCTAAATTTTGAATCTTTATGAAAGTTTTAATGTTCTTGATAGTAAATCTGAAATTTTATTGTAAAATTTCATGCTTTGTTATTGCTTATTTCTTATTGCCTTTCATTAATCGATTTTATGTTTGTTTAATTGTTAAATATAGCATGAACTCGATTTAATTTTGAATGTTTTAGAAGCAATCACGTTTAATGTTGTTAAACAGTAGGCAATACATGAAATAGGTTTAAATTCGCAAAATAGGGTTTTGTAGAATTAATTTTCTGATTTAGTTTATTTACGGTAAACACGAAAAATCGAAATAAAATATCAAACAAACTCGAAAATTTCTGAAATTTCTACTGGAGGTGTCTGGAAGTGTTCTGGACTTCCCATAACTTTTGTAGATGTTTTCCAATTAAAATGGATTTTTAATTGAGTTTTCAGATTTGAAGTGAATTAAAATTCGTTTAATTCTCTGAATTTTATAAATTTGTAAAACTTCTGAAATTTTTACAGTAGGTTACTGGGTAACCATACTTTTAGGGAACAATTTTTCCGTTAATTTATCCGATCAAATTATATTTTTTAATTTAGATTTTCAGATCTCAGAGAAATAAATTTGTTGCTTCTCTGAATTTTGTATATTTATTGAAATTTGCAAATTTTCTGAAAATTTTACAGTAGGTTACTGAGTAACCATACTGTTATGGATAAATTTTTCGTGAATTTTCAAAATCGTTTACTAATTTTCCTTTAATTTCCAGATTAACAGAAAAGTATAATTGTTTACTTTTCTGAATTTTATTCTAATTTTCGAAATTTTATAAAAATCTGAAATTTTTACAGTAGCATATTAGATGAACCTACTGTATAGAAAATTATAAAATTTGATTTTTAAACCTATGGGACTGTTGTTATTTATTTTCCTCTTAAATGGAGAATTTAAAATGTTTAATTCCCTAAAATTTTACAATCTTTTGAAAATTGTTAAAATTCTGGAAAATATTCATATTGGGTTATTAGATAACGCTGTGATATGAAATCTTTAAATTCGATAAGTTATGATAGTTTTATTTAAGTTTTTCATTCACGAAATTAACTAAATCGAAGCAACACGAATAGTGTTGCCGTGATTTGGTGAATTCGTGTGTTTTAGGGTTTGTAATTAATTTTAGAAATTAATTATTAAATCCTATTACTACTAAATCAGATAATGGGCATAAAATCTATTATTTTGTAAAGTTTAGGAAACTTACAATATCTTTGAAAGATATAGTATCTTTGAAAGATATAGTATCTTTTAGACTCCTTAATTTTAGGAAAGTCAAGTATTTTGTATGTATAGGTATAAAATCCTAAATCTGTTTAGGTAACTAAGATAAAATTTGGATTTTATTTATTTTATTAATCATGCAAACCTTTAGGAAATTTTATTTAGTATTTATTTCCTTATGTGTTATATTGTAATTATTTATATGCCTTTATAATTTGTTATTTAAGCATGTGTTTATTGCAATATTACATGTTTGCATGTGCTTCTAGTATGGCCAAAGATAGTCGGTTTTACCGGTCTGTGTACCGGGTTGGGTGAAATACGGTCTGCGTACCGTCTTTGAATTAAATTTTAAATTTAAATTTCAGTTAAGTTTATTTTAATTCATGTAAGGCCTCAATTGTGAGGTACACTTTGTAAATTTGTTGTAATTGGAGACAACAAGTTGAGTGGGAGCCCAACAGCAATGGAGGTGTCGATTCGAGTGGGAGCCCATCCAAGGAAGTTGCAAGACCCAAGAAGATTTTCTTGAAGACTATCAAGGCTTAGTTAAATTCGTTTGATTAAGTCTAGGTGGCCATACTAGGGGTTTTATTTATGCTTTAAATTCGTTATTGCATGTTTTATTATTCCTTTTATGCTTTTCGAAAGAGTTCACCTAGAATTGCATGCTTAAGATAATAAAACCTACTCTCAAAATGAATTATTGCTCAACCTATCGAAACACCACTTAGGATAAATAAAGAAAGCCAAAGCGAATTATTTGTCCATCATTAATAAGTAGGGTGGGAGTTAGGTCAATTCAAATTGGCTATCAAAATAGTTTTGGGCCAAGAGCAGAGGAAGGGAAATATTGTATTCGATACAAATTTCTTGCCAAGAGTCATTTTGAATGATCGATCATAAGATGATCCACCAAAGGTAACATGGGCTCGAGTTTTGTTGGGCCAAAGTCCACTTGAGTCCATGGGTCTTGTGGGTCTTGGTTAAATTAAAACACTAAGTGAGAGTTAATAAAGTGTTTTGATTTGAAATTAAAATTAGTTTAATTTCTTTTGATGAATAATAACTAAAATGAACCAACTTGTCTCGTAGAATTATTTATGTCTTTTCAGTCAAACATCCACCACTAATAAAATATTGTTTTTCTCCTTGAGAAAGAGAAAAACAATTAACACCAATTCCTTAATTGGCATTGCTATCGCAAGATTGTCTTGAAGGCGATTAAAAAGAAATATGTCTTTGATTTAACATTGAGCTATGCATCAATATTAAGAGGTCAATCAAGCCAAATGGATTCATGTAATGTCATAGTATTCATACAATTTTAACTTCAAAATGTTTGAAGATTAGAGGAAGGATTTCAATATTACTAACTCAAAACCAAGTTCATCGAACTAGTTAGAGTTGATAAATATGAAACCAATAACCAGATAATCTCGGTTGATCTAGATAAGAGCCAATTGATGGCGCTCATGTTCTAAAATAATTTGACTATTTTAAAACACGAGAAACCTCGGATCTCCTTTAGCCAAAAGATTGGCAACCAAAGATAGTCTTTTAGTGAAAGGGAAAATAAGATTTAAGAAATCTATCAAGGACAAGAAGTCAAAGAAATGGTAAAGACAAACTGTTGTACATACCCAACCAATGATAGCAACCGGTTTACAACCAGATCATGTATGACACTGGGAGCGTGAATAACTATAAGGAAGACTTGAGATATGATTTCAATTCTAGGCAAATGCGTATATGATACACACTACCCTTATTAAACCCACTTTGAGTATAAGATACCGGCTGTGAAACTCGCATTTATGCAAATGTGTAGGATCTACAACAAAGTAGATGTGCTTTGATGGATGAGAGTCAACCTACAAATAGGAACATGCAATTAGTTATAGTTCCTTATGAAGAGTTAGTTGTTTATCCATTCCCTCAAGACTTATAAGAGAAATTTATAGGTGATTCTATGTTCTCATTATAAGTAGAAATTTGATTTCTTGCTCTCAATTAGAGAGAGAGAGAGGATTTCAGATAAACACACCCAACACATCGAAACCAAAAGGTTTAAAAGGAATAACTCATGTTCAAACATAAAACTTGTAACTATCTATTAAGTCATGCAAATCAGAGCGCATTCAGAAGCGTCACAGTGATAGACGTTTGAATGATAAGACTTGGAAACATGTGATGTCTGCAAAGCATGACTGTACCTTTTACAAGAAAGGGTGAACGTGCCAACAAACACTCATGCATATGGATGTATGTAGTCCAATTGAGCACAAGTACAAGAGATGGATTACTTCAAATCTTCAAAGATGAATAAAATAACACATGGTGATTCATGTTTGTGAGATTCATCTGAAGCTGGAATGTTAAAATAGTTTAAAGATTTCCAAAATGAAGTAATCTTGGCAAAACAATGAAGAGCACCTAGATAAGATCGAAAGGATGCTAATGGTTGAGCCAAGAGTTTGAACAAATGACTCAATTGAAACATAATTCTGGCACTATAAGCTTAAGTCATATTAATCAGAAATGCATTCCGAAACTGCATAGTGCAGGATTTTGGAAAACCTAAACTTTGAAAAGTTCAATGTTTATATAGCATGCCTGATGGGTAAGATGACTAAAATCACCTCTTATTGGAATTGGTGAACAAGCTAATGACTTATTAGGATGCATACATACTGATGTATGTGGGCCTATGAGCACTAGTGCTAGAAGAAGGTTTACTGTACTATTTCATCACTTTCGATGTGATTTTTAGTAGATATGGGTATATCTACTTAATACGCCACAAGTCCAAATCCTTTGAAAATGTTCAAAGAGTTTCAAAGTGAAGTACAAAACCAACTTGGTAAGAAAATCAAAACCCTTCAATTAGGTTGAGGAGTTGAGTATTTGAACCAAAGATTTCATTAACCATTCCAGAGAATATGGAATTGTTTCATGACTCTCTCCTCTAAGAATACGACATCTCAATGACGTATCTAAGAGCAGGAATCACACCTTATTAGATATGGTGTGATCAATGATGGTTGAGTCAACATTGCCGATTACCTTTTGGGGATACACATAGTTAACCATAACTTTAAGGGTTTTTGGCCCCAAATAATACGTACTGAGGGGCTTGTAACTGGGAATAATCCAAAGTGACTTTTTGGTCACTGGCAGTCTGTACTTTTTCACTATTTTCTCATAGCAGTCCAGAAGCAATTTCCGGCACCGAAAAGCTGACGTGGCGACCGGAAAATATGTTTTTTCACACTCCAAAAAGGAGATTTCCGGTCGCCACGTCAGCTTTCCGGTGCCGGAAATTGATTTTGGACTGCTACGAGAAAATAGTGAAAAAGTACAGAGTGCTAGTGGCCAAAAAGTCACTTTGGATTATTCTCAGTCACAAGCCCCTCAGTACGGATTATTTGTGGCCAAAAACCCTAACTTTAATCACTGAATAAAGATTATCTGAAGCACTAGAGAAGACACCATATATGATATGGAGAAGAGAGGTTCTTGAACCGTTTTCTGAAGGAAAGGAGTATCACTTCTACAAACTATTGTAGAGGAAAATGTTTGTGTCTCAAAATGCTTTCTTCTTAGAGAATATGTTATTCTCTAAAAGAAAGAGTGGGAGAGATTTTGAACTTACCGAAGTTCGAGAGGCACAAAATACTATAATCATCACTTAAAACTCCGCTACTTGATGCTAGTTCAAATTTTCCTATTGGTCGGGAAATTAAGAACAAGGTTGAGGCAGTTGAAGTTCCTCAAAACGTTGAGGAGGAGGTGTCATGAACATTACTCCAAGCAAGGTCAGGTAAACAACTCCGTCAACCACAGAGATATCGATCTTCTATGGATGAGCGTGAGATGTTACTTTTAGAAAGTAATGACTCTACCTACAACAAAGAAGCTTTAGCAAGTCAAGATTCCATAAGATTTAAGATGGACTCCATGTATACAACCAAGTTTAGAACTCGGTTGATTTGTCTGAAGGTGTGAGCCATCAGGCATAGGAGGGTTTTAAGGCAAAACATGGGTTCATTAAGATAGACATCAAGATTGACTTCAAAATTAGATTTTGAAGAAAGGTGTGTACTTGACACAACTGAGTAGTCTTTTGTTGGAATACTTGTAAACTTCAAGAGACCATCTGTGGTCTTAAGGAAGCTTCTAAAAGTTAGAATCATTGACCTTCTTGACTAGGATATCAAACAGGTTTGATATACTAGGAAGTGCCAAAGATAATATTGTGTTTACAAGAAGTTCAGTGGGAGCAATGCGTTTTCTGATATTGTATGTGATTAACATACAACCTACTGAGAAGAATATTCCAATGTTGCTTCTACTGAGGTTGACTTGGAAATAATTTTCAAAGTGAAGGATTGGTGGGGCTAAGAGTTTTCTTGGAGACAAGATCTATAATGATAGATTAAAGATTTTGATTGTTTGAATCGAAGTTAACTAGGTGTTGAATAGTTCAACTCACTCCGAGAATGCATTAGTTTCCATAAATCATGGCATATCCTTACGGAATTTGATTGTCTCAAAACAATCAGAAGTTCTAAGGATGAGACATATAAATCATGCTTCAAGCGTGAGATTAATGTATGCCATGAGATGTTCAAAGTCCAACATAACATATACATTGTATATGTATAAGCAAAACTAAGTATGTGTCCTAAGTCTAAAGTGGTTGATCAAAGCTAAATGTGAAGAGTTGCACTGATGCTACACTCATGCAGAGAAATATGATTATCTGAAAGGTCAGAGAAAATTATACGATCTGTATTGAGTGGTATTGAGGTGAACTGGAAGAAGTTTCTAACATGACATACGGTTAATTCTAAAAATAAGACAAGTATGACACGACTTTAGAAGTTGTGGCAGAAACTATTAGGATTGCGAAGTTCGTTTTTAGAACTGGGTGATGTTTCTAGCCTTGCGAGAGAAATTGAGCCTTGGTTATAGGAACCATCACTCAAGCAAAGGAACTGAAGCTCACTATGATTCCAAACATGTGTTCCGGAAATATCTTCCTGTATGAAAGGTCATTAGTGAGATGGTATATATGTACGAGGTTCATTGCAAGTATTATGTACTAAACCCCTGTTGTAGTTATAGCATGATAGTCATGCATGGGCAATATGTATTAAACACATTCCAGAATATTAACAAGTCAAATTTGCATGAATTGCTCATGATTTATGACCTTGTTGATTCATCATTGAGAATAAGATTCCAAATTTACATCAATTGTGGTTTAGAATTATGTAAATGTCCAAAAAGGTTAGCGCATTCAAAATGGGAAATTGGATGAGGTTCGATTTCTGAAACCCCATTAGTGAACTTGATAACGCTAGTCTTGGTCGATAGTCGACCTGGTTCCTAATTGTATTATCACGTAGGAACAGTGATAATATCAACACAATTAGCATGTAGGATTGAGGTGATGATCAAGTTTCGTGATCATAGTGATGTGATGACATCATAAATCAATCACATGGGTACTGTTGAGAACAACTACCGAACTGACCCGCAGTGGGAGCTCTTTAAGTTGGGAATTGTCATAGGAGCTCTCACTACTCAAAATTCCTAAATCCTGAGTTCAATACATAGACTACATGGTCTGCTGTGACTTTGGAGCGCGTCAAACGCCTTTCGTAACAGTAGGCTATAAAGGCGGTGTCTGGGTTACAGTTGGATCATGTGAGAATGTGTGTCTGAACAAGATGGCATTGTCCTCCCTATTAGGGACAGTTGTCTCGGTGGCCACTCGGTGAGATTGGACTGAAAATGCTTGGCCGAGCTCAGTTGAATCAATAGTTGATCATCTGTTTTTCAAAGTCTAAACTCGGAGATCGAGGAACGTTTCGGACCTTACATAAGGATGACTTTAGCTTACCTTATCCGAACTAGAGACAGTAAGTGACAAGGGAATTCAAGGAATCGAACACTTGTGGGACAAGTGGGAGATTGTTGGGAATGTCCCGACAATGTTCGATATACACAGAGATTAAACCAAAGTAATATAGTAATTATATATCTTGCTAGAGACCACTATAATTAGTAATTAAATATGTTTAATTACAACTATATTATTTGGTCCTACTGGGTCACACAAGTCAGTGCCCAAGTACAATGTATGTAACCTAAATGATATTGTATCAAGTTTAGAAAAGTTGGAAACTGATTTCTGTGAGAAATCAGCCCAACACGGACCGAATTGGGCTCAACACGAACCGTGTTGAGACACCACGGTCCGTGGTGTCCATGGGCCGAATAATTGGACTCTCTGGAGTCCAACACGGACCGTGTTGGACCCAGAAACGCGCCGTTGTCTTTAATCGGCCCTTTAGGGTTTTGAACCCTTTCCCTAGGTTTTCTAAACACTATATAAAGGGGTCTCTGGGAGAGATTATTCTACACCAACTGCCTTCGACTCTTAGAGAGATACCGGGGTGATTTCCTGAGTTCCTCTCTCTTTTAGTTTGCAGTTCTAGTTTCAGGAAATACTATCAGTTTCCTGAAACAATCTCACATACATCTTAGATTGAGATTCGTCTCGATCAGGTCGATCTAGCAATCGGGTTCCCGGAGTGCTGCGTGGACTTTTCAGTAGAGGGTTTCAGCATTGGAATCTGGAAGGTCAACCTCTTCTTCAGCAGGAATTAGCGATCAGGTATAATTACTAAAGCCTCTGCAGTAGTTTTGATTAATTGTTTATAACTGTTATAATTTTCCGCCAATTAATCTGTATCTGTTTAGGAAATAGATAACCTAAAACCTAACAAAGACGTCTAATACATCATAACGTCCATGAGAAGTAAACGCGATGGGGGCTCTGTCGACCCAGACAGTCTTGAAGAGAGTAGTCTAGGACTACTCTACGTCATTACGCTGAGGAGTAGTCCACGAAAGTAGAGATGGCGACACCGTCGACCCAGACAGTCCTGAAGAGAGTAGTTTAGGACTACTCTACGTCAGTACGCTGAGGAGTAGCCCAAGGAAGCGAGATGGCAACACTGTCGACCCAGACAGTCCTGAAGAGAATAGTCTAAGAATATTCTACGTCAGCACGCTGAAGAGTAAGCAAGACTGTGACAATGACGAAGGACAACTTCAAGCACACGATGACAATTAATCTTAGCTCTCTGTACAGAAAACATGGCAAAAAAAAATTGAACAAGAAAAAAAAAGGTCAAATTATATGAAAAAAATAAAAAAAAGAAGAAAGAAAGAAAGAAAATACTGTAAAACCTGTGAGTTTGCAGAGTCAGGGAGAAGACGAGGAACAACAGATGAATGGAAGAGGCGAGAATGGTGCGTCTATATAGTATCTGATTGGCTAAGTTTCAGGATACTACTAGAATTCTCAGTCAAGTCACCAACTCCATCACCATCACCAACTCAAACTCTAACTCCAACTCAAATTCCAACTCCAACTCCAACTCCGACTGCCAAAAATTTATCCGACTAAATTTCTAATGAAATTTTTTATCCAAACTGAAAAGTTGTGATAAAAAAATTATTGTCCCTAAATATTCGAGACTCAACCGCTTAAAACACCCAAAATTTGTGTCCGCGGCTGACTCTCGAAGGGGGCATCTGTAGGAGGCAAAAATTTGTCGGCAAATCAGAAAATGACACGTGGAAAATAATTTAAATTTATTTAGCTGCCACGTGTTAAATTAATTACGACGGTCCATTTAATTAAATTTTAAATGGAAATATATCATAACCAATAGCTTCGCGACACGTGTCAATTATGATGCAGAAAATCATAATTATTCCTTTATTTTAAATAAAGGGATAATTAATTAATTTGGGCCCAAGCCCAAAGCCGACTCAAACCCTAATCAACCCTAGGCCTCCAGAGCCTATAAATATGGGTCTTCTCCCTCATTTTCAACACACTCTGCAGTCTACACCCGACAACATTCGACATTCTGCACTCCAGAGGCTTCAGAAGATCAAACTGCTAGCAGCCTCCAGCTACCAAGCGCCAAGGATCGAAGTCTGCAAAAGCTCAAGATCGAGTCTCCAAGACTCTACCACATCAAGATCAAGAACTGCTTCAGAGTTCTTCACCAAGACCTGCAAAGTCTTCAAAAGATCGAACTACAAGCGACCTCCGGCTACCAAGCGCCAAGGACCAACGTCTGCTAGTTAGACAGCTTCTGTTCTTCGCATCAAAGACTGCAGTCATCTTCTTCGTTTGGTTCTTCGATTGAGATCAAGCACTCTAGCCCTCACATCCAAGAACTTGAAGAACTATTGCTCAAGACCTTTAGCTATCAAACAAGGATCAACGTTCAAGACCTTCAGCTCAAGAACTGCTACAAGAGTTCTTCAGCTAGACCTGCATTTGAGATCGAGATCAAGCGTCCGTGCCCTCGGCTCACCCAAATTTTAGGAGATCGAATCAGAGGAATACTTTATTGTATTTAATACAGAGATTGTACCTGCTTACATTCAAATATTAATACAAATTAATTTCTTTCTCATATTTCTTGTCTTTATTTATTCCAGGCTCGAAATTTGTGTTTACAGATAGATTATTGTAATTATTTTAACTTAAATTAAAGAAATAACAAAGAAATGAGTTGCGCTTATAGCTTAATAGTTAAAAGTTCCAATGACAAGTCACAAATTCTAATAAAGTTGAACTTTAAAAAAATATTTTTTTGGGTTAAACGGACGGGTCGGGTTTGACATGCTAATTTTCGGGTTTGGTATATTTCAGGTTTAGGTCCCGTTCTTTTATTGTTGGTTGCGGTGTGGTGCAGTGCGTTGTGGAGGATTGTGGTGGGTTGGGAAAGTTGTGGTGGATTGTGGTGAGTTGTGGTGGAATATGAAAATTTTAACTTTTAATAAAAAGATAAATTAAATTAGAAAATGTAGATTGTGGTGGGTTGTGGTAGATTGTGGTGCGTTGTGGTGGAATATGGAAAGTTGCAGTGTGGTGTGGCACCACAGCCTGCCAGCCGAATAAAAGAACGAGATCTTTGTTGAGAAAATCATGTTCAAAACTCAGAAATTTTGGTACGGATTCGGGTCGGATCAGAAATTGTCAGGTCTAATGACAACACTTTATTGAAAGAAAAACACATATATGACAAATCTTTTTTTCTCTACAACGCTACATAATAATTTTCCCTTTCTTAATCCCTAATTAATTATGATTTTATATTTTTAATATAATTTTATTAATTTTACATCCATATTCTTCATTCTCCATAATTGAATTTTTATCGATTTAAATAATTTCTCCTAGTTATATTAATTATTTTGATTCTCCTTGCACCATTAAAGTAACAATTAAATAGAAATGGATGGGGTAACTTACAAGGCAATTCCATCCTTTATACCAGTGCCAACAACATTTTGTAAGATTGCCTAGAAAATTTAAAGCAAATAATGACTTATAGGTACCTTCTATTTTATAGAAACTATTTTTTGGAGACAATATTTTTAGAAATGATTTTCAAGTACCTTCTATTTTTTGTAAATTATTTTTGGGTGATAGATTTTCTTTGGAAACTATTTTTAGGTGATTTTTCCTTGGCAACTTAGTCCAAAAATTACGGAGAATAGTCTTAAGCAGAGACTTTCTTGCAATAATATGATTTTTTTGATGTTTTTATGCAAAGAAGTTCAAATAAAAACTCTAGACTCAATATAATAACTTTAATGGTATTAATTATCACAACCTACTACTTATACCTTAGATATTATATTTTATGTGGTTATAGGCAAACCATCAAAAAGATGCTCGGAGGTACCCCAATATTTGAGAAAACTATTTTTCGGTTCCTCAACTTTTCAAAACTCGTTTTGAGATACCCTTAATTTTTGGGTTAGTAATTATTAGGTGCTTTTCCGGTCATCAATTTTATTAACTGGCCAAAATACGTTGAAGAAGAAGAAGAATAAGGGTATTTTGGTCACTTAATAAAATTGATGGCCGGAAAAGCACCAAATAATTACTAAC
Organism: Portulaca oleracea; assembly: GCA_029582165.1. Taxonomy (NCBI): domain Eukaryota; kingdom Viridiplantae; phylum Streptophyta; class Magnoliopsida; order Caryophyllales; family Portulacaceae; genus Portulaca; species Portulaca oleracea. The sequence goes on along the minus strand of CM055869.1, from coordinate 31,026,512 downwards.
CCAAAAATTAAGAGTAACTCAAAATGAGTTTTGAAAAGTTACGGTTTCAAAAAATAGTTTCCTCAAATATTGGAATACCTCCAAGTAATTTTTCATGCTTAACAAAATTAATTAAACCAATGAAAAAGAGATCTAAACTAATTCTTTAAAATAAATATTAATGCATGCATAAATATAAATTAACTCAAGGTAGAGATATTTTTGCAGTTTTAGATAGTTTTGGGGATCTTGTATTAAATCAAAAATGTAATTTGTCACCAAAAAATAGGTACTACAAAACACAGGGTATCTAAAAATAACTTTCAATAATATGATCCTCTAAAAATAGATAATGCAAAACATATGGTACCTTTGAGTAAGTTCATATACATTTTTCAAAATTCTTCAAACCTGATTCCTAAAAGATTTACGCATATTTAATTTGTGTAATCCAAAACAGTTAGGTATCTCATCCATATTCGAAGAATGCCCAATTTATGTGACTGATGGATTTTGGCGAGATAACCTAAGGAAACCTGGTACAAATGGGCCAAACATATAGAAAGAAACTGGGTCACTAAGTCATGAGGAAAGGCTCTGTTATTTGTCTCTTACGGGGCCTCGTAGTCCTCATCATGGCCCATGATGTTTCTTAATGCACCTTTACCTAGGGGTGAGGTTTTCGAATTTAGATCTAAAAATCGGTAGAATTTAGGGTGTGTTTGGCCAAGTTACTACTTCTTCAAAATAATTTATTGAGAACAATTTTACAGAAACTGTTTCTCCAATAAATTTTAGTTGTTTGGTAATACATGTTATAGAAGTGTTTCTTAAAAGTAGAAACTATTAATGAGGGTTTTTTGGTATTAGCTCATATGATATATTGCAAATTCATGGGTAAAAATATATTGAACTTATCTAGGAAAGAAAATAGGGTATAAATAGATTAAAACTGTTTTTTACCCATGAATTTTACCCAACATAGGGTACCAAAATTTAACATTTCATACTGCGTGGAATTAGCTCATATGATATATTGCAAATTATATATCCTGCTTAGAACTGTTAGTGTTAGTTCGTACTTCATACGAAATATTGTAGTTTAAATTTAATAGTGACACATGTATGATATGTATGTATAAGAACTTAATAGGTTACTATTTATTGAATTGTTATGAGTATGCCAAGCTCATTTTTGGATACTTGCAATGTTATTAATGGCTCGACTTTCCACGCCCTTGCAATAACTGATCTGGTCAGCTTAGAAACTGTATGAAAGCCTGATTGACTTTCATTATAGTTAAGGTAAGTCAGTTCACTACTCGTACTTGGGATAAAGTGCTTATGAACTCCAAACATTTCGTTATACTATCCGTGCCCTTGTAGTTTATATTTGTTGTATGTTGGAGTTCTTAAGCTGGATCAATTCGTTTAGCTCATATTTGCCATCAAACATGGTGATAAAATCATATAACTAGTAAATCAATTTTTGATTGCATTGCAAGCTGATTAGAAGTAGGTAGTGTCAGTTGAGCCATGAATCATTGGCTTGACTTCTATTACCATCCATGCATGGGAGATGAAAGGGAATAATTTCATCTCAGACTGCTTTGAGCTTTACATTGTAAAATTGTTGAGTTTGTTTTTCTTTTATCAATTTATTTTCCCCTTTTGATCGTGCTTTTACTTCGGATAGGTCGATAAAAGGAGGTAGTTTGACATTACCAAGTGATGTATATTCATCATGGCTTGGCTTGATTTTTAGAAAAAAATTCACAGACCTCATTTCAAGTCCGTTTGGCTTGATTTTTGGCAGTCATGATCCTCATAATTTATCGTAACTTTCAGCCAAGTTTGAGGATTAAAGCTTATGTGGATCATTTTCAGCAAAGCATTTTACATGCTGTTTTTGCCTAGAAAAAAAATCAGTTTTACATACTGTAGTGTTTTGCTTCGTACATGCTCATTTGGTGTCCAAAATGGTTGATTTCAAAGCCATTGGTTCGCTTAATGAGTCCTCTAACATTGTCTAAAAAGCGCACGTCACTGAATTTGAGAGACATTATCTACATCCCAATCAGTCCGGGTATGTCAGGGAAGGGACTGTTCTGGGCAGCTTTGATCTTAAAGGGGTATTTGGGTCTTTTCACCTTGAATTCGACTTCTCCTCAACTTGTGCCCTTGGAGACATTTGAAGTATGAAGAATGAGCTTTCCAAAATGTCCAAGATCAAGCAATTTGGAGTTCATTTGAGTTCTACACAGCCGTTTCAATCAGACCCTACGATAAAGAGCTCAAACCTGATCTGCTTGGAATTTTGGTGTTTCAACAGGGTTACTTTGGTCTTTTCACTTGGGTTTCAGTTTTCTCATGTTAGATAACAATCAAGGAAGGCTCCAGCTTCCAGCTGAATGGGAAAGAAAACCAATGTGTGTTTTCTACTTGGAAGCCACGGATTGGAATCCATGTGTGCTAAAGGGGGCCAATGGAGAGGTGCCACCTGCCTTGCTGTGATTGGTCCTTGCTGCCTCTAATCTGATTCAATACTTCATAGCTGTAACGCCCCGACTTTTAGGGTGTTACTTAGCAACATTTTAATTCATTTAATCTTGATTTAGCGAAAGCGTATTTAAAAAGGCGAGAGCGTCACGCCGCTTTCCCAGGAAGGAAAAGCAAGGCTTTTGCTATGAAAATAACTGAAATAGAAATATATTTCATAAGGAAAAATTTTAGAAAATAAAAAATTGTTCAACTACAATGAAAATATTAAAAAGGGCGGTCATATTAAAGAGGTGAGCCAACTATTAATGTTGAAACTTAAAGACTAATAAACTATGTGGCGGCTTGATTTGCTATGTCAGTTATCCTTGCCACGAATCTGCCCAAAACAGTTGCATATATTCGACACTGTAATGTAAAAACATTTTAAAAACAAATGGTTTTATTGGGGCCCAGTGTAAATTCATTTTGAAAGAGTGAGAGGAGAATATGCTCAAACAGTTGCATATTATTATCTGAATGTGGAACCTTACCATATTTTCCAATAATATAATCAGTAAAGACGACAATAAAAACAATCAAAGTAATGACGACAATGACAATGAACAATAAACAACAACAAACAATAACGATAATCAATGAACAGTAAACAACAATCAATAAACAATCACAATCAACAATTAATAAACAATAACGATAAACAATAACAATTAACAATGATTTGATCTGAGATTCAGTACTCTGCAGTATACTGTAATCCCGACAATGCGCGCACGCGAGCAGATCAACCCACATGAACCGGTATACCAACATCCATGACCCGGGGACAAAGACTTGATCTGCGATTGCAGTACTCTATAGAATACTGCAATCCCGACAATGCGCGCACGCGGACCGATCAACCCACATGAACCGGTATACCAGCATCAATGAACAATGGATAATGAAGTTTAACAATGAAAAACACATAAATGAAAAGTAAACAACCACACTAATTAATTAGTAAAATAGATAAGTAAAATAATGGATAGGTCCACATGTATTAGTCATAAAACAATATTTAAAACATAATGAAAATAATAATTATTTCACTTTGATTAGAGTAGCTTATGTTTTTACATTTAAACAGTTTCGAAGGTTCAATCATCGAAATATACCTGACTTTGCCGAAAAAGAGAAAATCTTCCCTTTGTGACTTGAAAGTCTGATTTATAAATTTATAAATATATAATAATAATATTAATATTGAGAATAAATAATTGAGATAATTAGTAGAAATTGGAATGTAAAATTGGATGGGAAAAAGAATTACCAAATGGATAGTATGGGCTATTGCAATTAGTAGGCCCAAGGTAAGTGGGTTTAATTAAAAGAGGCTAAATAAGCCTTTCCTCTTCTTCCTTTATTGATACACGACAGACAGAGGAAGAAAGCAGAGGATGGCTGGGCTAGGGCTAGTGCTGAGCGGCGGATGATGGCGGTCTACGGTGGCCGACGATAGCTCTGGCGACGATGGAAGGCACCCGAAGTTTTGGTGGTGGTCTTGGCGTCACGGAACAGAGGCGGAGAGCGAGGTTTTCGGGCTGTTTTTGGCGGCGGTTCAGGGTGGTTTCTGATGAGATTCTTGACTGAAAATGGTGAGTACGAATTTATATGGATGAATTTGGGTTATGGGTGTGAGTATTTGGGTTGATTCTGGATAGGTTTTGATTTGTGTTTGAATGGGTTTATGGTTGGGTGTTGGTGGTGGTGTTCGAAGGTGGTTGTGGTTGGTGATGGTTGGTTGAATTGGAGGAGGTTGGTGGTGATATGGTGATCCAGGCGGCGGCCGTAGGGTGGCAGCAGTGGTGGTCGAAGGTTGGTGATGGTGGTAACAATGGTGGATGAGAAGGAAGAAGAAGAAGATGATGGTTATGGTGATGGTGTTGATTTGCAAGGTTATTTATAGTTAATTTTGTAGACTAATAGCTTTGATGAGTCACTTCTCTATGTGTTGTCAAATTGGGACAAGATGAGAAATCTAATTTTGCTATTGTAAATGAAACAAAAAGAAGCCATGGGAGATGGTGGTTGTAGCTTGAGGATGAAGAAGAAGAATTTGATAGGATGAGATGGTGGTGGAGGAGTTTAAAATTGGGTTACTTTAGAGCTTTCATCAAAATCCAAGTAAAAGAAATATATTTACAATAACTATTAAGTAAAATATGGAGAATGTGAGAATATATATAAAATAATAATATTATTTTGTAAATGAATAAATAGAATGTGGAAAATGTATGAAGTATGTGAAATATAAAATGATGTTACTACTTTAATTATATTAAGAATAAAAGTAAGTAAAAGGAATATATTTATAAATATTATTTTGTTCAAAATAAGGAAAATGTGCATAAAAAGATTAATTTATAAAACATGAAAAGAAAATGTGTGAATTATATAAAATATTACTATCAAACAAAATAAATGAAATATGAAAAATGTGTGAAGTATAATGTACTAATATCATATATCCAATTGATAAGTCAAATGAAAAATGTGTGAAACATATTAATTTATAAAAAAAATTCAAAATTAGTATGAGCTATAGTTTAATTATTGAAATCACTCATATTAGAATTTATAAAATTAATTGAAAAAGAAAAGAGTTTAGCTAGTTAAAATAAATAATATCGTAATTGAGATTAGAATTTCTAATTAGCATAATAAATCGAGTTTAAAAATGCGGAGTGTTACAATAGCAACGTATGTATCAGTTTAATTAGTATGTAATTAGTCTAATTAATCTAGATTAGAGGTTACTTCATTTTTTGGAAACCTCTAATTAGTTAGTTTAGCTAGCTACTTGCTTTGCTTGCTTTCTTTTATTGTTCTAGCCATGTATTATATAAACCCCTTTTGTAATAGTTAGAAAGATATATGAATATATCTTTGAATGAAATAGAAAGCTTTGAGCTTCTTTGTTTGTGAGTATCTAAAACTCTCAAATTCTACTTCAGTATCTAGATTGACAATCTAGTGGTGATAGGTAGGACTTGATTCTACTTCTTAGAAGGTGTTTCTGTAGCTAAGAGGAAGATCAAGGTTGGCCTTGTGAGTATTGATCATGGTGTTTCTGTATTGATCTTTATTCACATGTTCAAACTATAGATTAAAGCGTGCTGTTTCTGTATCGTTCTCAATCTCTAGTTATATCCCTTTCTTTTCGGTATTTTCCATTGATTTTGCTGATGTTTCTCTCATCTGATTCGGGTTATGTGCATCCACGTTCATGCTTGTTCTCATATGATGTTTATTAGCTTGCTAAGTTTCTGATCCTCTGGCTAATATACATGAATTGGTATTAGAGCCAGCCTACCCTCCTGGTGGGTTAATTCTTGATTTCCATTTCATCCCAAACACAAATTCTTTCCATTCCCATCTACAAAAAAATTGAGATGGAGTTTCTTTTTTATCCTTTTGAGGTTGTGTTACTCTTAGAGGATGAAAGTCTTGTTCATTTTGATCTCCCTCCTGTTTTTGATGTCTATCATGATGAGGAGGATCCTATAGAGCTGCATTCAAATTCCAGGATGCATGAAGAAGGGAAAGATTATGTTTATAAAACAAATTCAGCACTAAACACCATGCTTATAACTGAATATTGTTCCATAGAATTCGATCTCTATAAGCCTCCTTTGTTAGTTTTGTTAGAGCCAACAGAAAACCATCTTTCCTATAATCCCTTTGATCTTCCCACTACGAAACCAACTTATCTCACCCCACAAAATCACCCTCAAAATTCTCAGAGTGTTTGATCTTGGAGGAAAATAGCAAGATATTGATTCTGTCTAGTAAATTTTAAAACTTTTTTTTGTGCTAAACAGAATCATAAACGTTCCTGCTGGAGTTGGAGTATAACTACTTTAGCTCCAACAAGCATTCAAAGAAAAAAAAAAGTTTGATGTGCCTCAAATGTGTTTTGAAAAGGTCCTAAGGTTTGAGGATAAACTTTTTCTCGGAAAGGGAGTATGGTGTATATTCATCATGGCTTGACTTGAATTTTAGAAAAAAATTCACAGACCTCATTTCAAGTCCGTTTGGCTTGATTTTTGGCAGTCATAATCCTCATAATTTATCGTAATTTTCAGCCAAGTTTGAGGATTAAAGCTTATGTGGATCATCTTCAGCAAAGCATTTTACAGGCTGTTTTTGCAAAAAACAAAATCAGTTTTACATGCTGTAATGTTTTGCTTCGTACATGCTCATTTGGTGTCCAAAATGGTTGATTTTAAAGCCATTGGTTCTCTTAGTGAGCCCTCTAACACTGTTCAAAAAGTGCACATGACTGAATTTGAGGGACATTATCTACAGCCCAATCAGTCCGGGTATGTCAGGGAAGGGACTGTTCTGGGCAACGTTGATCTTAAAGGGTTATTTGGGTCTTTTCACCTTGAATTCGACTTCTCCTCAACTTGTGCCCTTGGAGACATTTGTAGTATGAATAATGAGCTTTCCAAAATGTCTAGGATCAAGCAATTTGGAGTTCATTTGAGTTCTACACAACCGTTTCAATTAGACCCTGCGATAAAGAGCTCAAACCTGATCTGCTTGGAATTTTGGTGTTTCAGATGGTTATTTTGGTCTTTTCACTTGGGTTTCAGTTTTCTCATGTTATATAACAATCAAAGAAGGCTACAACTGAATGGGAAAGAAAACCAATGTGTGTTTTCTACTTGGAAGCCACGGATCGGAATCCATGTGTGCTAAAGGGGGCCAATGGAGAGGTGACAGCTGCCTTGCTGTGATTGGTCCTTGCTGCCTCCCATTTGATTCAATACTTCATAGCAACGTTATGTATTAAATTAATTAGTATGTAATTAGTTTAATTAAGCTAGATTAGAGGTTACTTCATTGTTTGGAAACCTCTTATTAGTTAGTTTAGCTAGCTACTTGCTTTGCTTGCTTTCTTTTATTCGTTCTAGCCATGTATTGTATAAACCCCTCTTGTAATAGTTAGAAGGATACATGAATATCTCTTTGAATGAAATAGAAAGCTTTGAGCTTCTATGTTTGTGAGTATCTAAAACTCCCAAATTCTATTTCAGTATCTAGATTGGCAATCTAGTGGTGATTGGTAGGACTTGATTCTACTTCTTAGAAGGTGTTTCTGTAGCTAAGAGGAAGATCAAGGTTTCCCTTGTGAGTATTGATCATGCTGTTTCTGTATTGATCTCTATTCACATGCTCAAACTATAGATTGAAGCGTGCTGTTTCTGTATCGCTCTCATTCTCTAGTTATATCCCTTTCTTTTCAGTATTTTCCATTCATTTTGCTGCTGTTTCTCTCATATGATTTGGGTTATGTGCATCCACGTTCATCCTTGTTCTCATATGATGTTTATTAGCTTGCTAAGTTTCTGATCCTCCAGCTAATATACATCAACAAGCGAGTAATCTTATGGTTTACTTTGTAGGTTTAAGGGCAGATTAAATTGGAGTTGACGGATAATAGAGCTTTAGGCTAGCACAATACGCTATGTCAGAGTTTGGGTTGTTGGCTGAGGAATTATTAATGAGTGATTCTATAATAAATGTATACTCTTTATTCAATCTTCCCCTGCTTCTTGTGAAACTAAATCCATCCATTAATGGATTATAGTATTCAGTGTATAGTTACCTTGTAATATATATGTTAAAACCCTTTATTATGAGGTTATGGCCTTTACGTGCTAATTTTTCAGGTTCAGTTCGTCCTTGAAGTTGTAGAGCATGTGGTTGAATAATATTAGCCAATAATTTTCTTTGTGGATTCGTCTGATTATTTTGTTATTTGGTTTGAGGACAAAATATAATGATTGGGTTGTTCCTAAGGTTCTAGAGTGTAGGGGCATGTTGCATCTATGTGTTAATTTGATAACTCATCTGTCGTCAGCTTGTGTGTTAGAAGATTCTTATTGCATGGGTTTATGGTGTAACACTGTAACTTGTTGAACAATATGAGCAGGCATGACTAGCTCCAGCTGATCAACTTAATACTTGCTGCATATAGCTTTGTGGGTTATAGATTTTGGTTTTTCATGGTGTCTACCAGCTGGTCAACTTAATACTTGCTGCATATAGCTTTGTGGGTTTTAGATTCTGGTTGACTTTCATAGTGTTTACTTTTCATCTTTTTTTAAAAAAAAAAAATTCCTTGGCAATTTTTGTAAATTGCTTTGTTGCATTTGCAAGTAAACTCCTGGCAAAAATTAAATAATGTGCACATACTTGTATAGTTATGATTAGAAACCTGATGTGTTTCCTTTAATCTTATTTTTATGTTGAATGCTGACTTTGAATGCTATTATTTTGCTTGACCGCAATAGTATGGAACCCTTCAAATGTCTGTGAAAATGTTTTTGATGTGGAGCTCTGAGCTTCTGATAAATGGTGGTGGAGATATTAATCTTGGAACATCCTTGCTCGAGGCCAACAATTTGTTGGTCCTAAGGGTAAGTTCTTTGTGCATCATGGAGTATATAATGTTAAACATAACATTGTTTAATGATCATTTCATTAGGAGTCCTCACGTATACACTCCAATGCCAACTTGGAAATCCATGAACAAGGCTTATTAAATTTGACCGGTCCCGGTGATAAGATTTAGGCAAAACATTTGGTACTGTCATTGTTTTATGGAGATCATGTAATTGTGACTTCGTCATTACATGTACATTTTGTGATACAATTTACAACAACATTACAACACCAAACATTTTCTTTTTCTTTGATAATGGAACAACATTCCAAACTATTTTCCATTTTATAATACAACCTATCATAAATGGAGTTTAAATTATATTATATTTAGGGGACATTTAAAAGCATCCTATCATATATTGATATATACTATGGATCCCTCTCATCTTCTTTACTATCATGAGACAATAAGGTTTTGTACCGTCATGTTGTGCTAGCAGCGAGTGAGTTCCCGTGGTATTGTGCAAAAGGTCAAATTGCAGCAATGCCACAATAGTTTGAAGTTGAGGATAACTGTTAGTCTGTTGATTGTGTTTTAAGTTGATATTTAGATTGATGAGGTGGTGTTAGGTATTCCAGGGAAATGATACCTTTTCATTTGATAATATCATTAATGTTTTCCTCTAATTTATATTCCCATCTCCCCTAACCCTAGAAGCAACGGCGATTAGGGCTTGTGCGGAGGAGTGCTCCCCACGCTACCGGCGATAGGGGGATCTGGAGTGGCTCCGGCTTAGTATCTGAAGTCAGGGCACAACGGTGATCTTGACAGTGGTGCTATAATGGAGATGGCGATTGAACGGGCGATGGGAAAGTTAAAGTTGACAGAAGAAGAAGAGGAATTAGTTGTGGACTGTGACGGAGACGAAGATGTGGAGAAGGCGGAGCAGATTGCGTTGAGTCTGCTTGGGAAACTGCACACAAAACACTCGTTTAATGTAGGAGCGATGAAAGCAACCCTGAAAAACATCTGGAGACCGGGAAAGGGCATGGTGATCAAAGAACTGGATAAAAATCTATTCCTATTCCAGTTTTTCTCGAAGGCGGATAAGATGGCGGTAATGATGGAAGGCCCTTGGACGATTGACGGCCATGCACTATTACTAAAAGAACTCAACGGAACAGAAAAGTATTCAGAGGTAGTTTTTGATGCAATACGATTTTGGGTGAAGGTGTATGATGTACCAGCGATCAAACAGACCTGAGGATTTGCTGAGAACATGACAAAGACAATGGGGAAGTTTGTTTGTGTTGATGAGAGCAACCTGATAGGTATAGACAAATCCTTGAACTTTTGTGTGGATTTAGCCCTGAACAAACCACTTCGACGTGGGATCAAAGCAAAAATAGTAGGGAAGGAGATGTGGTTGAATGTGAAGTATGTCAAACTGCCAGATTTTTGCTTTGGATGCAGAAAGTTGGGGCATACTTACAAAGGATGCGAGGACTATGGCGATGAGATAGCGGAATCGGAACTACTTTATAATATCAATTTGAAGGCATCCCCGCTAAGGAGCAAGCGTAGAGGAAGGGAAGGAGAAAAGGAGGAGGAAGTGAGGCTGATACAAGCTTATAAGGAAGATAAGAAGAACAAGAGTGCAAAGAAAAAACTGCGGTTTGACCTAGGAGGAACAGATAAGGCGAGTGCTTCGATGAATGTTGATGACCAGCTAACGTTAGAGGTGGGGTCAGACTCCTTCAAGAGAAAGCAGCCAGAAGGAGAGACCTATGGATGGGAGGATCAGACGACAACTATGATGAGGACGGTGGGTGCAGGGCACCGTCGCCTGGAGCCATGAGTATCCTATGCTTAAACTGCCGGGGATTGGGCAGTCCTCAGGCAGTAAAGGATCTCCGGCGACTACTGGGGATTCAGAAGCCCAGCTTGGTTTTTCTCTCGGAAACCAAGCTTATTGCTAGAGAGATGGTGGGGGTGATTGAACGAATGATAGGTTTCTGTGGGGTGGCAGTAGATAGTAGAGGTCGTTCAAGAGGCGTAGCGCTGTGGTGGAAGGAGGGAGTGGATGTAACGATCCTTTCAATGTCCACTAATCACATTGATGCTCAAGTTAAGTGGATGAACAAAGAGGATCAATGGAGGTTCACAGGCATATACGGCTTTCCGGAGACTGCAAATAAGCTTAAAACCTGTGAAATAATCAAGGACCTCAAATCGCACTCGGATTTACCATGGCTAGTGGGGGGGGGGGACCTTAATGAAATCTTATATCATCATGAGAAGCATGGAGGCCCAATGAAATCAGATTCGATCCTGGAAGCATTTCGAGAAACGCTAGACGAGTGCGGTCTCATGGACATGGGGTTTTCAGGCCACAAATATACTTGGTGGAACGGGCAGGAGGGTGAAGGTTCGGTGGAGGAAATTCTAGACCGCTTCTGTGCTCAGGAGTCTTGGGTGTGCCTATTTCCGGAAGCCAAGGTAACTCATGTGGATGATGATATTTCTGATCATCTCCCTATTGTCATGAAATGCTTTGGAACTCACCTAAATAGGAGACGACAAAGACGAAGGAGGTTCGAGGTGATGTGGACGCTAGAAGAGAGATGCCAAGACACTGTGCGGGGTGCTTGGGGAGTACCGACAAACGGTGACAGCGTCCAAAGATGCACTGGGAAGATTGATAACTGTATGATGAAACTACTTGAATGGAACAGAACCGAATTCGGCAATGTGCAAAAGGAAATTCAGAAGACTACAAATGCAATAGAGCTAACTACCGACCCAATAATGCGAAAAAGACTCCTGGGAGATTTGAGGAGTTGGAGACAGAAGGAGGAGATTATGTGGTGGCAACGCTCGAGGGTGCAATACTTAATGCACGGAGACCAGAACTCTGGTTGGTTTCATCAACGGGCAAACGGTAGACAGAAAACAAATAACATTGAGTCTCTAAAGGACGCCACAGGAAGAGCTTGCATGAAGCCAGGAGAAATTCAAGACATCATCACAACCTATTTTACTGGTCTTTTTACTACAGACAATCCACAGGAGTATGAAGACATGCTTAATCTTGTAGACCCCAGAGTGGGGGACGAGATGAATACAGAACTATGCAAACTATATTCAAAGGAGGAAGTGACAGAAGCTTTGAAAATGATGCATCCGAACAAAGCCCCGGGTCCAGATGGGATGAGCCCATATTTCTTTTAGAAATTTTGGGATGATGCAGGTGACGATGTATCTTCAGCTGTACTAGATGTGCTGAATGGAAACGCGAGCCCAAAGGAGATGAATCATACTCATGTAGCCCTGATACCCAAAAAAAGTAGACCGGAAGAGATTAGTGATTACCGCCCAATCAGCCTGTGCAATGTAACATATAAGTTGATCACTAAGGTGATTACGAATCGTCTCAAACCATTACTGTCGGCTATAATATCCCCAAACCAGAGCGCATTTACTCTGGGGCGTATGATTACAGACAATATCATTATCGCTCATGAGATTTTCCACTCAATGCGGGGTAGCCAAGCAAGAGGCGGGAGTATGGCGATTAAATTAGACATGGCAAAGGTATATGACAGGGTAGAGTGGTCCTTCCTTCGATGAATTTTACTCAGATTGGGATTCAGAGAGACATGGGTCAACGTGGTCATGTCATGTGTTGAAACCGCTACGTTTTCCTTCATTGTTAATGGGCAACCTTGTGGCCACGTCAAACCGAGCCGAGGATTGAGGCAGGGCGACCCTCTATCGCCATACCTCTTTCTGTTTGTTACAGAGGCATTGTCGAGCTTACTCAAAGAAGCGAACCGAACAAAAGGACTATCAGGGTACAAAGTGTGTCGTAGAGCGCCGGCGATCTCACATCTCCTATTTGCTGATGATTCACTGGTTTTTGCCAAAGCAACTGTCGAGCAAGTCGTTATCCTGATACAACTTCTACAGCGATATGAGACCGCTTCCGGGCAAAAAATCAATCTAACCAAGTCCAGTGTGTTTTTTAGCAAGAAGGTGGGTCAACAAAAGAGGGATGAGATCCTCATCACTCTAGATATGAAGGAAGTCTTGGCACATGAGAAATACCTTGGACTACCAACTCACATCGGCCGATCAAAGAGGAAAGCCTTTGCTGGAATCAAGGATCGTATAATGAAAAGAGTCCGAGGATGGATGGGAAGGAACTTATCATGGGCGGGTAAGGAAGTCCTTGTAAAGGCGGTTGCCCAGGCGATGCCCACCTATGCGATGAGTGTTTTTCTGCTACCGGACTCATTTTGCGACAACTTACAAGCGGCAATTACTAGGTACTGGTGGGGAGCTAAAGAAGGTCACCGAAAAATCCATTGGGTCAAGAAAAGTAGACTGTGCGAGAGCAAAAGTCACGGTGGGATGGGGTTTCGAGACCTTACAGATTTTAATGATGCTTTGTTAGCACGAAAGGTATGGAGGCTCATGCACAATCAAGACTCACTGGCGTATGTAATTCTAAAAGCCAAGTATTTTTCGGTTTGTGGAATCATGGATGCTAGCGTTCCACCAAACGCGAGCTACATCTGGAAGAGTTTAAGTGGGGCGATGTGGGTTGTGGAAAAGGGGACGCGATGGATTGTAGGGGATGGGTATTCTCTGAATTTGTGGGAGTCAAAATGGACTCCAAGGCCAACATCTTTTAAGGTCATAACACCAAAGAAAGATGATTGTGCTTTAATTAGAGTGGGGGACCTAATTGATCGAGAAAAGGGAGTTTGGAGGGATGACATGTTAGAACGGATGCTGCTAAAGACAGATATTGAGCTGATTAAGACAATCCCTCTCTGCACACTGTGGCCGCAGGATAGGCTCATCTGGTACTATGCAAATGATGGAGAGCTGACAGTTAAAAGCACCTACAGGGCCATTAGGGAATGGAAGCAAGAATCCCAGCCATCAACAAACTTGACCCAAGGTGCAAACCAGATCTGGCAGGCGATTTGGAGCTTGAATGTGCCACCGAGAATAAAGCAATTTATATGGTGAACTGTGGCAAACACACTACCAACAAGCTCTAATTTTGCAAAGAGGATTCCATCGTTTCAAGATCTCTGCATATGGGTTGGAGAAGAAGAGGAAACTCAACTGCACGCTTTGTTTCGCTGCCGGCATGCCAAGAGTGTCTGGATGCAGAGTGGATTTAACCAGGACCTTTGGGGAGTTCGAACAGGTTCAGTGCGGGACATACTGGTGAATGCGAAGGAGAAAATTTGGGAAATGTGGGAGGTCTTCGCTGGCATCATCTGGGGAATTTGGCATAACAGAAATGCCAGATTGCACGGGAAGCATTTACGCACACCGGGGGAGTGGTACATAATGCGAAGAATGTGGTCCATGAATTCCAACAAGCAAGAAAAGCAGTGGAGAATCATATTAAAACTCCGACGCAGTGGCAGCCGCCGCCTCCGGGAATAATCAAAATCAATTTTGACGGAGCTAAGTTGGGCGAATGGGGCATGGGAATGGCGGTTGTTGGAAGAGATGATCAAGGAGCAGTTGTCTTCATGGGGCTGGAACAGCAGATGGGATTTGGGGGTCCCGAACTCACAGAAGCAAAAGCTTGCCGTCTAGCTTTGGAGATGGCCAAAGAAAGAGGCCTGTCTTTCATTGTGATAAAAGGAGATTGTCAAGCTCTTATAGCAAAACTTAAGAAGAAAAGGATCCCAAACACAGAGATAGGTTTTGAGGTTTCAGAAATTTTAAATTTAGCTTCCCATTTCAGTTTTTGTTCTTTTAGTTTTGTTAGTAGATTGGGTAACAGGGTGGCACACACCTTGGCCCATCTTCAACCTTTTGAACTAGGTAGAAGGAGTTGGTTGTATGAAGGGCCAGACGTAGTAATTGAGCTGGTCCTAGAAGACATTCACTCTGAAACAGATCAATAAGATTCTTGCTATTTCCATCAAAAAAAAAGAAAAAGGTATTCCAGGGAAGACAGGTATACAAATTGTCCATCAAGTCTTAATTCCATATGTAATTGTTGTCCTTCTTTGGTTTAAAATAATAATGGAGCTTTTTTTTTTTTTGGTTTGATGTATTGATGAGAATAAGTTGATGAGACAGTAATGACTAAGCATCATC
The DNA here is from genome assembly GCA_029582165.1 of Portulaca oleracea. NCBI lineage: Eukaryota > Viridiplantae > Streptophyta > Magnoliopsida > Caryophyllales > Portulacaceae > Portulaca > Portulaca oleracea. The sequence goes on along the minus strand of CM055869.1, from coordinate 31,011,460 downwards.
ATTGTGGAAATTATATCGCGCTTTAATAATTAATGGGTGCACTCAGTGTCAAACCACGGTTACAACTTTAGTAATCCATGGTTCACTCAGTGACAAATTAACCATGGTTACAACTTGAATAATGCATGACAATTTTTTTGGCGTAAAATTTCAAGGACAACTCACAAAAAAAAAAGGAATTTTGGACGCTAATATACTGAACTTTTGGAGTATTGGACAATAATGCACTGAACTTTGACCTTGGACAATAATGCACTGAACTTTGGGGGGTGTTGGACAATAATGCACTCGAGACAATTTCGACGGTGGCGAACTTGGTGACAATCTTACGTAACAGACCGAGAAGACAAATATTTTTGGACCAATTCATCTCCTCCACCCGCTACATATGATTGCCACCAAGTTAGCCATTGCAAAAATCATACTAAGTGCATTATTGTTCAACACCCTAAAGTCTGATGTATTATTATCGTCAATACCCCAAAAGTTCAGTATATTAGCATCCAAAAACCGAAAAAAAACATGTCACATCAGCTTTGGTGGTCTCCACATATGTTACAACTTGCAACCTCACTGTCCTCCTAGCCCTTCATGGTCAATTTGCTTCTTGGGTCATCCTTTAGAGTCAATAACCCTATATACAATGATATATATTGGGCCTAAAGAAGGAACTAAGACCCAATTTATAAATAAGCCTACACTAGGTAATGATTTGAGCTTTGAGCAGGGCTACCATGATTATACAAGTATCTAAACACACACACACACACACACACACACACACACACACACACATATATATATATATATACACGCGCGCGCGTGGGGTGTATAGCTCGAAAAATCTAAAATTGTTTCGGCCTATTTAGCAATATAAGTCCAATCTATATATTATAATAGAAATCACTGTGGATCCTACGAAATAGAGCCACGGGAGTGACTATAGGGGAATTGGCCAATCAAAACATAGAAAATTAATTTTTTTTCTATTTTCTATTTTTTTTATTTTCAATCCGGATTTTATTTTAAAATTAAAAAACTAGATAATCCTTGATTGCTTTGGACTCTAAATTAAATTATTTTGGTGCAAATAACAATAATTATTTTGGTCTTGCCTATAATCTATATATTATAATAGAAATTATTGTGGGTCACATGAAATAGAGTCACGAGAGTGATTGTAGGGGAATTGGCCAATCACAATGTAGAAAATTAAATATATTTTTTTCTATTTTCTATTTTTTTTATTTTCAATCTAGATTTTATTTTAAAATTAAAAAACCAGAAAGTATCACTAATCCTTAACTGCTTTGAACTCTGAATTAAATTATTTTGGTGTAAATAACAGTAATTATTTTAGAGTTGATAATAATAATAATAATAATAATTTATGTAAAAGTTCACTTCGTGTATCGCACGGGTTGAAGCCTAATTTTAAATAAAAATGAATATACCCACACAATGTAGAAGCCAATCCATTGATTTTTTGGATATTTTTTTTGGTAAATATAACTATCTGATGACATCACGCAACATATCTACCTACATTAAAAGCAAGGGAAGGGACTATCCAATAATTTGCTATAAGAGGGTTTGCATTTTGGACCCTGAACTTTAGGGGTATTTATATTCTGAACCCTTAGTTTTCAACGTTAACTGTTTGGCCCCTAAAGTTTGTTGAATGAAGAAAAAAGAACCTTAAAGTTTGTGAGTTAAAAAAAAGCGTCTGTCTCATTCTTTGTTTTCATCCCATGTTTGAATTTGTCTCCCGTTCGACGTCAAACTTCAGGATTATGATTAGAACTGATATTGAAGCTATAATGCATCTCTCTTATAGTCTTATTCATGTTAGGGCTACTTAGACCCTGAGTACATGATTTAAGTAACTCCAACATGAATAAGAGAGGTTCATTATAACTTTAATATCAGATTTAACCTTAGCTTTGAAGTTTGACGCTAATCGGGAGAAAAATTTAAATATGGAAAGAAAAAAAAACGGGAAACGAGCTTTTTTTCAACATCACAAACTTTAGGGTCCTTTTTTTCCATTCTACAAACTTTAGGGTCTAAAAAATTAAAGTTGAAAATCAAGGGTTCAGAATATAAATACCTCTAAAATTCAAGGTTCAAAATGCAAACAACCCGTCATAGAAGCGTCATCTTTAAAACTTCTAACCAAGGTTAAAGTATATGCGAAAGTAAAACAAATTCTCAGAAATTGTGAGACTATATGATTTAGTACAACGCTTTTGTGGGGACATCCTGTAATTTTGTGTTGATGTCTGGCAAACATTGAAGTGTAGATATTATGGAAGATAACACAAATAGTTCCATTATGAGAGGCAAATATTCATTACTTAAGTTATCAGTGAGATATTTCATACAGAAGATCGATCATCAAAAGTCATAAGAAGGATGCAGGAAGCAACAAGATCCTATTCCCCCACCCCTTGTCTCAATTTTTGCACTCTAAACTCGACCTCAAATCCCACGTAAAGAGAAAAATAAAATTGCTCCTGGATGCAATGATAATTGGGGATTTAATTAACAGAGATGGACGGCAACAAAGCCTGAGATTACGTCCAAATCCATGGCATCTCTACACCATTGTTGTTTCTATAACCTTGATTTCGGAGGGTAATTAGTATGTGGATTAGATTCATTCAAGGGGCAATCAAAGGTGGTGCACAGGGTGGCGAGTATGGTTGAGGGGAGCAGGGGGTGGCAGAGGAGCGGTTGCATTGAGCACACGAGGCGGTGGAGGGCATTGGTAGCATTTTGTGAACAATCCAAATGTGTCAATTTGGTGGACGAAGTTGACCATGCTAGCCCATCCTCCGAACCCAAACCCTACTACAAGCACCCATCCTACCACAAACATGTTTAGGGCATATGTTCCTGCCCATCTTCCCATCCACTTGGGTGGTTGCTCCACTGCGTTCTGCAAATTATCACCATCCATCCATCAGCAATCATCATAATTAATCATACTCGTTAATTGAGTTAGATAGTATGTACATAATAGGGCGGGATGAACTAGACATAGTTACCTCGCGGGATGCAGGAGAACGGAAGGTGAACATATGAGCCAATGCAGGGATGATGTAGACAGTAAAACTCACAAGGAGGGCTCCAACTGCCGAGTTGATGGGTCCGAAGAATGGGAAAATGATGGCCAGGAACCAAATTGGGATCACCACTGGAAGCCGAGCAGCAGCCCGCTTGCATATGCTCTTGCACTCGTGCAACCCGATTGCTTTCTCCCATACGAAATACAATGGTGTGCATGCGAATCCAAACGTTATGAACTGTAACAATATATATGATACTGTTAGTTAGCAACTGTCAAAAACAAAACCAAGTGAAATATTTATAATAGGAGACAATTAAAAGAAGCATGTATGCCTGGTGTATGAGCATGAGAATGACAGCCATGTCGCGGAAGGGAGAGCGAGGGAGGAGGGAGAAGGCGTTGGAGTGGTCAAGAAGCATGTCTCCGAATGCCCAATACACAGCTGATGCCGATGGCAGTGTCAATGTCAACACGTACAATGTTGCTAGTAAATATATCGCCTTGAACTTCTGTGGCTTCCACATTGCGTGCATTATTTCCCTGCATATAACCACACCCAAATTAAACATTCCCTACTTTCAAACTTGATCATCACTATTAATCAAATTAACTCGAGTTCAGTTTCTCATATCAATGAAATTAAACTAACCAAAATTAGAAACTAGCTCTTTCCAATTATTTTAGCTAGGTTTCAAGTACAAAAGAATCACATGGTGTAGGTATAAGATAATTTCAGAAAAAATGTCATCCAATCGCAAGAATCTGTACGTACGTTATCAGACATATCATCAGCATGAATATGATCAGTATACAGCATGCGTTTATTTCTTTTTACCATATATAAGATAAAATGACAGGGCAAGTTGATAAAAACATTAAAGACTTGCAATCAGGGGAAAAAGGAGAGGTAAAATCCTATTCACACACTATATTAGCTGGACCACCTTTAATTATGTGTTCAAACATGAGTAAGGCAACATCTACAACCGTAAAAGAAAGACAAAAGAGTACACACTTTCTATATTCACTTGCAAAAATACAAATGACTTTGTACTTTTATTTACTACTATTTATTTATGCACATATAGGACAAATATCTATATCTATGCACTGCATAATATATACACTATACAGTAGTATATAAATACAAATAGGCGTCTAGCCCGGATAAGGATTGGTCATTTAAGATGAAAGCATGTTCTGAAAAATGTCTAAAGAGAAGTATGTTGGGTCATTTTCATTTGGGCTTATAGTACAATATTGTGAATGATCCACTTGCTTGTAAATGACAAATTTGCCCTCGGGGCATGGGCCAGATCTGGAATTTTGACTGTCAATGAATATGAATATGATTAATGATTATATAATTATCATATTGTTTTAGGGAATTGAGGGAATATTGAAATAAAAATAAAAAAGGCAAGAATATACATTGGGGAAAGCATAGCATATATATTGTGGGTTTGTCTTCTTACACAGTAACAGCATGTCCTCCAAATGTGTAGAGAATGTTTGTGGCCCCTGTGAAGTATAACACCAGCTTGGTCGGCCCAGAGTGCTTCACCCCTTCAACCTATATTAATTAAATATAAGTTAATCAATTTAATTACTCACTTACCAAATACAGTACTGTGTTACATGTTTATTAATTAACGTAACCTATATGTATTATCATAATGTATAGTGTCAGCTTTGAAGAAGTTGGATTTTATTGCGTAGCCACATATACGTAGGAGCTAATTAAGCTAATTAATCAAAGTTAATTACAGACCGGTAGGTTGCAGCACGTGAATTAATCACATGGGTTAGCTTCTAGTAATGCATGAGTATCAAGTATATCCTACCCATGCAAGGAAGTAGAGACAGTACTGGTAAATTAATCAACAAGTTTAGAATAATAATGTGGAAACATTCATTAATTAATTAATTAAACTGGTTAATCAGAATGAATAAAGTATACAATTAATACTTTAATTAGTCCTAAAGATGTCCTGAAAATCTATCCTAAATTTCTTGAGAAGATGGTCATATACTACACTCATATTAGTTGGATTTCAACTTTTGATATAATAATTATTAATTTATAATCATTAGTGGAAACAACTAGCCTACTCTCCTGATTAAGAGGAGGGCTTTTGATAAAGGGAGGGAGATATGGGGAGCATATTGTTGTTGTGGTTGACTAACAGGGCAAAAAAGATCTCATGGGGCAATTAGAGCATGATTATATACCTTCCAAATTGCTGTTAATAATGTAGTATTATAGCAACTTTCGGCGACGAAGCAAAAATTAATCATCAATCACTTTATATGCAAAACATAAAGAGTGAATGAATTAGGGAGATGGTATATATTAAGCATCTCCCACTTAGACTAATCCTCATATGAACTTTAATTTCATTTTTTCCGTATATCACTTGTACTATTACTATTACTCACGCAAATCAAGTTGTATTAGTGTTTCAAACAATAATATATAATAAATGATACATGCAAATTTATATGGTGGTGTGCTAGTTAAAAGGAAAAGAGAAGAAGAAAATTAAAGATGGTGGGTATACCTGGCCATGAAGGAGGGAGGCAACGGTGAGATACCAGGCTGTATAGGTGGTCATGATCAGCCCAAGAAATGACCAAATTCTGTAGTTGTGAAATGATGGAATAAACACAGTGGTGGCACAGCATGCCCCAAATATGTATGTCCATGTCCTCTTATCCAGATTATCATTTATGTAATATATGTTGCTGCAAATACCATCCATACACATACATTATACTTATTAACAATGATAATGAGGATGACATGCATATTAAAACACTTCATTGACATTTACTAAAAACATACAACAGCAGCTAGGTAGTACTTAATTTTGAGGTGGTTCTTGTGTACAGAAACAAGAGGGGTAAATGTACAAGATCCAGTAGTAGTGTATATGTAGGTAGATACCTGGCACAGGCAATGAGCTGAATAACAGATCCAAAGAGAAGAAATGTGCAGTTAAATGCCAAACCCACATTTCTCCAGTGCTTGCCCAGTAACCCATCTAGCACTTCAAACCACTGCATACATAGTTGTACGTTCCCAGTAGTAAGTATGTTAATTAGACACCCTCAAATTGAATGGAAAAGCATGTTTAGACAAGCAAATGAGGTGCAGTTGAATGTTATGTATGTAGAGTAATATATATATATATATATATATATATATATATATATACCTGAATGACATGATTCCTGAAATCAACCTTTTCTCTTTCCTTCCTAGTTCTATACTCAACATAGAGGACGCTAATCAAGTAGGCTGTCCAACTTCCCAATATGCCATAGAATAGCTGGAACATTATTCCTGATAACATCCCCAGCTGTGAGAATGAGTATGGGAGTGTCAACAGCACTTGTGCTACCTGCAACCACCACGGTACCATCACATACATACATGAATACACATGACAGATACTCGAATAACTAAGTTTAAGGGAGGAGGCAAATTAATTAAAGTAGACCTGGTTAGAGGCGCAACTGAACCAAGCATCATAGGTAGAACCACCATGCCAAAGGAGGCTGGAAATGGCAGACTTGAAACTTTTGGGCTTGCCCTCATCTTTCTCCATTTCTATGTAGTTGCCAATCATAACAGGCTCAGCCTCTTTATCCTTGTCTGGACCATTTGCAGCCATTGAAAACGTACACCTAAAGCCACGTATGTGTTTATTCGATCAGTATACAGCTATAACGAAGAGGGGAGGAGGCCGAGGATGTGCGTGTTGGGGTTTGGTAAGAGGGCCGAAGGGTTAGAATGACAATGGGGAGTTGAAGGGGAGGAAACATATGCTTTGGTTTGAAGCCATTTATACAACAACACCGCCTTCTTAAAAGCTGCAATCTTCTTGTCTTTGCCCTACTCTCCATTTTAAATTATAATAATACTATAAATAAAGACATAGATTTATACTGTATTACTAGTAGAAATGTAGAATTATTAAGATTGTCATTATTTTTATACTAATTCTCAAGGGTTTTGCTGGGTTTTGACTGTGCGGTCTTCGAGCTTGCTTGGATATTTTATTATTTTTTTCACTTTTGAATAAGATTTTCTTGGGTTGGGGAGTGTTGGGAAAGGTTAAATTTCTTGGTCGGGGGTTAGTGTGAAATTAAATAACAAGAAGAAAAGCATAATGATGGACAGTAAAACGGAGGTTTGAAGGATAATTTATCGAGCGTGAGAGAGTTGTCCGCACGAGCGGGTCTCCCGCTTCCCAAGCCCTATCATTGTGTTTCTTTATTAATTACTTCAATATCCTAATCTAATACACACATCATGTCTATTTTTTTTTTCTCGGTATTCAAAACCTAGAATATGGTAAAATCTACCAATATACTAATATAATAGTTCGAAAAAATACCAAACAACACAGGAAAAAAACTTAACACAATTAAATAAATATTAGGAGAGTGAGACCGGGATCACGTATGGTAATGTTTGAAAGTATCGGTTGTGACCGGAAGTATAGACTTTTGCCGGGAAATATTTAGTCACGTTGTCATAAACTTTTTGCACTTATTATCACTCTCAGGTGTATAGCCAGACTGAAGTGGTGAATCGAGTGTTCGGTATTTTATTGAGGAGCCTCATCAAATCCAATATGCAAGAATGAGATTTGAGACTATCTTTCGCTGAGTTCGCCTACAACAAAGCTTCATCCCATGCTATTGGGGTGTCTCCATGGCCATTTGAAACTTTGTATGCGATGAATCCTTTGACTCTCCTTGATATCATTCAACTCCCCAATGTGGCTAGGACAGGTATTGAGGTTGAAGCTAAGGCTAATGAGATGAAGAACCTACATCAGCAAATGAGGGCCCAAATTGAGAATGTCAATGAACTTTACAAGACTCGTTTCAACAACCATCGGGAAGCCTATTCCTTCCAGCCTGGTGATCTTGTATGGTTACATTTGAGAAATGAAAGATTTCCTTCCAAGAGGAATGATAAGCTCATGCCATGAAGAGAAGGTCCATTCAAGATGGTAGAGAAAGTGAATAAGAGTGCCTACAAACTAGAACTACCAAGTGAAATGGACGACATCTCTTTCCACTTTTAATGTAGGAGACCTTGCACCCTACTTAGAGGAGGAATATGGTGCGAATTTGAGTGCAAATCATTCTCAAGAAAAGGAGGATGATCCGTTTTACCCTAAAGATGTTTCCAAGATAATGATATCCTTTACCCGCTGCTAAAGATTATCACTTGATCACAACTTATTTTCAGGAGGTGCCCTTATTGATGAAGTACATATTTAGTTATTTGGATTCCACTTATGGCAAGGCCACTTCATGCCCACCTTTGACCACTTGGGTTACTCCTAGGTCATCTTGAGGATTCCTAGGGGTTAGTAACCTCATTTATCAACATTGAAGACAATCGACTCATTTTGGACACTAGTGTGGGAGTATTCCAAGAGCTTAGAGGCTAAGGAAATGATGTATAATCGGATCAAAGGTTAGGGTTTGATCAATTACACATCAAAGGGTGATGTGCAACCAATCTAAGACTAGGGTAGTTCATGTGAAAAGGGTTAGGGAAGGGAAGATTCACGTGAGAAAGGGGGAGATTTTGTGGAGTTTGAGGGATTTGTGAGAGAGTATGTATTAGGGTTTGAGAAAGGTAGAATCTTTGTGAGGTTGAAAGGGAGAGTATGGGGGACGTTTGAGAGAGGGAGATTTGACGTGAGGTCTTTGAGAGGGAGAGAGAGTGTTGACGTGAGAGAGAGAACTGGGATAGAGTTTGTGAGAGTTGATAGCCTTATGGTTGGTAATTATCTAACTAAAGGATAGAAAGATAAAAAGGATAGTTCAAGGGATCAAGCTTGATACAGAAACACCACAAGTTGAAACCCTAGGGCTACTTGTCCTTCCTCTTAGTTACAGAAACACCTTCTAAGAGTAGGGAACAAGCTCTTCCTCACCACTTGATTTGCCAAATCAAGATACAATAGAAGAGATCAAACGAGGTTTTAAGAGACGTACACTCAAGGGTAAGCTAAAAGCTTGATTGTATTCGTATTCAAAATAAGGTTATCTTTCAATGTTACAAGCCTAAGCTATTTATAATAGACTAAGTCCTAATCCTACTAGGACTCTATACTTGGCGCCAAAGCAACCAGTATCCTACTAGTAGACGCCTAAACAACTCTCTCCTCCTTGGATTTGGATTCCTAATCCTAAGGGGAGTTAGTTACAACAATATTAATCCTTCTAGGACTTGGCTTTACTAATCCAAGATGGATTAGTTACAAAATAAGCCAACCTAATCTAGGATTATCCTAACTTGGCGTCCAAGCTACACACCACACGATTTCTAGATGCTTCTAGAACATTCTAGACTCTTCTAACTTGATGTCCAAGTTTATATATATTACTTGACATCTCACACAACTAAAAATAATAAAATTACATCAAATAGCTTGCTAATAATAAGAAAATGCTAGAAATGTGAACTTTAAGGTGAAAAGGCCAAAACCGTGAACTTCATCTTGAAATGGTCAAAACTGTGCAATTCAACTTGGGCTTTATACTTGGGCCTTTTGACGTGGACTTGGAGTCTCTATGACGTTTGGACGTCCCCTCTTAGAACAAGGAGCAAACAATATGGATTGGACGTTGGGCCCCTTTGTTGAATCCTTCCTCAAGGGCCCTCTCTACTTCCTTGTACACAAATTGGGCCTCGTGTGTTGGGTTTGGCGAGTTGGACAAGGATGGGCCTCCATCTCCTTCCTTTAAGGCCTTTTTCACCTTCATGTATATGACTTGGACCTCATTTGGTGGTTTAGACGAGTTGGGATGACCTCCATTATTCTCCATGAACCTTAGGTCCCCAAAGGTGAGACCAAGGTTAGGCAGATCTCCATCAGGAAACTCACAATATAAGTTAAGTGTTGACTAGGAAGGTAAAAAACAAGCTTATGAGCTGAAACTGGTCAAACACGGACCGTGTCATGTCGGACATGGGTCGTGTTGGGGTACAGAAGCTCAAGTAAAGAAATCATACGGACCATGCCAGTTTGTTACTGGTCGTGTTGAGGCCACCACGGTCTGTGTTGGATCAACACGGTCCGTGGTGATGCCTAGGCTATGTGAGATTTGATATTCCTTAATTTTAGCTTCGTTAATTAACATATGGGGGATCTTTTTGGGATCATTCTTGACTTATCCTCTCAGTCAATAATAATGCCTTGATCATTGTCAAAATCCCATAGACAACGCCCCTCATCATGCTTTGTGATTGACAAGTTTGATAAATAGGGGATGAATTTCATTCATCTAACACACCACAACCATTCTTCATTCTTCCTAGAGAGCTTCAACCCAACTCCTAAGGTGTTGAATTGCAACAACTTCTTGAGAGTTCCTTGAGAGATCTTGTACTTTACTTACAAGAAGTTAGGTTTTACCTTTAAATATATTCACGATCATGTGAATAAGTCTTAAGGAGAGACGATTTTTAACCCTCGACTCTTAGTCACCCAAGTGATCCCTCATCTTGTGTTTTGGTGACCGTTTTACCCCGTATTTCCAACAATCTTAAGACTTATTCATAATGGATGATCAAGTTGAGGATTATACCGATCGATTTGAGGGATGGAATTTCAAGATCAAGATGCTATTGAATGAAAAAGATAAGTTTATGTTATTTTACACAAGTTTTGTTTATTCAAATTTATTAAGTTTACTTATCAAGATTATTAATCAATCATAATTTATTTGATTGGTGTAATTGGATTCTCGATCGATTGTGGCAATGAAGTTTGATGTTTATACTCAAAAAGTTCAAAGGGTATATTGATGAGAGTGCCTTCATCAAGATAAGTTGTTTATTTTAAGTTAACATTTATTGAATTAAGTGGCATAAGTTATCTTGTTATGATTTGGATTAATTTCAAAGATATGAAACATGTGGTGTACGTATTCTTGTGTCTTGTTTGATGTCATTTACAAGCTTTCAAGAAAATGGTGTATTTGCGTGTTTATGCATATATATTTCTTTGTGTTTATGCTTATATGTTTCTTTGTTGTTATTCCTATTGCCAAGATGTTAAAGGTGATTTTCTTATTGTCAAGTAAATCACCCAAAAAAAATGCCATGTTTAAGTGAGTATAATTTTTATAGCATGTTTTCCCATGGTTAAGCACATATATGTGGTGTTCATATATAAATTGTCTTGTTGAATATAAAGCATGATAACTGTTGATTAAATTTATCATGATTATTTATATTTGAGTGTATGCCTTTATCAAGTTATTAATTGATGAAATGACAAGAATGTGTGTTTTAAGTAGTCATATATGCACATGTGTAAGAATATATGTCAATATATATGTGTAACGCCCTGGAAATTCAATTATAAAATTCTAACAGTCAAACTAACGGTAACAGCGGAAGTCAAACTTTAATCGGGCGTTACTGTCGTGTCTCCGAAGAAACACAAGGCAAGATAGTACTTAACATCTACACTAAACAAAACAATACCAATAATTGTTCAACTCCAAACATACTTGTCTTTAACTTGAACCAACATAAAAAGAAAACTGAAACCACAATAGTTCAAACTTTAATCACACTAGTTTATTTAATACTCTCCTAAGACCGGCGCATCCTCACTTCTAATTCCCATCCCCTTCAACGAAATCAGTACCTGAAAACAAAACATTTAAAAAAACATGAGATGGAATTCAATAATGTCTACCCCTAACTGTCAAAACAGGTTACAAATTCATTTCAAACAATTTAGAGGAAGAGAAGAATAATTCAACCCATTTTACAAAGTAGTTTACACCCAACCCAAACACAACTTGATAATTCCAGTTTTTATTAAGCGGGGGTTTACAAACCTCCCTTCAACACGGAGTCACAGACTCCCATCAATCCATACTCTCACAAACTCATCACAACTTTTCTTTCTATTTCAATACACTGGATGGCCATCGATCCAATAATTACAATACGTGCTCACTTAACCCCGGGGAAGACCTTTTTTTAGCACAAACTATCAGGGTTTTCCTGATCTCTTGATAACGTCCCTACAGGGATCCGCCCTGTCTCCGGGAACGCTACTCGAACCCGCATTTAGTCTCACTTGATTTATTAGTCCGGTTTAATCCTCAACAAGTTCCAAGTTTCAGGTTTCCAAACAATCTATCCCAATTCCCAAAAGACATCAAAAACCTCATAAAAAGACTGTCCTTATTTAACCAAAAATCAAAAGAATTAACACAACACTCAAAACAGACAGTCAACTTCACATAAAGTTCCCCTCGGGATGCAATTTCCAAAACAACTCAAATACCATAAAAAAATAAGTGAAGCGCATCCAAAGGGAAAATAGGCAATAGACATTACCTGTTGATCGTCACTTCAAGTAAAAAATCAAACACTTGAGCTCACTACTCGAAACGTATCAAATCCGAACCTATAAAGAATAGGTTCTAAAAATTAACAACGACCTAATGAAGTTAGTACAACACTCCCCCCTAGCTTACCCATCTCTAATTTTATTAAAGCACGAACAATACACTACGCACTAGAATAGTAAAATTAATCTTTGTACAAGCAAGCAATAACTGGACAGCTCACTACCTCCTCGTTGTTCGGTCTCTAACGTGACTTACCGACATCCTATGAATTTAAACTCTAACTTTCTGGAATCGTTGGAATGTCTACTAAAACTTTTATGTTGAACATCAGACCTAATTCAACCTTGAAGAGACCTAGAATTAGCAAAACATACAATCGGTCAAGTTCTGACCTGCCCCTGGTAAACGACACATAACCCAGGCTACACACCTCGAAACTTCAAACCGTAAAATTCCTTTGAAAGCTAACATCTAGGGGTAGTTCCAGTCCAAAAATCTCGATTAAAAACATACTACACAATTAATGGTACATGTTTAACTACAACGCATTAAATCTGTCTCAAAACTGCTCAATTCTTCTTTTACACTATCAACTTTTCCATAATTAATTTCATTCAAAACAAAACCTCCACTTTGACATATGTACTTACCCAACAATAGAATACCCACGTAGCCTTTCCTACACCCAAAAATTGTATTAAAAAGACCCTCCCCCCTTACCTTATTAATTGATTGCCAACGTACAAGAACAGTAAAAATATGTAAATAAGCATGCTACTGTACTATAGTACTACTTACGTACACCAAAGACCCTCTGTTGTTGTTGCTTTATTACTACCTTAATGACCCATTAACCCACAATAATACTACAATAAGGCATATCAATACTAATCTAAGTAGTAAACTACTCCTAACTTCATTTAGCACTTGAAAGTGTATTTGAACAACGACTAGTACATAATAATATCAACATTCTAGGTGAACCAAAACAACTAGGTTAGAGTTAGAGACATACTCTTAACAAGAAGGTTTGGTGGTCGCTGACGGCGGTTCTGACAAGTGACAGTAGCGGTCGACGTCAGGTCGGGATCACGATGGAATCGTGTCGGGTTCCAACAATAATGATAGCAGTACGAGGCTCGGCTACGGTTGGGTTGTTCGTTGGCGATGGTTGGATATGCGACAGTGACGGCGGAGGTCCCGTGGTGGTCTACGGTGGTCTTGCTGGTGGTCCTGGTGGTTGTGGGATGGTGGTGCAGCGGTTTTTTGAAGTTAGTGTGGAGGGTGGTGGTTGTTTGCGTTGAATATGGGAGAGGGAAAAGAATTGAAAGGGACAAAGAGGAATGGAACGGTGGGAATGGGTTTTTTTTGTTTCTTTTGCAGTTATCTAGTGTTTACCTTCAGTTAATTAGAGGTTAATAATTTGGGTTAGGGAAGGTTAACACTATTATTACTACTAATAATAAGGATAATACTATAATAATAATGGGTGATGATAAGTGTCTTGCCCCAAGACACTCCTTAAATGTCTTCTCCCTTATAAAATCAATACTTATTATCGTTTTTAACCGCAATTTTTTTTACAGATACTATTAATTATCAATTATAAGAAGCTTGGAATGTGTTGGCTACGCCAACAATTAAAATTGACACCCTAACGAATGAACCCCATCCGTTGGGCATATTTTAGACGCTTTTTTGTAAATTTTTAAAAATATAGATAAAAGTGTGATTTTATACAATTTATATATATTATTATAGTTATAGAAGTCAATAATGTAACTTTTTTCCAATTTAATTCACAAATATATAGGTTTTCTATAATGACAAGACACAAAATATGTGTCTTGCACAAGACTTTTATCATTTCTCAATAATAATAATGGTAATACAACAACACCACTGATGACAATAATAATAATAATAATAATAATAATAATAATAATAATAATAATAACTACAACACTAATAATCACACACTTAAAAGCTATTAATAATACTACTACTACTAACAATAATAATACTAGCAAACCATAAGGTTAGTCACCTAAAATTACCAATCTACCCTTCCTCCCATGCGACGTCCCCATGCATACAATGACTCTTTTACCCCTGTTAGTCTCTCCACGGTCCTACGAGCTCAAGTGTCAAGATAAAATAATCACAGAAAATTTCACAGAGTAACGGAGTCAAATGTACCACGTAACGGTAAACATATTAAAATTTTCGGGGTTTTACAATATGATTCACATGCATAAGTTTATGTACATGACTAGTATTATTCGCTTTTAAAGATATAAGTTGAGTTAAGGCAATGTTCATTCATAGAAGTTCTTGTTTCATTACTATATATAATTTTGAGATATATACCTGTGTTGTCTTATTTGTTTCATGCTGTGTTAAGCATATATAATATGAGTAAGGTGCAAGTGTTCATGACATGTATGAGTTTGACATGAAAATTTATAAGTTGCAAGAATATGGATTCATGACAATTTATTTCAAGATGAATTCATCTGATTAATTCTTAATTAGTTGATTATGCAAAGAAGGTTTATATGAATTCTCATATGTCTCAAGTCATTGCATTTGAGTTCAAGTTGATTGTCTAATGTGAGTTTATGTTTATGATGCTTAAAGTTTTGACAATCATGTGTTTATAAGTGCTTCACAAGTATTCATACCCATGTATGATTATAAGTTATTAAAATACATATTTCATTATATATTTTTTGTTAGCACTTATGCAAGTATGCCTTGATAAAATGTCTTGGTTGATCTCCATACCCCCCTGTTGGGCCTCCTTGACCCCTCATACCCCTCCCCTTCGTCATCCTCATGGGCCAAGCCCAGACCCGAGTCCATGTCCCGGTCCACATCCATGATCTGCACTCTCCTCCCCGTCGCCAAGTTTAACAACGTCATCAAACAGAAGGGGCATTTATTGAAAGCTGTGCAGTGTGCCTTCATGATTTCGAGGTGGGGTGATGAGATCCGATGGCTCAGGAACTTCCAACACATATTCCACAAGGGGTGCCTCGACTGTTAGATTGCGCACGAGCACAAGACTTGAGCTCTTTGTAAGAAGCCCTTCGTCCTGGATGAGATGGTTGAGGATTTCCATGAGAGGCTCTGGGGTTCTCCTTACGAATGCAACGTTTGCTGAGTTTAGTGGGAGTTTTTCTACAATTAGGCACTGCTTGTAGCATGTTTTTGTATGAGTTTTTCTTTCAATAAGACTTCGATGGACTTGAAATTTGGGACTTCAAGTAGGCACCGAGAGATTTTCATTGATATATCACAGACCCAAAACAGAGTTTGAATGAAGAAGTTATGCGAGTTTGAAGTCGACAAAAAAACTTCCAATAAGGGTCACGTCCGTGACCATTTATGTCATGCCCATCAACATCTAGGTCACGCCCGTGACCCCTTGCTGCCAGGATTTTGGCTGTAGAAAGCCAGGTTACGCCGGTGACTTGTCTAGGTTCAACAGTTTCGCGACTTCACTGTGTTCTTTTTCTTTTATTTTTCTTTCGCCTTATATCCTTTCCCTTATAAATACACGTAAGACCTCATTTTACATAATTTAGACACTTATAACATAGAGAACTTCGTCTCAAAAACCTCTTCATTGAGAGTAATTGATGGGTTTTTGAAACCCTAATCAATGAAAGCTAATCCTTTTGTGGAATTGCATGTAATTTCTCTTTGTTTGCGAGTGGGTGTTCTTCTACACAGTCTTTGGTGAGATTTCTCGGGTGGTTCAAGGTTTCTTGCTTGTGGATGATCCTTGTACAAGATTCTAGGTTATCCTAGTTCAACTTGGTGAGTGGATTCTCTATAGGGCTATTAATATCTTTATTGTTTTCTCTTTTGTTTTTGTTTATCTATAAAAACCCCAAAACCTTAAAAATAGTTGTTTGTATGAGTTATATGGGTAGATTTCCATCATTCACGAGATTTGTCTAGACCTCGGGCCCGAAAATCTCCACTCTATCTTATACAAACAAACTTATAGAAATAAATATTATTAATTTGTTGCATTTGTGATTACACACTCATATTTTCTATTTTAAGTATCCAAACATGGTAATGTAATCACTTTTACATTACATTGCTAGTTGATTACATTACATTGTTGATTGCATTACAACCCCATTACATTAAACCTAACCAAACAATATGTAAGTTTTAAAAAATGTACTCATAGGTCCTTTACACTTTTTGTTTTGCTGGCTCTTGGGTGAAAATCTAGTTAATTTGGTTGATTTTTGGGGGAAATTACGAAAAGACAAAATTATCCTCACGTTTCTTTTTAATTTCCCTTGTAATGCCCCTCAATTCCGTCCCTCCGTATTACTTGGCCTCTCTTTCTAACTCACGAAAATGAATTCAAGAAAAATGAAGGACCATATTCTTAAGCTAGTATTTAGTTCAACAAAATCAATGGCATATAAACAATCCTTTTGATCAAATAAGTTCAGGGTTATTGAGAAGGCATATCTATGTACTCTTTCCATCCCAACATATGTATGCTAGTTGTGCTTATAATTGTTGTTGTAAAGGAGTTGCACTAGATTTAAATCAGCCCCGTTCCTTAATCATTTGGTTTACTGACATTTGTTCTTAAGTTTACAAAAATGTACTCATACATTTCATATACAATCCATTTGTGTAAGATTGAAGTCTCACAAGTGTAAAACAGGGTAATGTTCTTAGCAAGATTGGGTACGAGCTTGAACTTCAAGGGTGTTGACACATTTAGCTAGTCATGTATCTGTTTAAAATATGAGGAGTGTTTCCATACAATGGCTACGTGGTGGGCGGATGTGACATTATATCAATGTCACGTACATATGTAGTATCCCATGGTGTTTGGATGGAATGATTCTCTTTGATTATGTTGTCGCATTTTATAAAGAAGTTGGGGAGGCCACAAAATTTGTGCCTATCAAAACTTAATTAGTTCCGGAGGTAATTGAGAGTTTTCTAAGGGTTGTTTGCCCTTCTGTGCGGTAGCCGGTAGGTGTTGTCACCAACGTAACAGTCACATCTGGGATTTCTCCATCAACCAAACAACGCCCAACCATTTGAGTTGTACTAAGTACCTGCTTTTTCATCGCAAAACTTGATATCGTTTTCATCCATTCATTTTCATCTTCATTTACGCTAATTAAACATGCCCAAAAAAGTAGAGGCAATAGTAATTTCTTTCATTGTTCAAAGTAATGAATACATGTTGAATTGGATTTTAGTTAGCTTATTGGGGTTGAGACTAAGTTAACAACTGGGTAGCATTGGGGTGGGGGGGGGGGGAGGGGGAGGGAAGAAAGAGACAAAGGGTGGGGGGGGGGGGAGCTCTAGGTAGAGACAGGAATAAAGGGCCTCAAACGGTAAACTAAAAGAAAAATAGACAAGGATAATTTTGTAATCTCATAGTTTTTCGGTTGGAACAACCAAACTCGCTAGATTATCACCCAAGAGACAACAAAACAAAAGTATATGAAATGTATGAGTACATTTTTGTAAACTTAAGAACAAATGTTATGAAACCAAAGTTCACATCACTTTCAAATAATTTTTTACAATTTTCACGGTTTATAAAAGGGGACCAAGGGAGTACTTTGTTAGGATTCTCAGGGCGTTGTTAGCAGATAAACAATAATAAAAGGCGGAAAATAATAAAGATTCGACACGAAGAATTAACGTGGAAAAACCCAAACCGGGAAAAATCACGAAAGATGCACTATCAGAGGATTACAACAGTGTTTCAGAGATTCCCAAACGTCAACAATCTCTCATAGTCTTCATAGAGTTACAACTTGAGAACTCAACACTCATAGTTGAGTCTCACACAACTCCCTCAGGAACACAATAGGTCAATCTCTTGTGGTCAGATGAAACACTTTAAATTGCGATACAAATAAATCTAGCACCTAGGCTCTATTTATAGTATAAGGCTAACACAATTTTGGGGTTAATAGAGTCCTTGCAGCAAAGGAATTACAAAAAAGAAGTGGCTAAAAAATCAGCAACTTGATTCTCACTCAAACTCTTCTACCTTGCTCCCAAAGAGACAAAGACCAACCCAAAATTGGTCTCCACATTCAACCCAACAACCTCCCACTTGGAGACCAATTGTAAAGGCAGCCTTCGTCGATTATCATCAATCACCACTTCAACACCTCATCGAATCCTCTAGTGCATCCATCTCGATCTTGTTTAGCAAAGATCAACAGAGACCTCAGTTGACCTCCTATCAACTCCTCTTTTAGCAACATGCTCCCACTTGAACTGATCACACCCCTGCAACTTCGACATACACATCATCGTCAACAACTTTGGGGGATTTTGGATTGGAATTTTAACCTCGTGTTGAACTTGTCGAGTTCCTGTGCAGGTTAGATGCGTTCTTCGGCTGACCATTCGTTCCCGTAGTCTCGACCGGAAACCTCCTTGTTTTTGGTGCCCTTCTCTCATCAGAGAAGCTAACACACCTTTGACGAGCATGAACAAGCCTGTTAGAATTATTAATGGTAGTATATAGCTTCCCCTCCTTGCTACCATTTGCAATTACCAGAGATCCTTTCGTTACCCTCCAATGACCATCCCCAAATCTCGTCGTGAACCCCTCCTCATATAGTTGACCCACTGATACAAGGTTCTTGGTCTGACCCGGGATATACCGAACATTCTTTAACCTCCAAGTCCCACCCTTAGAAGTTTTAATGTTCACATCACCTCTTCCTAGCACCTTTAGGTTGTGATCGTTTGCAAGCCTAACCCTACCAAACCTCTCACTCAACAATTACTAAAGGTCTCCCTGTTAGATGAAGAGTGAAACGAAGCACCCAAATCTATCACCCAATCCTTTCTGACTTGTCAACACTAACAGTTAGGGCATCACCAAAATCCTCAACAGAATTTACCGAGTCATGGTCATTATAACTGCTCTTTCTAGGTTTAGGACAATCCCTACGAAAATGACCTCTATCACCACAGTTCCAACACAATACGTGCTTCATGTTTCGGCCTCTAGATTTTGATCGACCCCGACCTCAGCTCCCACTGTTCCTCCTACCCCTGACAACCAAAGCATTCCCCGAAGACTCAGACACATCAGAATCTCTCCTACGGATGCTTTCATTCAGGACAGAGTCTCTAATTTCCCCAAACTTCAGTTTCTCATCTTTCTTAACTGAAGATGTTACAGAGTCACAAAGTTATCCCAAGACTTAGGTAGGGTAGCCAACAGTATATTAACATTTATTTCATCGTCAAAATTAAATCCCACAGAGGTCAATTTCGATAGTATCATATTCAACTCATTCATGCTATCATGCATATCACCAGACTCATGCATCTTAAATTCAAATAAACGACGCAACACATATACCTTGTTTATCACCGAAGATTTCTCATATGTGTTTTGCAAAGCCTCCAGTAGATCTTTTGTCGTTTTCTGATCTTTGACGTTGAAAGTCGCATTTCGAGCTAACGTCAGTCTCACCGTACTGAATGCATGACCGTCAAGCTCTTCACAATCCTTCTGTTCCATCTTTTCTGGCTTTTCACCCATCGCAAGATGCAACTTTTGCTGGCGGAGCACATTCTCAACGCGCATCTTCCACCATGCATAGTCTTTCCCATCAAACTCCAGAATCTTCACAATTGCGCCCGCAATTGCTTCTCAGTCTACAAATCAACAACGCTCCAACCAAAGCTCTGATACCAGTTGTTAGGATTCTCATAGCGTTGTTAGCAGATAAACAATAATAAAGGATGAAAATAATAAAGATTTGACACAAGGAATTAATGTGGAAAAACTCAAACCAGGAAAAAAACCACGAACGATGCACTATCAGAGGATTACAACAGTGTTTCAGAGATTTCCAGACCTCCACAACCTCTCACAGTCTTCCTAGAGTTACAACCTGAGAACTCAACACTCACAGCTGAGCCTGACACAACTCATTCAGAAGCACAGAAATTACAGGTCAATCTCTTGCGGTCAGATGAAACACTCTAAATTGCGATACAAACAAATCTAACACCTAGGCTCTATTTATAGTACAAGACTAACACAATTTTAGGGTTAATAGAATCCTTGCAAAAAGAAGTGATTAAAAAAATCAGCAATTTGATTCCCACTTAAATTCTTCCACCTTGCTCCCCAAGAGACAAAAATCAACCCAAAATTAGTCTCCACATTCAACCCAACATACTTGGCATGAAACTTTACTACAAGGATCCAAGTCCAAATGATATGGACTTTTGATATTTTCATAAGAAAATATTGTGGGAGGGATGTTGATCGGTCAATTTAATACAATTTATCCGTAAACTTTGTGGTGTAATCATGGTTCTTTCAATGACTCCTCATATCTCACCAAAGTTTGTTGTGCATTTCAATGAATATTTTTTTGTGACATTAGTATCATAAATTGGTTAAATAAATACGAGCACGCATGAGTATAAAACCACATAGAAATGCAACATGATTGAATACCAGTAGTATCATAATACCCATACAAGACAAGATGCCACGTAATTATGATGTCATCAGATAAATGTTACTGTTACATTTCAATCTATAGAAAAAACACTAATATGAAGAAGGGTACGTGATGATTAAAGCATGCTGTACATAGTAAGTACATAATAATGTAAAATGGTGGGAAACATAAGGAATAATTAAAAATAGAGGAGTTAAAAACATTATTAAAGGTAATTTAGTAATTACCATTACAATATGAGTATGGGGAGGGGAGGGGAGTGAAGATGGGGAAAAAATGATAATAATAACAGAGGGTAGACCGAATGATTGCGACTAAAGTGGGCGTGGTAGCTTTTTATAATATCATTTATTATCACCCACCAAAAGTTGCTTTTCAAGAATGAATCTGAGAGCCCATTCCATCCCTCTTCCCCACATAGGCCTTCCTCGTTACTCTTCTGGCCCATAGCCCAAACCTGTTTCTCTTCCACCTCTTCTTAAAAATTAAATTTGATATCTATTTTCTTCATCGACATTGCCAAAAATTATACCATTTTCTTTGGTATACCTATATAAGTACATCACATGCGTTGAAATATATCACTTTTTTATGTGATGTTATTTTGTAAAAATTTTATAAATTTAAAAAATATCGATCAATTTTATAATAACATTGATAAATTTTTTAGAAAATTTAATATAAATGATATACCTACCCCACGATGAACCATATAATGATTGAAAAAAAGTTATAACGATTACCTTTACTTTTGTAAAGTACTCTCTATTACATAATAACTACTACTTTTAACTTTTACAATTTTAAATATATCACTTTAATTTAAAATTTTTAATTTAATACATATAAAAATGTTTAATAAATATATTCATATGCAAGCACTCTTCACAACAAACATAATGTATTGTATATACAACAACAACATTCCTCATGACAACATGTAATAACGAAGGGAGTACAATTTACTGTAAAAATTGTCATAGTTTGCAGCTTATGATTAAGTTTAGATGAGTTGGGTGTCATAGCTCCTAAATTTAGAGAATAAAGGTATTTATAAACTATTCATTAATAAGTTAGTCACATGTAGCTTACATTCAAAACAGATTTGACTCACAACCTTTGTGCGTGATGTATACAAATATCAATCGCAAAAGAAAATATGCGCTTTAAGGTCCTGTTCTTTTATGCGGTGCGGTGCGGTTGGTTTTGGTGTGGTGGAATTTGAAAAAGTGTGGTGAATTGTGGTAAGTTATGGTGGGAGTTGTGGTAAGTGGGGTATATGAGAAGAAAGAATGTAAAAAGTAAAGGTGAAAAATGAGGAGAGAGAAAAGTAAGAAGATATTTTGATAATTATTTAGTGTAGTGGGGTGTGGTGAAATGTGGTATAATATTGAGTGATGCGGTACTGCACCACGCGGTACCGCATAAAAGAACGGGACCTAAGAAAAATGGGAAGGAGATTGAAAATAAAAGAAAAGTTTACAATTATTTACCTTTTACATGTATGCTACATTAGTTTATATCATTGATAGTGGAGTGGATTAGTGCATAGTTTATTGCCAAGTTATTAGTTTGTTCATTATAGATGTTATAGTTCAAAGCTTATCCACATACTAAAATTGTATTCAAGTTATCACTTTATCAATGTCCAAGAAAAGAATAGAAAACCATGCATGTTTGTGTGCTCTTCTCCCTGGCTTTAGATTTTAAATAAATGCTAAGGCTGGAAAAATGTTGGAATAGAATAAAAGGAAAGGTGAATGGAGGAATAAATACAAAGAGGAAGAGTACAAAAAGAAATGAAAGCCATTATGCAAACAGAAGCAATCAGTATAGTATTGGCATTCACTTCTTTAGAGGAGATGAGAAAAGGGCATGTCACAAGAGTAGTGAATTTGAAGGCCAAATATATCTTTGTCAACTAAACAAGTTACAGTATCAATCTAATGGTCAAAAAGAGCAATTGCTTCATTCAATTGGATCTTAACTTATTCAACTCAACAAACAAAAGCTTCTAAACCACCCATTGGCTGTGGAGATACACTAAAGCTTATACAAACAAATACAAGCATTCAAATTCCATTCACCCAAAACTCAACACAAGACAAAAGGAAAAGTACATCATTTTCAATGTCACAATAATATTCTTTCTTAAATAAGACATGCTAATGCACAAATTATACTAAAGCCTGTGTGGTATTTTCTATGCTTAGGTTTCAATGGTATATCACCATCCTACGTTTGGATTTTGTGTTTTATGCTTGATATTGAGTCATGCAATATCAGTTTCACTTTGACTTAATTAATTTCAGTATGTTATCGTAATACTCTTTCTGTCTCTAATTATTCGCCCACTTAATTAATTTTTTTGTCCCTAATTATTTATTGCTTTTGAATCAATAACTCAAGTTACTCAACAATTATTATTTTGGAATCAATAATTATTTTTCACTTTAGAATCAATAACTTAACAATAATTGAGAGCATTTTTGTCGTTATAATATATTTTTAACTAAAACTTTATCTTACATTGATTTCTCACTTCTTTCCAAAGTGATACATAAAAGGAACGGAGGGAGCGAGTATGGCCCTTGACACGGCACTGCATGATTTGCCACAACCCGTCACATTTTACCGCAAATCATTACTTTTCTCTCTCCTCACTTTTCTCCTCTACTTTTTACATCCTCTTTCCTCACCTACCCCACATATCAATAACCCACCACAATTCCACCATACCCGCCACAATTCCACCGCAGCTCACCACACCATTCCGCAAAATACCACATAAAAGAACAGATATATGTCTTCAAGTTTGAAACTTTTTTACTTGGCCCCGGGGGCCATGCAATTTGAAACTTAAATAGTCATATATACAAAAAATTACTTAGGGGTAACCTAACTTTTGGTGAAATGTTTTTCTGGTACCCAACTTTTAAAAACTAATTTTGGGGTACCCTAACTTTTAGAATTAGAAATAATTAGGTGAATTTCCGGCCAATGATTTGAATTCACTGGTGAGTTTTAGGCGGAAAATTGATTAAGTGTTTGTGGATGAAAATGCCCTTTGTTTTCGTGGACGAAAATGATTTGAATCAATCGGAGTTTCGCCGGAAATTTACCTAGTAATTTCTAATATTAAAAGTAAGGGTACCCCAAAATTAGTTTTGAAAAGTTAGAGTACCAAAAAATTGTTTCTTCAAAAGTTAGGGTACCTCTAAGTAATTTTTTGTCATATATATATTATAAAATCATTTGAGAAATGTATCTTGGTACTACAAATGCTTACAAAATAACAACAATTCTAGTTTTAGGTCTAATTTTCTTGATATATATATATTACTGTGACCTTGTCAAGTACTACTCTTCGTTCTCATATTTTTTTTTTGTTATTATAATTTTTGTGTTAGTTGAACATTAAAAACTTTGGCCATTTTATTTCTTAATATATATAATAATGTATGATATAAAATTAAGGTCATGTTCTTTTATGTGGCTGGCTGCGGTGACACACCACACCACAACTTGCCAGATTGCACCACAATCCACCACAATCTAACACAATCCACAACAATCTACTTTTTCTAATTACTTTATCTCACTTTTTTCAATTACAATTTCACATTTTTCAACACATTTACAATTATTAAAACCAAAACCCACCACAATCCACCACAACTTTACCAAACTCACCACAATTCCACTACACCACACCGCGCCACACCGCATCCAACCATATAAAATTACATGACCTAAATTTATTAAAAATAAAATACTATCGTAAAATTACATTGTTATAATTTTCTATAAAATATAATAAGAGAAATAATCACTCAAAGGAATTAAAAACTTTCAACCATTTATTAAGCAACATAAAAAATTGGAAGAAGAGAGTAATTCTTTCTAGCAAGAGGATACAAAATTTTTTCGTCTTCCAAGTATGGTTATTAAAATCCCAATCCTAAGTTACGATCCTATAATTTTATGATCCAAAATCATCGATACAATTCTACTATTTATATTCCGATCTACAATCCTGTAAGTGTGTGTTAATTTCAATCCTAACTATCTCATGACTTCGAATTAGAATCCTGATTTTAACAACCTTGCTTCTAAGTAATAAACTCGGTCGTAATGAAAAAAACCGAAGAAAAAGAGTCGGCAAGAAAAATGAATGATAGTATGTGGTCATATTCACTGTGGTAAACCAATGAGATCGGCAGCTACTGATGATAATACTTTTTGAGAGGCACAAGCAAGTAATTGATTATGCTCTTTTTGGGTTTGTGTTGGGATGCTTTTCTAATCCTGATGGGACCTCAAACATTCCCCTGCTCTTCTCTGCTTTTTGCTCATCCTAAAAACATATTGTCATGCTTAGCAAACACTTTTTAGCAGCCCCACTATTTTTATTGGATTATATATGAGGTTGTGACATGCAACTTTGTGATTAGTAATGCACAAAATGAAAATACCATTGCAAAACAAGTTGTTGGCAAGGTAAACAGAAAAGCTAGGTAACAAAAAACCAATAGTAATATCGGTGAAAAAAGATAGTATCATCAATATGGTAATGCAATGTAATTTGATGAGAGCAATCATTCTATTGATGATCTAATTATATATAAGGCTTTGAGATTGGTAGTGATTCAGACCTTTTGAAGATGAACAATAAAAAAAATTCAGTAAGGTATTTTAAGAATAAGTTGCAAGATGAAACAAAAGTTCTTTTGAAAAATTATATTGTTACAAATTACAATCTTTTGACATTGGTCTATAGCTAATGTCTGAAGAAAGCTTCTTTGGACTTGCTCAATCTTGCTTTTTTTGAGGCTTTGTGTATTACTTAATTATTTTGTTGTTTTGTTGTCCTGATTATTTTGTTGCTCCATACTATTTTCTTTAATTTTGACTGGCTAACCATTAATTTTGGAGAACTTAGTCATTTTCTTTTTAAGATACAAGCTTTTCAATCTGTTAATAACTTTGAGACAAGTTTTTTCATACTAATTTTGGCTCACGTGGTATTGTGGATTGGCTTCCAACTTGGAAGTGGTGAGATCGAGTCACACTACTTGTAAAATTCCTTCTGTGGAATTTTGCAGGGCTTTCAAGTAGACCTAGGGTTTGGGCTACCCCCTCCCCTTGACCCGCTAAGCCTTACTAGGCAAGCCCTTAGATAGAGGCCTAATAGGATGGGTCGAACTTACCCGTGTCAATATATATATATATATATATATATATATATATATATATATATAGGGATATTGGATTCTAATAATCCCTACTATTACAAATTGTATGGCAATAATACCTATTATCATTTTGGATTCTAGTGGTCCAAAATAAAATAAAATTGTATTGTAGTGGGACAAAATCGAGTGTATACGCTAAATATCATAGATTTTGTGTTGCATTTGATTCAAAACTTTGTATAACACTTTACCACGATTTTTAATGAATTTACAACATTTCTCCCAATTTTTTTCAATTTTTTTTCAATTTTTTATGATTTTTTCAATTTTATTCCTTTTAAAAAATCATAATAATTGCTCGGAATCTCAAAAAAATAATTTAAAAAATGTTTTAGTAACTACACTTCGTTACCTATCTAGGGGTAGGAACCAAAAAAACAAAAACAATATAGGGTAGGCATGGAAAAAATAAAAAGAATGTGGTGATGGATTTGGTACCACTACAATACAATTTTATTTTTTTGACCATGAGAATCCAAAATGATAGTAGGATTATTATACAATTTGTGATAGTAGAGATTATTAGAATCCAATTTCCCTATATATATATATATATATATATATATATATATATATATATATATATATAGGATAATTGGATTCTAATAATCCCTACTTTCACCAATTGGACAATGGTGGACCGTACTTTCACTTTGTATTCTAGTGGTTCAAAAAAAAATAAAATTGGATTGTAGTGGGATATTTTCAAGGGAATAATAGATTTTGTGTTGCATTTGATTCAAAACTTAGTATAACACTTTACAATGATTTTTAGGGGCAGGAACGAAAAAAACAAAAACAATATAGTGTAGGAATGAAAAAATAAGAAGAATATGGAGGTGGATTTGGTACCACTACAATCCAATTTTATTTTTTTGAATGGCAGAATCTGAAGTGAAGTGCGGTCATTATGTCAATTGGTGAAAGTAGAGATTATTAGAATCCAATTATCCTCTCTCTCTCTCTCTCTCTCTCTCTCTCTCTCTCTCTCTCTCTCTCTCTCTCTCTCTCTCTCTCTCTCTCTCTCTCTCTCTCTCTCTCTCTCTCTCTCTCTCTCTCTCTCTCTCTCTCTCTCTATATATATATATATATTTACACTCATTTGATCATTCCAACCCAAACACGTCCACAACTAATCCACATAACCACACAAACCCAAAAGCATGGTTTTGAGTTCTGGCCCATTATTTTTCTTTGCTACGAGTATATGAAGAAAAGGAAAAACTATCCATTTCTTTTTCCCCGGTGGCAAAGGAGATGGAATCACTAGATATAGAAACAATTTAGGGTGTGTTTGATTGGTCAATAATCTTGGTGAAATGGTCAGTTTTTCCAGGTTGACTTATTTTTCCCATGTTTGGCCGGATGCCGGTTGATTTCGGGAAAGTTTTCACGATGGGCCCGTCATTTTATCCATTTTCCCGGGGAAATCTTTCTCATAGAAAACTTCCCATGAGAAATTTTCCCCGGGAAAAATTTTCCTGGGGTTCCTATCAAACACTCCCTTAAACGAAAAAAATGCTTGAAAATAGATGCTTCTTCACATCACACCAACTTGCCCTTCCTACAGCTTGTGATACTTCCATGATCGACTTGCCTAGCATTCGGCCCATACTCACCCTATTTGACCTTAATTCACTTAAGTCTTAACTGAAAATGACCCAATCTCATCTTAAAACAGATGCTACTAACATTATTGCCCAGATGCACCCAACAACCCGATCCATGTTGTGTGTTTGGTTGGTCAAAAATCATGCAAAAATTGTCAATTTTTCCAAGTTGATTTATTTTTCCTGCGTTTGGATGTAGTTTGATATTGGGAAAAATCTCACTGGAGCGCCCACCATTCCTTAGGATGTAGATCTTACCAAATGTTGCCTAAAGGAGGAATAAATTACAAGATATTGCAGCATATCACGCTGGATAAGGGGCACATAATCACTAAGAAAATGACAAATAAACATCCCCTAGAAGTACCAACTCTCTGGCATAAAAGTGTCGTACTAATTAAGCATATGAGACAACTAATTAATCTCTGAAGGAATTATGATTAATGGGACTATGATTAGTACTGTATCAACTACTGTTATCAATTTGGAGTCTAAATAGGATGGCTTCAAACTAGCCTTTTAGATCATATTCTTCTTGTTGGTAGCTAGACCTAGTAGATGTTTTTATTGGCTCTGCCTAGCTTTGCTTTGACAGTAAATGATGATAAGCAACGTAACTTTTGCTTTTATATTAAACAACGTGACGAAACATTTTAATTATAGCTTATGGAAACATTTAGATTTGGATGACCCATTGACTTAAAATTGTGGGTCATTTGCTTTTCTGTCTTTTCGTTCATCCATCTTCTTTCCCCACATTTGAATCCAACATTTCAATTCACACATTGCACCCACGTTAGCAAACCTCTTTAAAAGATGTTGATGTTAAATCTCATGTCATTGCTGCACAATATTGATATAACGATTAAAAAACAACACAATAAGTGAAACAAACTAAACCGAAATATCTTGACACAACCTGGTGATGAGAAGTCCAATAATTGAACAAATCAATCAACCACCTTATTCTTGAATTCACAAACCTTTGATTATCACATCTATTAACACTAAATGACAATCACAATCATACACACAAATTTGATAAATTATAATTTTTCTTCTAATTGACCCTCTTTTAACTCTTCTGTTTATAATGTGAAATAATGTGAGTTTTTACAATATGCAAATGAGGTATTATTTATATTGGTTGGAAAAATCAACTACATATATTTCTCAAATTTTATATTTACTTGTTAATTGAAAACACTTCTTGTAGCCAATTTGAGCCACAACATACTTTCCTTATCTAGTGTTTAGTTAAAAAAGGACTTTATACCATACAAAGAGTGAATAATTTGGTCAAATGTGTTTTGATTAATGGCAACGCTTAAGGATAATAAAAGTGCCTCAATGTAAATGCATTTTTTTAACTCAACACCAGAGATCAATTTTCTCTGTATAATTTAAGCTATTGGATACTATAGTTAATAATTTGTCATCATATTTATGGATAACACCATACAAAGAGTGAATAATTTGTCATCCTATTTTAGTGCATTAAATACTATAGTTAATAATATTTCATTTAGGGTATTTAAAGTTTAGTAATATATTGGATAAAAATTTTAATAATCAATCAATGAGGGCATTTGGTCTAGTGGTATGATTCTCGCTTTGGGTGCGAGAGGTCCCGAGTTCGATTCTCGGAATGCCCCTTTTTTGTTTGCTTTACATATGTATGTATTACATAAGTAACATAACTGAGCAACCTGAGGAAAAATAGGAAAAAAGGCAATCCGACCTGCCGGATTCGAACCAGCGGCCTAAGGATGTCTGATGTAAACCAACTACAGTCCTCCGCTCTACCAACTGAGCTAAGGTCGGAAGTTGTTAGATGTCTCCAAAACGTCAGTTAAGTATGTTCAAGAATATGGACATCTGTCATCTTTATATATTTATTTATTTATTTATTTATTTTATTTATAAAATTTGTCATTTTCTTTCGTTCTTTTCTAGCAAAAGGGAAGCCCAGCTCAAGAAAAAAATTATTAAAATAGAAAAATTAGATTTTATAATCCTTACTTTGGTCATTTATATTTGAATAATTTCTATTATTTTTTATTTTAGTGGTCTTAGAAAAAATCAAAATTGTATTTTAGTGGTATCCAATCTACTTTCACATTTTTAAAAAATTTTTCATTCCTGCCTGCAAAAAGGGTATGAACAATAATCACTAAAAGAATTTTTTAAATTATTTTTTTGAGAATCCGAGCAATTATTATAATTTTTTTAATAAATAAAAGAGGAAAAAACATAAAATAAAAACATTGTAAATTCACAGTGTTGTGTTAAGTTTTGAATCAACGCAAATCAAAATTTATGATATATACCACTAAAATATAATTTTAATTTTTTTGCAATTACTAAAATACAAAATATAAAAATAATAAAAATTATTAGAATACAATATGACAAAATAGAAATTATTACAATCTAATTTTCCATTAAAATATAGCTTTCTCAAGTTAACCGGCTCTATTCCACTTTGCAATAAAAGTCTCATAAGTCTTCGTTGGTGAGGAGTAAACCTGGGCAAATGGGCAGGTGGCCATTGGGCATTCGCTAGTGTGCGGTAGACAACGGGCTCTGCCCATTTAAATGGCCTAACTCATAATGGGCTTATGCTTTTTATAACAAGTCGCAGGCCCCCAGATTTCCCTCTCATCATCCTTCATCAGATTGTTGCATCTATTGACATCTGACGTGAGTAGCCTATTCAAGTGCATTTACCTATGAGCATGACAATATACGAAGGTGAGCGGTTTCATATCCAGAACCTGGAATCTGACCAAAATCAGTCAAATGGGTAGATTTCGAAACTTGAATTGGTCAAACGGGTAAAAGTAAAATTCGTAAAATTCAAGAACATGCCAAATGAGTAAGGGTAAGGTCTCTAAACTACTACCTAAACTAGAACTTGGAATCTGTCAATTACAGTTAGGTACCGGCTATGCAGAATCTAAAACCCAAAACCATCGCGTATGAAGACCCTAGAACCTTCTTTTAATAAAAATAAATAAATATGTACATATATTGTAGAAACTAATCTATCACATATATTAAAACAAAACAAAAGCAATCTACAATTGACATGTGACATGCTTATGGAAAAAACTTATTTATTTTATAAGATTATTAATTACATTAGATCACCTATTCACCTTCCCCCCTCTCAAGTATTACTCAATATTAGGGGTGAGCGGGACTGGGATCCCGGTAATTTTTGGAGGTCCCGATCCCGCTTGTGACCAGGAGCAAAGATTTGCTCCCGCTCCCGGTCCCGGTGGGACCGGGAAATCAACCGGGAAATTTTAGTTCCGGTTTCCTAATCTTTATTCACCAATTATTTGATTTATTTCCATTAAAAATCAAAATAAATTATACAAGTTTTCTCTAATTTCACAAACGTGGGCGTTAGTTAGTTTAAATATCCATTTTTTTCGCAAATTAAAATTACGCAATATCTAAAACATAATGTATTTTTCCGAAAAAAATTATGTTAAGTTCGAAATAGTAATAAATAAAATAAATCTAAGGAGAGAACACAAATTAAATTAAACAAGTTTATCAATCATCATGAACACAAATTAAATTAAACAAGTTTATCAAGTTCGAAATGAGGTCAAGTCCCACTCCCGGTCCCGTTGTTGACCGGGAATTCATTTTTAGTCCCACTCCCGGTCCCGCTCCCACCGGGAACGAGGTTTTGGGACCGGGACTTGACCGGGAGCGGGGCGGGACCGGGATTCCCGGAATTTTTGCTCACCCCTACTCAATATCACATAATAACATTCAATTTGAAAAAAAAAAGAAATAACTATCTAATGACACTTACAATTCAAAGTCAACTCAAAACTAATTATATGATAGTATTAAAATCCAAAATTAATATTAAAAGATACAAATTAAAATAAATTAAAATATTAAAATGAATAATAAATTATAAAATATCAAAATTTGTCTCAATGATAAGATAAAAGATTGAGAATTTGAGATTATCACTATGATCAGTTACAACAAGTAAAATATTATTTCTTATTAGAAAATTGGTAAATAAATTACAAATATGATCATTATCAGGTATGTAAATTGTAAGTTCATAAAAAAATAGACCCTAAGATTCTTGATTTATTCTCCTAATTTAATTATACAAAACTAATAACACAAAAAAAAACTATAGTATAATTAATATATAATTAAAATAATATTCATAAGCTTTTTATAAAAATAAAAGTATTCATGAGTCAATCTTTCTTCCACCAAAACTATAATTACAATATATCAATCCCTATATAAAAATTAGATTAAAATAAAATATAAGAGATATTAAAGCCTAAAACTCCCATAAAAAATCTATATTATTGTTGTATGTTTTCTTTAATAACTAAAAAAAGAAGAAAAAAAATAACATTGCGATAAAAATATGTAAATTAGCCTCTCTTTGTTATGAAAATAAAGTAATGCAACTTGGTTTTGACTGATGTTTCGATTGTTGATATATGCTTAAATTTAGAATTAATCATTACTTTAAAATTAATTTATAATTAGTAGTTTTTACTACTTAATGGTATAATGATTTATAATTTCTCTAAAACATTTTTATTTTAATTATTTTTATGAAAAATTTATATTTATTTATGAAAATAAGTTTCCAACAAAACAATATTTATAATGTATATACATAGTTTCTATTATTTTAATCATTTATTCCGATATTTAAAATTAATATTTTTTGAATGTTATTGAGAAAGATTTAAAGAGAATTATAAAGTTCCTTGCATTTATTCAAATTGAATAATAAAAATTACTATTATTCTTTATTATATGTGTAACGCCCCGGAAATTCAATTATCGAAAAGTCAAAGTCAAACTAACGTTAACAGACAAAATTTAGCGGAAGACTTAAACTCTTATTGGGCGTCACTGCCGTGTCCCCGAAGGAACACAAGGCAAGAAGGAAAAACAACGACTGTCTGTCAACGGCAACCAACTAACAAACTCATACTTAGAAAAAAACCTCAAACTAACTTCAAGTCTTTCACTAAGAAGCATAACAAAATTAACGACTGCTAGACATGTCGACCTCACTTCTAATTCCCGTCCCCGGCATATAGATCTTCACCTGAAAACAAAACATTTCAAAAATGAGGGGGAAATCTCAATAATGTCTACCCCTAACGTTAAAAACAAGTTAAGTTCATTTCAATTCATTTGAGGGAGAGGGAATAGTCAAAACATTTCACAAACCTTTAACCCTTACAACTGTTTTCCTCAAACCAACCAATTCATATTTTATTATGCGGGCGGGATACCACATCCCTTAGAGTAACATCGCCTACCACAGGCATCAAGAGTTCGCCTACCACAGGCATTAAGAGTTCGCCTACCACAGGCATCAAGTATTCGCCTACCACAGGCATCAAAAGAGTTCGCCTACCACAGGCATCAAAGAAATCAACTATCCTATATCAGGGAAGAAGCCCTGATCTCCTGGGCTATAACCCGGCAGGATTCCAAATCCTGAACAACGAGTTATGCCCCGAAACCCGCTTAATGTTTCACTTTGAATTATTAGTATCTTATGCAAAACTCAACTCACAACTCTCAAGTCAAACCCAACCCAGGTTATGAAAACCAGTATTAAAACTATTTATAAAAGACCATCTCAATTCTCAACTCATAAATCAATAGTCACAACAAATATAAAAAAACAGATGGTCACATTTCCAGATAAAGTCCCCTTTCGGGATGCAATTCTCAAAACAGATTAGAAAACATTAAAACACATTTAAAGGGCATCCCAGTGGGGATTAGGGCATAGACATTACCTAGTTAGCTTCACTTCACAGCAAAAACGAACACACTTGAGCTCACTAACGACGCGAATTAGCTCGGGCCTAAAATAGAATAATTATTCTAATCAAAACGCGCCCTTTTAAGTTAGTATTAACTACCTTCTAACTAACCCTCCCCTAGGAACCATATAGGTTCCTATCAATCATGAATTTACACTTTAAATTACCTAACACATTCCAAGTAATCGCATAATAGCACCAAATAAACCTTTTCAATCAACAACACATTTATTAACAATTTCACATAACAAGACAGATTACAGCATCCACACAAAAAGGGTCGTAACTTGACTTCCCGACATCCTATGGGTCTGGTTTTGGACTTTTCGGAAATCTCGGGATGTCTACTAAAACTCTTAAGTTGAACTCGAGATCCAACACACACTTTAAGGTTCTCAAAAACCGTCATCTTCCCAAACTGTTCAGATCTGACCTAGGTCTGGTAATCGGGGTATAACTCGAATTATAAAATTCCAAAGTCCGGTCCGTAAAATTCCTATTAAAGCTAACATCTAAGGGAAACTCCAGTTCAAAGGGTTCGATCAAAAGACAACTACACTATCCGTGGTGACCCGATCTTTAGACACTAACGAAGTTGTCCCGATCCCGGTTCTTATTTAATTTATAAATTCGGTTCTAACCTTCACCATTCGGTCCCGGGGTTCTAATTTGGCCTTAAAATAGTGACTAAGGATAAAAAGTCTTTAACCTAACTCAACCCATGGTCCAACTTCATAATTCTAAAATTAAAACTCACTAGAACCAACTTTAATCAATCTAACTTAATTACACACAACATTAACCATGATATAACATATCACAACCCAAAGAGACATGTAATTACTTGCTTAATAAAAAAGAATAGAACTTTGATAACCAACACCCTCATCATGCATAAAAAAACATAACTTTAATAATCCTAAACATGCTTGACCTATATGAATTATAAAGGATAAATGTAACTACCAATTTCTTAATCAAGAATAAAAAGAACTTAAAGAACATGTGAATGAAATATAAAGAACATATAAATAATTAAACTACCAATCAAGAATCCTAAACAAAACTAATTTCTTTTAAACAAGATTCAATCAAGAACCAAGAATTAATAAACTAGAATCTCAACCTAACTTATTAATAAGATTAACCTTAAGTATGATTGAAATAAAGAACATGTGAAAACTTAACTAACGATTCAAGAATTAATCCAAGTAATTAAACTTTAAGAATTCAAGCATACAATAATAATGTTATCTAAAACCCTAACATGATTCACAAGAAAACAAAGTACAACAAACAATTGAACAATAATAATTTTACTTCAACTATTACAACCCTAATACACCAAATTAAACATACAAGATTACATATAAAGAACTAGACAAATTACATGTAAATAAAAACAATACAAGAACAATTTAGTTACAAACAACAACCTAATAATTTACACCCTTAACTACCCAAATTACAAGATTTAAAACAAGAAATAACAATAATAATAATAACAATAATAATCATAATAATACAATAATAACAATAAGAATGATATCAGAAAAATTATAGGATAAAAGAAAGAAAAGGTTTCCAAAACAGATTTAGGGTTTACGTTTAGGGTTTAGGGTGGCAGTGCAGGCGGCAGGCAAGGGGGGGGTCGGTGGGGTCGATGGCGGGTGCGTCGTTAGTGAAACATCGGAACGTGGTCGGCAGCCGCGGTGGTCGGGGTCGAACCCAGCAGCGACTTCAAGCAGCGGCTGACTGTTTCTTCGCGTCGGGGTGGTTTCCAGTGATGACGGAGGTTGCGCGGCGACACGGAGTGGCGGTTGGTGGTGGCGTCGCGGTGGCAGGAGGCGAGAGAGACAGGGAGATCGAGAGGGAGAGAGAAAAGAGAAAGAACGAGAGAGGGATGGGTCATGCGGCGACTCGTGATGCGGTGGTGATGGTGGGGGCAGACGGGAGAGAGAGAGAGAGAGAGAGAGAGAGAGAGAGAGAGAGAGAGGGAGGAAGGCTAGGGTTAGGGTTTAGTTTGAGAGGAGATTAGGGTTTGAGGAAGAGAGAAAGATTTTTATATTATCTAACAATTAGGCCCAACTAATCTACTTAATCCAAAACCAACCCAATTCGAATCAGATTTTCTTTTGGAAAAAATAATAATAACCATAATAATAGTAATAATAATAAAAACAATACTAATAATAATAAAATTAATACTAAACACATATCAAATAAAATTCACAAAATCATTCATATAA
The DNA here is from genome assembly GCA_029582165.1 of Portulaca oleracea. Classification (NCBI taxonomy): domain Eukaryota; kingdom Viridiplantae; phylum Streptophyta; class Magnoliopsida; order Caryophyllales; family Portulacaceae; genus Portulaca; species Portulaca oleracea. Next base: position 30,975,491 of record CM055869.1, on the reverse strand, counting down.
CAAATTTTAATAAACACAATAATATTAATAGTAATACTAATAATACTAAACCCACGAAATTACCGATATACCGTTGTTAGTCCCTCAACGATCCTACGAGTTCAAGTGTTAGCAAAAATAAATACAAACGAATATAACAATTAACGAAGTCAAACCTAATTGACTAACGACATCACAGTCAACATCCTTGGATTTTTCGGGGTTTTACAATATGTAATTAGGATAATATTAAAAATAAATATAGATTTTAGTATTCTTTACTACTATATTATGTAAATTAATTTTGAAGACAATTTGTATGAAACAAATACAAAAATAACGATAGTACGATTATTGTATAATTGATTTTATTAATTTTTAATTATTATTTTAATTGATAATTACTCCAAAAAAAATTACATATAAATATTGAAAATTTTTTTTCCATGCATCGCACAGGATATACAAGACTAGTTTTACTAATTAATTACACAAAGGTACCTTATGTTTTATTGTCATAAGCAAACCCTAACAATGCCTTAGCAATTCAATAATCATAAAATACTGCCTGGAAAAGAGGAAAAACGAGCTATTTATACTAAACAGGAATTTAGGTTAAAAACAGAACAAAATGAACGAAACAGCGCGTTCGTCACAGAAGCATGGCTCGGGCGAGCCACAGGATGACTCGGGCGAGTCAGCCTTCTGGGCAGCTTTTCCCTGCCGACTTCAAACGCGCATTACTTCTTCATCCGGACTCCGTTTTAGGCCCATAAGATATCGTTGGAAAGCTCTCAGTGTGTACTTTAAGATCCCAAAATTTGAGACCCATCGAAGTTATATTGAAGGAGTTATGACCCAAATTGTGAAGACGCGTCCATTCCGACAACCCACGCTGACCCGTTTGCGCTTATTCTTGCCGAAGGACTCCAAACCCTTTAAAGGCTCGAAGTAAGTCCCGATGAGGACCCGTAGCTCCACTCCCATGGTCCGGGGTCCCATTTGAAGTGGATGCCACACCCGATGCCGATCAAACCACGCCTCCAGGGTCCCGGGTCCACCTTAAAATGCACCCCACACCCGACCTTGAAGTGAGTTCGCTCGTGATTTTCAAAGGTAGTGTGGGAAGGTTTTGCTAGCACATAATTCAAAGTTCGGGTCCTCGCCCGATACGCTCCAATATATATATAATATTATAAATATTTATCAAATAATTATTTATCAGTTAGTGAATGAAGTGTTGTTATTATCTATTAATATAATATATTTTCTAAACAAAATATGTATATATATTAATCTCATAATAACTACATTTTCAAGATGATTGATATAATATCATTTTTCTATGATGTAAAATTTTTACACTGAATTTATTTATAGTGATTTTCATAATTGTGATGAAATAAATAAATTATTTTGATAATTGTAAACTTTTATAGTTAATTTATTTAAAGTGGTTTTCATAATTATGTTGTAATAAAGTATCAATTAATTTGGTTATAGTGATTAAGTTCTTCAAAAAAAAATATCAATTCAACATAGGAAGTTGAGGGGACTTTAATTTTGAAGTTGAATTTTAATTTAAAAAATTTAGAGTTCAATTTATTACATTGGAGTGCCACATGGCAATTTGTTAGATACCTATGTTTTGTTTTCCATTATTAAACTAGCGTTGTATATCCCGTGCGATGCATGAATTTTTTTTTATTATTTATATGTGATTTGTTTTTCAAAGTAGTTTTATAATAGTTATCCATTTATAGAATAATTATAAAATAATAAGTAAAATTACACGATGATTGAAATTAAATATAAAATAGAGGAAGAATACATTACCTCATTATTATTTGAAGGGAAAGATGAACTCGAGAATTTGTGCATAATTGCAATTGGAAGTGTTAGCTGCCTAAATTAATAATGAAATTAGATATAAATTATAAATGCCTTAGGATTTGAAAGAAAAATGAAAGTTATACAATATTGATTTAGAGTTGAATACTATTACCTGGAAATGTGCTTTGTAAATTGTTGGAAAAATATGAGAAGTTAAGTGATACCTTTATATAAGTGGACAATATAAGTGATACCTCTATATATTTTTTTAATTTTTTTTATGTTTACCTGGTTTAAAAAAATATATAAGTGGACAATAAATTATATATTAACAAATGGTATAATTATGATCAATATGTTTAGTGTAACTGAACACTATGAATTAATTATAAAATTTTGAAAGTTTGTCTTTCATTTTTTGGAAACTGATTCTTTAATTATATAATATTATTATAAGAATAATGTAAAAGGATAATTATAGTATTATTATAAGAATAATTTATATTTGACTTTTGCACCTTTTGTGTCGATATATGTCAATTGTTGATTCCATTTGTCTTGTTTTAATATAATTAATAGATAAGTCATTATATTACGACACAATATTTTTTTCCGAGGGAGTAAAGATTCTGTGTTTAGTTTTTTTTTTGTTTTTGTTTTGATAACTGATTTTTTAATTATATAATACAATTGGTTTAATAATAATAGTAATTAATAATAATAATAATAATGGTAATAATGAGATTTTTTTTATAAGAATTATATAAGAAGCTTAATGGTTTAATGTTTTATTTTTTGAATTAAATTTTAGTGTAGTTATTGGAGTGCCACATGGCAGAAGCTAATATATATATATATATATATATATATATATATAGGGAATAGATAGGGTGAGAAGAGAGATTTTGTGAGAATGTGAGAAGAAAAGATATTAGTCACTGGATAAAAGATCAATGGTCATAATAAAAACACCAGTTCCCCTTTTTTTTGGTAGTATCACGTGACCATTACTCAGCTAAAAAAAAAAAGATTTTGATGCTCTTAATTGAGTCATTGGGAATTGTCACGCATGGGAAGAGAGGGGCAGTTGTTCTTTGGATATGAGTTTGCAGTTCCAGTTCCCAGGCATATTGTTTCAAATGATAGGGAGAAGCTGAGAGGGTCGGGTTTCATCGTAGAGAGATTAAGATCTAGGGTTTTCCATAATTTTGTTGTTAACAGCGAGAAATCAAACGAATGAGTGTTATCATCGAACAATTGTGAGGGTTGGGTTTCGGCGGACGACCACGAATGTCAACAGAAAAGGGGTTCATGGGTTGGGACCGAAAAGTAGTTCAAGCTGAGTGGGTTGCAGATTAGGGTTTTAATGTCATTTTGATATGTAACTGTGAATCTTGATTTGGGTTGATTTGGGTTGATGTCTTGTTGGTTGCAATTAACGTTTTGGTGATATTGTACCGGGTCGACGGTGAAGAAGCAGTGAAACCAATACAATCGGCGGTGATTTGTGCGACGACGAACATGGATGTCGACGGGAAGGATGCTCATGAAACGGGGCCTAAAATTCAGTCAAGGTTAGTGAATGTTTCCGGTGAAAGGTGGTTCTTTTGTGATAAAATATCTGGAAATTGGAACAAATTCACCCCCTTAACAATAGGAACTGTTCATCGTGGTTAGGGCTTGATGAGTATTATTGATGTATTGTCCATTGTAGGCTTGGAGGTTGTGTGCAACTTTGTTGGAACATGTCATTTTTTTCAAGGGTTTGGGGCGTGTCCGTTGTGAGGTTTTTTGGATGGTGTGATGTGTATAGTCGAACAATGCTCAAGTTTGCTTGCTATGATGTGCATCGTACATGAACGTGACATTCTTTGTTTTTATGATGGGTACTCTAATGGATATTTGGTTTGTAATTGTACATTAAGGTAGTTAATTAATGATGTGCGTATGGGATATACATTAAGGTATGTAGATTATGGTAGTTAATGATGTGCATAACAGTTATACATTAAGGCATATGTATTAGCGCATGCACATTAAGATAGTTCATGATGTGCATTTCGGATAAATGGTACATTTTTGTTATACACACAGAACGTGATGACATTTTGGTCGATGTACCTTGTTTATGTACTTAGTGCCCAAGTTTGAGTGATGTGATGCGCATCGTATGTGAAAGGGATGTACAGTAAAAAGTATCTATGATGAACATGTGTTTGATGGGTTACATGTACATTTGGGTTATGTGATGGTCTGCATCTGTGATGTACGTAATGTTCATTCTATAATCGTTATGCAAGTGTTTTGTGATGTCAATTGCGTGACTATGTTCAAATGAACATAATAAAATGTAATGTCCGGTAGAGTAGACCATTATGAACATTTCATTGCATAAATATGTCCATTTGATTATACACTAAAATAAGTTCTTTTTCTTTTGACAATAAAGTGGAGAGTGTCAAGTACCAAATGTTGAGCCAGACGCCACTGATGTCGTGCTGGCTATCATTAAAGACATTGCAATTGGGAATGGGTATAATGTGCTTTGAGAGTTCAAGGCAAGTTTTAAACTTGTTGAATTGGGATAGAGTAGAGAGTTTAAGGGTCCATTTGGTTTGAACATGATGCCATTTTGAATTTAATACGTTATCTATTTGGTTTACACATGATGTCCATTTTGTTTCAACATGATGTCCATTTGATGTAAACATGATGTCCATTTGGTGTAAACATGATGTCCGTTTGGTTTAATATTGATCTCCATTTTGGTTGGAACTTGAAGTCCATTTGGTTTAACACTTATGTGCATCTTGGGTCTTTGTTTTGTCTTTTTGTTTTCATTATATATATAAAAATTGTATAATGGGTTTATGGGTTGATCATGCAGGGGTGGAGGTTAGGGCATAGATGGTGATCAGAGTGTATGCAGGGGTGGAGGTCAGGGCATAGATGGTGATCAGAGTGTTGTGGATGTGATCACTTCAATCGTGGTGGAGATGTCAAACGTTGGGAACGAGCCAAGGCAATAGTGTAGTCCTGTTCCATCACAGCTCATAAGAGATGTTGTTGGGTCAGAGGAGGTCATTGTGTTGGAGTTGCCTTGTTGGAGTTGCCATATATTCAAGGAACTAATCTTGTGATGAACATTACTTGTCGTTGATATGAGCTTTGTTCAACGGACATTCTGTATGAGTTTGTGTGCACTAGTGACATGAACATCGCGGTTAACTGATATGAGCCATATGCATTAGTCGTGTGAACATATGCATTAGTCATGTTAACTGATATGATGTAATACTGGAATAATCATTATGACTTAGTGTGATGAGCTTATTGAAAAATGTAAATGGACATCAACTTGCCATCAGTAATGATTAATTTTCAATGTATGTATAATACACAGGAAATGTTGTGCAATCCGGATGAGTACGCAAAGATGTCTGCTGAGCAAAGGCTAAATGCATTATGCTCATGTATGAAGATTAAGGTTGACCAATGTAGTGGATGGATAGACATAAACAAAGTTGATTTGGTAATTTACTAAATGATGTCTTAAAATTAGATTATTTAAGGGAATGGAACATGAATACCAAAATGGATGATCATCAAGGTTCGTATATAGGAACACCAAATGGACTCCACTAAACATTGTATTTATTCCAAATGGACATCCATTGAACATTATATGGTCATCAGGTTGTGTATATATGGACATAATGTCAAGCCAAGATGAACATTGAACAATTACCAAAAATATCATGACTTGATGCTAATACAACAACTAATGATCCCCCATTGGATCATAAACTGTTCATTGATTATATAGACATCCACTGAACATTGTATGATTATATGGAAAATTATCATAACCGTTCATTGAACAATTATCAAAAATACCAAAATGGATGATCAACAAGGTTCGTTTATATGGACATCATGTCCAATCAAGAAGAACATAGAACAAACAACACTGCATGATCATGAAGTTGATTTTATATGAACATATTCAAGATGAACATTGAACCTTTCACTAATTATAGGGGAATGAAGCATGAATACCCAATGGATGATCATCAAATGTTTGTATATATGGACATCGTTTCCAATCAACAAGAGCATTGAACAAAAACAACCAAAACAATGCTCACCACTTGATACTCCAAAAAAAACAACCAAAGCAGTATGTAACACATCATAACATAACAAAATGAGTCCACTGAATACCAGCGCCAGTAGAAAACCCCATTAAAAAAATGAGGAAACACCAACACTCCAACAAAAATCAGGAATACCGCTCTGAGCAGTTTCTACTGTCATGTATTGTGACTTGATCACAGATCTTACACTTCCGTGCACTTGCTTTCTTCTCAACAACAACCTCTATTGGGGTTTTCGTTCGTCTTGCCTAAATATGTAGCCACTGTAGGAACCGGGGCGCCAAAATATATCTCAAATTTGAAGACACGTTGGATAATGGCTGACTAATACTCAAACTCTCAAGCTTCTCGATGAGGGTGTTCGAATGGTCAACAACCAATCCAAGTCTTGCCTCATCACCATCAGCTAGGTCCATGCACACATAAAGAGATCGCCAAGTCTGATTTAGGCATCGAGTTCAAAATGGGTGCCATCATAAAATCAAATTGACATCAAGTTCAAACCAAGAAGGATATCATGTTGAAACCAAATGGACATCATGTGTCAACAATATGGATACCATGTCTTATACTCTTGTTCAAGCACGATGAACACTAAGTTGAAATGAAATCGCCATCTTGTGAAATTGAAAATGGACATCAAGTTTAGACCAAATGGACATCATGTTTTCACCAAATGTACATCAAGTTCAAAACACATTATTAATTTAAAATAGATTTTGATTCCAACATAAAGGACATCGTGCACAAACAAATGGAAACAATTTGAATATCATATTCACATCAAAACGACATCTAACTCAATCATCGTATCATAATCAAGATGAACACTATGTATAAACCAAACATACATTAAAGTAAAGCCCAAACGGACATCACATATACCCCAAACATACATCAAGCTCATACAAGATATGCACCAATTCCAACAAAATGGACATCGATTTCAAATAAAATGAACATTCTTATTTTGTCAAATAGACATTCAAACAACTTGATATCATATGTACATTGTTTCACAAAAACCTAAGAATACATCATTAATGTTCAAACCAACAAGATATCAAACCTAATGATCATGTCACATTCAAGATGAACAGTACGTACGCATGAGCATGGTGCTCACACAAGATGGACGTTAAGTGTAAACCAAAAGGACATAGCGTTTAACCTAATGGACATGGTGCCCACACGAGATGGACTTCACGTTATATCAAAATGGACATCACATCTCCACGGAAAGAACATCAAACTTCATCAATAGGGCATCCCACACTACCCAAATGGACATCAAGTCTTTATCAAAGGGACCTCGTTATGGAAGTAATACAGTACACTCATGTGTGAATCCAACAACAACCAATTCAAATCATATATTTTTGGAAAAAAGATGGAGAGAATCAGGGTATGCCTATGGTAGCTTGGGATACTATATGTCTTCCCAAAGAGTTTGGTGGGCTAGGGCTACGTCGTTCGAAGGAAATTAATATAGCCTTTCAATGCAAATTGGCCTGGCGAGTTATTCAGGAAAATGGTCTATGGGCGAGAGTCATCCGTGAAAAATACCTAAAGTCTGTTGATTTCTTTGACTACAAATGTAGTGCTCTCGATTCGCCAGTCTGGAAAAATCTGCTAAAAGTAAGGAGTACCTTGCAATCTGGTATCAGGTGGCGTATTGGTGATGGGAATTCAATTGATTTTTGGAAAAATAAGTGGATCCAGGATAAGTCTTTAAATGATTTATTAGATAGACCTAATGATGAGGATCAACCTTTGAAGGTTAGCCATTTTATCACTCAGAATAAAGTGTGGGATGAGGAGAAACTTCGACAGTATATTCATAATAATGATATTTTACAAAAGATTCTTGGGATTCCTATTCCAATCTCGAAGCTCAAACATGATTTTTGTTGGGGTTTGACGGGATCTGGTGAGTTTTCAACCAAAACTGCCATGAGAATTATTCAGGATTTGCTTGGATAACGATAACCATTGGCAGTTTAAATGGATTTGGAAATTAGACATTCCACCTAAAATTAGCATCTTCTTATGGATGTGTCTTCATAATAGCCTTCCTACTAGAGGAAATTTGTTGAGGCGGGGGATCTCCCTGGATCCTGTCTGCCCCCTCTATCGTAATGATATCGAGAGCTTGCATCATCTCTTTTGGGAATGCTCGACGGTTCAACGATGTTGGAATTTAGCTTTCCAGCATGGTTGGTTGACTAATTTTAATCCTACTGCCTCGTGTGATTTTATTCACTATTTCTTGGAGTCTAATTACTCTAATAGGAATCATTCAGCTCTTGTTAGAGGCATTTTCCTAATTTGGGCTATTTGGAAAAATAGAAATGAGGTGGTTTTTCGTAATAAGTTCTTCCGTCCTCTGCAGTGTCTCATTCAAGCAAAACACTACTCTGCTGGATGGAAAATCCGGAAAAGTTTTCAGGTAGAAGATGATGGTAGCCGTTCAGATGGGGTTCTCCACTCCGGTTTTCATTTTATCCGGTGGGAACCTCCCCCTCTGGGTGCTCTCAAACTCAATTTTGATGGTTCGCTCATCCACAACTCGGCGGCGGGCGGCTTTCTTCTCCGTGATTGGCGTGGAGCGCTTCTGCGGGCAGGGGCGCGGTCGTACGAGAACGCTCCAATCTTGGTGGCAGAAGCTAGAGCGCTCCGCGATGGGCTGCAGGTTATTTGCGACTTGGGTTTCTCCAATGTAATCATTGAAGGGGATAATCTGGTAGTGATTCAGGCGATCAAAGGGGAATTCTCAATCCCATGGAAGATCAGGAGCCTCGTACATGACATCCGGGTGCTTATGAGTCGATGTCAAGTAATCAGCATTAATCATATATTTCGAGAAGCGAATGGTGCCGCAGATTGGTTATCAAAACTGGGTCAGTAACCGTCTGCGGCGGGTACTTGGTCTTCTCTATCGAATTTAGAGTTCAATAATATTCTTAGTTGTGATAGAGTGGGGCGGTTTCTTGTGACAAGACGCCGCTAACTGCTTGTTCCTTACTTACCCTCTTTTAAAAATAAAAAAAATTCAAATCAAATGAACATGATATTCATCACTAAAAACAATTGCACATGGTGCAAATTAATTACCCCCTGATTTCCAATAATCGATGTTCAATCAGAATGGGTCTTTGCAACAATGAATCAAACAAATTATTGCAACAATTTAGCACTCATCTTGGTCTGCAGTTTCGTTCCCAACCATGAGCGCCTTCCCCATCGAGATTTATGGTCGTCCTCCCCTGAATTGTTCGACGCCCAACCCATGAGTGCCTTCCCCGTCGACATGAACATTACGTATATCACAAATGCATGCCATCAAATAACCCAATGTACATGTCAACCAACAAACACATGTTCATCACACATAGTTTTTACTTGTCATCGCTTTCACATACGATGCATATCACATCACTAAAACTTATGCATTAAGTACATATACAAGGTACATCAACTGAAATATCATCATGTTCTACGTGTATAACCAAATGTACGTTATGTCTATTTGACATGCACATCATGAACTACATTAATGTGCATGTCTTAATAAATAACCGATATGCACATCATTAACTATCCTAATGTATATGCCTTAACATATATCAAATATGTACATCATTACCTACCCTAATGTACACTGACCAAACAAATGTTCATCATACAATCCGCACTACCCAAACATAAAAAAGGATATGAGCATCACGTTCATGTACGATGCACATCACACAATCAAACTTGGTCATTGTCTGCATATAAGCATCACACCATCCAAAGTCTCATCATGCCCTAACGACAATAAACAGTTCCTACTAATGAAAAACTATCAATTATCAGTTAGGGGGGTTCAATTTGTTCGAATTTCCATGGATTTTATCATAAATGAACAACCTTTTACCGGAAATCTTCACTTACCTTGGCTGAAGTTCCGACCCTATTTAATGGACATCCCTTCCGTCGACTTCTATGTTTGTCGCCGAAGAATTCACTGTCGATAACACTGGTTCCACCGCTTCCTCACCGTCTGGAACCCTAACCTCTCACAAAATGTCAAACCCTAACTGCTTTTGCTTGTCTCCCTTTGTTTCTACCTACGTTTCTCCCTTCGTTTCTCAGCCAGTGACAGTCTGTCTTCTAACCCTTTCTCTACTGAATTAAGCAATCAACTTTGAAAACTGATAGTTCAAATCCAAAGAACAACTGCCCCTCTCTTCCCATGCGTGACAATTCCCAACGACTCAATTAAGAGCATCAAAATCTTTTTTTTTTTGTTGAGTAATGGTCACGTGATACCACCAAAAAAAAAGGAGAAGTGGTGTTTTTATTATGACCATTGATCTTTGATCCAATGACTAATATCTTTTCTTCTCACATTCTCACAAAATCTCTCTTCTCACCCTATCTATTCCCATATATATATATATATATATATATATATATATATATATATATATATATATATATATTTATGTATGTATTTATGTATGTATGTATGTATGTATGTATGTATGTATGTATGTATGTATGTATGTATGTATGTATGTATGTATGTATGTAAATACTTATTAAATATGATAAAGAAATTAAGAAATATGTGTTATAATTTTGTCTTAAAAACATATAATAAAGAATAATAGCAATTTTTATTTTAGTTACTTTAAATAAACGCAAACTATATAATTCATTTTGATACCACAAATCAATAAAAGGTAGTAGGTTGCTATTAAACAAAAATAAGAAGAGTAAATGTGCATGTGTAAATGACAATGTCTATTCATTTTTCTATGAAGATACATTTGTGTACTTATTGGTTGATAACTATTATAATAATTTTATTAATTAACAACTATTAATATTTAACACCATGATTTAAACAAATGAGCCAATAAAAATTTTCCATGTCAACATAAATGAGAAACATTTATATGCATGACACATGGCAATAGTTCATTCATTTAATTTTTCTAGACTCGGACCCGCCCCGAGTCCCGATCGGTCCAAAATTTTTAGACCCAGACCCGTCTTAATGGGCCGTGTCCAACCAGGTCCGGGCCGGGTCCAGGACCCACTACCATCCCTACCACCAAGTCCAACTCGTCCAAAGTACGCCGTGGCGGTGACAATTGCTTATATGGATGGTGTTCCAGCCAAATAAAAAGGAAAAAAATTAGACATGTGTTTTTTTACCTATTCAACATTTTTCATTTTTTTAAATTACCACCTTACCTCTCTCTTTCTCTCACACACACCTATCCTCCATCCCCAACCCCTTCTCCCTCACTCCTCACACCACCACCCCAGCTTGAGCAGCGCCACTGATGACCGTCGAGGTCACTGAACCAGCCGCCGCCTCCAGAGACCACCGCAGACCACTACCGCAAGCCACCACTGTCATCCTCCCTCCCTCCTTGTCTCTACTCGAGTATCACCCCCTCTCTTTGATTCGACGCAACCACCAACACCAGTCACCACCGCAACCGCTCTAGTCCCATATGCCATCGCAACTGCCACCACCGTCTCTGCCCAGGTTCACCGGAAAACAAAAGCCAATTGAGGATTTTGAGTTTGATTTTGAATTTTTAGGGTTTTTGGAGGGATTTTGGGAGGGTGCTGGTGAGGTGGGTGGTGGTTGCCCGCTTGAGAGACGGTAGAGGGACCACCGACAACGGTCACGAGCGGCCAGTCTTGGCCCTATTTTAACATGAAATAGAGGCCGGACCACTCCTCCTCTGCCTCCCCTATTTTAACGTGAAATAGGAGAAAGAGAGGTTGGGGGAGGGAGGGAGGCCTGGAGGTGGTGGTGGTGGCAGAGAGGTGAGGTGCGGTGGTGACAACAAAGGTAGTGGAGGTTGTGGGGGCGGGGGTGGTAGTGGTAGTGGTAGTGGTATTGGTGAGGAGGGGATGGAGTGTGAGAGGAGAGAAGTTTGGGGGGGGGGGGAAGGTTGGCCTGTTTGAGAGAGATGGGGGCATGAGGTGGAAATTATAAAAAAATGACAAATGGTGACTAGGAAAAAAGCACATGTCTAAGTCTTTTACCTTTTTTTGCTTTAACAACCTCCACATAAGCTATCGTTGTCGCCACATCGGATGACGAGTTGAAATTGACGGCGGTTCATTGGAAAAATAAAGTGTTAAGTTCAGTTTGTCGAATCAAAAATTAAAGGTTGGTTCGTTAGATCAAAGAACACTTATATGTTGGTTTATTAGATTCCAATAACCCATGATTATTACTTATTAGGTACCTTAGCTTTTTGGTGTAATAATTTGTAGGGTCCTTTTTTCGCCGAAATCTCATCGAAATAGATTGAATCTCGTCGGAATAATTGTAATTTCAACAAGATTCTGGCGAAAAAAAGGACCTAAAAATTATTACACAAAAGTTAAGGTACCTAATAGGTTACACCTCAACCATTGGCATCTCAGACTAATTAACCAACGTGAAAAGATGATGTTGTTTAACCAAAAGTATTGGATAATTTTTCTAGGAAAAAATGGCTGACTGAAGGTGAAAGAAACTCTTCCTTCTTTCATAGAGTTGTGGCGTATCGTAAAAGAAAATATGCAATTTTAATACTTAAAGACCCGTTAGGGGTTTGGATAAAAGATGATAAGGACATTCAGAATCAGTTTATCCACTTTAGAAGGGCTAGAATTCTAATCTTGTGGCAGGACCTACAGGCTTAGGGACAGTCTCAGGTAGACAGTTTCTATGGGGCGTAGGCCTCCCAAAAAGTAACGGAGGCGTGCAAAGGTTTCCTCGAGCCGGACGGAGATTGATCGTCAAGTGCAAAGGCGGAAGGGAGCTTGACTACAAGACCCATGCGTCGAGCAGGGACGAAATTCGACCTTAATGATCCGACAGTGCCGAGAGGAAGGGTCGTTCCTCAACGGATAAAAGATACTCTAGGGATAACAGGTTGATCTTCTCCAAGATTTCACATCGACGGGAAGGTTTGGCACCTCGATATCGACTCTTCACCACCTGGGGTTGTAGTATGTTCCAATGGTTGGGTTGTTCGCCCGTTAAAGCAGTATGTGAGTTGGGCTCAGAATGTCATGAGACAATTCGGTTCATATCCGGTGTGGGCCTTTGAGCATTGAGAGGACCCTTCCCTAGTACGAGAGGACTAGGAAGGGCGCACTTCTGGTGTACCAGTTATCATGCCCGCGGTAAAACGTTGGGCATTAGAGCATTGAGGGTATTAGACAATAATGCACTGAACTTCTCTTTGAACTCTGATACACTGAACTTTGAGGGTATTGGACAATAATGCATCTAGAACAATTCCAGTGGTGGTTGATGGTGGGGGTCTTACTTTAAGGTGTCGTTTTTCTTTTTTTTTTTTAGAAAAAATATATTAGTTATCTTGCTTATATGTATTTTCTTACATAGCAAAAAGTGTAACTTTTTTGCACGTCGTTTTCTCATCCAGCCACAAGGACCGTCACCAAGTCAACCACCACTGAAATCGTTCCAAGTGCATTATTGTCTAATACCCTCAAAATTAATGACTTAGAGTCTGTCAGATCCATGGGTAAGTTAAGGTAAGGTAAATAAGTTTTGATAAATATTAGTTATTTTTCGATAATGTTTTGGTAATTTTCCATAATTTTGGGTGAGTTTTAATCAATGTACGTGAATAGTTAATAAAAATTCAATTTCTTTTTATGCATAATTTACCTACCAATATTTACAAACTTACAATTTACCCATGACTCTTATAGACTCTTATAGGTACCTTCTATTTTATATAAACTATTTTTTGGGGACAATGTTTTTAGAAATGATTTTCAAGTACCTTCTATTTTTTGTAAACCATTTTTAGGTGACATTTTCTTTGGAAACTATTTTTAGGTGATTTTTTCTTTGCAACTTAGTCTAGAATTTATAGAGAAGGGCCTTAAGCAGAGACCTTGCAGTAATCTAACTTTTTGAGGTTTTTATACAAACAAGTTAAATAAAAACTCTTAACTCAATATAATAACTTTAATGGTACTAATTATCACAATCGATCTGCTAACCTTAGATATTATATATATTTTTTTTGGTTATAGGCCCACCATACTTAGCAAAATGAATTAAACCAATGCAAAAGAGATCTAAGCTACTCTCTCTGTTCCAAATTAACTGATACTTTGACTATATTTTGACCGTTAGTCACTCATAAATTACAAGGAATTACAATATGAAATTATCGTTATTAGAAATATACTTTACTAAAAATTACAATAGAGATAATTTTATAGTGTAACTCATTGTAATTTGTTAATAATTAACGGTCAAAATTTTGTCCAAGTATTAATTAATATGGAACGGTGGGGGTAATTCTTCAAAATAAATATTAATGCAGGCGAAAATATAAATTGACAAGTTTTTATCAAGATATATATATTTTTGCAGTTTTAGATAGTCTTAGGGATATTATAATAAATCTAAAATAGGTACCTTTCAATAATTTATTGTCAAAATTCAGTGTAGTAGTATCCAAAAAAAAGTTCATGTATTATTGTCCATTATCCCTAAATACTTAATTCATTTGGTGGTCTCAGGTCTACCCATCTAAAAATGGGAGAGTTTAACAACATGAAATTAAAAAATTGATATCTATTGGGTCTACCTATCTATATTACTCGATCGAAATTACTTAACCGTTTACCTAGATAATATACCTTCTTTAAATATAATGATCTTATTAAGATTTTATTTTTAATCATGTTATATTATAACATAACTATTGGAATTATCTTCTGTAACAAAATATTATAGTTATGAACAAAAGTTATTAAAATCATTAAATAAATTAATTTTGGTTATGGTGACGTAACTCCAATCATTATTATAGATTATATTTTAAAAAATTACATAACTAAACATGCAGTATATTGTTTAAATTTTATGTCAAGAGAAATAAGTAATTTTTTTAAAAAATAAAATTAATATGGATGAGTATAGATTAGTAATTCACACGGGAATGGAGAAAAATTAGACTTTTCAGGTGGTTGGGTTTGTTAGGAGGTGAGAGAAAATGTGATAAATAGAATAAGACCCCATATGTTAGATAATGGTCCCGCGGGAGTACAGTTTGTGTGCCTACTCCCGCTATCTTATAATACTATAAATATCTCTCGGGCGTTTTATTTCACAAAAGTACCCTGAGCTGGTTGGTTGGTGGCTCTAGTTTTACCTTGCAAATCAGGGGTTCGAAACCTTTTTCAGGCATTTTTTTATATTTTCATCCTTCTTCCAATTATTTCCTTTTCCGCATGAAATATTTAGTAATATTCTTCTTTACACAGATTTTAAATTTAGGAAAATTTTTTTGCTAGTAATTTTTTACTTTTTTTTTTATAAACCCTAATTTTTTTAACAATTTTTTGAAATGTATATATTTAAGTGGTTGACACCCATACAAAGTAGGCGCGTATAAATATTAATTTGCTTGAGTGTACAAAGTAGTTTGTTCTAGTATGCAAATTAGTCTATCTTTTTTATGGGATAGACTCATTTGCAAACTTTTTTTTTTATTTTTTATCCTTTGCACACTAATTTTTTCTATGCCTTTGCACTCTAATACACACACCAACACATATACCTTTTTCACACTAACATACACCAATACATACATATTTGCACACTAATACACATACATTTGCACACTACGTACACACGTTTGCACATCAACACATACACGTTTGCGCACTAACACATACACGTTTGCGCACTAACACATATAACTTTACATACTAACACACACATTTTTTGCACACTAACATATACACTTTTTCACACTAACACACACTAACGAGCTAATACAAACGCATTTACACACTATTTTAGACGTTAATACAAACACATTTACACACTTGCATAGATTCTTTTGCACACCAGTATGAACTTATTTGCACACTAACACATACTTCTTTGCACACTAGTACAGACTCCTTTAATTTGCACACATGCACGGCTGCACATGTTCCTTTGCACACTAACAGAGATGCATTTACACAATAAAATAGACTACTTTGCACACTAGTAGGGACACCTTTACACACCAGCACATGGTCCTTTGCACGCTAATTTTTTTTGTAGTAGATTCCTTTACACATTATCACAACTCCTTGACACACTAAGTTTTTGTGGGATAGACATTTTTGCACACTAGGATAAATTCATTTGCACACTAATATATATATTTGACACCAAGAGTTATATTGTTATACACCGATTACAATATTTATGCACACTATATATATATACAATTTTTAGTTGGTGTGCAGTAAACTAAAATGATAGAAAAAAAAGGACAAAAAATTTAATATGATGAGAAAAGGAAATGTGAAAATTGGAGATAAATATGGAGAAACTTAAAACAAAGGGGAAAAAATAAAATAGATACAGAGAATATTAAAGAGAAAAATGACAGAATAAAATAATAAATAAAGCAAAATAAAAAAGGTAAGAAAATGTGATATTAATTGGATAATTGTGAAATAAATTAAATAAAACACAAAAATAAAATATTAAGCAAATTAAGTTAGTAGTAACCTTTGAACTTTGGACCACACCTACAATATTACTATCTCTTTCCACTAGGCTACTGCACAATACAATACTTCATTGCGCAAGAAATAATATATATAGTGTAACGTTTGGTATTAAAAATTAAAAGTAAAGCTCTGACATCATGTGACGTATAGTGGGAGTAACAAGTTAATCTGTACTCTCACGGGAGTAGGGTATATTTTTCGATAAGACCCCTATAAATTAGGGATTAAGAGAATGTATGACTGTGGAAAATTTTCTATAAAAAAAAAAAATTAGAATAAAATTATGACAATTATATCCCTATAAATTTTAGTAAAACAAAATTGAATTAAAATTCACAGATCATATGAGGTCTTTTTATATAGGTATAACATTGACTCATTGAGCCGCGGGCTATGAAATTAGATCCATGCTGGGCTTATACACGAGGATGCTTGGTTTGTTGGGCCTATTTATTGAGAAAGACAATTTACGTACTTGTTAGCCCTGTCCCTGTAAAATGCAAATGTTTTAGGGTTCACAACTTGAACAAACCCTAGATGATAATACTCAATTATTCATTAGTTTCTACTCTAACTAAAACTGTTACATGATTGAGTTTCAACAAACTACCAGATTATATTCCATAAATCTTCTCCTCTAACTAACTTAGATTTCAAAATGATTATTATAACGTTTATATCACAACAATAATAATCCCAAAAGAGTCCATCTCATCTCAAAAACTCGTCCACTAACACTATAAAAACCCTCTAAACCCCACCATAAACCTCACCCTAAACCACATTAGCCTTAGACCCCCTAGATTGATCAAACCAACCATCCAAAAATGAAGGCCTTTTGTGTATGTTGCTATTGTAGCCATTGTTGTAGGCACAACAGCATTTGCCCAAGACCACCAAAGTGAGATGAACAACAACCAGGAGTCACTGGAGTTTCCTCATCCTTACTTTTTAGGGTTTCCTCACTTCATCTTCAAACACCCTAAATTCCCATACCCTAACCCTAAGGATGGAGCTAACCCGCCCGTCCCTGCCATTGTTGAAGATGAAATTAAGTGTCACGAAGCGATCCATGACCCGGACATGAAAGCCTGCATGGAAGACTTCAAGTCCTTCATGATGACACACAAGGTTTCAGTCAGCCCTGATTGCTGCTCAGCCCTTGAAAAGATTGAAGAAGCTTGCAAGCCTGTTGTCAAGTACCCAAACCCATTTTTCAAGGAAATTGTTACCAAGTACTGCCATTAGTTTGCATCTTGGCTGCCTAGAAAATTAAAGTAGCTACTGTTAGTTAATTACGGGTAGTTTTTTTTTTTTTTATTTTTTATCATTAGATGTTGGTATTTTGGTTTAGGAATTAGCCAATTAGTACTAGCAGGCTGTGATGTTAGCTATATGAATTAGTATTCGTTATTGGGTTGTGATGTTGGCTATGTGTTAGGAGGTAAGTATTCCAGATAATATGAATGAATAAAACGCAGTTTATTTATATCTAGATATGATTGTATTTAGCCTTTTGTTTCTCATAGTTTCATTTTGACAGCCTTATGTTTCTTATAGTTTTTGTTTGCCTTGTGTTTTTGTTTTACGTTACGCCCTGTTATATATTTATTTCATATTAACTTGAGGCCAAAATAAAATGATTGCATTGCCATAAATAAAGTTTAGCCTTTTGTTTAGGGATATTAAGTTTAGTCTAATTAAGCAATCCGAAACATGGAAACAGTGTGTGTTCATAATTATAAGAAGCTTATTATTATTTTAGAAAAATAACTCATTGAGTCAATGTTAAATTCATACCATATAGAATATAATCTCAAATTGGACCATATAGAATATAATCTCAAATTTTAGAAAAATAATTATAATGGAATGATATGACATTTTGTAAATATGTATGTGAGAAATTGGACCATATAGAATATAATCTCAAATTTATATGCATGGTTGCACCTTGGCTTTTATATCGATAATGAGGAATAAGAATCTTCTAATTAAAGTATGCAACTACGAAGCTCACTTTTCTTCTTTTTTAATGTCTTGTAGAATTGAGAGAAGTCATATTCTTAAGAACTCAATCAAGAAGTTTTTTTTTTTTTGATAAGCCAATCAAGAAGTTTTTATAAGGATAATTTGTTGTTTAATTTATCTTCGAAAATGATATAAGTTTTGGGACAAAATACTTTGTCCTATCATTAAAACTATATTATTATATATTAAGTTATACTTTTATCAATTATTTTTTATATTTTCAATTGAATTTTATAACTATAATATTTCATATAAATTGCATAAAGTTATACTTTTATAACTATAATATTTCATATAAATTGCATAAAGTTATACTTTTATCAATTATTTTTTATATTTTCAAAAAACCCCTAAAATAAACCTAACAAACGGGATTGCAGCCAACGCAACCAAAACTTCTTACAATTGGTAACTTAATACTCACTATTTAAAAATTGCTATAAAAACATCAAAAAATACTAATTTGGAGAAAGGTAGTCATTTAAAAATTATGTTAAGGTAATACTCCTGTTATCATCCTTTTATCTTTTTGTTAAGTAACTCTGTTTTGTAACGAATAACCTAGAATATACAAGGGATTTTTTTTTTTTTTTTTGTGCGTGTGACAAAGTCCCCCTTTATCCTTCCCTTTTTATCCTTTTCTCTTCCCTTTGAATTTTCTCAAAACAAAAAAAAAAAAAAATACAAACAAGACTGGACTTCGTGGATGATCAAAATGCAGGAACTGTCTATCCAAAAAGAAAAAATAAAGTGCAAGAACTATGAGGATGGTCCGTTAATTAGAACGTAAAGGTTGAGATTTGAGATAGTACCAAGAAATGGCCCATGAAGCAAACCAAAGCTAAGATACATCCTAGCCTCCTCTTCTCCATTACTCTCTACAAAACCCTAGCATTTACTTTTTTAGAGGGACTTCCATCAATTCTAGAAAACCCTAGCCTTTACTTCTATCCTGATTGTTAGTTTAGTTTTACGTTTACGAAAATAAAGTTAATCTCTTCTTTTTATAAGAGTTTTTATTGTAATTATTTAGGGTTTTCAGTCTCTTTCTAGAGTTTTGTTTAATTGGTGTGGTCTAATATATTGGAAGAAGATCGACTTTCAAATCGCTATAGCACGGGTTGTGAGGTTCTCTATTAATGGTAAAGATGCAGAGTCATCGAAGAAAGATGCAAAGTCATCGAAGAAAGATGCAAAGTCATCGAAGAAAAATCAGAGAACGTCAATAAGACTAGTATTAATTAGTTGTTTAGAAGTTAAATTTCATATCTATAGTTTAGATCTACAATTGTTCAGTCACAATTTTTATTATAGGTGTCGTATGACTTTCTATTAATGAAATCTTTATGTTTGGTTTCAAAAAAAAAAAAATGGCCCAGGAAAAGGTAAAAGCAACAAAATACATTAATCAGACTTCTAAATTTCCCTTTTGCGCTTTCTCTCAACTTTTTTAAAATATTTTGAATTTCTTAGAGATATCTTTTAATTTCATTAACCGAATTAATTTATAAAATAAAAAAGACAATCTACATATATGGTTATTTGAATTTATATTAGTTGATATTTGTGTTATTAATTTTTTTACCTTCATTATTTTAAATTTAATATTCCCATCGTTTCATATTAATTGTTGTCTTTGAAAATCGTGCTGTCAAATTTCAAAAATTTTGATCATAAATTTCTCGATATATACAATGAGTTGCTATATAAGAAAATATCAATAAAGAGTGACATTAGAGAATGTGAAAGTCAAAATTATCACAATTAATATGGAACGGAGGGAGTATTTATACTAAAGTTTTCTAAATCTTTTTATTTTTCCTTCACAATTTAGCTAGTAGCATCTATTTTAAAATATTTGCGGTTATCCAAGGTTGTTCAAGGTTGGACAAGATTAGAAAAGTCGTGTGTATAGCGTAGGAGTAACCACTATCGAGGAAAAGCTGAGAGAGTGCAAATTGAGATCGTTTGGGCATGTCTTTAGGAGAAATGCAGATGAACCTGTTAGGAGGCATGAAGATATCAGGATTACCCTTGAGTGTCAGGGGCGTGGAATAAGACCTAAAAAGTCAATGAGAGAGATGATTATAGCAAATATGAAACTTCTAGGCTTAGACGAGAACATGACACTAGATGGGAGATTTTGGCGGGCAAGGACCAAGGTAGTAGGGTGATATTCACTTGTAAGATACTGTGATCTACCTAGTTTTCTTCTCTTTTTCATCTTTTGTCTGTGACCCAAGAAAGTGGAACTTCTTTTCACCTACATGAAGCATATAGATATGTAATCTCTTTTTAATTTTGCCAACCTCAACCTCTTAAGCTTGTAGTTTGTCTTCTTTCCTTTTGAAAGGTTTTTCCTTTTGCACTTCTCTTAGTGTTTAGCTGGTTTTTCAAAGCTTTTTTTAAAGGTATTTTGTGGATGTGCAGGAATCAGCCTCTCCATGGACATTAGTTCATGGGGGGAGGGGGGACGAAGGCTGCCTACATTTAGAACTCTCAGACTGCGCATAAGCGTGTTGCCCTTGAGAGCTTGCTGTTGTTGTTCTATTTTAAAGTATTTACCCCTTGTTTAAAAATTTCTTGTCCCCCAATCAAATAAGAACTTATTTTTCAAAACTTTTAAGAACTGAAGTTTTTGTATTGATTAATTTATGTATTTAGTAATAATATATGCTAGGTACTCCTTCATATCATCTTCTATTAAATATATTAAAATAAGACCACCTAAGGGGAATACATACCTAGATGGTGAAATTTGGGAGGTTTGGTTACTCCTAACCTACTTCCGAACTTAAATAATTGTTTTCAATTAGAAAATAAATTAAAGGGAAATATTCTGATTCCACTAAGATTTGAACCTAGGTGGGAAGCATAGTAGGGGTGTCCAAAACCGGTTAACCGCGATTTAGGTTAACCGCATTTGTGGTTTATGAATTTTATAAACCTAAACCGAAACCGCTTTTGGAAACTAGAAACCGAAACCAAACCGAAACCGCATTGATAATATGGTTAACCATTTTTTGGGTTCAGTTTGCGGTTAACCGCCGGTTCCTAACAATTGGAAGTAACAAGTAAGGAAGAAAAATTAACATTTTACTTTAAAATTTCAAATTTTACACCTAATTTAATCAAGACCGGTTAACCGTGGTTAACCGTTTCACAAAAATGCAAAACCGAAACCTAAACTGCTTATACCGGTTTGGTTAATCTAAACCGCAATTTTCAAAAAATCCAAATGGTTAACCGCTTTTACCGGTTTGGTTTATACGGTTTTGCGGTTTGGTTTTTGGTTTAGGTTTTTGTTGGACACCCCTAAAGCATAGAGGATAAATATAATTACCATTTAACTACAACCTTTTTTGTATCATTATTATTACGTACAAAAAACATATTCTATCAGTTATTTTCTAACTGAAATTATTATGAGATTAATCTATACTGTAAGAGGATTAATGAAAGATAAATGATAAAACTTTAATATAATTTTATTTAGCAAATAAAGTTTCAAATCTATTTCTATTTATATATATATATATATATATATATATATATATATATATATAGAAATTGGATTCTAATAATCCTTACTTTTGCAAATTGGATGACAATCATCCTTACTTTCGATCAATTTGTATTCTAGTGGTCCAAAAACAAAATTGTATTGTAGTGGGACATAATCGAGAGTTTACCCTAAATATCATAGATTTTGTGTTGCATTTGATTCAAAACTTTGTATAACACTTTGCCATGATTTTTAGTGAATTTACAGCATTTCACCCAAATTATTTCAATTTTTTTTCAATTTTTTATGATTTTTTCAATTTTATTTCTTTTAAAAAATCATAATAATTGCTCGGAATCTCAAAAAAATAATTTAAAAAATATTTTAGTAACTACACTTCATTACCTATCTGGCGCAGGAACGAAAAAAACAAAAACAATATGGGGTAGGCATGAAAAAAAATAAAAAGAATGTGGTGATTGATTTGGTACCACTATAATACAATTTGTTTTTTCTTTTTGGACCACCAGAATACAAATTTAAAGTATGGATTATTGTCATCCAATTTGCAAAAGTAGAGATTATTAGAATCCAATTTCCATATATATATATATATATATATATATATATATATATATATATATAACTGAAATCAACTCTTTCATTTCAACCAAAGGCCAATCAAAGTCACAAAAACAAGCAATAAACAAACCAAACAAACTAAGTAATAAATCTATACATTTTGAATACTTAGAACTCTTCTTTGAGATGTAAAGCAATCTGTGCGAAATGTTGAACTTGATCTTCTTAATAGCCTCTTCCACCGTCAATCTTTTCTGCCTCATAGGAAATCTACTATAGTTTATGCATTCCCATATCACAGTTAAGCTTGAAGTAACCACAGCAGCCGCCAAGCTTTTAATATGTCTCGGTCTCCTCATGTTTTTCCAATTCAAAAGCCAATGATCCACAGAGCTGAATCCCCATTAAATTGCCAAAAATGTCTTATAATCTGTTGAGCCATATCGCACTCAAAAAACAGATGTTCTATGATCTCATCCTTCTTATTACAGTACTGGCTGCAAACAGTGTCAATATTGCTGCCATGAACAGCTAACCTGGTAGCAACAAGGGCCTTCTTATGAGCCACTATCCAAGCAAGAAAAATATGTGAGGAGGAGAAATATCATTCCAAATTATATGGAAAAAAGGCCACTTTCACATTCCGAAAAGAACCATAAGTAGTAGTCCCTAACAGAGAAAAAAGAAACCTCCCATCCCCTCCAATTGCTTCTCACATCCTCTCCAAATTTAATCTTCTCCTTCACCTTACATATTTGCTTCCAATTCAAAGAGCTATTAGAAGGGAGATTGTAATTCCACCAATTGTGATTTTTAATATATCTCTCATGTATCCACCTCACCCATAAAATGTCCTTATTAGCAATGTTCCAGACTAGTTTACCAATCATGCCTAAGTTCTAGAACCTCGGGTTTCTTAACCCCACACCACCAAGCTTATAGGAAAACAAAGTGTGTCCCAGTCAACAAGAGGGATTCTTCGAGCATTTATGTCTCCTGACCAAATAAAATTCCTACAGATCTTAGTAATCTGTTGAATAACATTAGCCGGCAAAAGAAAAATATTGGCCCAATAAGAGAAAATACTCAGAAGCACAGAATTTACCAATTGGACTCTAGTAGCATAAGAAATATGCTTAGAGGACCAAAACCGAACCTTCTCCAAAAGTTTATCAACTAGCAGTAAACAATCAAATTTTCCCAGCCTGCTTGTAGTAATTGGGACCCCCAAATATTTCAGAGGAAAATCACCACGAGCAAAATCCCAAGATATCAACCAAATTTTGTGATCTGCTACTGTCACATCCAGCTACCACCAATTTAGACTTAGCCACATTAGCTGACAGATCAGTACAAATCTCCAAATGTTTCAAGACATTAGAAATACATTTCACTAAATCCGGATCAGCTGCACAAAATATAATCAAATCATCCGTGAACATTAAGTGATTAACCAATAATTTCTTGCATCCGGGATGATAAGAAAAGTCCTGAACATTTATCAAGTCATCCAACAGCCTTGATAAGTATTCCATAACCAGAACAAATAATAATGGAGATAAAGGATCGCCTTGCGGAAGCCCCCTACCACCCTTAAAATAACCATGAACTTGACCATTAAGATTAATGGAATACGAAGGTGAAGTAACACACATCATAACCCACCGAATGAATTTAGGAGGAAAATGAAAGGCAATCAAAGCCTCCTCAATACACTCCCAATATATTGAATAATATGCTTTCTTAAGGTCGATTTTCATAATACACCGAGGAGAAATGTTCTGTCTAGAATAACCTTTGGCAACTTCCTGACATAACAGGGTATTATAAACAATTTCTCTCCCAGGCACAAAAGCACCTTCACACTGATTAATCAAGGACGGAAAGATAGTCTTTAATCTCTCACAAAGCATCTTAGAAATGCACTTGTATGAAACATTACAACAAGAGATGGGTCTAAAATCAGCTAGGCTGTCAGGATTCAACTTCTTTTGGATAAGAGAAATCATCGTATCATTGACACTAGAAATTAAAGGATCGACTCATTATCCAAACTAGGGTTGTTCATCGGTCCCGGACTGGACCGAATGGACCAAGGACCGAACTAGAGGACTAATTTGGACTGAGGACTGGACTGAAAAAGGTTCGGTCTAGGACTGGACCAACCGAACTTTGTTCGGTCTAGTCCGGACTGGACTATACATAAGGAAACCCTATAATTTTAGTAACTTCAGTCCTTCAGTTCGGTCCATGGATTGGACCGAGGACCGAACATAAATTTTTTTTGAACCGAGGACTGGACTGAACTTCCCTCGGTCCAGTCCAGTCCAGTCCTCGGTCCAGTCCCTTTTTCGATCTGGACTGGACTATGAACAGCCCTAATCCAAACATTCAAAGATAGCCTCACACAACAAATCACCAATCAAACTCCAATTGAATTGATAAAAAGAACTATTAAAACCATCTGGACAGGAGCTTTAATAGAAGGAATCGACAAAACAATCTTACGTACCTCCTCCTTATTAAAAGGCTTAAGTAATCTCAGTTGTTGTTCAACATTAAGAGTATATCCACCATGAATAACTTCTGCCTTCACATGTTGTCTGACATAATGTTGCTGACCCAAAAGACCTTCATAGTATCTTAGCACCTCTACTGCAACATTTTCAAAACCAATTACATGATCGCCATTGATATCTGATAACTCATAAACAAAAGAGTTATTTTGTCTCTTCCTCATTTTTGCATAACATTTTTTAATTAGTATGTTTTTTGAGATATACAATTTAAATTAGTATTCAAAATATTTGTATTATGAAAATATATGAACAAAGGTACTACAACATTTTTTCACTGTTAAATAGGAATTAATATCAATAATTTACTCCATATTATTTTTGAAATTCAATATAATTAAATTCCCTCTCTTTCACCTTTCGTCTCAAAAAATAAAAAATGTAACGCCCCGAAAATTCGATTATGAAAATGTCACCGTCAAACTAACGTTGACAGAAAACCAGCGGAAGACTCAACTTTTATTCGGGCGTCACTGCCGTATCCCCGAAGGAATACAAGGCGAGAAGGAAAACTACAGCTATTTAACAACGGAAATAACAATTAAACAAACTTAGAGTTTAAAATAAACAACCTTAACTTCAAGGCTGTAAAACTTTTAACACAACTCCAAAACTAACACTCTAGACGTCCTCACCGCTAGTTCCCGTTCCCATCACAGAAGTCTTCACCTGAAAACAAAACATTTACAAACATGAGGGGGGGAAACCTCAATAATGTCTACCCCTAACTGTCAAAACAGTTTAAAATTCATTTCAATTCATTTGAGGGAGGGAACTAGTCAAACCTTTCGCAACTCATTTGAATCCCAACCCAGAATTAACCGGAGTTCAGAAATGACACTTAAGGACCAATAGTATAAACCTTCAACTCAGAAAGCACAACATTACAGAAATCTCAACAGACATTTCAATAATTCAGAATCACACATCAAAAATCAGATTAATCAAAATAATTCAGATAATGAACTCAACATAACTTCTCAAACCAGCTAATCCAACTACTAGAACGAGATTCGAAGCAAGATATCCAACTCAGAATCAGAAACAGAGTCAAAACATCAACGACAGATTCAACACCCAAAATTTTAGCAGTTCCTTTCTCAAAGTTAAATCAATTTTATTATGCGGGTGACCCTTTGAGGTCTCTGCTTTTAGAATCAGAATTCTAACAAGGGACGGGACATTGAGTTTCCAGAAGGTCCCGATTTTGGATGGCCAGTCCTAGACACGGAATAGGATACTATATCCTCATACAGTTCCAACATGTGTCCACACCTTGCTTCAGAGAAGTAACAGATTTTACCCGCTTAATGTTTCACTTGGATATTAATGTCTTATAAGTTATCAACCGTCAACATTCACACATATAACTATCAAGTACAATTTACAAATCTCAAATCATACCAGTCTCAATCCCACATTTCCAAGCCAACCTTTTCCAGAACTAATAATTCCACACTTACAACAAATGAATCAAAAGACTATCCATATTTTACTAAGCAAAGAACACAACTTCCTCAATCAAAATAAACAGTCAAGTTTCAGATAAGGTCCCCTTTGGGATTGCAAGCTTCGAGAATCAAAGTAAATACATCAGTAAACCAGTCAAACATTTCCAAATAACTTTTACCAGATAACCTTACCGTTTCCATATTTTAAAGCGGGCGAGGCTTCCGTATTGCCCCTCGGAGTCAAAAAGACTCGCCAAAATATTCACAATACTTTCCAATCTCAATCAATCTCACGGATGGCCATCGTAATCATTCTTTTCTCATCACAATTCACGAATGGCCATCGCAAACATACTTTCTCATCATCATCACAATCACATTCCGGATGGCCATCGCAAACATACTTTCTCATCATCATCACAACCACATCATATTCCGGATGGCCATCGCAAACATCATTCCAAACTACCAGGCGTAACCTGGTCTCTTGACAGTCTCACTCACAGGTATTCGACCTGGTCTTGGCGAGACTGCCCGAACCCGCATTTTTCTCATAGCCTTTAATTAGTCAGGTTTTATGTCTCATATCATTCCAATATCAATCAACATTTCCAAAACCAACATTTCGAAACCAATACTTTTCCAATATCAATCAACATTTCCAAAATCAACATTTCAAAACCATAATTCCAAACCAACACACTTTCAACATAAAAACCAAGGAACTGTCCAACCTTTATCAAACAAAGATCAATCACTTTCTCAATCAAACAAATAGTCTAATCTCAGATACAAGACTAACACTTACAAACCACAATTCCGAACCAACAAACTTTCAACACAAAGACCAAGAAATGTCCAACTTTTACTAAACAAAGATCAATCACTTTCTCAATCAAGCAAACAATCTAGTTTAATTTAAAGGTCCAACACTTCCAAATCACAGTTCCAAACCAACAAACTTTCAACACAAAATCAAAGGACTGTCCCTACTTTATGAATCAAATAACATAATTTCCTTAAACAAAATAGACAGTCGAGTTTCAGATAAAGTTCCCATCAGGATGCAAATTTCAATATAACAATAATCAACATAACAGTTCAAAAGCATAAAAAAGGATTAGAGCACATACATTACACCACGAAGTTTCCCAACCCAATTTCTCAAAACTTGCAGGATAAAACTCAGAGTTTAAAAGACTGTCATATTTTACTCAACTCCGAAAATAACTCTCAGACATCCAAAACAGACAGTCTAACTTTACAGAAAATTCCCCGTGCGGGATGCAATCTTCGTAAAACAGATTAAAACCACAAAACAGATAAAAGAGCATCCCAGTGGGGATTAGGACATAGACATTACCTGAACAACTTCTCTTTACTGCAACACTTACACACGGGAGCTAACTATCGCGTCGTCTCGCTTGGACCTAGAATTCGAATATAAACTTCTAAAATTAATACTCGATTTTTACTATAGTTAGTTACGCACGAATCCTACCTTATCCCAACCTTAGCCTTTAGTTAGCCATGTAACAAGCATAACTATCACACACACCTTTTCTAAAATAATATAATAATATTGGAACAACACATTTAAAACCAAAACTCGATACTAATATTTTAATAATAATATTACGTACGGTTTTTGAACATAATATTCATATTACCACATCACAACATGAAAGCTTTATAAAAACTTTAAAACAAAAGTATTAAACCTTTAATACCAAAACATATGAAATTTTGATACTAATAATATAAAACTTTTAATACTAATCATATGGACTTTAAAATAATCACATGAAACTCTATAATAATAATAACACGGAACGTTATCATAATAAAATAATACGAAACTTTATAATAATAATAATAATAATAATAATAATAATAATAATAATAATAATAATAACACGAAACTTCATATATTAATAACACGAAACGTTATAATAATACGAAACTTAATAATAAAACTACGAAACTTAATAGTAATAATACGAGGATACGAAACTTACTAATAATAGTAATACGAACCTCAATAATTTATGTAAAGTAAATAATAATAATAATACGAAACTTAATAATAACTTAATAATAATAATAATAATAAAATAATATGAAAACTTGATAATAAAATTACGAAACTTAATAATAAAATTATGGAAATAAAATTTACGAACTTATTAATAATAATACGAAGACTTAATAATAAACTTACGTAACTTAATAATAAAATTACGAAATTAAATAATTAAATTATGAAACTAAGTAATAAAATTACGAAACTAAATAATAAATTATAAAACTAAATAATAAAATTACGAACTTAATAATAATAATAATATGAAGACTTAGTAATAAAAAATAATAGAACATAACAATAATGATAATAGGAAATATTCTTACTCAACCCAAAAATATAGAGAGAGAAAAGGAGGGTTAGAGTGTATACTATCAAACCAAGGGGTGGTGTTGCTGGGCGGTGGCTGGTCGACGTCCGGTGGCTGGGCGGTGGCTAGGTGGTCCCCGACATCGAACAGTGGCTACGTGATGGTGGCTGGAGGTTTGCACGAGCAGTAAGGGAAGAAAGGAAAGAGAAGAGAGTGGTGGGGTGTATGGTGATGTTGCGGCGGTCGACAGGGTTGCTGGGTGGTCGGGTAGGCGGTGGTGTGGGGCTGCGATGGTGGCCAAAGTAGGGGGAGGAGGTGTGTGAGGTTGGTGGTGGTGTACGTGGTGCATTGGGGTTTAAATAGGAGGGATGATGATGATGATGAGGTTGATGATAATGATGATGATGATGATGATGATGATGAGGTTGATGATAATGGTGGTCATGGTGATGGTGGTGGTGGTGTATGTTGCATGAGTTTAAATAAGGGTGTGCATGGGGGATGGGTACGCATGGATGCTACCATGCTGGAGAAAGAGAGAGAAAAAGAAGGAGTGGGTGTGAGAGAGAGAGAAAGAGAAAAGGAGGGAGAAAAAGAAATTGAGCGGTGCATGCGGTGTCGGCCAGTAGGAAAACAGAAGAAGAGAATAGAGACAAGGAGGAAGCGAACCCGAGGGAGTGCGTTGAGGGGTTCAAGGTAATGGGAGGGAATCCCAGGGAAGTAAAATCTGACAAAATAAATCCCAAACTGATCCCAAATAAAATTAGCCTATACTCAAAAATTTCCCAACTGATATTTTTCAGTCACTAAAAATTCCCAACACCTCTCATAAAAATTTTCTCCTAAAAATAACATTATCTCATCTAAAATGGATCCCACAACTGATCCCAATAAAATCAGTTGATAGCCGAAACTTTCTTAACTGATAATTTTCAGACTCTAAAAATTTCAACGAACTCAGTCGCGGTCTTAAAAGCTCTACGTGTTAATAGCATTCACATTCAGCATATCCATCTTCTTAGTCATGGCATCCAATTTAGCATTCAACATGGAAATAGCATCAACATTATACTTACCTCCTGTCCTCTTGGAACGGGGCTTTGACCACTCGTAGCTATTGATCGCCATTTCCTCAATCAAAGTTTGAAGTTCCGCCACTGTTTTGGACATGATGTTGCCTCCCGCCGCCGCCAAGATGTTGGCCCTCAAGTTGTCATCCACCCCATTGTAGAAGGCTTGTATCGGGACCCATGGTTCGAAACCATGGTGGGGGCATTGACGTAAGAGGTCCTTGAACCTCTCCCATGCTTCATAGAGGGACTCATCCAGCTCTTGGACAAATGTGGAAATTTGATTCTGGAGGCTCGTCAACTTGCTAGGAGGAAAGTACTTCGTCAAGAATACGCTAGCAAGTTGGTCAAAAGTGGTGACAGCGGAGCTTGATGGAAGAGAGTCCAACCACTCCCACGCCTTCCCTTCAAGTGAGAAGGGAAACAATCGCAGCTTGATTGCATCTGGCGTTGCACCATTTGCCTTAAATGTCTCACATGCTTGGTTGAAAGGGCGAAGGTGCCGGTTGGGATCTTCATTGGGAAAGGCCATGGAATGGGTTGGCCTTCACCAAATTGATGAGTGAACTCCTCAGCTAGAAATCATTAGAGGCCACATTTGGAGGACTTATGGCGGAGGGTTGATTTGTGACGTTGGGATCACATAAGAGCCAAGCGTGACTCTAGGCTCGCCGCCACCGCCAGACATGGCGTTCTTTCGCTTGGAGTTTTCTTCTTGCTTTCTCCGGGCGTGCTCTAACTTTTGCTTCTTTCGCCGGGAGCGAAAGGTTCTTTCGATTTCATGATCAAACTCGAAGAGTTGAGCTTTTTGCATGCACGTAGAGTAAACCTGGCAAGACAAAACCAAAACACCAAGGAAAATCAAAACAGAAAATAAATGACTTAGGCAACCTTAAGGTATTCGTTCAATGGCTGGCTAGGGACAAAGTCCCCGGCAACGGCGCCAAAAACTTGATAGGCCGCAAGTGCACGGGTGAAATTGTAGCACGAATCAAGGTCGTTTCCACAGGGACTTTTCCTTTCAACGCACTGAACTAGCCTCCTAATTGATTGCTAAGTCGATCGGGTTTTTGTTTGAGACAACTAATTCTATTTCTATTCACTACTCAAAGCAAACAAACAAATATTCACAGAATTTACTTGGATTTATCAAGATAAGAATACGTTCAGGGGATAAAACCTAAGTCAAGTAACGAATCAATGATATGGATTGAACACTCATTTCATTAGTTTGCACAATCAAGGTTCGATAATTGCATAGAATACTTCGCAATGAGATTTTGCCACTAGAGCGAATTGCCAAGACAAACCAATCACCTACTTTCGTGGTTATTTTGATTTAATCAAGGTTAAATATCTAATTATCTCAAGAACCCTAATTAAAAACTTCTATGTCTAGACAATTTTTAATTAGTTTAACCTAGGTTTTCGGGATATCAAACTTCTCCTTTCGGTACTTCGTTCAACAACCAAATTACATGCAATTGGTGATCAAACAAAAGCAATAACAATTCAATTCAAAGGCCAAATAGATTGCGACAAACTAAATTCATGATTATTCAATCCAACAAAGTCAATCCATCAAACAACTTCAAAGGTTCATCCCCCAAACTAAAAAGAACTACTCACTACTCATGTTTGCAACTACAAAGCAATTGAAATTTATTCTAGAAAGCATATAAAATCTATGAGAGAATGAGAAATAAACCAAAGGGAAGAACAATCTTGCTAGGAATCAACAATGGAGGACTTTTGCTCCTCCACTTCAAAGTGTGTTCAAATTGCTCTTCGATCTTCAATCTTCTCTCAATCTTCAATGGTGGATGGATTATGGATGATGAAGGATATGGATTAGGGTTAGGTTATGGAATGGGAGATGGTAGAATGATGATTGCTCCCAAAGACAGCCAGAAATCACAATAATATAGGCAAATTCCAACTTGAAACCGCCGGAAACGAAAAGACGCAAGCGACACGGACCGCGCCAGGGGTGACATGGACCGTGCCCCTAGTGACACGGACCGTGCCCCCCTAGGCACTACCCGTGTCGCTGCACTGCACAAATTTCCAAACTTTCTGGTCATAGGCACTACCCGTGCCACTGTTGACACCACCCGTGTCACTGCAGACTCGGGCCTAGGAGCTGTTTGGGCCATTGTTTGGGCCTTGGGTGATCCAACTTCACACTTCTTGGTCCTTTATGCACACAACTTGGATCTACACTTGATTTTTGGTTCGGTTTACATCGATTCTTCACAAATTTCCTACAAAACTCACCAAACTCCAAACCAAGCGTAATATGGGAAATTCGGGCACAAAATAATACAATCACATCAAATATTCCCCAAATTCTCATCAAAACAACCAAGTTCTCATATATACAAGTGTAACGCCCCGGAAATTCAATTATAGGAAAGTCAAAATCAAACTAACATTAACAGACAAATTTTAGCAGAAGACTTAAAACTCTTATTGGGCGTCACTGCCGTATCCCCGAAGGAATACAAGGCGAGAAGGAAAACTACAACTGTCTGTCAACGGCAAACCAACTAACAACTCATACTCAGAAATAAACCTCAAAACTAACTTCAAGTCTTTCAAAAAGAAGCATAACATAAATAACGACTCCTAGACATGTCGTCCTCACTTCTAATTCCCGTCCACAGCATATTGATCATCACCTGAAAACAAAACATTTCAAAAAATGAGGGGGAAAACTCAATAATGTCTACCCCTAACGTTAAAAACAGGTTAAGTTCATTTCAATTCATTTGAGGAAGGGGGAAACAAGTCAAACCTTTTAATAAACTGTTTAACCCATACAACTGTTTTCCTCAACCCAACCCATTCATTTTATTATGCGGGCGGGATATCAAATCCCATAAAGTAACATCGTCTACCAAAGGCATCAAAACATTCGCCTACCAAAGGCATCAAAGATAATCGCCTACCAAAGGCATAAAAGTAATCGCCTACCAAAGGCATAAATATAATAATCGCCTACCAAAGGCATCAATAATCGCCTACCAAAGGCATCAAAATAATCGCCTACCAAAGGCATCAAAGTAACCGCCTACCAAAGGCATTAAAGTAATCGCCTACCAAAGGCATCAAAGAACTTATTAGTATCTTATGCAAAACTCAGCTCACAACTCTCAAGTCAACCCAACCCAGGTTATACAAAACCCATAATAAAACTACTCATAAAAGACCATCTCAATTTCAATAACTCATAAATCAAGGTACAATAATTACAAAAAGTTATAAAATAGATGGCCACACTTTCCACATAAAGTCCCCTTTCGGGATGCAATTCTCAAAACAGATTAGAAAACATTAAAACACATTTAAAGAGCATTCCGATGGGGATTAGAGCATAGACATTACCTGGTTAGCTTCACTTCACAGCAAAAACGAACACACTTGAGCTCACTAACGATGCGAATTAGCTCGGACCTAAAATAGAATAATTATTCTAATCAAAACGCGCCCTTTGAAGTTAGTATTAACTACCTTCTAACTAACCCTCCCCTAGAAACCCTATAGGTTCCTACCAATCATGAATTTACACTTTAAAACATTTAATACATTCCAAATAATCACATAACCAGCTCAAAACATCACTTTCACACAACAACACTTTTATTAGTAACAAACATTAACAAAACAGATTACAGCATCCACATAAAAAGGGTCAAAACTTGACTTCCCGACATCCTATGGGTCTGGTTTTGGACTTTTCTGAAACCTCGGGATGTCTACTAAAACATTTATGTTGAACTCAAGATAAAAAACACCTCCTATGGTCCCCAAAAACGGTCATTAAACCAAACAGTCCAGATCTGACCTAGGTCTAGTATTTGGGGTAAAACTCGACCTATACAACTCCAAAGTCTGTTCCGCAAAATTCCTACGAAAGCTAACATCTATGGGAACCTCCAGTTCAAAGGGTTTGATCAAAGGACGACTATAACTCTCATGGTGATCCGTTCTTTAGACACTAACAAAACTGTCCCGATCCCGGTTCTTATTTAATTTATAATTTCGGTTCTAACCTTCACCATTCGGTCCCGGGTTCTAATTTGGGCCTAAAATAGTGACTAAGGTTAAAAGTCTTTAACCTAACTCAACCCATGGTCCAACTTCATAATTCTAAAATTAAAACTCACTAGAACTTACTTTAATCCATCTAACTTAATTACACACAACATTAACCATGATATAACATATCACAACCCAAAGAAACATGTAATTAATTGCTTAATAAAACAAGAATAGAACTTTGATAATCAACACCCTAATCATGCATAAAAAACATAACTTTAATAATCCTAAACATGCTTGACCTATATGAATTATAAAGGATAAATGTAACTACGAATTTCTTAATCAAGAAAAAAAAAACTTAAAGAACATGTGAATGAAATATAAAGAACATATAAATATTTAAACTACCAATCAAGAATCCTAACAACTAATTTCTTTTTTTTGCAAGATTCAATCAAGAATATAAATTAGTAAACAAGAATCGAACTTTAGTAATTCAAACAACCTAACTTATTAAACAAGATTTAAACATGATTGAATTAAAGAATATGTGAAAACTTAACTAATAATTCAAGAATTAAACTAGGTAATTAAACCTTACGAACTCGTGCATACATTAATAGCGTTATCTAAAATCCTAACATGATTCACAAGAGACAAAGTACAACAATTACAATTGAACATTAATAATTTAATTACAACTAACACAAACCCTAATACACCAAATTTAGAACACAAAAGTTACACATAATAATTAATACAAATTACAAGTAAATAAAACAGCACAAGAACAAATAATTACAAATAACAACTAAATAATTTACACCTTTAATTACCCAAATTAAAATATTTAAAACAAGAATTAATAACAATAAAAATAATAAAACAATAAAGAAATTTACAACAAAATAATAAAGTAGAAAAATCAAGAAAATAAAGTTTGTTAAGAAAATAATAGGGTTTACGTTAGGGTTGAGGGCGGCGGTGCAAGCGGCAGGCAAGGCGGGGGGTCGGTGGCGTTGGTGTTGGGGAGGTCGTTAGACGGCGGGGAGTCGATCGGAAATCACGGTGGTGGCCGGAGTCGAGGCAGAACGATGGCCCGATAGCAGCGGTAACAGCGGGGAAACTTCTTCACGTCTGGGCAACGTGCGGCGGCCTCCGGCGATTGCGTGGGTGGTGCTCGGGGTTCGGCGACGA
Organism: Portulaca oleracea; assembly: GCA_029582165.1. Classification (NCBI taxonomy): domain Eukaryota; kingdom Viridiplantae; phylum Streptophyta; class Magnoliopsida; order Caryophyllales; family Portulacaceae; genus Portulaca; species Portulaca oleracea. Next base: position 30,940,101 of record CM055869.1, on the reverse strand, counting down.
CGTCGGTGGTGTGGACGGTGGCGTCGCGGTGGCAGAAGGCGAGAGAGACAGGGAGATCGAGAGGGAGAGAGAAAAGAGAAAGAACGAGAGAGAGATGGGCTGCGGCGGTTTCCGGCGATTCCGTGAGCGTGGCGCGCGCGAGGTGGGACCCAGGCGAGAGGGAGAGCAGGGAGGGAGAGAGATGGCTAGGGTTAGGGTTTGATGGAGATTAGGGTTTGAGGGAGAGAAAACTAGCTTTTATACTACCCACTTAATTAGGGCCCAATTAGTCTAATCCTAACTCCTAGCCCAACCCAACACTAAAACAATTAAAATCTGATTTTCCTAAAAACAACTAATAATACTAATAATAGTAATAATAATAATAATACTAATATTAATAGAATCACATAGCTAGTAATATTCACGTAATTAATCACATAACTCAATAATATTAACAGTAATACTAATAATAAAAAGAGTAAAACTAATAATACTAAACCCATGAAATTACCGATATACCCTTATTAGTCTTTCACGATCCTACGAGCTCAAGTGTTAGCAAAAATAAACACAAACGAATAATAATAAATAACGAAGTCAAACCTAATTTACTAACGACGTCACGATCAACATCTTTGGATTTTTTGGGGTTTATAATAAGAAGCACTTATCAATATGTAAAAAAATAAAACAAAAAAGGAAAAATTAACTTATTAATGAGGCGCCATAACACACAAAATAAATAGACTAGTCTATATATAATTGACATTATTTTTCAAAGAACATTTATTTATAATTTATTTATTGATATAAAAGAGCTTATTTATAACTAAATTACATTGTTTTTAACAAATCATATGAGAAAATAGATTTTTTTAAAATAATTAAAATTAAAAGAGAAGATGCAATATTAAATATTTATAAAAGAATAACAAATATATACTTGATAAAAGTAGAAGTGTTGCATGAATATGAAAAATAGAATATTTGTTTAAAAAATATATAAACCAAAAAACAAAAACTTAGAAACACAAAGTGTTCATGGCTCGTTATTAAAAAAACAAAACAGAACTGCTTATCATGGGTTTTGAACCCGCGACCAATAAGATGAGAAAATGTAGACTACCGTCTCCAGACCATTTGGCTATGACAGCTTCACAGCAAATGCTTCCAACGTTTAATACATAACCCAAATCATAGACTGGGCCGCGGCCCCCCCAAACCCCCTTGTCTCCGCCCCTGGTAATTGGATCTAGAAACTTGATATCTAATCGAAACTCAAAATTTTCTTTGACAAATTTACCATAATGGCTTACCTTAAGGGGTCACTTTCCTCTAACGAGGTACTAATATTGATCCCACTTTCCCGATTGGTCTCCAACACATAGAGATCGACAAAATACATTCAAAATGAGAAAATTGTATACATTTCAAGAACATGAAAATAAGAGGACATCGTTTAAGCTTAAAGATAAGGTTCATCGTATTGTAATCATAGCAATAATGTTATATGGTTTAGAGTGTTGGGTATTATTTAAATGTGATTGAAATGACGATGGTTTGATGAATTTATAGGTTCGCCCAGGTGGATAGAATTATGAATGATGTTTGTCATGTTAAGCTAGGGTTTGTCTCTAATGAAGATAACTTCGAGAGGAAAAACTAAGATGCATGATTTGGTTATGTATTAAGGAGATTTAAGAAGATATGTGAAAAGATTGTGTTCTGTCTTTCCATCGTGGGCACGACTCACGAGAGGCCTAGGAAATCTAGCTATGAGGGCAGTCATTCGAGGTTATTTGCAACATGTAAGCTTACCAGAGGACATGACACTTGAGAGCGGTGAAAGGTTGTTTGTAGATTCGTTAGGATGCCTTGTGCTTTCTTTATGTGTTTCATGTGTATAAGTGTATTCCTTGTCTTTCAGATACGTCTAGTTCACATACTTAACCACGCATTGCTTGGAGTATATGTACTCCCTACATTCCATATTAATTGTCATTGACGTTTATTAATTTTTCGATATATACAACATTTTAGTATATAAAAGTACTATCATTAGATTTATAAAGAAAAATATTATCATAAGAATATAATATTGTAATTTTTTGATAAAATATGTTATAAAAAATTCTTAGTTGAAGAAAACATTACGGACAATTAATATGGAACAGAGGGAGTATAAAGTTTCGTCCTCTATGTCTTCCTCATTCACTTCGTTTCCCAAACATTTTTCAAGTGATCTTCAAAATGGTTTTGACTTCACTTTCTAAAAGGTAATTTGTATCTTTGGTTCGTTGGATCAACCTTTTCATGCATTCGTGTGCGCGGGAAAGAAATTTATTGTCATATTAGAATGTCTTGATAGTTTCTCCAAGAAATTAGAACTTAACTATTAGGCTTCATAGCCATTAGCCAAACATATACTCCCTCCGTTCCATATTAATTATCATTTTTGAAAATTACAGTCAAATTTTAAAAATTTTGATAATAAATTTCTCAACATATATAATGACTTATTCTATAAAATTACGACGATTAAATTGGTAACAAAAAAAACACTATAATAAAAATATAATATTGCATTTATTAATAAAAAATTATATAAAAATTTATCAATAAAAAATTGATATTAAAGACCACAATAATTAATTAATAACAATTAATATGGAAGAGAATCGACCTGTCAATCTTTGATCCTCCTCGACAACCCGATCCAAACTCACCAGGAAATTATGGGTTTTGAACACAGTTTTCTCGACTTAAATCCAAAATAAACTGAACCCGAAAAACCCATAAATTAGCGGGTCAAATCCGACCCATCCCTTTGACCCAAAAACTTTATTTTTTTAGTTCAAATCTATTAGAATTGTGACTTTTCGTTGGAATTGATGATCACTATTAAACTATAACGACAACTCATTCATCTGTTATTTCTCTAATTTATGTTGAAACATTTACGATAATCTACCGTTACTAAAATATAATCATATTTTATTATGTATATTGTACAAAAATAATATTTAGAGATAAGTTTTTTTTTTAAAGGAAAAAGAAGAAAAATGTCACAATCATAACTGATTGGGATAACCCAAATTCCAAATACACCGTCTACGTTTATCCAAACTCAAAATACACTCGATCCGTATTTATCTAAACATGATCTACGATCAACCTGTAACCCATCCATCCGCGGGCCCGAATTCATATGTCTAAAAGTGATGGTATTTAATTTTTAAACGTTCACATGCATATCATATGCCTCCACATGGAAATAAAAATACTAATTTAATGACCCAACGAATAATAAAATGGGAAGTGACACAACTGGACTGAAAAGTGAAAAGTCCTCCGTTTGCCCAGATGCAATTAAAATCGAGCTCGTATTTTACAACGCTATAATTAATCAAAAGATTATCCTAATTCTACTTTTGATCTGATTTAGAAGAATAATGGAGACATGCCCCTATTAAATTATACACCTGCCGCTATCAGTGCTATGGGCATCATTCTCTTATATTTGCACACTCTCTGTCTCTCTCGTTTTGTTTGTTTTCTGGGGGAGTGACTTTTTCAGCCCCATTTGCATTATCGTTTCCATCTTTCGGGGGCAGTGAACCACAATCCCCTATTACCTCTGCTCTCGCAATAGTACCGCCGTTTTAGCACTCTCTCTCCTCTCCTCTCCTCTCCTCTCCTCTGTTCTTCACACCTCATAAACGAAGGTAACAGGAGCAAGACGGAGAGTTGCCAGATGGGTCTGTTAAGCTTCTTTTGCTACAATTTCACCCTCAAGCTGGCTTTTCTACTCTTTATATCTAGAGGTAACCCAAAAAGACACAATCCTTTTACAATGTCACTCTTTGGGTCTCCTTTACCCAGCCTATAAATGCAATCTTTAACTATACTCTGACTATATTTTGAGGTTGGTCTTTCGCAGGTGCCTGGGGAACCACATTCACATTTGTCAACAAATGCCAGTACACAGTATGGCCCGGAATCTTACCCAATGCGGGCAGCCCGAGTCTCGGTAGCACCGGGTTCGAACTCTCCACCGACAGTTCCCGCAGTTTCCAAGCTCCGGCCGGGTGGTCCGGTCGGTTCTGGGGTCGAACCGGCTGTAACTTCGACGGATCCGGCCTAGGCTACTGCACCACCGCCGACTGCGGCTCCGGCACGGAGGAATGTGGCGGCGCCGGAGCTGAACCGCCGGCGACCCTGGCCGAGTTCACACTCGGGAGCGGTGGTCAGGACTTCTATGACGTCAGCCTGGTCGACGGGTACAACTTGCCGATGTTGGTGGAGGTCAGCGGGGGTTCGGGTCAGTGCGCTTCGACCGGGTGTGTGGTGGATCTGAACCGGGTGTGCCCGGCTGAGCTGAAGTTTGGAAATGGCGACGCGTGTAAGAGCGCGTGTGATGCGTTCAGGAGCCCTGAGTACTGCTGCAGCGGCGCGTATGGCTCGCCTTCCACTTGCAAGCCTTCTATTTACTCTCAGATGTTCAAGTCGGCTTGCCCTAGGTCGTATAGCTACGCCTATGATGATGCTACCAGCACGTTTACTTGTAGTGCTGCTGATTATGTCATCACATTTTGCCCTTCTACTCCAAGGTGAGCTTTTAGTTTAGCGTCTCTCTGCTGTTTAAGCTGGGTCATGTGGGGAGTTGTTAAATTATCCTTTTTCTGACGACAGAAATTGAATGGTATGAGTTTAATTGTATGCATGTGTGGTGAAACAGCCAAAAATCAACGCCAGTTGGTGGTTCAAGTATGCCAGGTGGGGCGGGGTTTGATCCAACGCAGTCAAGTGGGTCGGGGGAGATGACATACGGGTCAGGATCCGAGGCTGGAATCGGGTCTGGGACGACGACGACGACAACGGCAGTGCTAACTGATGGGTCATGGTTAGCTGGCTTGGCCATGGGAGGCTCAACCTCATATCAACCAACAATGATTGGAGTACTTGTTTCTTCAATTTTCACTTTGATTTTCACATTTGTTTCCTTGTAGTAGTAGGAGTGTTGTACTAGTTTCAAGTATGAAGTGGGTAAATTATGATTTCGGATTAGCATTATGGTCTCTGTTTAAGACAGAATGTAACCCCACTCACCTACCAAATATTCAGCCGAATCATTTGGTTTCGTTAATTGCGGTTTGGGATTAGGATTTAGGGTATTTTAAGAATTTGTCACTTGACATTTTGGGTTTAAAGCACTTTTGACGTAAGGGTGAAATTGTACAGGGCAATGGGTCACTTCACAGCTGGGTTGGCTTCTGTGTGCTATGGATTATTATTATTATTATTATTATCTTTAAAGATTTGGCATTGAAGTTCAATATTCTCATCATATCAATTGATTTTAATAGAGCTATGTCATGATGGAATTCATACTGATAAGCTGTGGTATTCACTCAATTTAGTCAATAGAGTTGTCATCTTTAACTTGTTTTCAACACATGTTGTCCAGGGCAAAAGTTGAACGTCATCATCTTTAACTTGATGCATGTTTCTGCATTAAAATAGCAAAGGTAAAATCTAAATTGTTGGCTTGCATCAAAGATTCAACATTGGAGAGAGATTGAGATTGCTGATTTCTTGACAGAATCCTTGGCCGCAAACTTCAGCTTATTACAGTAATGGCAAGCTGGCAACAATGCTTTTGTCATTTCCCCTATTGTAAGGGGTAGGCTGACCATAACCTATCAATCTAAGAAGATCAAGAAACCATGAATACAAGTGAAGTTATGAAGATACTAATGTATAACCATATAGTTCTTCAGTCATTATCTCTACTCTTGTATATTTTCTTCATATTTAGATTTGTATGTCAAGTATTGTTTTACACACCATTTAGAAAACAAAAAAAAAAAAAAAAGAAGACTAATTGGTAATAACTAGTGATAACTGATAATCGATGTTCCCGACCAAATTGGAGGTGTTTAACTTGAAGTTTAATTTGAACTCTTTTCTCCTAGTCATTGAAAATAAGGTAGACATTTCTCATTTTACTTCATTATATTTGAAAAAAAGATTGCGCAAATTTCTCAATTTCCTTACCAAAAAGAAGTTGTTGGAGGCTGAAGGCTAGTGTTATTCAACTCATATGTTTGACCAAGCCATGAGTAGAATTTCATTTAGGTGATAGTCGTGTAGTAGCTGTCTGTCAGTGTGATAATTGCGGGTTTAAACATAAGAGGCTAACTTTTCGCAAAATGCCGACAAACTGTGGCCGGCCTGAGGGATGAGGGGAGGGCAATCTTGTCCATTCTCTGTTACCAACAAATAATGCAGAATCTCAACGTCTCTAGTTGCTCTCAAATTTCCTGCTTTTCATTATTTTATTTCTAACTTCTATGAAGAACTTTACAGATACAACTTCACCATTGCAAGTTGCTCGTTTCCAGACATTTATATGAACTCGAGAAAGTAAGACTGGAATTTCGATATTTGACAAGGCTAGAAAACAAAGGAGAAGGGACTCGGGAGGAACTAAAACAAACTGGGGATATGTGAATTACTATTATTCTAGTATCTAGTGGTCTGTGTGTTTATCTTCTCCATTGTTTCAGCCACTTATGCGGCCCGACCATTTATAAATTATGACCTTTGCTCCCTTTTCATTGTTGATTGTTATTTTATTGATTATTATATTTTTTAATTTTACTCTTTCATGGATAATTTTTTATTTTTTAATAATTATAATATTATATTTTTATAATACTCCTTCTGTTCTTTTTTATCTGTCATTTACGGTTTTCAGTGTCAATTTTTAATCAATAATTTCTAATATAAAACTTTTATAGAAAAATATAATATTATACTTTTTTAATAGTATTTTTTATTACGAATCTAATGATATCAATTTTGTATGATGAATCATTATACAAATTAAGATATTGATGGTCAAAGTTTTTGTCACAATTCCCTAGGTGACAGATAAAACAAAACGGAGGTAGTATTATTTTTTATTACGAATTTAATTATTAATTATTTTATATAATAAATCATTGTATATATTGAAGCTCTATTCTTTGGATTGCTTCAACTATCCAATCCAAACATATTCAAATCTTACACAATTTCTCAAAAAAGCATCATCTCTAAAAACACGATTCCCCAAAAAACATTTTAACTTATCCAAACCAATCCAATCTATTTCAATCCATCCAAACTTGATTTTAACAAATCCAAAGAATAGGGTGAAAAATTATGGTCAAAATTTTTAATATTTGATTACATAATTTTTAAAAAATGACAATTAATATGAAATAGAGAGAGTACCTTTTAGCACCACATGCCTACCTAGAAAATATAACTAGGCCATGCTCTTTTATATAGCGTGGTGCGATACAGTACCACAACTCACCATACTACTCAATATTCGTCCACACTTCACCACACTTACTACAATCATTATCGATATATCTTCTAACTTTTTTCTCTGCTCACTTTTCTCCTCTACTTTTCACATTTTCTCTCCCCACCTACCTCATTTACCACAACTTTCGTCACAACTCACAATATTTTACCACACTTTTCAATTATTTTATCAAACACACCATCACCGCACTTGATCCACCGCACAAAAAATGGGGCCTAAAACAATTTTACGAAAAAAAGCAGCAACAAATTTAGACCCAAGTACCGAACTTATTATAGTTACTATAAACAATGTTTCGTGTTTGGCGGGAGATAATTTGTTTATATGAGTATTTCATTTATATCAACTATAAGAGTATAATACTTATTTGATAGATCAAGAAAGATAAATAGTAGCTAATTTTATCAATCAGAGTAGAAAATACATATTTTATACATACTTTTATATTTATGAAAAAATATAAATAAATAAATAAATATTTTACATTGTTTATAGATTATAATAACTCTCAAAGTAATGAAACGTACGTTTATAATAATTTAAATGTACTTACATTTGATTTTATGAGTGATTTGGATGATATGCAAGATAGTTAAGAACCATCTTGCAGCAAGATGTTTATTATTTTCGTTTTAGTAAATCAAGGTGTAGGTAACGAGAGAATGTGAGTAGGAGTGACTTTATTCAATGGAAAAATTAAACTTTAATATAATTACTAAAATTAAAATAATTAAATTAGATATTGAGAAATGAGAAGTGACAATTATTTTAGAACAAAAAAAGTATTTAAAGTGTCAATTAATATGGAACGGAGAGAGTATTTCGAAAATAGCCTTGGAGAATGGTGCTATTTAATTTGTTTGAGTAGTTTTTTAGTTAAGAACTAGGTATGTGAGAAATTGTAAAATATGTCAATTAATATGGAATGGAGGGAGTATAATTCAAGTGGTCAATTTAATGAAATCAAATTGAAGGCCGAATACCCTGGCTCTTCCATTTGTTCCATATTAATTACTTCACTAATTGTCACGATTCTTAATATTATTTTTTATTAATAATCAAATATATATATTTTTTTAATGAGGGTAAGGTCGGAATATGCATGTTTCAAGTCCTTAAAGTATTCTTGAATAATTATTATTCAATGGGAGTTAATGAAGGTAAATAAAAAGTTAGGCGAAAGAAAAGATAATTGTTATTTATCTCATGTGATTGTTACTAATTGTTTATATTGTAATGTTGTCATCTATTATAGAAATAAAAAGTTATATATTATCAAGAGTTAAAGATACATAACTCAATTACCCTGTTAGATTGCAGTCAGAAAATTGGATGATAGATATATACACCGAACGCTAATTGAATTTGAAGGCCCTTGAAAATGATGTCAATGATGCTTATTGCAGTAAACAATGGCTCCTGCAACTACAAGAGGTTAACCCCAAGGGTGAATCAAAATTATAATTTTGGCCGGATATTCCCTTGTCGATTAGGAGCATAATTTCTTACCAAACTTAAATTTCTAGTTCTCTACCATTTGATTCCCTATCAGACAAGTCAAAAATTTAAGTTGGAAAGTACATGATTCTTCAATTAATAGTTTCGAACTAAGTTCCAACTCCCCGTCTCTTCCAAGCTTCCAATTCACACATGCAACACCCAATTTGAGACACTGCTCGATTTTCATGGTGATTCAGTCGAGAAAGAGAGACAAGGAACATGTCACTTTAATTCAGAAATTCCAACTAAAAAGATCGAGGGAGAGATTGAGGAACAGATGAGACTAGGGGTCCAAGTGATGCTGGAGAAAGATGAAATTGATTTTCCTTGTTGTATAAAAATAGAAAAAAGAAAAGAAAATTACAACCATGTTATTCTGTAATATTTTCTGTGCCTTACTTTCGGTGCATATACACTTTTTGTAATTGTTACATATTGACTATCACTATTTCCAATATTACTTTTTGATTTATAATCATTTATATAATATTTTATTAACAATTAAGAATAATGTCTCCAATGCGCCAGGGCTCGAATAATAGCATAGAACTCTTTGTCATAAGTACTATACTTCCTCCTTGCATCACTGAGTTTCTCATTGTAATAAGCCAAGGTTCGACCTTCTTGAGATAAAACAGCTCCAATACCAACTCCAGAGGCGTCACATTCAACTTCAAACTTATTATCAAAGCTTGGTAGGGCTAGCACAGGGGCAGTGCAAAGCTTCTCTTTGACGTTTTCAAAAGCTTGTTGGGCTACTTGTGTCCATGAGAACTCTAGACTTCAATAGCTCAGTCATAGGTGCTAGGATAACACTGAAGTTCTTCACAAACCTCCTATAGAAAGAGGCTAAGCCGTGGAAGCTTCGAACTTCATGAATACTGGTAGGATTAGGCGGGACCACTCCTTGATAGCTTTGATCTTTTCTTCATCAACTTAGATCCCATTAGCCGAGAGTACGTAGCCAAGAAAGACTACTTTGTTGGCGAAGAAGTGACACTTGGCTAGGCTACCATATAGCTTCTCTTGGGCCAGAATATCCAAGACCAATCTAAGATGATCGAAGTGGTCCTCTTCAGTCTTGCATTCATATAGGCCTCCCTTGGTTTTGAATGTTGTTTTCCATTCGTCCCCTTCTTGAATTCTGATTTGGTAGTACCCACTTCGTAGATCAATCTTTGAAAGGACTTGGACACCATAGAGCTCATCCAATAAGTCTTCAAGTCTAAGAATAGGAAACCTGTACTTGATAGTAATCTTGTTAATAGCTCTACAATCAATGCACATGCGTTGGCTTCCATCTTTCTTAGGGATCAATAGGGTAGGGACGGCGCAAGGGCTTAGGCTCTCCTTAATCATTCCCTTTTCTAGAAGTTCATCTACTTTCCTTTGAACCTCTTGAGTGTTACTAGGGTTCATGCGATATACAGGTTTGTTTGGAAAGACAGATCTAGGAATAAGATCAATCTTGTGCTGGATGTCACGCTTGGGGGGGTAAGCCCGGGGGCATCTCTTCTGGGAACACATGAGAGTATTGTTCCAAAAGAGGGGTGATGAGAGGGTGACTTTTTGTGGGGCTAGGGTTTTCATGGCTAGGGCTTGTGTTTAGGTCTAAGAGAGTAAGCTCCTTATGCTCACTAAACTCATGATGTTCAGTGGTCATAAAGGTGATGAGATTGGGCTCGTTCTCTTTGGGTATGGACGGATGGGCTGTTTTAAGTGGAGCTAGGGTGATATTCTTGTTTTGGATCACAAGAGTGTAGGTATTGGCTCGTCCATCATGCATCACACTCCTATCAAACAACCATGGTCTTCCAAGCAGAATATGATAGGCATCCATTGGAATAACATCACACCATAATGAATCTTGATAAGATTTACCAATGGAAAGGCTTACCAAACACCGTTGATCCACTTGTAATCCTTTGCCCTGATTGAGCCATTGAATGGTGTATGGCATGGGGTGAGGGCTAGTTTGTAGCTTGAGCTTGTTCACCATAGTAAGAGAAGTTGCGTTAGTACAACTTCCTCCATCAATAATCAAAGAACAAACTTTTCCCTTGATAGTGCACTGAGAATGAAAGATAGCTTCTCGTTGTTGTTGATCTTCAGGAACGAGAGAGCTGCTAAGGACTCTTCTCACAACCAACATCTCCCCTTTATCTGGCTCCTCCACTACCTCCTCCATAGAGATCCCATGGTCAGCTTCCACCTCTTCCTCTACATCTTCTGGTTTGGGTTCAAAGAGGGCGTTTTAAAACTCCATAAGGGTGACCACTCTCTTGTTAGGGCATTTGGATGCTATATGGCCAAATCCTTGGCATCTAAAGCACCTCCTCCTATCCATGGGCATGGCTTGAATAGGTTTTAGGACGGTTTGGGATTGGCTATTTTGTGGAGTTTTGGTGGATGGTACTTTGGATGGGATGGTGTTCTTTTGTGGAGTGTAGGGATTGGGTGAGTATGGGGTTCTTTGGCTTGTAGGGTTTCTATTCGCCATCTCCTTTCCCCTTCGCTTTCGTTGCTGTTCAACTTTTTTAGCCAAAGTACTCAATTGATCAAGTGTAGTATAAGGCTGAAGCTCCACAACATACCTTATACTTTCGTTCAATCCAGCTAAGTACCTCACAAGTGTTTCAGGTTCATCCTCTTTTAGAATCTCCATAGTAAGTGCTCGAATTCCTTGGTATATTCTTCGACACTTTTGGCTCCTTGGGTGAGTTGTTGAAGCTTAAAGTAGTTGTCTTTGAAGTAGCTTGCAGGAAGAAACTTAGTGTAAAGTTTCTTCTTCATCTTCTCTCAAGTTCGAATCTTTTCTTTCCCAACATGCTGTCTCTTCTTCTGTAAGTTAGTCCATCAAATACTAGCATGTTTCGAAGTTTAAGAGCAATATACTTGACATTTTTATTTTCAGGAACATCTTTCAGATCAAGGACTCTCTCCACAGTTTGAATCCAATCAAGAAAAACTTTAGGGTCAAGATTACCTTCGAATTCAGGAATATCAACTGTGAAATCAAGCCTTTCTTCTTGGCTCACGTCGTGGTGGTTGACGAGGCCTTCTAGAATGGCTCATGGCTTCTTCTACACTCTCCTCTTCTTCAGAATCTCTAATCTCATATTGTTGTAGATGCATGTATCGTTCGAGTTGCATTGTAAGGAACTCTACCTTCTTCTCTAGCTCTTCACGAGTGGGTTTAAAATTTCTACCACTGGCCATGATGATGGTAATGTGTTTAGGTTTAGGAAGAATGTGTTTGGGATGAGATTTGGGTATGTTTTGGCCGTTTGGGTTGCACTGAGGGGAAAACCCTAAGCTCTGATACCAATTTTGATGTATAACTGAAGCAAAGCTAGGGTTGCGATCAATTACACATCAAGGGATGACGTGCAACCAGTCTCACGAATAGGTAGGGTTTACGAAAGCCTTAGGGTTTTGTAGGGTATCTCAATTAAGATAGAAACTTTGGATAGTTCAAGGGAATTGAACTTGATACAGAAACACCACAAGTCTAATCCCTAGGGCTTCTTGTTATTCTACTTAGTTACAAAAACACCTTCTAAGTATTGGAACAAGCTCTACCTCACCACTTGAATAGCCAATTCAAGATACAATAGTAGAAAAGGAAAGAGGGAAACTCTCAGGATGAGTAAGAACTCGTTTTGTATTCATAATTCAAAACTCTATGTGTTGGACATTACAAACCTCCTTATTTATACTAGTCTAAGGCCTAATCCTTCTAGGATTACTTGACTTGGCGCTAAAGCAACCTAGGATGAATCCTTCTAGGATTTGGTTCTCCTAATCCTAATTGGATTAGTTACAAATAAACGACTAGGACTAGGACTAGGACTATCTCCTTCTAGACTCTTCTAGACTCCTCTACTTGACGCCTAAGCTCTAACTAATACTTGAAATTATGCCTTATAACAAACTTAACTACTAATAAGGGAAATACAAATACTACTAAAACTATTATCTTGGATGTCTCTTCTTGGACGTCTCTTGCACGTTAATTGGGCCTCCTTTGACTTGTTTGGACGTCCTCTTGGATGATAGAAAACACCACATGAGTTAGTCGTTGGGCCTCCTTGATGGATCCTTCTTCTAGGGGCTTCTCTACTTCCATGTAAACAAATTGGACATCCTTTGTTGGACTTGGTGGGGTGGACGGATCTCCATCATTTGATGGTTGTGTTGGAGTTGGGCTTGGTTTCTATGGAGATGTTCTTGTTTTGGGGTGCTAGTGACGTGATAAAGGCGGTGGTGTGGGGATTGTGATTGTGATGATGAATGATGGTGGTGCTTGGTGGAGCACGCTGATATGTAGGAGGGTAGAGAGAGATGGAAGTTTTGTATGAACTCCTATTGGTATTTAAAAGCATCTGATGAAGGGAATTTGGGTTAGAATTGTATAGTTATAATGGAGTTTCTTCTACAAAGTAGAAGAAAGAGGAAGTTGGGTGGCTTGGACGGTTTGACATTGGCATGAGAGGTAACAATCTACTGGGTAAAGAAGGAGGTGAGTTTGAAATGAAGAAGAGAAGTAGAGAAGAAGAAGAAAGTCAGGGGAGGTAGGGACGGTGGAAGAAGAAGAAAAAGAAGAGAAGAAAAAGAAGAGGGGCGGTGAAAAAAAAAGAAGAGAAGAAGAAGAAAAAAAGAGGAAGAAGAATTGTGATACCAAAATGTATTATTATTATTATTGTTATTATTTTGTTAACAAAATAATTTTTAAATCTGAATTGTAACAAAAATAATTATCGAGAAGCTATTTGGGGTAATTCGAGATGTGAAATTTGACTGTTCACACTCGACCAGATGACACAATAATTAATAAAAACACTCTTACAAAAATAATTTAGATTATCCAAAATTATTAAAATCTCGGCTGTTACATGGGCGAAGGTTGCAGATGCAAATCCTACTTGTTTGGTGTCTGAGAAGTAGGATGCTTGTATATAACATATAAATCGATGGAACAAGGAACACTTCGGCAATATCTAGCGTTATATCTGTAGGTTTCAAGACGAGCTGAGCCTACTGGTTAATGTGTAGAGAAGATAGACGATCTTTGACAACATTTGTGACCCTAGGAAGGAAGAAGTGCTATGGTGACGAAGATCCAGGGAAGATTGTGATTAGGGTTTGGTTGATAAAGTTCGATCTTTATGTGTTTTTCTTATGCCCATAATCTTGTATCAAAGACAATGGCAGAGAACAAACGAAAACCAAAGATGACTATTTTTAAAGAGTAGAAACTCAGCCAAATAGTCCAAGGATCACAAGATTGATTGTCATAGATTTCTCACCAACAAACCTTCCTTGATGACCCACTGTAGGACCTGGAAAATCGCGCCCCGTTTAGGGGTGTCAGTTTTCGGATGCGCTACTTAAACGATCGGGAGCCGTCTAAGGTTGCTTAATCCTTAAATAAAGATATTTTTATTTTTGAAATTTGTTTTCGAGGTGATGAAACTTTATTTATTTATAATTCCGTTTTTTATTATTTAACCACTCGAAATTACACCGAAATACTTTAAAAATAATTTAATATTGGCCCAAACGCTAGACCCAGGCCTAACAGAAGGCAAACAGGCCGCCATTGACTGTTAAAACCCACTGGGGTTTTAATAGTCCATGGACTGGACCGTGCATTTCGGTGGGCTAGAGAAGATGGGCAAAACTGATAAAACCCGCGGGGGTTTTATTAATTTTTGACCCATTTTCTCTCGGTTTTAACCTTGGATTAGTGAGAGGAAAATATTAAACCATTTTTTTAAAATTATTTTGGTGCAAAATCCGTGTGCTTTAAATAATTAAACGGGTTATAAAGGAATTAGGAGTTGCCAGCCGATTTAAGGAAATCGACAAACCGTAAAAATGATAAAAATAACTCCGGTCTATGAAACCCGATTCTAAGTTTGGGGGTAAGGTTACGAATCCGAGAATTATAAGAACTCTCGAATTCGCCTGTTAGAAAACAGGCTCTACTAAAATCGACATTGAAATGAGAAAGAGCGGGGAGAAGTTTAATTTATTTCACGAAATTATATTCTCATCATGCAATATATAATGTGGTTTTCGTTTAGAAAATATGTACAAGTAGAGGAGATAAAGTATAAATTACATGATTAAGACAATAATAAAAGGCAAACCTCACTAGGAATGGATGAGATGGAGATGTAGATCAATCCTCTTAACTTAGCCTCACATTGGAGCTTGGATGGAAGGATGTATATGAGGATGGTTATGGGGGTGATATGATAATGTGGTGATGATGAGAGTAATTAGGAGAGAGTTAGAAGAGCAAGGATATGAGTGCTTATGGAGGGATTAGTTTGCGAGAGAGTTTGGGTGGAGTAATGGAGATAGTTGATGGAAATTTGGTAGAGTAAGGGTGGTAGGGGATGATTGTTGATCAAGTGAAGGTGAAATGGAGGGGGTATTTATAGGTGAAGAGGTGAGGGATTTGGAGGGAAATGGAGGGAGACACATCCCTATGATCATGCCTCCAATCCATGCAAAAATCAAAACCCATGGGGGTTTTAGAAAGTCAAGGTCAAAAGTCAAAGCACATGGGGCTAATATCAAGGGGAGGTGATCAAGATTTTGGCGCCAGCATTTGAAGAAGAAAACCCCCGCGAGTTTTAAATATATCACACGGATTGCTGACGTGGAGTGATCAAAACGACCCGCTGCATGCCAGAAGAAAACCCCCGTGGGTTTTAATTCGCCTGGCCGGAGGCGCGCCTTGGGCCTGTCCTAGTTCTGGGTTGCCTTCTGAGATTATAACCCCCGCGGGTTATATTGTAAATATGCGGCCCGTTTCGTTCTGCTAGGCTTATTTCGTCAATTGCATGGGTCCAATGACCCATTTTGGTGTCTAGCCCAACTGACTTGAGTTTTGATGGGTCGGGATTGTGTCGGTGCAAATCTCGGTGTCTACACCCACACAACTCACTAGCAAAGAGTAAGAAGAAGCACCACCACCAAAGGTTTAAGCTTAGAGAGAACTTTTATGGGTCTCAAAAATACCCTTTCAATTCTTCACATTCAACATCAATCGACTATGTTCTTCAGCTCTCATATAAGCCTATATATAAGGCAAAATGTTGGAAAACACCCTAGAGAGAGGAGCTAATCAAGGGTTGATATTGCCCTAGTATACCTCATCTAAAGTTGAAACCAAAGCTGATTTCTACCTTCTAAAACCTAAATTCTAATTAAAAAAATAAAGGAAAATAGGCTAAATATGAGGTTTGGGGAAGGGGTGACATCATGGGGGACCATATGGCCTAAAGTCATAATAACTTTTGTACATGAAATAATGTGGTGACATAATGTTAGTCTTCTTGGTGTGGTTGGCCAAAAATTCATCTTGCCTCATGTAAACACTTCCCAAGGTCTTTAAGTGATCAACAAAATTCCAACCTCGCGTAAGATGACCCAAAAATACCACGCGCACAATAAATAACTGATTTTGCTTCAAAAATTAAGGCCCTAGCTTGACTAGTCAAAAAAGAGCAAGGACCCCCTTGGATTATTATCAGCCGAGAAAAAGGAACCTAGGGCGATATGGATCACTTTATGAAGTTTTGAGACACCAACACCGCTTGGTTTCACAACATTGCAAATGCTAGAAAAGGAAATAATAGCATCGAAGGGTTACAGAATGCTCATGGAGAATTAATGTCAGACCCTCGCGTATCATCAAGGCTATCGCATGTCATCGACCATTTTGCAAACCTGTTTGCTAGTGGTGGTTGTACAGATTTGGAATCAGTTGTAGATTTTATGCCAGTGAAGGTGTTAGATGAGATGAATGGATCTACTAAGTCTCCCTATAAACCAAAGGAAGTTTATGACGCTCTGATGGCTTCAATCCGTTGTTTAATTAGAATTTCTGGTCCATGGTGGGATGGGATGTCACGCCAACGATGCTAGACACCTAAATCGCAGCAACTTTGTAGTATATTTGAAGCATACCCATATAGTCTTGATCCCTAAAATGCAGAAATATGAGTAGATAGATGTTTTCAGGCCTATAGGGCTCTATAATGTGATTCACAAAATAGTCACCAAGTTCATCACCCAGAGAATGAAGGAAATACTGTCAAATGTTATCTCTCCCAATTAGAGTGCTTTTATGCCATGTTGGCACATAATTGATAATATTTTCTTACGTTTGAAGTTTGAACTATTTCATTCCATGAATATGTATAGTTGTAATAAAAACTTGACATGGAAAAAGCATATGACCGAATAGAGTTGTTTTTCTTGAAACAATCATGCTTAAGCCGAGGTTAAGGGAGAGTTGAGTGAATTTGCTAATGACTCTAGTAAAATCTGCTACCTTATCCTTCATGATCAATGGAGAGCCGATAGGTACTGTAAAACGGTAATAGACAAGAGGACCCTATATCCCAGTATCTGTTCCTTTTTGGGGCTAAAGGGTTTTCGTATTTACTTCTTGAGGCTATTCGTGATGGAAGAATTAAGGGGCTGATCAAGGGGAGCAGCTGACATCTGAGATCTCTCAGTTACTCTTTACAGACAACTCCATTATTTTCTATGAAGCTAACGATGATAGTGCTATAGCTATAAAGGCTCTCCTCATACGATATGACAATGCTTCAGACTACAAAGCCAGCTTTTATAAATCTAGTGTGGTTTTTGGAAAAGGTGTTGAACAACAAAGGAAAGATGATATCATAATCACACTACATATTAAGAAAGTCCTAGCTTGTGACAAATACCTTGGTCTTCCTATGAGGGTTGGCATGGATTTTGCACCTATTAAAGATCGTGTACTGGTGAAAATATTAAAGGCATGGCTTAGAAAGAACCTCTTATGGGCAGGTCGTGGATTGCTAGTAAAGGTAGTGTATCGGGAAATTTCGACATATATTATGAGCATGTTCAAACTCCCAAGCACATGATTAGGTATTGGTGGGACATGGTGAGGATACTAAGAAAACGCATTAGGATTCCAAGAAAAATTAGGTCACAAGAAAAGCAATGGAGGTTTAGGCATTCGGGACCTAGAAGCTTTCAAACCTTCCTCTATTAACTCACCAAGTATGGAGAATCGTTAAGGATGAAGAGTCATTGGACTTCGAAGTTCTTAAGACCAAGTATTTTCCTTACGATGCGATATTCGATACATCATTAGGCTATAGACCCAGCTAATCCTTAAGAGGTCTTCATGAAGCAATTAACACAATAAAAAGGGGCGTCAGTTGGTGCATTGATGATGGCTCTCTAGTGAACATTTGGTAGGACAAGCGCTTACCTAGATATGTTGATTTTCATCCTATAACCCCCATTAAGCCTAAAGCAAGATGGCTCAAAGTGTCAAAATCAATTCATTAGGAGTATTATGGAATGTATGATCGTGATATGATCATAATCACCCTTATACATATTTAGCTTCTTGTCAATATAATCTTGTATATTTTTTAGCTATAATTTGTCTCCTTAGTTATCTCCAAAATCATCTCCTTGATTATCACCTAGAATTATGGATTTGATTATTATATCTAGAGTTGTATATATTGTCATCCTTTCATCAATTACAAAGTAAGACAGTTTAGAGGTGCATAATACCTCACACATCCTGCGCTATTTCTTCTTCATAATTCCTTTATGGTATCAGAGCCACTGTCAAGATAATCTCACTTCTTTACCCACATCATACATCCAAACCATGGCCAAAGAGGGAGAGAAAAAAAGCTTCGTGATAGAACCCCACTCCCCATATTATCTCCATCCATCTGACGGTCCAGGATTGTTAATCACAACAGAGATATTTGACGATGAAAACTACGATCTATGGGTGAAGGCAGTGTGAACCGCCTTAAAGGCAAAAAATAAACTTGGGTTCATCGATGGAACCCTAAAGAAACCAGAAGACAAGGAGGGTGACTTCACTGAGTTCCATGCTTGGGACATAGTGAACTCAATGGTATGTTCTTGGCTCCTTAATGTGATTGAAAAGAAACTACGTCCCAGTGTAGCTTATGCCGAGACAGCGAAGGCAATGTGGGAGGATCTTCAAAAGAAATATGGAGTTGCCAGTGCTCCAAAAATTTATCAGTTGAAGGCAAGTATTTCTGAGTGTAGACGAGGAGGCATGAGTATTGTCGAGTTCTTTTCCAAACTCAGAGGGCTTTGGAGTGAGCTTGACAATCATGTGAACATCCCTCGGTGTACATGTTCTGGGTGTACTTGCAAAGGTTGTGAATGTAATGTGGCATCCAGGATCATGGAGATGTTTAAAGCTGAAAAATCATACCAATTTCTTCTTGGTCTGAATGATGACCAATACTCTCAGATTCGAAGTCAAGTACTCGCCACAGAACCTTTGCCATCCTTAGAAAAAAATATTCAACATTATGACACAAGAGGAGCAACACAAGAAGTTGATGATCGGGCGCGACGATCGAAGTGAAACGATGGCGACATTTCTTTGTAAATCACGATGAAAAATTCAGCCAACAAGCGAAAAGCAAACATGTAGACATTGTGGACGTTTCAGACATGAGGAATCTAACAGCTACGAGATCATCGGGTATCCATCTTCTTGGGGATCCCGTCGAAAAGGACGAGGTCGTGGAAGAGGATCTCGATGTGGTCGATTTGCCACAAATAGAGGCAGAGGAGGAGGTCGCGAGACAGCTTACGCAGCTAAGCAATTCAACTTTGGGACGCATCAACAAATAGAAGGAACTAACCTAGAGGAGCAAGGCAATCGTACTGTGACTGGCCTCACGAGAGATGAAGTCCAATCTGTCCAGAAATTTCTTAGCCTCATTAACACCTCCAAACCGGGTTATGAGAAATTGGCAGGTAAATCTTCTTGGATTATTGATTCAGGGGCCTCTCGACATATGACAGGGGAACTAGAAGGTCTTGTTAGAAAAACATCTATGACACCTATTCCCGTAAATTTGCCGAATGGGGCAAGTGTGGTTGCAAGTCTTCAAGGAAGTATATATTTGAATCCTCGAATGGTTCTGGATAAAGTTCTCTATATCCCAAATTTTTATTGCAATCTAATATCTGTAGCGCAACTAATCAAGGATATGAAATGTATTGTGATATTTGATGAGGACTTGTGTGTGATACAGGACCGTACCACGAAGAACCAGATTGGAGTGGGTAGATTGCGAGGAGGGATCTATTGCTTCGACGAATTCTCACCATCAGTGACTCAAGCAAATGTGGTAGGCTCTCATGATTTATGGCATGGACGATTAGGACACCCTTCTGATCAAGTTTTATCTTTGCTTCCTAAAGACTTCAATATCAGTAGTGTTGGAAATAAGAGACCTTGTGATATTTGCTTCCGTGCTAAACAAACAAGGACTCCCTTTATTGTTAGTGAAAGTCATGCAAAAGAACTTTTTGGTCTTATTCATTGTGATATTTAGGGTGCATATAGAGTTCCTTCTCTTTGTAGTGCTCAATATTTTCTTACAATCGTTGATGATGCTAGTAGGGCTATTTGGGTTTATTTGATGAGAGAAAAAGGAGAGACCTCATTATTGTTGAAAAATTTTGTGATCATGGCAAAAACCCAATTTGGAAAAGATGTGAAAATGGTTAGGAGTGATAATGGACAAGAATTCTTATCCAAGCATAATGAGAGAATTCTACCAACAAAGGGGGATTGTCCACCAAACAACCTGTGTAGATACACCCCAACAAAATGGGCGGGTTGAGAGGAAACACAGGCATATTTTGAACATTGCTAGGGCCCTCCGTTTTCAAGCATGCTTGACAATTAATTTTTTGGGGGAAAGTGTGCTTACTGCAGCTTATTTAATCAATAGAACTCCTAGTAAGGTCTTGAATGGAAAGACACCATATAAGATTTTGTTCAATGTTAAACCCTCATATGACAATGTTAAAATGTTTGGATGTTTGTGTTATGCTCATTCTAAGTCAAGAATTAAGGATAAATTTGCCCCTCGAAGTCGCAAGTGTATTTTTGTTGGTTATCCATATGGGACAAAGGGATGGAAAGTGTATGATTTGGAAACAAATAAATTCTCATAAGTCGAGATGTGATATTCTATGAAACCATATTTCCCTTTTCCATCTATAAAATTGGGCAACATGAAGAAGAAAGATTGCTTGGCAACAGCAACCCCATCAATGAGGTATGTCTACGTGATTGGGGTTATCATGAGGAGGAAAAATATGCTACAAAAAGCAAAATGGATGGGTGTGAAGAACATGAAGACAGTGAATCGTCAAATGAATCCAACACACCATTGGAGAATGATTTGGGTGTGGTTGAGAATAACTCAGGTTCTGACCAAGACCCATCTTTGCAGTCTGGAATGCCCATTCATGAGCCTGACGCATCCTAAACCGATATTAGAAATCAGAATGGGCAAGAATTTGTCGGGATGGACTGGTTCGCGGACAGGGGGAGCGCTACAAATAATGAAGAACACTGCAACGATCATGATCAACATTGACCCACTAGAACAAAACGAGCGCCGTCACATTTGGCGGACTATTTCTGTTATACTGCACAAGATAATGACCCCTCTCATGCATCTTTGCCCTTCAACGGTTCTTTAGGTACTCCTTATCCCCTAGTCAATTTTATCACATGCAATGCTTTCTCTGCTAGCCATAAGGCCTTTCTTGCTGCCATTACGAAAATTGTTGAGCCTAGGTACTATCAAGAAGCTGTCAAAGATCCTCGATGGCGAGAAGCTATGGCAGAAGAAATACGTGCCTTGGAAGATACCAAGACCTGGACTATTGAAGAGCTACCACCTGGAAAGAAGCCTATTAGTTGCAAGTGGGTCTATAGAGTCAAATACAAGTCCGATGGAACTATTGAAAGGTTCAAGGCACGTCTCGTTGCGAGAGGTGATCATCAATTCGAAGGCCTAAACTTTAATGAGACATTTGCTCCAGTGGCTAAAATGTCTAGTGTGAGGACATTTTTGGCTGTTGCTATTGCTCGAGGATGGGAGCTTCATCAAATGGATGTGAATAACGCATTCTTACATGGTGATCTAGAAGAGGAGGTTTATATGAGATTGCCCCATGGTTTTCTTCCAGCTCTCCTGGCAAGGTGTGCAGATTGCGCAAGTCCCTTTATGGGCTCCGACAAGCACCACGACAATGGTTTGCCAAACTTTCTTCTATCCTCATATCCTATAGGTTTGTGAGATCATATGCTGACTACTCTCTGTTTACCTTCCGTAAAGATGCAATATTTCTGGTTGTTTTGGTATAT
Organism: Portulaca oleracea; assembly: GCA_029582165.1. Classification (NCBI taxonomy): domain Eukaryota; kingdom Viridiplantae; phylum Streptophyta; class Magnoliopsida; order Caryophyllales; family Portulacaceae; genus Portulaca; species Portulaca oleracea. The sequence goes on along the minus strand of CM055869.1, from coordinate 30,917,974 downwards.
GTTGATGACATTATTTTGGTTGGCAATGATTCTCAAGCTTGTGCCAAGTTCAAAAGTTACTTGAATGATTGTTTTCGCATCAAGGATTTAGGCCCATTGAAATATTTCCTTGGTATTGAGGTAGCTCGAGGGCCAAGGGGACTACTTCTCAATCAGCGGAAATACGCACTTGAAATTGTGGAGGAAAGTGGTCTCCTAGGAAGCAAGCCTGCCATTTTTCCACTAGAGGAAAATCATAAACTCGCTCTTGCTAAAGGACGACCTTTGAATGATCCTAGTCAATATCGTCGTTTGGTCGGCCGCCTTATTTATTTGACCATCACAAGGCCAGACTTATGTTACGTCGTCCACATTTTGTCCCAATTTATGCAAGAACCCTTGGAAGAGCATATGCATGCAGCACGTCGAGTTCTAGGATACATCAAAGGTACACCAGGTTATGGGATTTTGATGAGGTCTGATTGTGATCTTCAAATTCATGCATACTGTGATGTAGATTGGGGCTTCTGTCCCCTTACTAGAAGGTCTCTTACAGGGTACCTAGTTACCATTGGCGGTTCACCAATTTCTTGGAAGACAAAGAAACAACACACAGTCTCGTGCTCTTCCGCTGAAGCAGAGTACTGTTCTATGGCTGCAACAACAAGTGAGCTTATATGGCTAAAGGGATTTCTTGCCTCCATTGGGGTCTTCCATAATTCAGCTATGCTCCTATTTTGTGATAGTCAAGCTGCGCTTCATATTGCCAAATACCAAGTGTTTCATGAGCGTACTAAGCATATTGAGCTTGACAATCATTTTGTGCGAGATAGATTAGAAGCGGGTGATCTTAAATTTTCCTACATTTTATCCAAACACCAACCGACAGATATTTTTACTAAGGCTCTTGGAAGGAAGCAGTTCACATATTTACGAGACAAGTTGGGCATGCTCGATCCGCATCCTCCAACTTGAGGGAGATATTATGGAATGTATGATCATGATATGATCATAATCACCCTTATACATATTTAGCTTCTTGTCAATATAATCTTGTATATTTTTTAGCTATAATTTGTCTCCTTAGTTATCTCCAAAATCATCTCCTTGATTATCTCCTAGAATCATGGATTTGATTATTGTATCTAGAGTTGTATATATTTTCATCCTTTCATCAATAACAAAGTAAGACAGTTTAGAGGTGCATAATACCTCACACATCCTGCCCTCTTTCTTCTTCATAATTCCTTTAAGGAGAAAGTAGTTTGGAAAGGTTAATTGGTGGATGGCATTTTTATTCATGTTGATGCCTTAATCATAAAGAGCATTCCCTTGTGTCCAACATGGCCACAAAATAGAACAATCTAACGTTAAAACCATGATGGAGATTGGTTTGCTCAACCTATCGCTTCATTCTTTATGAGGCTTGCCGTGATTCTCCCGGATGAAACAATCAGGATTAGGATAATTTCTGGACAACGCTTTCGGAATCTCATCGCCCACCAAGGATTAAAACTTTAGCCTCGAGATCTACTATTAATGCCCTGTCCACGAGAGACTTGATCACTTAATGAATCTTGATTACTGATGCTACTTGTCTGGTGTGTAACTCATAAAGGGAGATGGACCTTCATGTCCTTTGTTTTTGCGCCCCTGCTAAGGCAATCTAAGCTTCTTTTCACTGTTAAGTCCATGGTACTGTGGTTGGACGTAGTTCACCCTATGGCACCTTAGAGATAGTCTAAGATAGTGACAAAGACAACCTAGAGAAGATCACCACTAGGTTTGTCGGAATTTTAGAAACCAATTAGTCTAGAGCGTAGGGGGGAGTCCGGAAGCGGTGTTAAAAAGAGATATGGAGTGTGTGTGAAGGAATTTAAAGCAGCGGTAAAGAAAATCGATCTTGACCACCCTGCCTAATTTGGAACCCAGCTGAAAGGTTCCACCAGAGCACCTCATGAAAATTAATTTCGGTGTAGGATCTGCAAACGAGAATGGTTATGAATGAGGAATGATTCTTAGAGCCAGCTGTGTGTTTGTAGCAGTTTAACAAGGAATAGGCCTCTATTGTTCAAAAATTGAAGAAGCTCAATCGCCTACTTTGCCTTATCTAAACCCTTAACTTAGGGATATAGTTCGATCTCTAAGTTAAAGGATCATGAGCAATTGGCCTCTGAAGTTGGCTCTTTCATTACAAGTTTACTCTATTTAGCAAATAATTTTACAGTTTGTTAGTTTCCTCTTGTTAGAAGGTTGGGGAACAGAATAACACATGCATTGGTCCACCAAAAACCATTGACCACTCAATTGAGTCTAGGGTGGATGGGGGACTATAACATCCCGCTTTTTTTTTTTAACTGACTAACTTTGACGTTGTGGTCTACTTGAGTGTTTAAATTATATCTGTGTGACATGTTGATGTGTTATTTTTCATGGTGTTAGTTTCTTGTAGTATTAATTAGTAATTTGTTAGCAATTAGATGTTGGAAAAAAAAGAGAGTGAATAAGAGAGAATAAAAGGAAAAGGAATAGAAAAAGGAGAAAAGAAAATAAAATAAAAACAATTAGGGGAAGGGGGTTTTTGTTTCAGTATATCACGTTAAACACACACAGACACATTCAGATAGAGAAAGAGAGGGGTAGAGAGAGAAGAAGAAGAAGAAGAAGAAGAAGAAGAAGAAGAAGAAGAAGAAGAAGATTAGGGTTTTTATTCTTCAATTAAGGTGAGTAATTCTTGTTTTTCTTTGATTAAAATTGATAGGGAAATATTTTGATTATGATTTATACTCGAATTTGGGATTGAATTCATAAATTTGAGTTGTTTTTAGGGTTTAAAAGAGTAGAAAACCCTAATTTGAGCACTTAGAAACTCACCCCTAAATTGCATGTTTTAGATTGTTTGATTATATGGGTTGAATGAAATTTGTTGGATATAATGTGAATGTGAGTTTGCATGCACTAGATAGTGATTGATTCTAGAATTTTAGGGTTTGGAGAACAAAAATTATGGATGAATATTCTTAGAAAAATTCGTATGAACAGTGTCTGAGCTACTGTTTGATTTTCTATGAATTATTGGCCTGTTCAAATTTAACGGAATTGTTACTGTAGGTTAGACATGCTATTAGACAGCTTGTGGTAAATTTTCATTAATTTTGGAGTTGTATTATGTGAGATATGAATTTTAGAGTGAAACTTCCCTGTTTTCAGTTCAAATTTAATGAGATTGTGTGATTTTTCGTGAATTATGTAATTATATTTCATGTCTATAAAATTTACTGTAGGTTCTGGATGGTCCATAGTATGTGTGTTTAAAATTTCAAGAATTTAGGATATTTATTGTAAGAGTTATGGAGTTTTGAATATATATGCTTAATTGGTGTGTAAATTGGGCTTGTTTGTGTGCTAAGTGGAGTTACCAAGTGTACAAATAATATGTGTTATGCCTTGACATCAGTAGGCATGTCATGTATTATGATGTAGAATATATATTATGCCTTGATGAATGTTTATCTTGTTGACTATTATGATTTACTTAGATTCAAGACAATCAATAACTTGTGTTTGTTCTTGTTAATGACGTAATTAAACTAAGTTTGGGGAATGCGATTTGTTCTTGCTTTGGGCTATTACTTATGTGTCGTTTTAGGACTATGACCATAGTAGTAGTGTCTTTGTGTCAGGTCGCCTGTTAGGCACCTTGAGTTGGCATTGCCCGATCCGTTAGGATGTGATTTTGCGGCATGTTTGTTTTGGATCTATGTGAGTCCCTAGTTGGTACCTTGAGTAGGCTTTGCCCGGTACGCTAGGATGTGAATGTGACTGCATAGTTTGTGAATTAAGGATATCTGTGTTCTAGAACGATGGGTCCCTGGTAAGTACTGGGTGTTGCCCGGTCCACTAGGATGTGTTTGTGACCCTTGTGATATATAGGTGTTAGTCCATCGAGTGAGTTATAAGTTGAGTTCCCCTACAACAAGTTACTTTAATTAATTGAAAAGAATTGGGTCGTGTTGTGATTTGTGTTAAGCTTTCTGAAATTGGAAGATTGTGATTATGTGTGACTTTGATTATGAAGTGTGATATGACTTTGATAAGAATGTGATAGTTTGTGTAAATTATGTGATATGTATGTGTAAGTTATGGTTGTATTCGAGTTATTGGTCTAACTTAGTAGGCTTTACTTCCTTTTGGACTCGAGTGAGGACTACGAGCCCAAGGGACATGGTTCGTATGGGACGACCATGGATAGTTTAACGAATAAACTAACAATAGAGTTGTTTGGGGACTTTAGTGAAAGCAAGGACTCCCAAATCATACATGGTATGAGACATGTATGGCTGAGTTAGTCTCGTTGCTTGTCTTATAACACTTGTGATATTTCATATGTGTATGTTTTGAATCTTTTAGCAAATAATTGATTGTGTTATATGAAGTTTATGGTGATGGCTTGCTATATGTTTCTTTGTCACTTCCCTATGTTTGTTTCATCTTAGGAAGTAATGATATGTGTATGATAATGTGCTTATGTGCTAACCTGTGAATGTGCAAAGTGTAACAACGGGGGAGATAACGATTATTCGCTGGGCTCGGGGAGCTCATGACCTCACCTTTTTTTTCACATTTTGAAAGCGAAAAGGCACGAAGGTACCTTAATGACTAGCTCTTGAAGTCTTTAGGAGTTATGGCTAAGAAGGAGACTTGAAGTTATATTTTTGATATCGAATATGTTGTTAAGTATAATATGAATGTATTTTGTGTGTAAATGTGTAAACTTTGTTGAATGTAAATATGTATGGATTTGTATGTTTTAGATTGAATCCTACGACCTAAGTTTGAGTTTTGTTATGGAGAAAAGCTTCCGCTGCTCTACGATATTTGGGAATATTTATAATTTTGGAGCTTAGGTAGCCTTGTGGGTGTCCAAGGAGGACACCACGACAATGAAGTGCCTAGCCACCTTAGGTTGGGGCATTTATAGGGACCCCCAGTTATTTTCGATTTATGAGCAGATGACACATGTAATATTGATTTTGAGTAATGAGTATTTCATTGCTTTCCCATGAAAAAAAAAACTAAAAAGTTAAAAAGAATCCTGTTAACTTTCGAACCTTCAACACGATCATGCTAAACGTTCTCGAAAACGCTTTCACAAACATCCCTTTCTTTCAACCTCTTTTAACATCAATGAATGTCATTAATATAACCACAAACCATCAGAATCCCGACATTGACCATTTCACTTTTTCCTAATATAAAAATTACAATATCAAATCATAAAATTTGAAATTAAATGATAACTTTAAGTTACACTATTGAGATTTTTTTCCTCCTTTCCTTTTGTAGGACAAACACATTCATAATTACGACAATTCACTCCTTATTAACCCTAGGTTTAAAATGGTCACGAGGAATGATGACAGTATATAGATAAAATGTAACGCTAGCAATGATAGGTCCAACCCAGAACACCCAGTGACCCGTCCACAAATGGCCTCCTCTTACAATTGCAGGCCCAATACACCTTGCTGGGTTAATTCCAGCTCCAGCATAGCCTTTTTTTGTAGTCACAGTGGTAGATGTGAACACAATAAGCCCAACAACGATACCGATGATTGAGCACACAACTACGGGGCCAAAGGCCTTGAGTTGTCGGTGATCGAAGGCCATCCACACCGGAAAGAGGAAGAAGAAGCAGCAGAAGATCTCAAGCCAAAGAGCCTGACTCGTCTCAAGCCCGACGGTTAACGGTCCATCAGGTCCAGGGGTAACAACGGTTAAGGTGCACCCTCCTAAAGAGAAGGTGTCGGCAATGGAGCTGCTAACAACAGCTTTAAGGGCCAAGGCTCCAAACACGGCTCCAATGCATTGGGCTATAATGTAGACAACGGCCCGAGAGATGGAGATGAGGCCCACCAAGGCGGCCGAGAGGGTGACCATGGGGTTTATGTGGCCCCCAGAGACTGGGCCAGTGGCTAGGAGGAGGATTGTGATGAGAAGAGCCGCAAAGCAAGAGATGACAATGTTTGGTGTCTTGGTTTCTGTCTCTAAAGAGGTAATCACTATTGTGTCTATCATAAATACCAACAGTCCTGTTCCAAAGAGTTCAGCAATAGATGCTCGCCAAACCTGGGATATGCAACCATACTCCATATATATCAAGTTATCAACATATGAAAGAAACAAGTAATTGAAAGTCTTTTTTTTTTTTTATGAATAAAACCAAACAATATCATAACTCTAGGAACATACATAAGTCAACTCACAATGCAAATTGGAGCTTTAGATTGCATGTTTAATTTTAAAGTTAGTGATCGAGAGTCATTTAGTGTGCAAACTACTTACGTTTTGGGGTGATGATATCTGTCTTGCCCCAAGACATTACTTAAGTGTCTTTCTTTTTATAAAACTAATATGTATTATCATTTCTCACCCCAAATTTTTTGTCAGATACTATTAATTATCAATTATAAGAAACTTGAAACGTGTTGGCTACGCCAACAATTAAAATTGACACCCTAACTAATGAACCCTATCCGTTGGGCATATTTTAGACGCATTTTTGTAAATTTTAAAATATATATATATATATATATATATATATATATATATATATAAGTGTGATTTTATACCAATTATATATATTATTATAGTTATAGAAGCCAATTATGTAATTTTTTTCAATTTAATTTACAAATATAAAGGTTTTATATCATGGCAAAACACTTAATATGTGTCTTGCACAAGACATTTATCATTTCCATAAGTAATAATGGATCATTCTTCCTTTCCTAACTATAAATTGACTTTCTTTCTTAAAATAGGGGCTAAATTACATAAAAATTTAAATAGTGTGCAATTTACTAGGTACTCCTGGAGCACACGCTCTAGAAACAACAATTGTGTACTAATTTGTTCTATTTTATTCACTTATAAAATTAAAATTATTTACTATAGAGTATATATTTTGGATATATGTAATATATATAGTGGGTTTAAAATTATCTTCCTAAATTATCCTCAGTAAGAATAGATGGTTGGACTATACAATAGAATAAGATATACTACCTCCGTCCCAAAATGTTTGTCCGTTAACTAAATTTTCACTGTTGATTACTTACAAAATATAATGAGTTACAATATAAAATTACCGTCATTGTAATCTTTAGCAAATTATCTTTCTAATGATAGTAATTTCATATTTTAATTCATTATAATTTGTGAGTAATTAACGGTTAAAATTGTCAAATCTTATCAACCAATATACCATGTGATATTAGGTTCCCCTGATATATTATGGATTTTTAAGCTATATATATGGAGAGAGGGGGAAATTTTATTTGATCAAATAATAACAGCTAAAGCCCCCCCCCCCCCTAAAAAGAAAAAAAGAAAAGAAAAAGCTAACCTGAAGTGAGAAAAGTTCTTCCAGTCCTAGCCAATGGTTGAACTTAGAGGGCTTCCCTAGTTCCATTTGCTTACTCAATCCTTGACCATGCCTGCAAAACAAGCCCTATATATGAGAACAAAATACAGAGATTAAGGAATAACAATGGCACTGATCTTTTTATATAAAAAAAAAATGCATGGTGAATAAATTACTGTTGCAATGGAGTGGCTGAAAGAGGAAGAATTTTATGGATGGTTGCTCCTCCTTCAAGATGATCATTCTCATCTTCATTAACATTATCCCTCATATCAACAATACTTTCAGCCATAACTGATTATTTGATTGATTAATTATTTACTTAAATAGCTGGAGGCTGGAGCTCCCTTTACTTTCTTCTTACTTTGTGAGCTACAACTCTTTAATGATGCATCAATTTAGATATAGTTTTGGGTATTTATAGAAGGCATTCTAGCTACATGACTTCCAACTCAATGTGCTCCACTTCCTTAGGGTTTTAGGAAACAGAGAGGTTGCTTATTATGATCTACATATAGTATTACATAATTAATTAACTAGTATTTTTTTTTATCTTCTAAGAGCTGTTATGATTGATTTGTTTAGATACTTCTGATTCAATTCATTCTCCGCAAGTATTATAAAAAAAAAAAAACTTCCCAACAATTTATATTGAGTATCTACCATTTTATTTTTGCAACCCAAAATATATAAATTAATAAACCTACCACTTTACTTTATTAATAGTTGCCAACGAGCTGCCTGGCTGAACTAAATAACTTCGGTGTCATATAAATTTTAACTTTTATCAGTTTTACCATAAAATTTTCAAATTTATTAAATATGTTACTTAATTTTTGAATTGTCAAGTATGTCACTTAACTTCTAAAATTTGTCAGAACGCCAAAACCTTTAATGTTAACCTATTGCTTCATGTGGCATTTTTGACAAATTTTAGAAGTTAAGTGACACATTTGTCAAATTTTAATAGTTAAATGACATATTTGACAAATTTAAAAGTTCATTGGTAAAACCGATAAAATTTAAGAGCTTTTTGGCACCCAATTCATTTAAACCACCTTTTCAATCAAATTAACTTGGCAAATTTTTTGATAAATTAAACCACTTTTTTGGTGAATGTGTGAGTGGTGATGAAATTTGTTTGTTGAAAGGACAATACTTTTAGCAAAAAAAATTTAATCACAAATCACTTTTTCATTAGACATGTTGCTAAATTCACCAAAAAAGTTGCCAAATTAATTTAATTCTAAAATTAATTCAAAAATGTCAATATTAGATTATAAATGTCATAGACTAAAAGGGGTATATGCAAATTTTCCGTGAACGGAAACCTATAGTTTCAAAAAGCCTTTCTTCATGTTGAGAATTCAAATTTTTATTATTAGATACATGTGTGTTTAGATAATAATATAGTATTCCTCTATCTTGATTTATGTGTTAGCTATAAACTATCTTAGCTATAATTTTATAGAGTACAACAATAAATTCTCAATTAATATACCTATCAAATGGAATTACTATCACTAAATTAATAATAATTTATATAATATTAATAATAAAGTTTATAGGTCCCGCTGAATGGAGAAAAGAGATTAATTGCAGGGATCTCGACCAATTAAAAAATAGATAAATGTTGAACTAAATTATTTTGGTGCTACTATCAGTAATCATAATTATTTAGGAATAATAATAATAATAATAATAATAATAATAACAATAATAATAATAATGATAATAATAATCTATATACCAAAGCTAAATATTTGAATTTTAAAATATTGAGCAGATAGCAAGTTTAGGTGTATCATGAAATCGTCGTGGTCAACATTAGTTAGCATTTTAGGAATTTTTTATTTCACCAGACACTAATATATGTTTTGTTTGAACAATTTATTACGATGTTTTCCATTTAAAAATTTCATTAATGTTTCGTACTGTTTATTATGTATCGACGATCAGTTATTCATGATTTTCCCCCTTTTAAAACAACTATTTTGTTACACTTCGTGTATCGCACGGATTTAGCACTAGTTAATACTTTAATATAAATATAATCATGTCGTTGTTGGAGTATAGATATTTATAGAAAATTAAAGATAATCAAAGTATCCATCTATAGACTACAATAACTTAGAAGTTATTGTTATTATGTGGTGGGAGTAATGAATATATAAAAAATAAATTAAGTAATATATTTTAAAATCAGTATTTTGTAATGAAAAAAGATCTGTGTTTTCTTTTTCCATGCTCTAGATAGTAAAAGATTTCATGGGTTATAAATTAAAATGATATTTCATAATTTAGTGGAGTGTTCTTTTTCATAAATTTTTAGGTAAGTATTATTTGTCACAATACACACCCAGATATATATATATATATATATATATATATATATATATATATATATATATATATATATATATATATATATATATATATATATATATATATATATATATATATATATATAATGAGTTACAAATTAAAATGATATTTCATTATTTAGTGGATATATATATATATATATATATATAAAAAGAAATATATATATATATATATATATATATATATATATATATATATATATATAGGATAATTGGATTCTAATAATCCCTACTTTCACCAATTGACAATGATAGTGGGCATTTCACTTCAGATTCCGTGGTCCAAAAATTAATAAAATTGGATTGTAGAGGGATATTTTCGAGGGAATCATAGATTTTGTGTTGCATTTAATTCAAAACTTAGTATAACACTTTACAATGATTTTTAATGAATTTACAGCGTTTCTCCCAATTTTTTTACTATTTTTTATGATTTTTTCACTTTTATTATTTTTAAAAAATCATAATAATTATTCGGAGTCTCAAAAAAATAATTTAAAAAATGTTTTAGAAACTAGAATTGATTAACTTTCTAGGGGCTGGAACGAAAAAAACAAAAACAATATACTGTAGGAATGAAAAAAATAAGAAGAATGTGGAGGTGGATTTGGTACCACTACAATCCAATTTCATTTTTTTTTGGACCACCAAAATACAAAGTAAAAGTACGGTCCACCATTATCCAATTGGTAAAAATAGGAATTATTAGAATCCAATTATCCTATATATATATATATATGCAACAACCTGGAAGTCCTTAATTCTTGCTCCAGAGCTTGAAGCAACCAGACAATATTTTATTACAGCCCGATGCATCGTAGATGACGCACCATCCACCAAAATATCCCATTTATATAGGCTTCCTTGATCTTTTGATTAATACACTCTGCAAAGAAGGTCATTGAATTCATACAATTCAATATTTAGAATTTTTGGAACGACGGGCCACATTTGCGGAATCCTTTGTTTATAGAACGCTTACCTTCTAAATGGAGCAAATCGCAAATCCTCTCATAAAAAAACGTTGAAATCCAAATTGAATGATTAAGACATAATTACAATTTTATTAATTTAGACTAATTTTTAATGATGAAAACAAGAACAATTAGTTACGTTAAATTGTAAAAACTAAGGCTCAATTTTTTTCATTGGTTTTTTTTTTGTTTGCAAGCAATTTTTTTTCGTTGGTAAATAGAAGTACGGTAAGTGAAATTGAGTAGTAAGATTGTATAGGTGTAAGTAGCTATTTGATAGACTGTAGATATTGTAGGAGTTGGTAAAAGTATGTAAGGTGTAAATTTAAATGAATAAAAAAAAGCAATGGTTGTTTTCTTTTAAAATAGTTTTTTTTTCTTTAATTAGAAAATTTATAATTTATCAAAATACGAAAAGTTTCAATCTTTTGAAAAATAAATATTATTTGGATTTTGGTTAGTAGCTCCGACCTCCCCTAAACTGAGACCTGTTACCACCACTGCCTCCACCTCTACATCTATGGTTGCCTCTTCTGCTCCATCTCCATCTCTACCTCTTTTCTCATCCAACACCATTTGGAAGATAGCAGTCAGCATTGGCCGACCAAGGGGGCAAGTGGTGTACGTTGGGTGTTGAAGAACTGAGTGGTGACCGTGATACTACCAGTGGTAACTACGTTGCCTGTTGCGGAGTTGGGTGTCACAAGGTAAAGGAGGACACGATGGTTTTGGGTTGGTTTAGGGGGTTTTAGGGTGGTTTTTCGGCTAATCAAATTTAGTTTATGATCCCTTGATTGGTGTTAATAAATCTAGAATGAAAATGGTTGAGATTTGAATGGTTCAAACGGCTATTTTAATGGTGATTTTGTTCTTGAAACTTGATGATTTGGGTCCAATTAAAATGGGTGCACGATCACTAAAGTATCCCGAAAAGAGGTCCAATTTGCCCAAGACCCGAGAAGCCCCAAGCATTTGTCGGTCGTCCTATGGCTCGGCCTCGAGCCCCTTTAAGTGGCTCGAGAGCGTTCACAAACCCCGAGGGATTTTGGTTATTCACTTCCCGAAGGTGGTTGGTTATTTTGGTTATTCACTTTCTGAGGGCTCGAGAGCGTTCACCAACACATTGAGTCACGCCCGTGACAACCCTTGGACATCAAGTCGCGACCGCGACATGAACTCGTCACGCCCTTGGACATGGCCTTTGGGTTTTTAGAGCTGGGAAGTGCATCACGACCGTGACACGACCGTTGTGCCCCCGACATCTTCGTTTGGAGAAATCTTGGGGCAGAAATCTCCCGGGGTCCCGGCAGCGACCTCCCCTGTCACGGCCGTGACAAGCATTTTGTCACAACCAAGGTTGTTAGAATCGAAATTCTAGTTAAGATCGATGGATGTAGTTAGGGTCGGAATCGTAGAATTGGATCGATGATCGAAAGATTCTAATACAATAGGAAATTATCAAAAAACTTTCTATAATAGTTAAAATCTTATTAAATGTTCACTAGTAATGGAGCAATATATTAAATTGTATACCCAATGGATAACATAAATACAAAATTTATTTTGTTCTGACAAAATTTTAAAGACGATGATGTGAGCAAACATTATTAAACTCATGTAGGATCGATGATCGAATCGTAGGATCGTAGAATGGTATTGCGATTCTAACACATAATATTCAGGGTAAACCAGGATCGTAAGATCCTAACTACTTTAAGATTCTAATAAGAGTTGGATCAATGGAGGGTTTTTGGATCGTAAACTCGTAGAATCGTTGATTCGGATCGGGATTTAATAACTATAGTCACGACCGCGACCTTCCTGCTGCCAACATGCTCAGAAATTCCTTGAGCTCCGTCACGTCTGGGATGACTGGCGTCACGCCCGCGACTTGCCTGGAGATTTCATCTGTCACGGCCGCCATGTCCTTGTCGTGCCCGTGATGACCCTGCCTGTCGGGAATTTCAGCTTGTTTTTCCTTCTTCTTTTGTGCCCTTTTTGTGTATTCCCCCTTTTTCCCATCCCTTAATGATTTGTAATGCCTCTTTAGAAGGTCTTTTATTGTTTTTAGCTTGGGTCCTTTTGTCATTTGGCCCTTAGTTCCCCTCTTCCCCCTCTTTATCTGTATACAATGGTTAGGAAGAGGCATTCAATAGTATTCAATACACGAGCTGAGTTTTCTCTCAAGCACTCTCTACTTCAAAGTGTTGCTTACTTTTGCCTTAATCCATTTGTGGTGGTGTTCAAGCCAAATCCTTTATAGAATTATGGTGATTGCGACCTTTATCATCTCTTGGTGGGTTTGATAGTTCTTTGGGGGCGGCTAAAAACTATGTTGTTTTGTTTTAAACTTGACAAAAGGAACTTATATATACTAGAAATAAATTGATGATCTACTATCGATAGATTTTTTACATTTATAAAATTACAAGTGTAATATGGAGTAAATTAACATTTACTCTGCTTGAGGTTTAATTTGTTGTAATAATTTTAACACACTTACCTTTGTGAAATAATTTTTACGATACGCCACTAAAGTTGTAAGTGTTTTCTACCCTAACTGAGGTTTCTATGATAATTATTGCACATCCCTCCTTTGTGAAATAATTTTTACCGTACCTCACAAATCACAAGAAAGCGGATTTGTATTATGCTTAGGCGTGTCCATGACACTCCAAACCTTAAAAAAAAATTTAATTAACCTATTATATATTGGGAGGATATTTTATATTTATGTTGAGGGGACAACATCAAAAAAAAAGTCTAAAAATATTAGTAAGGGTGTCCAATTCAATACAACAGTCCAAATGTCTATAAAAAAAATTAAATAAGCTATTATACAGTGGGAGGATTATCTATTTCAAATATATCTAATATTAGCTATTATTAAGTGGACAACCCTAGTTTTAATGCCCGGATCCGGCATTGCAGTCACAAGAGTTGTAAGTGATTTTTGCTTTACATGAGGTTTGTTGTACGTGTTACTCCAGGGGTGTTCTTTATTTATTATTTTATGTTTTTCCACAGTAAGTAGCTTAGATCATGAAGTGTTTCAATTGATAACTATGTATCGATTGGGGCTCATTAAAATTGTTTTGTTTATTAGCTTCATTTATTACGAAAGGATATAAATATTTTTTATCTCGATTTCAGAAACTCATTTAGTCTCTAATTGTACATGTATCAATAATGGAAAGAAATACCTGAATACCGAGCGGATTTTGGGGGAAGTCTTCCGCAACTGCTCGTATTCGATGGTGGCATGGTGAGAAAAGAGCTCGACATGGAATTTGTCATTGTAAATGGAAATTGATATAGTAAGATAGGATACAATTTTGATTCGGGAGAGGTGACTGATCCAGATTTTGGCGGGAAAATTAAGACGACAAAAGAATTTAGGATTGATCGACAATGGAGAGGGGAGTAAGGGAAAATTGAGAGTTTGGGAAGAGCTTTAATGAACCGTAGACGACAGATATGGGGATTACAATTTAGATTGCTTCCTGTTTTGTTCCGATAATGACGTTCCATGGCATTTGAATGTCATCTTCAAACTCTAGATATTCATAAATAATGACAAAATTCAAAGATCTAGATCTTAAGTAACACTTACTACCAACCTCAATTAGCGTAAAAATCACTTACAACTCTTGTAAGGTAGGGTAAAAATTATTTCATAAAGGTAGGGTTTGTGATAATTATTACAACTCTAGTGCGGTAGGGTAAAAATCATTTCATAAAGGCGGGTGTGTGAAAACTATTATTACAAAGCTCAGGTAGGGTAAATATAATTTACTGTGCAATATTCATTCATATACGAATCGATCCGCTTATGATATCATGTATGCTTGTTTATAAAGTCCAAGAATGATAAACCAGTTACAATTAGTACGTAATTGTTAATATGATTATAGAAAAATTATGATTTAATAAGAATAAAATTATTTCAGTTTAGGCTATATCTTCTGGTGTTCTTGAAAATGAAGAACACATATTACAAATATAGTAAAAATAATAATGTTTTAATGTATAGTAGAGTATGCGTATTGCTTATGGTGGAGAATATGGTAAGAAATAGGATAAAGAACAAGTGAGGCAGAAAATAATATTTTAATTATACAAAATAACAAATTAAATAAAAAGAAAGGCGAAAAGTTGTTGGGTGTGAGTTGCACACATGCTCCTTTTGACCAAATTGAGCTACGTTCCCCATTATTTTATTTCCTCTTTATTTTCACTCTACCTCTTTTTCTCTCATCCATTTCCTTTTCCTAAAGAACGCCCAAGCGTTCTTCCTCCCATCCTCAACCCCCTTTTCCTTTTATTCTTTTTCTCTCATCTATCCTTAGTGTAAAAGATCACCATAAAACATAGCCTTAAAATTAAATAAGAATACCTTATTTTTCTCCGACCAAATATATCTTACTTAAAGTACAAACTTGCAACTGCTAATGCCATAATATAAGCATTTTCTCTTGAGAACAGTAATTAACATCCACTTGTTCCCACCTTAATAGTTATAATGCCATCATATCTTACTCACTAAAAATTAAGAAATAAATAATTAACGCCAAAATCAACAAACCAGAAGATCATTAAACCAAAAGAAACTACGATTGGATTGCCAAAAGGAAGATTAAAAGAACAAAGGTATATTACCTACCATAGAATAAGTGATGAACTGAATGAATGTCCACGATGAGTGTGCCCATAAATAAACCCGCTTACTATTTGTCGCCCACCATTTTACTATTGTCGCCCACCATTTTATTATAATTTCCAATTACGTCCTTCACCCTCATAATCTCACTCTCCACCTTCTCTCTACTTTATCTCTCTAAAAAAACACTCTCAAACAACGACGACGAGGGACGCTACAACATCAACATCTTCCCGGGGGTTATAATCGACGAGATTCTTGTAAGTTTTATGTGTTTATAATTGTTAAATTTGAGTTTGAAATTTGAAAAAAAAAACCACGAAAAACTGATTTTTTTCCAGAAAAACTGACGGTGCCGCACGCCGATCTGCCGCACGCCGATCGCGGCAAACCGCGGCAGATTTGCCGCGATCGGCATGCGGCAAACCTGCCGCGGTTTGCCGAGATCGGCGTGCGGCAAACCGGCCGCGGTTTGCCGAATTCTTTGTGCGGCAGATGCGGCGGCTGGGGAAGTTTCGTCGTGCGGCATCGTTTTTATTTTTTTTTTCAATTTATTAAATTTAATTGTAATTATTGTTATTATTATTATTATTATTAATGTTATTATTATTATAATTATTAAATGTAATTTTAATTAATTTGGTTTATTAAATTTAGTTTGTTATTATTGGTAATATTAATGTTGTTATTATTATTATTGTTATTATTATTAAATGTAATTTTAATTAATTTGGTTTATTAAATTAAATTTGTTATTATTAGTAATATTAATGTTGTTATTATTATTATTATTATTATTATTAAATGTAATTTTAATTAATTTGGTTTATTAAATTAAATTTGTTATTATTAGTAATATTAATGTTGTTATTATTATTATTGTTAATATAACTGTTATTATTGTTGTTAATGTATTTTATTAATTAGATATTTATGATAATATTAGCAATAATAATGTTTATAATTATAATGTTGTAGAAGATGAATATTTAATAATTGTAATTTTGTTGTCAATATTATATTTAAAGATGAATTCCTTTTGTTATTACGGTGATTGCTATTGTCATTATTTAATTTAATTTTAATTTTTATTATGTTAATTATCACCCTAAATGTTAATATTATTGTTATTATTTAATTTAGGGCACAATAGACTGTTAAAATTAAATTTGTAGTGTTAAAAATTGTAGTTTAGGGTTTAGGATGTAGTGATTTTTATAAAATTTTGAGTTAGTGTAGACTTAAGTTAGTGTATGAATTTCACGTACGTATTTAGCGAGGCGATAATTTAAGGAAACCCTAATTTAAAATCTTTTAAATATAAAGCAACTAGGCGATAATATTTATTTTATTATTATGCAGGTGATCTAAAATGGCAGGTAGGGGCAAGGGGTTTCTAGATAGGTCGAACCAACTTCCGTCTGGTTGGAGGAGGGGTGAAACTGGGGACCCGCACCGACGTAATGTGACTGCGTCAGCACGTCGACGTGCTGGCCGAGGTACTGGAGCACCTGTTGATGCGGTTGGCCAGCCGGATGACACGGACAGTCAGACCACTCATGACTTCATTGAACATATCAACGAAAATGTTGATGACTATGTCGAGACAGAGACAACGGGGGATGGCCAGTCAGAGCACGAAGGCCTGGGCGATCCCTACTCCTTTAGTGCCTCCTCCTACTTCAGTCTACAGGCCAGCGGGGTTCGAGCCATTGAGAGATGCGCCAGGGAGGTTTGCCCCATTTCGACATGGGGGAGAGGCCGGTGATGAGTCTGGGGCGAGCAGCAGCAGCAGCAGCAGGCATAAGAGGAGCCGGAGAAACGAGGAAGACTGGAAGATTCACGGTAATGTTCCCGGTGGACCACAATTGGGGGACAGTATACCGAGCTTTGGAGGTCACATCGCTCGGGTAATATGGGATGGCCGAGAGCGCTCGCCGGCAGCAGTTCTTGAGTGCGTGACTAAGAGGAATGCGTTGAGGGAGTTGAGGTCAATGAGGTCCAGGATGGATCCCGTATGCCAGAGTGAACTGCAAAATGTCCAACTGACCGCTTTGGTAGATTTAATGTATGAAAACATCGATATGACACTGATCTCGGCACGAACACGTTTCACCTTCCCTTTGGTGAAATGACTATCATGCTGCATGATGTGGAACACATTTTGGGCCTTCCAGTTGATGGTGTGATGCCTGATTGTCTTCATCGGGCAGCGGTTATCGAGTTCGTGCAAGCTATTTTCATGAAGCCAATGCCAGATCTAAAGCAAATGGGCATTTATGACAAGAGTGCCATGACTGATGTCGATTTGAGGTCGGTTGCTGTTTCGCCCATGTACCCCTTGCCCCATAGGACACGGACATGGTTGTTGAGCTTGTTGGGGAACACTATCCTCGTGGATAAATCGAGGGATAGAGTTCGTCCGCATCCGTGGCCTAGCACTGATATTGTCGTCTGATTTGCTTAGAATGCGATTACACCGCCTACACTGTATCGGCGATTAGGGATGGCGGCGGTGAGACAACGAAGATAGATGGGTGTTTGACCCTTTTGCAGGCTTGGATATATGAGTATTTTCCCTCATTTAGGCTACACAGTGAGCAACCTGTTCGGGGACCTCGAGCGGGCAGGTGGTTTCCCAGTCACAAGGTTAGATCAGAGCCACGCCTACGGTCAATGAGGGCCTCCCTGGATGCGTTGACGGTCGATAAGGTACAGGTCCTGTGAGAGGACGTTGTACATGGGCCCCATTCGTGCATATGACGTGACAGAGTTGTACATGCCTGATCGCGTTGTCCGTCAGATAGGCCATCGACAACATGTCCCCCCAGTGTTGCCCCGCCCTATGAAAGCTGAACGACCGGCCAAGGGGCCGTACAAATTGGAGTTTGACGAGTCCTACGTCACCACTGCTTGGGGGACATTTCCCTTTGGTAACAAACTGTCCCTGACGGCTCTGCCACGCACAAGACGTGTGCCGTGGGAAGTGGATGATGCATATAACGATTGGTTCGTGGTACATTCACACAAATTTTTGATCAACAACACCTCCACCAGCCAATCCACAATCGATGAACCGCGGTCCCTCGAACAGGTACAAACCCCTAAGCATACTTTAACATTAGTTTTGCATATTTTACATAAGCTAACCAATGTTTTGTGTGAATGTTTTAATTTTCTTAATTTTTTCATAGTATGCATATTTGTGGGCGGAACTAGCGGAGACGATGATGCAGCAACCTAGTCCTCACGAACCGACGAGGCGAGTGAGTGAATACAGTTACACAAGTATGTCTGATCTGTATTCTCAATGGTGCGCACAATTGCATATCCAGGTCCCCGCGCAGCAAGCCGATCAGGGAGAGGAGGATGAGGAGGAGTAGAATTAGTTGTTAATTTTTAATTTATGTCGAACATTTTAATTTCTTGTTGTATTGTTTATCATTTTGAGACTGATGTAAGTTTAAATTTGTGTGGTTGTATCGTAGACTTGATGTATTGCTGAGTATTTTAATTGCTGGTTTTAACGTTATGTATTTTAATTCAAATTATTCACCACCAAATACATAAAGCAAAAATAACAACAATGTAACAAGCGCCATTGACCAAATACATATATATACATAGTTTAATACCTAAGACAAAGATCTAGTTTGAGCATCCCTAAGACCTTTCCATTGATCAATACGAGCCTTAAAAGGCTCATCCCAACCTTCAACAGTACGGTCTCTCGCTCGGTACCACCCAGTATGAACAGGTGGTAGAGGGCATTGATCGTGTAAATAAAGAAGAATGTAATGTCACTTTTGTGAATGCACTATTCCGAATATTTTTCCTGGTCTCTTCATGCCAGGTCCTGCTCTCAAGGGTAACACTGATATACATGTCTCAGCTATCTGCTCAAATTCGCCAGCTGGTGTTGCAATGTTGATCCACATAATGTTCAACATTGTCGCTGCTGGAAATAAATCTGCCGGAGTCGACATCCAAAATTCACGCCTGGCTGGTCCAACCATGTTACCATTTATCCGGTTCATTGATTTATTGTACTCTTCCCGACACCCAAAGTGTGCCGCCAAATACATGTCTTGACGCGCTAGCAATTCACTTTCCATTGTTGTCCGGACAGTTTGCATGTGAACCCGCAGTTTCCATCCGGCGCAACGTCCGTCCAACCAACAATATATGGTAGAAAGAAATGTGGCACGTCGTCCTTGAACGGGAAAGGATCTGTACACATCCTAGAAATAACTGCACATCAAAAGATACATCAGTCTTAAAAATACCAGGCATATAGATTTTTTGACATATTATAAAAAATAAACCAAAATAAATAAGGAAAATGAAATCTGTTTCACTCATCCCGACAGAAGAAGAACTGGATCCCTTTTTTCTCATTGAGTTCGTGGTAGTCTTGCTACCACGACCCGATCTTCGGCCGTACTCAAACCCACTAGGCTCGCGTCTGATGGATCTGGAAATCGCGGGTCTCCCTTTGCGTGGGGGGCTGATCTCTGGATCAGGAATATCGGCACTCTCGGGATTCAACTTCTCGTGGAGGGTCTGGTTTACGTCGCGTATCACTGCTGGATCTTGCTCCCGAACCTGTTGAACGAGCAACTCAAACAACTTCAAGTCCTGGGACGATGGATCATCATTTGACCACGGTGTCACCATCTCCAACTCATCGATTGTCTCCAGAACGTGTCTATCGATGTGTACTGCAACTGCTCTCCATTATCGTACAGGTGCATCAAAGAACACACACACGGAAGGTGGTGGGTTAACCACAACTTGTGATCGCACCTGTTTTCGCCTTTAAGCTCTCCTCATCGTCAACATGTCATTGAACTCCAGTGCAATTAAATCAATGGCATGATGAGAAACATGACCGTGCAAATGCTTGAGGAATCGAGATTCCCTATGATATCTGTGCGAACTCCTAGACTGCTCAAGCTCCCTCCGAATCTCGGTATGTTGATTCTCCAAATGATGGTGAATCCTCACAAAGACATGGTCAAATGTGCCTCTCCCACTTCCGATATAATATTTCAGGGTAGAATGCTGACTCTCCACCCTGGAAGTCGCAGTGTTCCCAAAGTGAGGTACCATATCGGTGAAAGCACAAACAAATTTCTTTTTATACGGCATCCACGTATCATTCATATAATTCACAACTTCTTTGTTCTTTACAATCCACACGCTTTAGAGAGTCATCCACTTCATCTCGAACTCTTGAACGGTCTTTGCATAAACAATGGGGTTCCAGAAATGATGTTTGAAATGTAGCCCACAACCATTCTTCTTCCCCCAGTAAGTGCGTTGACCTTATTCTCCACATCGTTCCCAATATGCCATATGCACAAAAGGTGAGGCACACCTGGAAAGACATTGGCAATAGCTCCACTCAACCCATACTCTTTGTCCGTCACAAACACACCCGGCTTAACATCGGGACCCAACAACTCATGCAACTTCCAAAGCAACCACTCATATGAATCCTTCCTCTCGTCCCGCATGAATGAGTAAGCAACCTGGAAGTTTTTGTTAGTTGGTGTCACACCTACTAGCTCGCACAAGGGCCACTTCGCCTTGTTTGTCATATATGTACTGTCGATGAGAATTACATTTGGGTACGTACGGACCAACTTCAACGAGTACGGGTGGCATAAAAAGAGCTGACGAAGATTGCCATCATCATCAAAGTTTGTATATGAGACGTACCCGCCAGCTTTCGCCAAGTGGAGAGTTTGTTGGGCAGTTGTCCTCCCATCCATACCCTCGGCGCGCATCTTCGCCCGCTCGTTGTATATTTGTTGAACGTTTGAATTACAACCAGGAACTTTATCTTCGGCGATATGCAGATCGTGGCTGGCGTGCACCCCGTGTCGGTAATTTCACGCACATGTTGTTTCATCTCAGGGTTCAACGGGTGTCCGTGACGATGTCCTTCCTCGTACACGATGAATTGATGATTGTGTATCCCCCTGTCTCCATCGCAAGCACGAACTCGCCATTCCGTTTCATTACGGGTCCACGCTACAATGGCAAATTTACAACCGCACGCCTTCGTCGACGTCGATCGACCAGTCGCTGCTGCATTAAGATCAGTAATTTTCCCGCGATATTTGCCATACCTAAAACACTTCAAGTAACACCTTCGTGGATTGTCCAAATCTTTTTGCTTGTATGATGCCCTTACGAACCTAAACCCAATGACCTGAGCTATTAGGTTGGCCCACTGAAGCACTGCTTCTATATTATCAAACACATCTTCTGTAACAAATAACGATGAATAATCAACACCGTCTCTGCCAAACTCTTCTAACTCAACCTACAGAACAGTGTCACATTGATTAATAATAATATTAATAATCATAATATTTTTTCCGCCAAATTATACTAAATAATAACTTACAATAAAACTACTCACTTAGAATAACAGTGACAATAACAATAACATTATTAAACGTAATAACAATAACATTATTAAACGTAATAACAATAATATTAATAACAATAATATTAACAATAACATGCATAAACCTAAACACTAAACCCTAAACATTATTAAAAATATTATTAATATTCATAATAATTAGCACTTCAAGTAACAATTACAATAAACACATTACATATTAATAATCAGAATAATTAACACTTCAAAACATTATTAATAATAACAATAGAAATAATAACAATAATATTAACAACAATAACAATAACAATCAACACATAACAATAATAATAACAACAACAACAATAATAATAATAATAATAATAATAATAATAATAATAATAATAATAATAATAATAATAATATTAACAACAATAACAATAACAATCAACACATAACAATAATAATAATAATAACAATAATATTTTTTCTATGGTGAAAAAAACAATAATATTAACAATAATAACACAATATTTAAGTTGAATAAAATTAACAAATATAAATAATTAATAATAATAATAACAATAATAATAATAATAATAACTATAAATTTAAATATAATAATTATTTTAAAAAAAATTCCAGATTTTTGGCCGGTGCCGCACGCCCCAGCCGGCAAACCGCGGCTGATTGACGCACGCCGATCGCGGCAAGACCGCGGCACGTGCCGCACCGACCTTGCCATACACCCGCGACATTTCCGCGATCGATGTGCGGCACTTACCGCCGTACTGCCGCGATCGCCGTGCGACACTTACCGCCGTACTGCCGCGATCGCCGTGCGGCAACCAGTCGCGGTTTGCCGGCTGCGGCGTGCGGCACCGACCAAAAATCTGGAATTTTTTCGAAAAACTAAATTTTAACCAAAACTTAATAAAAATAAAATTTACAAACTAACCTTATCCTTTTCAGATGATTTGTCACCTTCCTTTGACATTATAGATTCGATTTCAAAAATCTAAGACAATTATATAGAATTTGAAGATAAATTACTTTAGGAGATTTGAAAGAATGAGGAAGAAGAGAGAGAGGAGAGAGAGAGAGAGAGAGGGGTATGAAATGGAAAATGGGGGGCTGCAAAAATCAAACCCCAGAAAATAGTTGTGAAATATGAGCTTGGGTTAGTGAAGACGTAGAGGTAAAAAAAGAATATGCCATATATAGAAATTATATCAGAGTAACCACTTGGCTTGTACTAACCTTATTTACGCTAATAAATATTACTTTATCAAAAGGTTCCACGAGGATACAGATACCCAATTTGGTTTTTGATCCCTCTATTACTTGTCTACTACCTATTATGTGTGTGTACAAACATAGGCATGTGTCACAATAAACTATGGATGATTTATTTATTAAGAATAAATTGTAATAGGATAGATTAAGATAGTTTAATTGTGTGTATAGAAAATCTATAAGGAAAGTAATTAAAGACTACTTGAGATATGTAGGCTTAGTGCATGACTTCATAGAGGCGTTTGATGGTCCTTATAGTTTATTTATTAAGAATAAATTGTAATAGAATAGATTAAGATAGTTTAATTAATGTGTCTATAGAAAGTTTATAAGGAATGTGATTAAAGACGATTTGAGATGTGTAGGCTTAGTGCATGACTTCATAGGGCTGTTTGATGGGGCATGACTAAGGTAGTCTGGTGAGGAAGAGAGATTGTTGGTATGGTTTGCCCTATTTCGTGTGTCTCTTATACTCTCCTTGTATTCCTGTCTTCTAGGTATGTCTAAGATGCTAGCTTAGCTACTCATATATTGCTTAGAGTAAATGCATATGAAGTTCTTATTCTCCTTGCTTCTCTTGTGCATTTGGTTTTCAAGTGATTTTCCCAATTGGTTTTTGAAATGATTTTGTTATTTTCTTTCCAAAACGTTTTTTTAGGTCCGTCGAAATTATCGTATTTATGTACTCTTGTACATAGGGGGAAGACTTCTTACATGTTGGATTAAGGATCTAAATTCTCTTTTTTTACAAGCAAGTTAATGAACTATTTGTTTTGACTTTTATTCACCTTACATATAATATATATTTAAAAATGATGTAACTGATGTAACTTGCATGTCTTATTTACAATACCTTATTAAAAATTGTTACAGTAGAATTATAAAAGCAGATTAATTAGCGGAAGCAAAAATAAGATAACTACTAGATATCCAGAAAATAAATAAATGCAAGATTAAAGGGTACAAAGATTTAATGCGAAAACCCTAATCGGGAAAGAATCCTACGGGCGACGCAAGCACAATCGAATCCACTATTGGTAGATAGTGCAACGTAATGAACGATATCCTCCTAAATCTTACAAAAACTTTAAAGAGTTTGTGTTGTATGGTGGTAATGAACTAACACTTAAGGGTGTCAAAGCTAGCATTTTGTCCAACGAAAAATTACACCTTGATGATAGAAATAATGGTACATGAAACTTATAACCTTGATGCTCACTCCAATTAGATCTAGAATCTAATACAATTAGAAAACCCAAGATCATAAGGAAACCTAAATAATATCCTAGTACAATTAGGAAACAAATAATTGTGGGGTCAAGAGATTGGATGATTTTAGGGCACTTTCCTAACAATCAACAAAAGAACTTAAACATCATCATTGCCAATGAACCCCTGAAAGGTAGAAGTGCGATGAATAACCAAACTGTTGAATAGATACAATTTGGATTCTCCTGGAAAGTTCACAAACCCATATATGATCTTGCCAACGAACTTGTCGATACCCACGAACGAATTTTCTGAATGCCCATCCCATAACGAAGCTCATACACGAACTCTAACTGCATGAAATTTGAACCATTGTGGCTTTGATACCACTTGTTAAGGTAATTTTAAGAGCAGATTAATTAGCGGAAGCAAAAATAAGATAATTTTTTGTATATCGAGAAAAATAAATAAATGCAACATTAAAGGGGACAACGATTTAATGTGGAAACCCAAATCGGGAAAAAAAATCATGGGCGACGCGAGCACAACCGAATCTACTATATAGAGAGTACAACGAACGATATCATCCTGAGATCCTACAAAGAGAGTATTACAAATAACTCAAACACCAAAAGAGATCAACCCAAAAAAAACACATGCTCTTATTCCAGAAAACTCTCAAGAAATCTCTCTCGTCATCCAAGATTTGTCCCAATGGGCACCAAACTTGACCACACTGAACAATGTGAAGGAACCCACTATTTATAGGGAAGAACTCCCTCTATACTTACATTAACCCCCACCTCAATTAGATTTAGAATCTAATACAATTAGGAAAGCCAACATAATAAGAAAACTTGAATAATATCATAATATAATTTGGAAACAGATAAATGTGGAGTCAAGAGATTTGGTGATTTTAGGACAATTTCCTAACAAAAATTATTAACATTAAAAATATTTTTCCACATTAATCCACTCTATCTATACTTTATCAAACTTAACCGTCTTTAACCACAATAACCACACTTTAGCAATTTAACCATAACTATATTTTACGAATCACACGAAAAAAGATTAGGAATTCATATAAAGATTTTTAGTATTATAAATAAGAATCAGCTCCATTAAAAACTTGAACATTGAGTTAAAGACTTAAAACTTTTTCTTTGCTAAAGAAAATTATTAAATAAATGATAAAAAGAATGAATAACGGTGCCATATATCAAATGACCACAAAGTAGTTATGGATGCTCCCTGACCCTGATGAACATAACATCCGAGTAAAAAAGAATGAAAATAACCACTTGTGGCTTACACAATAATTGTTAATCAAATCAACAACCCAAAAGTGCCACGAAGATACTGAAGGCAATTTGATTTTTGCTGCCTTAGTTAGTTATGCGTTGGACAATTTAGAAATCAGACCTTATACCGTAGCCTTAAGGTTACGTTCTTACTCCTGTATTTTCTGGAACGAATATTATGTTATTTGATGGATGGAAGGGAACCAAATGCACGTTATGTCAGCCTAATGGATAAAGCATGTTCTGTCATGCCAAAAACCAAGCGTTTCAATCTCCACATTCCAAATGTTTTCTTCACTTTTCCTTTAAATATTCTATTTTTAATTTTACTTACTTTTGTTTTGCGAATTGCGCCAGTTCCAATTTTAATTTACCAACTACTTTCTTTTTTCTCCCATTTATTTTTTTTGTTTTTTGCGTAATTATATAATGAAAATTCTTTTCAATTTTAATACTTTTTAAATCATTTCATTTTCATTTATCTATAATAATATAAAAGTAATATATTCGAAATTTGAAATACTTAACCCAGACTGATTGTAGGGGTTATCGGCCAATCAGATTAAAGAAAAAAATCGATTTAAAAATACAATAAAAGATTCCCGCCCATGAAATAATAATAATAAAAATCGATTAAAAAAATAATAAACAAAAAGTCTAATCAGATTAAGAGTCTACATTATCTAATTAGAAATCTACTTCCCAACCCAATTAGGCGTCTAACTCCCACCCAAATTTAATTAGGACTCTACCTCTAACCCAAATCTAATTAGGACTCTACCTCTCACCCAAATCTAATTAAGAGTTTACCTCCCTACCTAATATATAAACATCGAAACATCTTTCATTCTCTTCCAATCTGTAAACTATTAACATTTGAATAAACCATTGAATTCTCGACAAACCTGCAAATACAAACATGTTAGTTTTCGAAAAGTACTATCAATTTGAAATAACCATTGAATTCTCCATTTTCCCAAAAGAAAATCCTCTCTCCATAATAATGTTTCTGCAATGGTGTTACCTCTTGCTTTTCATCCAACTCTAATGTTACTACTACTTCTTCCTCTCCATAATTTTTTTTTGCAATTGGGTGAGAGGTTTGTAGTGAATAAGGATATGGTGTGAATTTTGGATCAATTTAGGACTCGAAGTTAAAATTTGTGTAGAATTCGTACACGGAAGTGTCAAATTTTATGGTTTTAAGGTCCCATGGGCGTGTCGCATCTGTGCTGAAAGGGTCGATATTGATCGGACATGATAGTCAAAAGGCAGTGGTCGGGTGTCCAATGATAGCGAGCAGTGATTTCATGGAAAAAGGATACATCAATGATTTGGGTTTTCCCCCTTTTTTCAATTACAAGTTTCATTGTATTTTGAGTTTGATTTCTCAGTTAAAATTTTTGTTTTTACTTAACTTTGTAAATTTGGATGTTGAATCGTCATATGTATATCATATTATGTCTTTTGACGTATCAAATAACAGAAGAAGATGTAAGTTTGAGAGACCACAACACCTCAAGTTATTATATTGCTTATGTATAAGGGTTATTGGATTCTAATAATACGAACTTTGGGCCATATAAGACTTAATAATACGAACTTTCGATTTGATTCTTAATAATACGAACTTTGACCCCCTGTTGGATACAGTAACACGCCACCGAGTTAGAGATTATTTGACTCGCCGGAAACATGACGTGGCATGTGCTCCCTCATGTTTGACATTGCCACCTCAGCCATTGACCAAAAAAAATGCCAACTCACCCTTTTATTTTTTCTCTTTTATTTTTTAACCCCTTCTCTCTCTTTCTCTCTCCTCTCTCTACATTCATCCGCCTTCTGCTTTCTCCCTTCTCCTCAACAAATCCATCGTCCCCCACTCCAATTCCATCCTTCATCAACGCCATCTTCCTTCTCCTACTCAAATCCCTATCTGAATTCACATACACCAACTTCAATTTCCCTAATCTTTGTTTCATTCGATCTTAACACGCAGAGTTAGGGTACCTCCTTTATTTTTCATTTTTCATCCTCTTTTTAGTTTGTTTCCAGAATTCTTTTGGTTTCAAACTTGTGACTTTTGTCTTGAGGTCCACCAAGTGTTCTATGAGTTCCAAGCTAGAGATCTGCCATGGCGGAACTCCGAGTTCGCAGGCTATGGCCGCCGGAGTGCTCCGAAACCTATCTCAATTCAAGGAAATCAAGGAGAATTTCATCGAACAAAACGCGATTCCAGTCCTAATCGCTCTGTCCGCATTAGGTACGCCTCTTGCTCGGGAGAATTCCGTCGGTTGTTTGGCGAATTTGGTGTTAAACGACGAAGTATTAGTTAGGGTTCGAAACATGAAATTGATGTTGTGGATGTTTCCAGGACCGTCTAGAAGGAGTAGCGTGGAACCTCTAAAGGGATGGTCGGCCCTTCTGGAAACTTCGAGAACCCGGATGTAGTTGTGGCGGGACTTGAATTTGACAAGGATTTTGACGAAATCTACTGGAATTCCATCGTCTTGGGTCTTTGTGGAGAAAGATTGGAGGAGGGTTTGGTTGCCTTTGGAAGAAAGTATGAGAGGGAGAGAAAAGGGTTTTGGAGAGAGAAATGAGAGGTTTCGAGGGGTGGAGGAGGAGGAATTGTAGGGTTTTTGAAGTGGGAAATGGGTGAGTTTTGGAGGGAATTGAGTGGGAGATAAATTGGTAGGTTAGATTTCATGGAGGTTTGTTTGTCAATGGCTGACTGTCGCGGGGCTATCTGCTGCTCTGAAGAAGAAGGAAGAAGAAGGTTAAGTTGCAGAGAAAAAGGAGGAGGGGTTAAAAAATAAAAGGCTGACATGACATTTTTTTTGGTCAACTGCTGAGGTGGCAAGGTCAAAGAAGGAAGAACACATGCCTTGCCCGCCAACTCATGTTTCCGGCGAGTCAAATAATCCCTAACTCGGTGGCGTGTTACTGTATCCAACAGGGGGTCAAAGTTCGTATTATTAAGAATCATATCGAAAGTTCGTATTATTAAGTCTTATATGGCCCAAAGTTCGTATTATTAGAATCAAATTACCCTATGTATAAACACCTTAAGTTGTTATTGATGTATCCCAACAATGAATGCTGAGTTTGTGTTTCTATAGTTATCCTTACGTTTGTACTTTATACTTTTAATTTTTTATATAATGTTAATGAAAGGGTGCATGACATGTATCTTACTCATCAATAATGATAGAATTGATATACTTCAGTTAAGAGATTCATTTATAATATATGGTTCTTTTATTTTCATTATTATGGATAGCTACCTACAAGGTTTTGAGTTGGATTGTATTTTTTCTACTCTTTTTACAAGTAAGATATGTGTTATACAATCCTTGGAACAATTTATTTATATGTTTATTGACAACGTAATAGAATTTAATTACATTGTGGATAGATTTACTTTATGTTTTGTACATATATTTATATTATAGGGTTTTATTATTAAATTCAATAATTTATTTTTTAATATAACCGTGCATAGCACGGGTTTAACACTAGTAAAGTAGAAAAGAATATTGGCGTGTTATTGTACTATGAAGATTACTTTGGCTCCTTGCTTGATTGTATTCACACTGCTGTATTACTAATTTATACCATGATCAAATGAAGTTCATAACCATTTGAATAAAGCAAAGCTCATTTGTTGCACAATTGGTTAATCCATTGTAACAAATATATATTCGATTCTAATAATCCCTACTATCACAAATTGTATGGCAATAATCCATATTATCATTTTGGATTCTGGTGGTCCAAAAAAAAAAAAAATTGTATTGTAGTGGTACCAAATCCATCACCACATTTTTTTTATTTTTTCCATGCCTACCCGATATTGTTTTTGTTTTTTTGGATCCTACCCCTAGATTGGTAACGAAGTGCAGTTACTAAAACATTTTTTAAATTATTTTATTGAGATTCCGGGCAATTATTATGATTTTTTAAAAGGAATAAAATTGAAAAAATCATAAAAAAATTGAAAAAAAATTGAAAAAAATTGGAAGAAATGTTGTAAATTCATTAAAAATCGTGGTAAAGTGTTATACAAAGTTTTGAATTAAATGCAACACAAAATCTATGATATTTAGCGTATACACTCGATTTTGTCCCACTACAATACAATTTTATTTTTTTTGGACCACCATAATCCATAATGATAGTAGGGATTATTGCCATACAATTTGTGATAGTAGGGATTATTAGAATCCAATATCCCTATATATATATATATATATATATATATATATATATATATATATATATATATATATATATATATATGGGAAATTGTACGGTAATATACCGACCTTTAGGGTTGTTGAATGACAATATACCGACCTTCACTTTTGGACAGTAATATCACTGACCTTTATAGTTTGGTGACATTAATGTACCGATTTACACCCTAAAAATTAACAACAAAACTAATCCCTTAATCCTAAAAATACCGAATACAAACACTCAACACTCCTAAAAATACCTAAAAATGGCACCGGTTTTTTGGCACCGCCTGCCACATCAGACCGTCAACCGATTCGCCGCCCAGAAAATCCTTGAATGTATATTAATGTCACCAAACTATAGAGTTCAGTGATATTACTGTTCAAAAGTAAAGGTAGGTATATTGTCATTCAACACCCCTAAAGATCGGTATATTACCATCCAATTTCTCTCTCTCTCTCTATATATATATATATTCCCTCAACAAAAAAAAAAAGATAAGTTTATTCTTATATTTTCTCTGTTTTATATTATTTGTTGTCTTGAAAATTGTGTTCAATTAAATTTTGTTGACAATTAACTTTTAACCATATAAAATTTTTCTTAATAGTCATGGTCAATTAGACTATTTTATTCATTTTTACAATGAAAATATAGTGCGCATGGCACCGTCACGAAAGTAAAAATTGCTCCTCCTAATTAGGGGAACAAGATTTGAGTCTTTACTAGCCGGCATCCCCAATGTACAATTCATGCTAAATCCCATCAACTAGGTGCACAACAAGATTTGAGGTTTTACTATATAAAATTATTACAATTATATTTGCAACAAAAAAATAATATCCTAATATTCTAAGTACAATATCATAATTGTTGACAAAATATTTTCATGAAAAGTTATCCATCCAAGAATGACGTTGGAGATAAAAAAAAAATCAAGTGACAAATAATTTGAAGCTTAAGTAGTAAGAAGAGTGTTGACGGTTATTATTTTATTCTTATTTATTTATAGTACTTCCTCCTTCCCATTATAACTATCTCTTATTAAATATGACATAATATTCAATATCCTTCTTTAACTAATAATTTCTTAATTTATATTTTATCAAAAAATTACAAAATTACATATCTTACAAGTTACAATCTTACTAGGTAGGCTATAAATATCATCTCAAAACATATGGCACATGATCCTACCTTTTTTTTTCCATGAATCCGGTAAAGGAAGAGTATAAAGGAATTTATGAGACCCTTCTCACAAGGCATCTTCTCAAGTTATCATGAAACAAGATAAATGAAAGCGCAAACAAAGGACTAAGACTTCAAACATTTAGGTTTTGAGTGGAGTGCCCCCTATTAGCTAACCAGTTAGCAACCATATTGGCCTCCCTAAAAATAAGTTTAACCTAAACACACCCAAACATTTGTAAATACATCTCGATATCTCTAATAGTCATATATATCAATCTGTCATGGTACTTTGAACACACCATTAATTGCATGAATAAGAGTAAGGTTTTCACTTTCAACTTAGACTTTCTTGAAACCTGCTTATAGAGCATGTCAACCTTGAATTTGGGAGCTAGGGCTTCCGCAAGGAGAATAGACTTTGAGTGGAGTTTGAAGGACCCCGCTCGGAGGAGTCTACCAAGATAGTCACAAATTATGAACCCAGCTGCTGGCCCATGCTGATTAAATAAACAGTGACAATTGAGCTTAACTCACCCAGGGTTAGGCCGATCCAACCCAACATGAGTCGTTTGGTGTAATTGAGAGGAAGTAGCCCGCTGCATTAGAGAAGAGGAAGGAGACGAGTTGAATGACCTTCTAGCTTGCCACTCGACAAAATTTTTCTTCGCCCGGATAATGACCCTGACTTGGTTGAAGATTTGGTTGAAGATGGAATTGTTGTAGGTGCAATACGTCATTTCCCCCTTCCAAATGCTCCACAGCAAGCAGTTAGCTTTCTTGAGCTCACTCGAGGAGAGTGTATCATCAAGATTTAAAAGGATGTCCTTGCCACTAGAATCAAGAGGCTAGTCGATTGTGTACTTTAACCAATTGTGACCGTCTACTTTTTCCCATACATTACCGAAAAATTGACACTAGTGGATCAAATATCGATAAGTTTCAATGTGTTCTAAACACACGACATAAGTAGGATCCATGTTGACACCTCATCGAGCTAAATTTTACCTTTAAGAGGAAGGCCATTAAAGAAAGTTTGCCACAAAAAAGTCTTTTAGCTTAGGTTGAACATCCAGTTTTCAAATTCACCTACCCTCCCATTTGTCTCTTTTGTTAATACCGTGACAGAGCCAAGTGGCTGAATTAACGGAGAAAAGACCATCATTTGTAAGACCCCAACACACCTCGTCTTCTTAATCAAAAGAAGGGATAAGGGTAGAAAAAAACATGTTAAGCAATTTCAAGATTTAGGATATCCCTAACTTTAGGACTGTCTCACTTTTTATCAATTATGAAATCACTAACAAATATATCATCATCAATATCTTCACTATTTAAATTATAAATGTCAATTAAGAGATTTTTGATGACACCAACTATCAGTCTAGAATTCGATATGGGTATCATTTCTAACTTTCTACCGAATACTTAACTAATAAAAATCACTTTAGTTAATGGGCAAATTGCTCTCTCCCAGTAACGTTTCTCACCATATGATTTAATATGAATAGTAAGATACTACTCCAATTCACTAAGTAATTGTTGGTACAAGAGACAGAGAAAGAAGAACTGACAATAGAGAAAGAGTAGAAGAATTGCAATGTGTATATTCTGAATTGAATGAATGAATTGACACAGAGGCATAAGCTTTGTATTTATACATACAGAGAAGGAAACAACTGTTAAAGAAACTAAAGAATCCAGCTAAACAACGTTAACAAACTCTAATAGAAAACTAATTAGCTAACATATAATTCCAATACTCCCCCTCTCCCCCCAAATTGGTGGTTGAGAAACCCCCAATTCGTTTAAGAGATGCTTGTGCTAATTTCAATTAATGGCTTATTAAGAATGTCAGCTAATTGAGATACAGTAGGAACATGTGAAAGAGATATCAGCCCCTCCATCTGCTTGGCTAGAATAAAATGGCAATCAAACTTGTTAGAACCCCTCAAGGATGTTACCTTAGTGACTGGATCAGTTTTGAATAAAAGCCAAAACTCATCTAGCTAGAAAAGTTGTGATACGAAACAGGCTAAAGGACATTTACGTCAAGAGGCTGAAGGACATTTACGTCAAGCATCTCAAGGACGTTCATGTCAAGCACGAAAGACAAACAGAGCAAAGAAACAGGGAAGTTAATTATGGAAACTGAGTCATCTGATTCTCCTTGTCCATTTTCTAACCAGACTAATTCGATTTCTCTATATGCATTGCAAGAAACAATCGAGCAAGAGTTTGGAAAGAAAAACAAGATCTTTGAATCCGGAAATCTCGCACAAAATGAAGCAAATCTGGAAAACTCAAAAAGGAAGGAAGATTTCGTCCAGAGGAAAGTAGAAGCAAATCAGAGCAAGGAGGATCCTTTCTTCAATGGACACAAGCAGCAACAATCACACATAAATAGGAAAGACAAAGCACGAATTGAATTAACGGTTCTAAGTGAAGAAATCGTGTGTTACCAAAACAGAGGGTGCTCTGTTTTGAGTTCTTTTCTTCGTGTAGAAAAGTTGTGTTCGGTGAGAAATTAGTGGTTGAGTGTAATCAATCCTTAACGAAATTAGGTTTGATTGATACTTGTGTAATCGATTCCTAGACGGACTTAGGATCGATCGAGCTAAAATGCCAAAGGTTGAATTTGGTGTGTATTGTTTTCCAGAAAATAAGAAGCGTCCTTGAAAGGTGCTTGGTTCTCTGCTGTAAACCCTAAGGTCCTTCACCTTGGGTTATTCTGTGTACAACCTAAGGACATTCACCTTAGGTTGCTCTGCTTCATTCTGTTTCAGTATAATAAAGGAAGTTAGTCAGTTTATGCTTATTGTCCTTTATCAAACTTCTGCATTATATTGAATTTTAATCTAACTAGATTAAGAACCTAACGTCCTTTACAAGTTGATTATTTGTGCAGAGAATTTTCATAACCCTATTCACCCCCCTCTAGGGTTCTTTCAAAACTTTATATGATTTGTTCTGTCGTGATATACTGGATTTTTGGTTATGTAAATAGCTGCCTGATTATCACATTTAACTAGAATTGGGACAATGTCAGTGATAGTAAGCTTATGTAGAAGACGACATAGCCAGGCTAGTTCAACAACTTCTTATATTCCTATATTCTGCTTCAGCGGGAGAAAGACTAATATATTGTTGTTTCTTGGATTTCCATGAGATAAGGGTGTATCCCATGAACACAAGATATCCACTCACTAATTTACGAATATGAGAACAAGAAGTCCAATCAGAATCACAATATGCCACAAGATTGAAAGTAGGTTCTTTGTTAAGCAAGATGCCAAGAGATGGATTTCCTTTCAGATATTTGATGATACGAACATCAGCTTGATAGTGAGGAACACGAGGAGACTACATAAATTGGCTTAAATGTTGAACAACAAAACTTATCTCAGGTCGTGTACTGGTGAGGAAGTTGAGCTTGCCTAGCAGCTGTCTATAACGAGCAGGATCATCATACAAATCTCTAGAATCTAGATGAAGCCTAGCATTGTAGTCTAGAGGAGTTATAATAGCGGTGAGAGATTCACAGTTGAAGTCTTTAATGAGTTCCTTGGTGAACTTCTACTGAGTCAGAACAAATCCTTAAGAAGACTAAAGGATTTCAATTCACAGAAAATAATTGACATGTCCAAGATCTTTGATCTTGAATGTATTATCTAGATATGCCTTGACATTTTGTATCTCTTCAATGTCATTTCCGATGAGCAAGATATCATCAACATAAACTGCAAGAAATGTAACCAAAGTACCATTTTTCTTGGAAAATAAAGAGTAATAATTTTCAGAATGATTATACCCTTGAATATATAAAGTTTCAGCAAGCTTGGCATACTATTGTCGAGAAACTTGTTTAAGACCATAGAG
Source organism: Portulaca oleracea (assembly GCA_029582165.1). Lineage (NCBI taxonomy): Eukaryota > Viridiplantae > Streptophyta > Magnoliopsida > Caryophyllales > Portulacaceae > Portulaca > Portulaca oleracea. Next base: position 30,883,033 of record CM055869.1, on the reverse strand, counting down.
AGACTTGGTAAGCTTACACACTGCATTAGGAATGTTAGTAGACAAATTTAGGGGTAATTTCATATAGATATTTTTATGTAAATCACCATGTAAAAACACATTATTAACATCCAACTAGGGATGGTAATGGGGTGGGGAATCCCCGAACCCGTCGGGGCCCCGCCCCGCTCTAGGGAAAAATCCCCGCCCCCATTGGGGATGGGGATGGGGACGGGGACGATTTTCCAAAATCCGCTCGGGGACGGGGCGGGGATGGGGACAAAATTTTCCCCATCCCCGTCCCCATTTTCCCCGCCGGGGTGAATTCCCCGTCCCCTTCCCCGAAAATGTTAAAATTACCAAATAACCTTTATTCAAATTTAATATATATATTAATGGGAAGGACAAAGTAGTAATTTTCCTATTTATTCTCACTTGTTGATGTATTATTGTTTGATTATGATTTATTATTACTTGAGCAAGTTAAATGCGTTGTATTTTGAACATGTTAAAAACCGGGTTCGATTAAAAACCGGATCCGATTAAAATTTAGTTAAATTTAGGATAGTTATAAAAAATTCCCATTGGATCCCCGTTGGAGATGGGGAATCTGCGGGGATGGGGATGGGGCAAGAATCATTCCCCGAAGCGGGGATGGGGACGAGGATGGGGATGAGTTTTGGGAGCGGGGATGGGGACGGGGGTATACTTCCCCATCCCCGATCCGCCCCGTTGCCATCCCTACATCCAACTGATGTAAAAACCAATCCTTTTTTACAACACTGCATTAGGAATGTTAGTAGACAAACCTAGGGGTAATTTCATATTGATATCTTCATGTAAGTCACCATGTAAAAACGCATTATTAACATCCAACTGATGCAAAAACCAATCCTTTTTCACAGCAATAGCCATAAGAGTCCTAATTGTTGTCATCTTTACAACCGAGGAAAAAGTTTCATTAAAATCAATACCTTCCTTTTGAGTGAATTCCTTGATCATAAGTTTAGCTCTCAAGCTTTATATTGTTCCATCTGCCCGATGTTTCACTTTAAACCTCATTTGAAACCTATTGGTTTCTTTCCAGATGATAAATGAACAACTTCTCATATGTTCTTAGTAATTAGTGCTTGAAACTCCTTTTGCATAGCTTCATTCCATCCAAGATGTTGAGAAGCTTCTAAATATGTAGAAGGCTCAGTGTAGTTAAAGTACTCAATAAGAGACTGACTTTCAGAAGCTGAGGCATAAAAATTCAAAACAAGAGGCTGAAGATTAAGATTATAACATAAAGATAAGCTGTTATTATTAGTAACAAGTGGAGATAATCCTGTAAGTAAGAAGGAGGCTTATGAGCTCTTGTAGACCTCCTAACAGAGGTAGGTGCAGTATAAAGCTAAGAAACCTGAAAATCTTGAGGTGTTATCATCAGACCATTATTTGCATCAGAAGATTGAGGAACATAAGAGGACTGAGGAACTTGAGTTGGCACAACCAAATTATTAGTTGCAAAATCATTGAAACAAGAAGAATGTGAAGGTTGATTATCACTAGTAGGAGAAATATCAAAACCAATAACATGTGTACTGCCAGAGGGCTGAGAATCAAAAGGATAACTGTCATTATCACAAAATCTTGATAACTGGAAATGGGAGGAGCAGGAAAAAGTTGAGAATGATCTTGACAAGATATAAAAGGAAAAGTATTTTCATGAAAGACTATGTCCCTGGAAACTAGAAATTTCTTGGTATCAAGAGTCATTACTTTACAGGTCTTTTTCTCCTAAAGGATAACCAAGAAACACACAAGGAATAGCACGCGGATGCAACTTAATTCTCCCTTCACTACAACATAACAGGCCTGAGGCGACCGTTACTATCGGTCGCAAAATGGCTTTATCGGTCGCTGCAGAGCGCGGGCGACCGATATCAGCGACCGATACGTATCGGTTGCTGCATATCCGTCGTTTAGCGAACCGAGCGACCGATACGTATCGGTCGCCAAACTTGCGACCGATATCTGATGCGGCGACCGATACGTATCGGTCGCTAATTAGCGACCGATACAGTATCGGTCGCTGATTATCGGTCGCCCGCTTAGCGGCCGATACTGTATCAGTCGCTACTTATCAATCGCGAATTTAGCGACTGACACAGTATCAGTCACTATTTATCAATCGCAAAATAGCGACTGATATGTATCGGTCGCAGATTACAATTTAAATTTTTTTTAAAATATTCTGGATTAAATCGAATAGGTTATAACCATACTGTATTTGTCGACATATCGGTCGCTGCTATTATTATATTATCCATATATATATATATATATATCAACCGCTTTGTTTTTCACCTGTCTATTTCATACATAACATACTAAACATATATAATATTAAACCATTAATGCATAACTAAAAGTTCATATATATATATATAATAGCTAAAAGTTCATAACTAAAATTCAATCTAAGTTTATAACTAAAACACAACTTAAAAGTGCGTAAGTTCAAGGTTGGGGACGGAATTGCGGGGATCCTGATAAGTTTAGATATTGAGATGGGGACGAAGAACTACCGCCTTGTTGTTGAGATTGGACAACTTGTGTCAATTGACTTTGAATCTGTGAGATGGCGGATGTGTGAGCAGCAAGTTGATCCCGCATAATAGCATCGGTGGACGGAGTTGCGCAGGGATGCCTCGAAGAAAAAGAACTGCCCTGGGTACGGGGTGGAGTATCATAGAAGTACGAGGTCGCACTCCCAAGACCATGGACAGCATGGTCTTTGGGTTTGTGTCCCCCTGCCAGTTGCAAGTACAACTACCTAGCTTCCGGGGAGTTCTCAATTATGCCACGCTCCTCACACATTTGGCGAAAAGTTGCCTGCAATCATTCATACATAAGTAGCGAAAAGTTGCCTGCAATCATTCATACAATCCAAACACAACCTAAACCATTCACGGCCACACGCCGGAGTTCAAATACAATGCAAACATACATAAAACATGCACGGCCACACGCCGGAGTTCAAATACAATCCAAACACATATAAAACATGCACGGCCACACGCCGGAGTTCAAATACAATCCAAACACACATAAAACATGCACGGCCACACGCCGGAGTTCAAATACAATCCAAACACAACCTAAACCATTCACGGCCACACGCCGGAGTTCAAATACAATGCAAACACACATAAAAAATGCACGGCCACACGCTGGAGTTCAAATACAATCCAAACACAACCTAAACCATTCACGGCCACACGCCGGAGTTCAAATACAATGCAAACACACATAAAACATGCACGGCCACACGCCGGAGTTCAAATACAATCCAAACACACATAAAACATGCACGGCCACACGCAGGAGTTCAAATACAATCCAAACACAACTTAAATCATTCATGGCCACACGCCGGAGTTTAAATACAATGCAAACACACATAAACCATTCAAGGCCACACGCCGGAGTTTAAATACAATGAAAACACACATAAACCATTCAAGGCCACACGCCGGAGTTCAAATACAATCCAAACACAACCTAAACCATTCACGGCCACACGCCGGAGTTCAAATATAATTAGTTTATGAATATGTTTAAATGAAACTTACAGCAAGTGTGGCATCATGTTCAGAACTCCACTGCGGATTCCCCTCAGCATCTCGCCCACAATGAATGTGAGCGTGGACTTCAGACAGGGTCATGAATGTCCCCCTGGCCATCTACAAATTAAGATAGTAAATGCAAACAATTGTTTAGAAAGTTCGTAATTGTTAATGCATACATATAACTTTAATTTATTAATTGTGCCAATTTACGATTCACCTGCTTTTTCATATAACTTGCCGCTGAAACCGAGCCCACCCGCGTTTTGCAATTGGCGGAGTTTTCATTGTTCCTGTTTGCTTTGGCGGCATTGGACCGCCGAATGAACTCGATGCAGGATTCCTCATCTATTGCATCCCGTTGCTCATCGCTCATGTGAGTCAGGTCCGTCCTCTTCTTGGTCCTGACCTTGTACCTCGTATCAGAAGCCCGGTCGCACAATTTCGTGTGCCACCCACTGAACACATCTCTTGTAAATTCTTCATCCCAAACATAATGTCGCTGTATAAAGTAATTTATTAGTGATTAGTCAAACGACTATTACATAAAAGAAAATCAATAGACCCAATTTGCATAATTACTTACGTAAATCCAACCACAACTGCTTTCTCTTGTTTGGACCATCGAAGCGGGCTTTGGATTTGGGTGGCCACGGTTGCCCTCCAACAAACCGTGCTAAATGGGGATCGCGAACCTATGCAATCGCTATTTAAAAACACAGCTAAAGTTATTAAGACCAATGATAAATCATCAGACATATGATTTTATGTGATCATCTTACCAATCCTCCCCGTTCAAGTCGTATACGGTTGGGGTATAGAGCAGGGTCGATTGGAGCTGCATTTTGCCAAACACTATGTGGTTGTCTCCCCCTAATATAATAGTTAATATAAGGTAAAATCAAAACACAAGTTAGTTCCAAATTTATATATATATATATATGACTAAAATTGCATGCGTACGAGTAGATTGCATTGGCTTCAACTGAGTACCTAAAAAATATGAACCAAGTTGTGAATATAATAAAAGTTCAATGACTAGTAATGAATATTGACATGATAATAGAATTAACTACTCATACTCCTCTTCATCCTCACTACTAATAATCTCGGTACAAATAGGGTCTAACATATTATCCTCCTCTATTCCCACTCCCTCTTCCCCCATAATGGATTCATTAGCATCATCGTGCATGGCTTCCTCATCACTTATGTCATCTCGATCTTCGCTTTGGTCCTCATCAATGCTAGATACTGTTGGAGGATTTTCAGTGCTATCCTCTTGATATGCGGCATCATCAATGCCGTCAATCGTTGACCTCGGCTTTATGATGAGTGTTGCCCGCCACTAGTTTCTATCTCGCCTTGTACTAGGATAATGAATATAAAACACTTGCATTACTTGGGATGCCAGCACGAATGGTTCATATACTCGATATCGTTTTGTGTGGTTCACATCCACGAGATTGTAATGCTCATGTTTGTTCAAACCATGGACGGAGTCAAACCAATCAACTTTGAACAAAACAACTTTGTAATTTCCAAATCTTCCTAAGTATTCCAACTGAATCACTTCTTGGAGCGTCCCATAGAAGTCTACGCCGTGCATTCCTTTGACATATATCCCAGAGTTGGCGTTCGACTTTCCTTGTCATTGGACTTGGAAATTGTAGTTGTTAATGTAGTAATGGTTCCACCAACGCACATTTTTGTTGGGACCGTATGCTAACGCTCGAATAAAGTCATTCGCTTCATTTGAATTGAGAGCCTACATAATATAATTTTAGCAAAGTCATCAACTTGAAGTGGACAACATTATGATAATTGAACTCGAATATTACTAATTCAATCAAACTTGATCGTTCACCTTTCGTTTAAACCATTCGGGAAATTGTTTCCCAAATTTGCTCCACAAATCCCCTATTTGTGTGCGTGGATGTGATACGCACATGTCTTCTTCAAATTGCCTTTCAACAAATAATTTAACATGTTAACTAGGTAATTAGTTACATGGGAGCATGTACATACACATAGCGGCGTGCAATTGTACATACCTTTCATACTTTTCCAACAAGTCGCTATTTGACAGAACATATGCATGCGCCGCAACAAACTCTTGTTGGTTGAGATACCTCTTTTTACCCTCACTAGGCGCATATCCAATGTTTGAGGAAAACACATCAGGGAGGGGTTCGTTAACATCGTTAACATGTTTTACATCAGGGCATGCGTTTCTTTTAAGTTCCCTAGACTTAGTATGAACTTCGGGTGCAAAATATGCATCACAGAAGTTTGCTATCTCCTCTGTTAGGTATGCATTGCAGATAGACGATTCTACTCGCGCCTTGTTCCCCACTTTTTTCTTTAAATGGTGCAAAAATCTACAACATTTTACAAGTAACAAACATTGATGTTTCCTTAAAATACATAATTCATCTCATAATAAATATGAAAGATATGTAAGTTTAGTTGTACCTTTCAAAAGGATACATCCACCTATATCGCATGTGTCCTCCCATCGCTTCATAAGGAAGATGTACCGAAGGTGTTCCATGACATTGAAGAAGGCAGGGAAATATCATTTCCAACTTACATAGAATTTCCGATGTTTCTCTCTAACCGGATCATGTCACTCACCTTTACATTAGAAGCACATAAATCTCTAAAGAACTGGTGAGTTCACCAATAGCTTCCAAACTTTTGAGGAAGTAGCTCCTTGGTTGCAATTGGTAACAACCTCTCCATGAAAACATGACAATCATGGCTCTTCAATCCTGCAACTTTGAATTTTGGGATCGACACATCTACTCAGTTGCTCGCATAGCCATCAGGGAGTTTGAGGCCTTTCAACCACTCACACAAGGCCTTAACCTCTTCTTTACCCATTTGATAGGGAGCGTTCGGCATAGTTTCGGTGCTAGTCCCATCTTGATGATGAGTTTTTTGAATGTTTAGCCGACGGCGCTTGCAATGGGTGGCTTGGTCCCTACGCGAGTTCTTATCATCCTTGGTCTTGCCTTTGACACTCATGATGGTATTCAACACTTGATCAAATACATTCTTCTCAACATGCATGACATCCAAGTTGTGTCGGATTTTAAGATCTTTCCAATACGGCAACTCCCAAAATATGCTTCTCTTGTTCCAATTGTGAGACTCTAAATAACCATCAACACGGTTATGTTGTTCCGTGGAGCTCGGGAAATTACATACACGATCCCAAATTTGTTCCCCACTCAATCGAGGGGGTGGAGGTGAATTTTCTTCCTTATTCTTTGAGAAAGCGCTCTTATTTTTTCGAAATGGATGGTTCTCTAGGAGAAATTGTCTGTGACAATCGAACCAAGAATGTTTCCTACCATGTTGTAGCCATCTAGCCTTTGTGTTCTCCATACAGTAGGGACAAGACATTTTCCCTGATGTGGTCCAACCAGAGAGCATTCCATATGCCGGAAAATCGCTTATGGTCCACAACACGGATGCCTTCATTTTAAAATTTTGCTTCTTGGAGACATCATATGTGTCAATCCCAACCTCCCATAAATGTTTCAACTCATCGATTAACGGTTGCAAGTAGACATCAAGATTGCCCTTTGGACTTTTCGGCCCAGGAATTAACAGAGTCAGAAATAAGTACTGTTTCTTCATGCACAACCAAGGCGGCAAATTATATGGAGTTGCAATCACCGGCCAACATGAATACGTCTGACCGAAACTGTCGAAAGGTGCAAAACCATCTGTGCATAGCCCCAACCGCACGTTTCGGGGTTCGGACGCAAATTCCTTATGAAGGGCATCAAAATGCTTCCACGCTTCACTGTCACACGGATGAACCATAGTTCCATCTTCACGTGCATTCGTTGAGTGCCAACTCATGTGCTCCGCAGATGTCTTAGTTGCATATAATCTTTGCAACCTCGGCCTAATTGGGAAGTAAATCAGTTGCTTGTGTGCAATGCGTTTCCCACGCAGCGTCGTTTTAGCATATCTATCGGCTCCGCATTGGTCACACTTATCTAAGTCGGCTTTCTCCTTCCAAAACAACACGCACCCATTGGGACACGCGTCGATTCTCTCATGTGGAAGTTCTAAAGCACCAAGAAATTTCTTCGCTTGATAGTAGGTGTCTGTCATCTCATTGCCAGAGGGACATACGTCTTTCATCAACGCTAACAGATTGTCCACGGCTTTATTTGGGAGATTTTACTCACATTTTATGTTAATCATCCGTGCGACAATCGACAACAAAGACGTGTCGCTACCTTCATACAGAGGCTTTTTGGAGGCATCGAGCATTTCTAAGAACTTCTTAGTCCCTTCCTCTGGCTCATATTCCCTCGTATCATCCCCGCAACTCAAAGGCATATGGCCTATGGCATCGGTGATCATTTCTTGCATAGTGTTGACACCTCCAGTACTAGAAGACCCATCAACCACAGTGTTAAGAGTTTGACCACTACCCTCGAGAGTGGCAAAACTCTCCCCGTGACTTATCCAAACATGATAATTTGGCCGAAAACCGTGTTTGTACAAATGTAGCTTCACAATATCCTCGTCAATGTACTTCAAGTTTTTACATTTGCTACAAGGACACCTAAGTTTACCCAAGCTACTCCATTGTTTTACAACAGGTATAAATTCTTCATTCACCCTACGTACGAATTCCACACTAAGATATTCACCATCATGTCTTTCATACATCCATTTTCTACTACTCTCCATTATGTATTTAGCTGCATACAATGTATACATTATTGTAAGGGATTAAGTTACAATTAATTAAAGCAAATACATAATTTCCATGAATATAGTCTTTTTGTCATCTACAACTAAGTTATGTCACCAGTCAAGAGGATCCTGCTATTATACAAGTAGAGTATGTTTGTTCCTGTTAATATATGATTGAAAATGACTTTCATGAGTCGTATCCACTCTCCTTTATTTGTCTGGTTCACCAAAAAGTAGTGCAATCTCAGCAGTGAAATTGCGCGAGGTCTATAGTGCTTTGGGAGTTAGAAGCGTATCAGATTCAATACAATGCAGTGTTTCTATTGTGCAGCCTGGTGGGCATCAAGACAAGGTGGGAATGAGAGAGAAGCATATAGTAAGGGGTTTAATAGAAATCGTGTTGGGCTTTCTTGCATGTAAGATTCATATATCCTTCAAAGCATCGTGTCTTACTTTGATGGACCTACGAATCTTACATGCAAGAAAGCCTAAGACGATTTTTATTAGACCCCTTACTATAAGCTTTTCTCTCATTCCCACCTTGTCTTGATGCCCACCAGGCTGCACAATAGAAACAATGCATTGTATTGAATCTGATACGCTTCTAACTCCCAAAGCACTATAGACCTCGCGCAATTTCACCGAGATCACATACCTTGGTGAACAAGACAAATAAAGGAGAGTCGATACGACTCGTGATAATCTTTTTCAAACATAGATTTTCAGGTCGCAAACACACTCTACTTGTACACTAACAGGATCCAAACACACTCTACTTGTACACTAAGTTACTAAATGGATGTGACATAATTAATAATAATTAATGTCTGCATTTGGAGTTATGAGTAATTAAGTTAGAAATTAGGTTAGATCAGCAACAAGTTTACGCTACCAACTTCGTTGGATAACTTAATCAAAGGCAAGTCTCTAAATGCCAATTCAACCTTGGTGTGATGAACAAGTTGTCGGAGCTATATGTACGGGTAATTAACTGGTTGTGACGTAGCAAATGTCGATCGTTTTACATTTAGCATCCCAACCAACTTTCTAAATAACACTAAATAAATGAAGATTGAGTTCTTTGGTGTTCATTTTAAAACTGGTTGGGATGCTAAAAATAACAATCGACATTTGCTACATCACAAGTTGATCACCCATACATATAACTCCGACAACTTGTTCATCACAACAAGGTTGAATTGGCATTTAGAGATTTGCATTTGATTAAGTTATCCAACGAGTTGGCAAATCGTAAATTCATTCCTAATCAAACATAATAACTAACTCACTTACTAATAACTACCAAAATCATCCACAACTAAAACTAAGCTACTTAAATAGTTGTTGAGTACTTACGTAGCAACTTGTTGTTGATTACGTAAATGGACGTGCCATAATTATTTACAATTTATGTCTTCATTTGGAATTATAAGTAATTAAGTTAGCAATTAGGTTGGGTTAGCAAAAAATTTACCCTACCAACTTAATAGGCTAACTTAATTAAGTTAAGCAATGAAGTTGGCAGTCGTGTAAATTTGTTCCAAACTAACCATAATAACTAACTCACTTATTAATAACTACCAAAACCATTCATACTCAACCTTAACTTATAACCTATAAAACTAACCCACTTCATTTAACAAAATATTAAATTAAACTTAACTCAAATTTATAACTAAATTAATTTAATTTAATTAACCAAACATATACAATCAATTAAACATCCTATAATTAATTAAACTAATTATTCATAACCTTGTAAACCCTAAACATCAATATTCTAACTTTAGTTTCAAGCCATAACAACATAATAAACTATAAGCATTCATAATAAACCCTTTCAAGCCCTAACAAACAACAATATTCTAACATTAATTTCAAGTCCTAACAACATAATACAATAATAAATTATAAGTATTCATAATAAACCCTAAAAATTTACATTCAAAACATACATTATTCTAAATTTGAATTTGAAATCATAACCAAACTAAAATTACTCAAGGAAATTACTCAAATTCACTCTAAAAATTTACATTCAAAACACAATTCTAAATCCAATTTCAAACCCTAATCTTGATTAACACTAAACACTACCTTAAATTTGAATATCTAACCATGACCACACTAAAATTACTCAAATAAATTACTCTAATACAACAATATATATGAATTTTAAAATTAAACATCAACAATTTAACATCATATACTCTCACTTTACTAACCAACAATAATCTAACTTTAATTTCAAACTCTAACATCCTAACACTATAATAAACTCCAAACATTCATAATTCACCCTAAAAATTTACATTCAAAACACAATTCTAAATTGAATTTCAAACCCTAAACTTGACTAACACTAAACACTACCATAAATTTAAATTTCAAACAATAACCACACTAAAATTACTCAACTAAATTACTCATATACAACGATATATATGAATTTTACAATTGAAAATCAACAATTTAACTACAAAAATTAATTAGGGGACTCACATTGGTGGTTGCCGGAGATGTTGGCGTCGGTGGTTGCCGGAACTGTGCGCACGACGGTCGTCGGTGGTAGCAGCGTCGGCCGGCGTTGACGGTGGTGGCCGGAGTGAAGGTGGTTGGGGCGGTGGCTGGGGTCGTGGTGGTCGCAGTGAGAGGAACGACGAGATAGAGGGAGAGAGTACAGCAGCGTCGAATGTTTGAGATTTTGCCCGTTGTCGCATTAAAGGGGCCAGCGACCGATAGCGTATCGGTCGCTGGCTCAGCGACCAATAGAAAGTCAAACGAAGTTAATGTTACCGTTGAAGAATTAAGTGAACCGCGCGACCGATATCCAGCGACCGATATGATATCGGTCGCTGGACTAGCGACCGATATAGATAGATTTGCGACCGATACCATATCGGTCGCTGATTAGCGACCGATACAGTATTGGTCGCTATGTATCGGTCGCCCGTGTCGATTAGAGCGACCGATACGTATCGGTCGCTTTGGGTCGGTCGCCGTAGACGTTTCATGTTGTAGTGCTTGTTTAAGAGTAGAAACACAACACAAACACCAAATATTTCTAAGACCACTGTAATATGGAGTCTTGCCATGACGAATTTCATATGGAGTTCTGTCATTTAAAACTAACGAAGGCATTCTATTGATTAAGAAAGTAGCAATAAAAAGACAATCTCCGCAAAACTTTGTAGGCAAACAAGATTGAAAAAGTAAACTGACTTCCAAGGTGCTTGTGTTTTCTTTCCACCACACCATTCAGCTGAGGTGTTTGAACACAATTGGTTTGATAAGCTATTCCATTCTCTGAGAAAAAAATTCTTAGTTGCATGATTCAGACTAAGCTCAAGTGCATTGTCTGATAAAATAACCTTCACATTACTGTCATATTGAGTTTTAACCATTTGAAAAAAAAAAGACTTGATCAATGACAATGACTCATCTTTAGCAACCATTAAATGAGTCCAAGTGACTCTCGAAAAATCATCAACTATGGTTAAGAAATATTTATGTCTAGTATATGTTTTAACAAAATATGGCGCACATACACCAATATGAATCAAATCAAATGGTTGTTTTGAATATATAACACTTGAACGAAATGGGAGCCTATGTTGTTTTGCCTTGAGACAAACATGACACAAATTTATAACACAAGAATGTTTGCTAAAATGAGAACAAGAAATCATAGGTAATGTCTTTAATTTCCTAAAAGAAATATGTCCCAATCTTTTATGCCACAAAGCACAAGATTTACAATTCTTAGTATAAGGAGATTTAACAAGAAAACTTGAACAAGAATATGAATGATGGAGACCATCCTGAAGAACAGCTTGCAGCAGCAGCTTCATCAGCAAAGGAGGCATCTATAGGAGCTTCACCAGCATTTTCAGCAGCAGCACTAGCAGGAGACCATGATGATTTACCAAACTCAGCAGCTAAGGAAGCATCTCCAGTAGAAACAGCAGGCTTCCTAATCCCAGCAGAAACAACAGATCATGCAGCATGTCACTCAGCAGTTCAGCTACCCAGCTGAAGGTTCACAGCTTCAGCAGCAACCACCAACCCATCAACAGCATCCATCCAAGTTTGTTACACACTCGTGAAGCAAGTCTTGGCACCTTCAGCTATTCAGCCCAACAGCTTTGGTCATTCAGACCAAATCCAGTTCCCAGTAACAACAGTCCAAAGAACATACTTTCTCAATGTCATATCTATTGATTGAGGAGGAATCAGCCAAGGTTCCCTAGGAGTTTTTTGTTCTATGTCATGCCATTTTCAAGTCCAAGGCAAGTCCCAACATGTTCGAGCATGGCATCAGCTAGTTTCAAGTGCCAGAACAAGCAATCCCAGCAGGATTGTTTGTTATCTGCTTTTCCAGAACCTCTGTTCTGAGGCTAAGTGTTTTGCTATCTATCCATAGGGGTTGTTTTGGTCTTTCCAACTCACTCTTAACCTGTTGAGATTACTTCGAGGTTAGTGATTGCGCGTGAACTACCTCAGTAACTAAATATTTACCCCCTTATGCAGGAAAGCTTGTGATTGGTTCATTTTGCCACTCTTTTGGCATTTGGTCCAATCAGAGTTTAGCTTGCATTTTCCTTTTATTTTCTGGCAAAATGTAATCTGGATCATATTAGTTAGCTTAGGATGTAATCATATGTATTTATTTTAAGTATTGTAAGTTAGTTAAGTCAGGGAGATTAGGCAGATTAGCTTATGTTAAGCAGCTGCTAATCAAACTGCTTGTAGCCTTTATATTATGAGTTTCTAAGCAATGAAAGATCATCATTGTTTGTTCAATAGTATTCTCGGGTGTCTTAGAACCTCTGTATGTTTGTGAGTAACAGATAACTCTCAAACCCTTGGTTAAATCAGCTACTGTCACCGGATTTTGGCAAGAATCCAGCAAGTGTTAGCTGTGCTTGTTCATCCATGCTCTGGTGTGTCTGTAGGATTGTGGTGTGTTTGTATCAACTGTAAGCAAGCCTATCTTTTATTTTCCTCATTGGGTTGTCATCTATTCCAGCCAATTGTTTCCAATTAGCTGTTGTTATTTCAATCATTCAGTTGTGTGTGTATGACTGTATGATGCATTCTAGTTCAATACTATGATCTTTGTGAACTAGAATACATCAATGAATTACAAGAAATTTGTTTATCACAAGAAGAATTGATGTCAGCAGTTTCAATGCCACTGCTGTCTATTTTATCCACTCCAAGATTGCTTATCATTTGTTCATCAACAACATAAAGTCCTTTTGAAGTTTTACAAAATACTAATGGCCTCTTCAGAGAAGGGCCCTACAATATGCAATTATTAGAGTAAAAATTACATGACATTTGAGTTGCTGACTTAACCTTTTCACAGACAACAAATTAAAACTAAAGATAGGAACATACAAAACATGATGCAAGGTCAGCTGAGAACCTAACTTCAAATCACCATATTCAGTTACTTTTAATTTTTCACCATTAGGAATCACAATAGAAACAGGTTCCAATATGGTCTTCATATTACACAATTGACTTTTATTAAATATCATATAATCGGTAGCTCCTGAATCAATAATCCAAGTCTTGGTTTCTACCTTAGGAACCATACAAATAGATTTTGACTGTAGAGGAATACCGGCCATGTATGATGTCCTTAACTCGGAATGATCTTGTAGGCTATTATGATCTTTTGCTATGCTTTGTATGTTAGCCAAGAAATTGATCATTTGCTGAGATTGTTCTTGCGTTAAACCAGGTAAAGTAAATCCAGGAGTATTGGAGACACTATGAGATGTTTGGCTCTGTGCAAAATTGACATCATCCTCCTCAACCTAGACAATGTTAGCATACTTTCCATTATTTTTATATCTGTTTCTGTTGGCACCATTGTTACCTCCCCTTTTATCACCTTTTTTAGGAAAACCATGTAGCTTATAACATCTATCGACCGTATGCCCAAGCCTCTTACAATGAGTGCAAAACAAAGATGTCTTTCCCTCTCCTTTCTTTTGGTAATTTTGAGAATTAGAAGAAGTATATAAAGAAGCACTTTCTATAAGAAAGTTAGTAGCATGCTTCACTTGCCTTTGGTGCTCTTCTTGCAATAGCATAACATAAACTTGACCCAAAGAACGAAAAGGAGGCATGATCAAAATATTACCTCGAATTGCAATATAACTATCATTGAGCCCCATGAGAAATTGTATGACTTTCTGTTCTTCAAAATACCTTTGTAAAGCCAAATTGATATTCTCTTCATATGAACATTTGCAACAAGCAAAATGTGGATACCCTGCTACCATAGAAATCTCATCCCAGATTTTCTTTGATTTGTTGAAATACTTTACGTACAATATCAAGGTCGCATTGAGCAAAAGCACTAACATCTTGTTAAACTTGAAACCATTTGGCCTTGTTTGGTTGACCGTACCTTTCCAAAAGCTCTTTTCATAGCACAGTTGAAGTTTCACAATAAAGAACACTCTATTTGATGTTCTTATGAAGAGAATTTAATAACCAAGATATTACCATATGGTTGCATCTTCTCTAGTAAGGGAAAAGAGCAGACTCTACATCAGGTTTTTCGTAAGATCCATCAACGAAAACCAACTTGTTCTTGGCTGAAAGAGAGATAGTAGCTGATCTTTTCCAGCTGTCAAAGTCACTGCCATTAAAAGGCTCGACAACAAGGGTCTGACCAGAATGGTCAGAAGTAAGGATGAATGAACAATGTCTCAGACTGATCCAAAATCACGACTCTGGGATTGTTTGCAGCAGCGGCCATGAATCCACAAAAGAGAAGTGAAGAAGAAACATGATGGCTGGATTATGATTTCCAGACCTGTTCTGATACCATGTAATTGTTGGTACAAGAGACAGAGAAAGAAGAACTGACAATAGAGAAAGAGTAGAAGAAATGCAATGTGTATATTCTTAATTGAATGAATGAATTGATACAGAGGCATAAGCCTTGTATTTGTACAAACAGAGAAGGAAAGAACTGTTAAAGAAACTAAAGAATTCAGCTAAGAATCCAGCTAAAAAAACTTAACAAACTCTAATGGTGCGTTTGGTTCTTTACTAACACGAGAAACTTTGCATCGGGAAAGTTTTTCCTAGAAAAATTTTCTTTGAAAAAGAATAATTAACAGTGTTTGGTTTACATTTTAAAAAATGAGAAAGTTTGTAGGAAAACTCATTTGAAATGTCCAAAATACCCAACATATATTAATTTACAAAATAGATTTTAGGGGCATTTTCGAAAATAAAGTTATTAAAACCTTCCATTTCCCGGGGAAAAAACTTTCCCAAGCCCCCCAAAGCCCCCATGTGAAAACTTTTTAAGGTTTAACTAACATATAATCCCAATACAATCGGATCGTACAAACACTTGTATCATGAATTGAAAAATTGAACATACTTCCAGAACACCTTGCATTTGTGCTCCCATGCCATGTTTGCGTAATTATACAGGTTTTCCATAGCTTTACTATCTTTAATTGGCTTCCATTTATTTTTTCCATTAATTAGGGGGATTTTTATATTTATCACCTCAGTTTTTTTTACGTTAGTATTTGACATTAGCTTTTCAGTTGATTCTTTAATTATTTTGTGTATGTAATGATAAATAGCTCATGACATATGAGCATACTTGTATTATTTGATGAGTTTACAGACTCTTTTTTTTACGTTCGCACATTTGTTAATTTTATGAGCGTATGTGCGTTATTTTATGTACACATACATATAATTTTTATGAGCACACATGTATAAGTTTATGAGCATGTATAAATGATTTTATGAGCACATATGTACAAATTTATGTGCATAATTTTTATTGTTTGATCATAAATATATTTGTAATTTAAGTTCATAAATTTTACGCGAGCATATATTTAGAGTGTGTTTGGTAGAAGATTCCAATTTTCTAGTGTTTAGTACAAAATATTTTGGAATAACAATTTCCAAAGATAATTATTTTCCTCCAGAAAAAGAAAATTATTGCCTTTGTTCAATGGAGGAAAAATATTTTTCACATTTGGTTGTTCGATTATATTTTCAAATAAACTTTACAATATGATTAGGCATGTTATAAAAGTATAAATAAGAACTTTTATCACCAAATTTTTGTTATTTTACAATATATATGGTGACTGTTGATATTTTTCGCTTCTAAATGTAACAAACATTTACGGACAAAATTGAACTCCTATGGATTGGCATGAAGCCTTGTAATACGATAGAATATTAAAAATAAAAACTCAAATATGGAATTATACTCGAGCTCCAGATACTTTTATCTAATAACATATCTTGCTACATATACCAACATTTTTGGTCTCTAAAACTAAATGAAACTTTAATGAGAAATTTAATTCAGCAGTTTTAATCGACACTTTCGAATATAATATGATAGGATGAACTATAAATAAACTCAAATGTGAATTTTTAGCTCCAAAT
Organism: Portulaca oleracea; assembly: GCA_029582165.1. Classification (NCBI taxonomy): domain Eukaryota; kingdom Viridiplantae; phylum Streptophyta; class Magnoliopsida; order Caryophyllales; family Portulacaceae; genus Portulaca; species Portulaca oleracea. The sequence goes on along the minus strand of CM055869.1, from coordinate 30,866,255 downwards.
ATTTTCATTTACAACACATAGTACACTAAGGTAGATTAAAATAAGCTTAACAGTACAATAGGTTAGATTGAAACTCCCAATATTGTCATTTATGTCGACGTTTTTTCTACTACTAAATATGATTGAAACTTAAGAGTAAAACTCAATTTCAGCGTTTTAAATCGAAATTTTATACAATAAGGTATATTAAATTAAGCTCAATATGAATTTTAAGCTATAAATATTTTCACTCCTAACATATATAACCCCTTGTGCTAACTAAAACTGAAACTCAAAAGTGAAATTCAATTTCAACAGTTTGAATCAAAACTTCACAAAATGACATGATCGATTAAAAAGTTCAAATATGAATTTTAAGCTTCAAATTCATTCATTTGATAACATATATCCACTACTAAAAATTGTATTGTTTAGCGTGTGAAAAATGGTGTGAGTTAAAATATCTCACGCAAATATATATATAAATCGACTTAAGAAAAAAGGAAAAATGAATTTTCAGTAAAAACTGGCGTAAATTAAGGAATAACTCATGCCAATTTGTTTATTATATCTCCTCAACCACAGCAGAGAATTAAATCTCCTTCTCATCTGAAAGGTGGCGTAAGTTAAGGGGTAACTCACACAACTTTTCTTAAAAAAACAGTATTTTTTAATAATTGAATACAGTTGGCGTTAGTTAATGCTGTAAACTCATGCCACTTTCCAAGAGGCGTGAGTTTACAGCATTAACTCACGCCAACTGTATTCAATTCAAGTCTTGATATCTGCGGCAAAATCGCTAAACAAATGGCCTGAGTTTATTGGCATAAACTCATGCTAGTTGGTGTGAAATTTTGATTCTGACGCCAACTGGGGTGAGTTTATGTCAATAACTCACACCACTTGTTTAAAGATTGGAAAAAATAATGCTGAGAAGTGGCTGCCCCTAATGTTATTATTGGCGTTAGTTTTTGATATCTCACGCCAACTGGCGTGAGATTGTTGAATATCACGCCAGTAGGCGTGATAAAAAAAAAAAAACTCACGGCAATTTGTAGTTCATTATATATTCCGGACGCACAGTTTCCCTCCCATTTTTTTCCTCCTATTTTTTTTCATAATCTTCTCCCCACATTTTCCCTCAACAATTTCCCTCTCTAATTCAAAATTCCCTCCATTAACATTGAAGATGAAGATGAAGATTGAAGATTGAAGATTGAAGATTGAAGATAAAGATTGTATATAAAAGCTAGCTATTTTAGGATCTTATTACGAAAATTAACATGAAAGTTGTATTATATATTTTAAATTTTTAGAGCTTTAATAATATATATTTATTGTGTACATTAATTATTTAATTTTATTATTTTAGTGTTTGATTTTATTCCACTTATTTGTATATATATGATTATGTATGGTTTATATAGTTCATATGTAAATAAAAACATTATCTGAATTTTTTTCAAAAATATATACATCCAAAAATTTTATTAAGAAACTAATTTTGTTATAATTAAAAAAAAACGGAATCGCTCGATCTTAATTAAATCACACAATATATATTGTGTGATTTAATTAAAATTGAGCAATTCCAGTTTTTTTATAAAAAAAATTGACACTTACAAGTGGCGTGAATTTTAAGGTGTAACTCACGCCAACTGAGATAATATTTACGATTCCAGCAAGTTTTGGGACGTATGTGGGATTTGTGAAAAAGCGTGAGATATTGGTGTGAATTTGGTTCTCATGCCAATTTATTTGGCATGAGAACCAAACTCACGACAAATATCTCATGTTTTTTTTCTTATTTGGGTAATAGCTTTTGGCATGAGTTTTTTTTTTTTTTTTGCTCATGCAACCTAACTGTTGGCGTGAGTTTACGCCCGCCCTACTCGCTTATCCCTCACGCCAACGCCTTCATTTCTACTAGTGATCACTGCTTATGTGAACATTTTTCGTCGCTAAAATTAATTAAACTTAATAATAAAATTCAATTTCAGCCATTTGGATGGTAACTTTATAGTACGATGGGATAGATTACAAAAATTTAAATATGAATTTCAAACTTCAAATTATTTCATTAATAATATATATGTGTGACACATACATCATCATTTTCCATAACGATTTCTCCTCCTACAAAACAAGGAAAATTTGAAACGCAAAACTATTTTTCCTGGAAAATCATTTCTATTGTAAAACAATTTTCTTGGAAATAGTTTTCTTTCTAACCAAACACACCCTTATAATTTTGTGACAAAGTTTGCAACTTTCATTTTATGAGCATGAGTACATTTGTTAACTTTATGAGTGCTAAAGTAAAGTTGTATGAGTAACGACTTTGAACGTACACATATTTGTAATTTGAGTTCATAAATTATATATGAGCATGCATGTATAATCCTATAAGTTTACAATTCACAACTTATGAGTATGTGTTAGGAATGAAATTCGAATATGAAGAATCTTGTTAGGGATTAGATCCATATTGAATCGGATCTAGTATTATAGTGGAAGCAAACAAGATAATTAATTTAGGGATGTAGGTATCAAGTTTTTGGCGCCGTTGTAGTGGACTTTGTCCCTAGCCGCCACCGAACGAATATCCTTAGATTGACTAAATCATTTTCTTTTTCTTTTTCCTGTTTGATCTTCCTTGGTTATTCTTGTTTTTGTCTCTTGCAAGGTTTTCATTCGGTGTATGCAAAAGGCACCGCTATTCGAGTTCGATCCGGAGATAGAAAGAACCTTCCGTTCAAGGCGGAAGCGGCAGCGAATAGAAGGAGGCAAGAAGGAGGCAAGAACAAGCCAAGGAAAAACCGAAGATGGCCCAACCAAGACGTACTTTTGGGCAATGCGTGACTCCCCCAATCGCAGATCAGCGCACTACCATCAACGCACCGGGAGTGGACGCGCACGACTTCAAGTTGAAGAGTTCCCTCATCAACTTGGTGAAGGACTCACCTTTCCATGGCCTTTCCAATGAAGACCCCAACCGACATCTCTGCATCTTTCGGCAAGCTTGTGAGACATTCAAGGCAAATGGTGCAACGGAGGACGCTATCAAGCTTCGACTCTTTTCTTTTTCACTAGAAGGGAAGGCGCGGGAATGGTTGGGTTCACTACCGGCGACCACCAACATCACGACCTTTGATCAACTTGCCAATGCATTTGTGGGGAAATATTTTCCGCCTAGCAAGTTGACAAGCTTGAGAAACTAGATTTCCACATTCGTTCAAGACCCGGGAGAGAGCCTCTACGATGCATGGGAGATGTTCAAGGACCTCTTGAGGCAATGCCCCCAACATGGTTTCGAGCCTTGGGTGTCGATTCTAGCGTTCAACAACGGAGTGCAATTTGAGGGCCAATAGCTTGGTAGCGGCGGGAGGCGACATCATGAGCAAGACCATGGAAGAGCTTCATGAACTCATCTAGAAAATGTCCATGAATAGCTACCAATGGTCTAAGCCTCGTTCCACACGAACGGGAGGTAAGTATGAGGTAGATGTTATCACTCTTTTATCCGCAAAATTGGTTGCTATTACTAAAAAGATGGACAAAATGAATGTGAATGCTACCCCTCCCCCTCAACCTCAATGTGCATCATATCATTCTTTTGAGCATGCAACGTTATATTGTCCTAGTGGCATAAAAAATTGAGACCCGACCCAACAAGCCAACTATGTTGGTAATCCTAACCAAAGGTCTTCCTTTGATTTGTCCTCTAATGTATACCACCCCGATTTGAGATTGCACCCTAGCTTCTCTTATCGGAACAATAACCACCAAGGAGAACAGGCCCAAGCCCCCGGTTTCCAAAGACCTACCCAAGCACAATCTCAATCCCAAGACCAAAAGAACGTAGAGGCCTTGTTAGCAACTCTCATTCAAGCCCAATAAAGGCAAGAAGAGGTTATAAAAGCTTTGGCCACTAGAGTAGACTTGTTGACTACCCATAACCATATGCTTGAAACCCAAATTACCAACCAAGCTAGTACTACGACCCCCGCTTCGGGATCACTTTCCGGACAGCCCGTCCTTAACCCTAATGCCCAGTGTAATGCCGTTATTTTGAGGAGTGGGACACAATATGACGGACCTAGCATGCCAAATGCTAAGCATGGGGGGGTTGTGGTTGAGAGTGAGGTTGAGAAGCCTAATGAGAAGGTTGATGGGATTGAGAAAGAGGAAGACCTTGAGAGTGAGCCTTCAAAGGAGAACACCGAAGCCCGACCTTCATCTCCACCTAGAGTTTACAAACCACCGCTACCCTTTCCTCAACAGTATGTTAAGGCTAAATTAGATGTAAAATTCGGTCAGTTCTTTAATATGTTAAAGCAATTGAGTGTGAATGTGTCGTTTTTGGATGCTTTATCTCAAATGCCTTTGTATGCAAAGTTTTAATTTGAAAGAAATCCTCTCTAAAAAGAGGAAAGTTGATGAAATTGAGGAAGTTGCATTGACTGAAGAGTGTAGTTCCATAGTTCTTAACAAGCTTACTCCTAAGCTTAAGGACCCGGGGAGTTTCAATATTCCATATGGCCTAGGTAGTTTAACCATTGATCGTGCTTTGTGTGATGTGGGTTCTAGTTGTAAGCTTAATGCCCTATTCTTTATATGAACGGTTGAACCTAGGAGAGTTGAGACCAACTACCATGTCATTGCAAATGGCGGATCGTTCCATCAAGTACCCTAAGGGTATTTTGGAGGACTTTCCCCTTAAGGTGGGTGATTGCTATGTGCCAATTGACTTTGTCATTCTTGATATGCCCAAGGACTCCTGTACCCAAATCATTTTGGGGAGACCTTTCCTTGCAATCGTAGGGTGTGTCTTTGATGTGCAATGTGGGAAGATGAAGTTTAGGATAGGGGAGCATGAACTTGAGTTTGATTTATTCCGTGATGTTTTGCCACGTAAAGTTTCCCCTTGTTTTGGTGTTGATGTGCTGTGTGAGAGAGATGAGCATGATGATGGTGTGGTTTGTGAAAGAATGAGGATTGTGTGTGTGTTGAGAAGAGTGAAAAACTTGAAAAATCTCATGTAAATTATGTTAAAAATCCTTGTAGTTTGATTATTGATAAAGGCCATGAACTTGGCGATGTAAAGGTGGGAATAAAAGAAAATTTGTCCCCACCTAACATCAAGAACGTGCCTTACACTTTTAACAAGGATGCTTTCGATGAGTTATTCAGGTTTGAAGATGGGATCCCTCCATTTTTGAAGGAGGTGATGAGTTTGACCCAAGCTTTAGGGTCCACTTGAAGATGTTGAGAGGTACTTTGCAATATGGAACTCCAAAAGCCGTTGGTGATGGAGTCATGGATTTTTCGTCGGGTTGAGAGGTACCTAGTCTAGCTTAGGACATTAAACAAGCGTTTCTTGGGAGGCAACCCAAACTTTTTCATATTTATTATTTTTTTAAGGATTTTTCTTTGATATATTTTGAATTTTCTAAGGGTTAATAGAAATTTTCTCCTTTTTATTTTCTTTTTCTAGAATTTTCTAGGGTTTTAATTTTATTTTTCTTTAATTTTGAGGTATTAGTTTTAGAAAGAAAAAAACAAGAAAAAAAGGGAGTTAGCTTGAAAAGAAAAACAAGGAGAGAAAAGAGAGTTTGAATAAAAATGAGAGAAAAGGAAATAAAAGTGAGTGAGAGGAGAAGAGAAGAGAAGAGAAAAACAAAAAAAAAAAAAAAGAAAGAAGAGGCGCTGAGACTCGAACCAAGGACCAAGAGGCGCGAAGTAGGGGCAACACGAATCGTGTCAACCCTGACACGACCCGTGTCACCTTCCAGAGAGCAAGAGTTCATGAACACAGTCCAACACGGGCTTTGTTAACCTAACACGACTCGTGTTGGACACCGCGTCCAGGTAACACAGGTATTCAACCCGTTTTCTCGACCTTTCCTTTTATTTTTACATAATCGTCTATTTTCTCTTCTTTTCCTCACCCATGCTAGCCCTGTTGTCCCTTCATGCTAGTATATTTTTTTCTTATGCATTGAGAACAATGCTTTGTCCAAGCATGGGGGGAGTAATTTGAAAATAAATTTTGAGTCCTCATCTTTGTGTATACGATTTTATTTTTGTTTTTCTTTAATTTTTGGTTTTTTTTTGTTTTCTTTTAGTTTGTTAGTTTCTGTTTTAGTTCTTGTTTTAGTTAGTTGCATCCACGTAGAATTGCATTAGTTAGATACATATTAGATTTTATTTCTTTCTTTTTCTTTAATTTTTAGTTTCTTCTTTTCTAGTTTTTCATTTGATTTTCGTTTTTAGTTTTTGAAAAAAAACCAAAAAAAATAGAAAATTTAGAAAATTAAAAACTTGTTTAAGAAAATGGAAAGAAAAAATTAGGTTAGATTTAGTGAATAAAAATTCTCCGGTGATGAATTAAAGCTAGATAAGCTTTCTTTTGATTTGATTTAGTCTTGTATAGCCCTTTTGTGAATTAAAGTTTTGAAAAGAGTTGTGAAAACATAGAGAGTTTAGAATTATACTTTGATAGAGAAGATTGATGCCCTTATGATCTTTTGGTGTGAGTTTGACATGTGCACATACTTGAGCTAGGTTTATTTGAGAGCTTTAACTCGTGAGACCACATAAGCCTTAAATGACTAATCATTTTTATTAGTCTCATGTTTTCCATGTGTGACTCATCCTTAGTTTTCATTCTCTAGAACTTGTGATGCATCTCTTTGAAACTGCATTTTTGCTTGTGCATTGATAATATGATAGAGGCATTCTTTTGCATATATTTTAGCTACATAGCCAAATAGACACCCTTTTACATGTGAATATCCGCTTTTAACCCTTTTTTTAGCCTTTAATCACTTTTTCTTTTGATTACCTTTATCTTAAGTCATGGCCAAATATTGAATTTTCTACCCTTGAGCCTAATTAGCTTGGAGTGTTAGAGTGTGAAGAGTTGGGTTGATTGTGGTGTTTTTGTGGGCTGGTTTTGTTGGGGATGTTGTGTGAAGATGAATATCATGAGATTTTTTTCCCATTGTAGCATGATATGGGTTGAGTTAGAAATTTTCCTTATTAGTGTGTATATATATCCTTTAGTTTTAGTTGAAAAAAAGCAAAAAGAAAAAAAATCAGAAAAATGAAAAACAATGAAAAAAAAAAGTGTTTAGTAGTTTGAAAGTTTATTTTTCTTTGAGTTGAGGCAATTTCTACTTGAATATGGGATTTGTTGTTGTAAATATAAGGTGTGAGGGTTTTTATTGTGCAATTTGGTGAGGTTTATACTCCAAGTCTTGTCCTTTAGCTTCACTTCCCCAAATATATTTCCACTTCTTACCCTTAACCTTAGCCCCATTACAACCCATTCGAAAGTCCTCTTGATTATCATTGTAAATTGCATTTTAGCGGTAGAGAATTGAGATTATTTGCATGCTTATGGTGGAATGTTACTTTGTGATTGAGTGTTGAGCGTACCTTCATTGATTTATTCATTTTTCAAACACATGAGAGGAGTGTTTCCACATTCCCTAAAGTGAGGTTGCTCTCAAATTTCCTAGTTTCATCCATTATAGTGTGCTTGCTTGTTTCTTATGAGATTAGGAGGGTGATTAGTTTGATCTTGATAGGTATAGTTTTTGAAATTCTTTTTATGGTTTCATTTTCTCTTGTATATAAACTTTCGTTCATACTTGGGCTATGCTTGATTAAGTTGAATTAATTGAAAGTCTTATCGATGTATCCTGAGGAGATCGTAAATAAATTTTTCAGTTTCATTTTGAACTTTTTCTTTTGTCTTGAGTCATTTTGTCATGTTTATTTTCTACTTTCGTTCTTTTCTTTATTTTCCGTTTTATTTGAGAGTTTAGCCTTGCTTAGGGACAAGCAATGTGTAAGCATGGGGGGATTTGATAACTGTATTTTATATATATGTGATCTTGGATTATTTAGAGTTAATCAAAGTGATTATCGATATGATTTGATTATTTTATACTCGAATTCTCTATTTTATGCTTGGTTGGAGTTTGGTATAATTATATAGGAAATTGGACTAGTATTGATCAAATCAAGCTCAAATACAAGCAAAGGAGTCCAAGTGGGTCACTAGCAAGAGATAAATCCACCCCAAGGCCCAAAACTCAGGCCCAAGTTATCATTGGATACCGTCAGGCATCAACACATGTCTCATTTTGAGCTACATGGACCGTTTTAGGGTCCAGAGAAGGTAGAATTTGACTCCAGTATGCAAAACAACCCGTGTTCAGTCAACATGACCCGTGTTGACTTCAACATGGTCCGTGTTGGCCTGGAATCACCCGTGTTGGCTCTGTTTAATGCAAAAATGTCGTTTCAATTGCCCTTAATTGCTATATAATTGTTGCTACGACTGTTTCCATGATGATTCACACCCATTCATCATCATCTTCATCTCTACATTCATTCATCCCTTCACTCATATTTCCATCCACATTCATGCTAGTGAAGATAAAGAGATTGATTGAGTTTTGGAAGATCGGTTCTCGAGAATTGGAGAGAAGTGGAGGAGCAAAAGTCCCCGAGGATCATCATTCAAGCAAGGATTGAATTACAACTAGGTTTATTCCTCTTTCTTATACATTTCATGTTTTCTAGTATAGATTTTGTTAAGTTTTGTGTTTTAAACATAAGTAGTGAGTAGTTCTCTTAGTTTGGGGGATAAACCCTTGTTAGTTTCTCTTATGGATTGAATTTTATTGGATTGAACAAGTTTGTTAATCTAGTTTGAATGCATTTTATATATCCTTTGATTATGTATGTCATTGCTTTTGCTTGATCACCATTAGCATAGAATTAGATTGTTGGAGGAAGTACCGAACGGAGAAATTCAATAATCGGAACCCTTGGGAGTAAACTAATTCTGAAGTGAACTAGACATAGAAGACTTTGTAATTAGGGGTCATTGGATAATTGGATCTTTAACTTAGATAAAATTGAAATAACCACGAAAGTAGGTGATTGATTTTCCTAAGCAATCCGTTTCATTGCCAAGAGCTCGCTACGGAAGAATTTATGCGATTATCGACCCTAAAATGTACCAAATTAGTGACTTACATGTTCATCCACTTGTTTGATTCATAGAGTTATTTAGGTTTTATCCCCTGAACGTCTTTTTCCTATTGATTTCATCTTGTGAATTGTGTGCATATTTGATTTATTTGACCTTTCATAGTGACTAGAAGTAGTTTTAGATTAGTCCAAACCAAAACCCGACTGGTTTAGCAATCACATAGGAAGCTAGTTTGGTGAGTAATCAAAGTCCCTGTGGGAATGACCTTGATATTTGCTACACGTACAATCGTGCACTTGTGGCGTATCAAATATCAAACCCATCTTCACTTGCTACGCGGAGAAATTGTGGATCATCATTATCGATGTGAATCCTAGCATCATATTGTTGAATGAACATCAGACGATGAGAATCCTTTCAAGTCTACCTATCCTTGATAGTTGGGATGCCTTTTTCCTACCAAAATTGACCTGATATTGTTTTTGTTTATAGAAGTCATAGCTTTTGTTTCCAATGTCCATGTTGCAATTTTATTAACACTGCTTCTTCTCGCTGGCTCTTGAGTTACAAATGGAAATAGACCAATTTTTCGAGAAAATGTTTCATTTCCATCTTTATCAAATCTAGGTCAGGAAACAACAAATAAGAATATAACCTTAACAATGAAGTTCTTACTCTTGCAAGTCTGGTATGGTTCTTCTTCACTGGGCATAAGGTAGTAACTCTGAGATGTTCTTTTCAAGTAGAACCACTTCTCATCGATGTAGACTAAATTGTACATCCCAAAAAAGGTCGGGTTGTGTAGTATGTTGCCAACATCTATCATGTTCAAACATAACCACATCCGGGACTGCTTATTTTCCTTCATGAGATGAGGCTTTACCGCATTGAAATGTCGCGTTATCAGTCCATAGTCCAGCAGTCGCCATGCCATTGATAAACTACATCCAAAAGTAGCAGCTAGTGCACGAAGGGTTTTCATTTTATGGAAAGGAATTTCATTAATCACATTAGCATCAACATGAAATTTCCTATGACCACAATTACTCTTCTTTCTATGATCACGTTACCGGTGTTCTTAGCCACTGCCTAAATACGCAGCAAAGTCTGGGTATAAGTTGAAAGTCGGGATGCGACCTCTCCAGTGACACTATTTCTCCTTGATTTTCTATTGTTGTTTGCCTTGAGTAGAGCTTCATATATATGTCTACGCTCATTGTTGGTCAAGGTTCTTAATCTTTGTCCTTGGCTTGACTACCTATCATTTTCATTATTTCCTGCTATGGAATTGCGACATTACAAAATTATGAAATCATCTAGTGTACATATCAAATTTATCCTATCTAAATGTCTAGTACTTAATGTTGGAGGAAAGGGAGTATAAGATATAGAAAACAATGAGACTCGCTTGGATATATCGCTAAGATTCGTGGATTGTACTCACTTTCCTTAAGAACTATTTACTATACCGTAAATGTTCAAAGGGATAAAGCTTAGCACTTATAACACTCAAGAATAATAGTTTCTCTCTTGAATCACTCAAGTATAGCTGGAGTGTAGACAAGAATGAGGTTGTGATTAACTTAGAATGGTATGTCTCAATTAGCTTGGAATGTCTCCTATTTATGGGAGACGTCCACCCTCTCATGATATCCTTTAGTCAAAGGATAATCAAGAGACTTAATGGAGAGATTATGGCCTTAATATGACCTTCACCAAGTTAAGTCATATAGCTGTTGGAATATCTTAATAATCGTGCTTAATAACAATATCAAATACTAATTACATAAAATCATATAGCCATTAGCATTAAAAACAATTATGGGTTCCAACACGGTCCGTGTTGGATCAACACAATCCGTGTTGGGTGCAACACGACCCGTGTTGAGCCCAGGATAGTTTTCTTTGCTCTCTGGAGACCAACACGACTCATGTTGGTCTCAAACTCACCCGTGTTGGTCTCAGACTCACCCGTGTTGATCATATTCTTGACGTTTCACTTATATGTGATCCTTATACTTGTTACATATAATTCTTTAGGCTATATAATTAACTTATACTCTTGAAATATTTCCAACAATCCCCCGCTATTTCAAGAGTATGTAAAACCCTTGAAATAACTCTACTTATGGAGCTTGTACCCCCGCTATTTGAGATATACCTTAACTTGTAATCACCAGTGAAACCCACAAAATATATACCCAATGAAAAGTAGATTGCTCTTTGAACTTTTCATTTAGTGTATATGAGCCAAAATTGAATCTAAATCACAAAGTAGACACAGCTTTGAACTTTGGATTTATATTGACCAACTATACTCATAACACACTTACATTATAAATCTTAAGTGTAAATACTTTGACACTATTATCCGGCCTTGTGTCCTTATCCTTCATAAGTGTTTCGGAACTTTAGCTCATAGTTACTTTATGCGGCCACACATAACACTTACATAGGTAAATTTTGTAATATACCACCCCTGTAATTAGGCTTTCCACAAAGTTTACTAAGAGTATTACTACTCAAACTCTTGTCGTTACAGTTTTCTAAGCATCACTTGACCTTGGGATAAAAATTTTATGCTTCCTACTAATTAAGACAACTCCATACTCATTTGAACTTTAGAAATTGGTGGTATTCCAATTCGTAAAGTTAAGTCTTTGTTGTGATTAGTAGAAATTTGAGCTACATTTAAATCCATCCCCTTTGAAGTGCCTTTTATCAAATCTCTATATAACCCTTTGGTTAAAGGATAGGCTAGGATTTCCTTTGATTTGATATATCTTAAAGTCACTACTCCATCCCTTATAAGTTGATGCACATAAGCATGCCTCAAACCAATGTGCCTTGACTTGCCATTGTAAACATGACTATACACAACATCAAGAGTAGTTTTGCTATCACAATGAATTGTGATTGGCGCTATTGGCCTATACCAAATAGGTATTTCCAATAATAAGTTCCTTAACCATTCCGCTTCCTTACAAGCAGCATATAATGCTACTAATTCCGAAGACATAGTGGAGTCCGCTATATTAGCTTGTTTCTTAGAACCCCAAGAAACCGTTCCACCTCCTAATAGGAACACCCATCCACTGGTAGAGGAGAAATCCCCTTTATTTATCCAACTCGCATCCGAGTATCCTTCTAAAACCGAAGGTTCTCCTTTATAAGTGAGTTGATAACTTTTAGTCCCAGCTAAATATCTTCATACCCTCTGAATTGCAAACCAATGCATGTAACTCGGATTATTTGTAAACCTACTTAGCATGCCAATTGCATAAGCAATATCTGGCCTTGTACTTGTCATCGCATACATGAGACTCCCTATCACCTTAGAATATTCATGTTGATCAACTGGAGAACCCATATTCTTCTCTAGTTTCTTACTTGGATCATAAGGTGTTCTTACAGAGTATACATTTCCACCCCCGAATTTATTTAAAATTTTCTCAATGTAATGCTCTTGAGATAAACTTATTGTATCATTATTTCTAATGATCTTAATACCAAGAATTACATCCGCTTCACCCATGTCCTTCATAGAGAACTTTGAGGATATAAATTCTTTGGTCTTATTAACTTGTTTCATGTCGGTCCCAAAGATCAACATGTCATCATCGTATAGGCATATAATCACCCATTTTCCATTCTCAAACTTATAGTGTATGCACTTATCCGATTCATTGATCTTATATCCACTTGAAAGCACTACTTCATCAAACTTTTGATGTCATTGCTTAGGTGCTTGCTTAAGTCCATATAAGGACCTTATAAGTTTACAAACTTTCTTCTCTTGACCATCAACAACAAACCCTTCGGGTTGTTCCATATACACCTCCTCTTCCAGTTCTCCATTTAAGAATTTCGTTTTAACATCCATTTGATGGATAACTAGCTTATGGATAGTAGCTAAAGCCAACAACACACGTATGGAGGCTATCCTAGCTACCGGTGCATATGTATCAAAGTAGGTAATTGGTTTACTTCCCGGAGGAAGGTCAACCAATATCCAAACATTGATTTCCATTATAGAATCAATATCATCTTGTACCGCTTCTTTCCACAAAAAAGCATTATGAGATTGCATAGCTTCTTTAAAAGTTTTTGGATCTTTATCTATGTTGTACATACATAGGGTCTCACTTTCAATTGAGTCCCTTGAACCTTCTACCACAAAAACATAGAAGTCCGAACCAAAATCCTTCGGTTTCCTTGATAACTCCTTCTTAATTCAATACTTTCATCTTCTTCATCATGAATAACATCATGACTCAAAAGATCATCTTGTATGGATGTAGCCTTATGATTTTCATCTTGAGGCTCAATTAGAGGAACAATATCTTGAGTTATATCTTTAGGTCTAGGAATTGAAGAGAACCTAGTCCCATCAAAAATTGCATCTATTGATTCCATATTCACGGAAATGTACTCATTTGGCTCAACCACCAAAAACCTATAAGCTTTGCTATCTTGAGCATAGCCTATAAAGATGCATTCAATTCCTCTTTCACCTAACTTTCTTTTCTTAGGTTCCGGGACCCTTACAATGGCCCTACAACCCCAAATCTTAAAATACTTTAGATTTGGTTTCCTTTTGTTCCATAACTCATATGGGGTACTAGAATTCCCTTTGAATGGAACTCTATTCAAAATATAACAAGCCATTAACATGGCTTCACTCCAAAATCCATTACTTAAACCGGAGTTAGACAATATAGAATTCACCATTTCGTTTAAAGTTCTATTTTTCCTTTCCGCAACCCCATTTTGTTCTGGTGTATACGGGGCGGTTGTCTCATGAACAATCCCCGTTTCTTGGAAAAACTTTAGATCATAAGATTCCCCTCCCCTATCGGATCTTAAAGTCTTAATCAAGGTCTCACATTGAAGTTTACTTCTAGTTTTGTAAACTCTAAACTTTTTAAGTGTTTCATCTTTAGAACTCAAAAGATAAACTTGACAATATCTAGAATAATCAATGAATGTCACATAATACTTCTTACCACCTATAGAAGGTGTACTATGAAAATCTCGTAAATCACTATGAATTAAATCAAGCAATTTAGAAGTTTTTTTTTTATACTTGAGAATGAACTTTTAGTGATTTTGTTAAGCATGCATGTCTTACATTTTTCTATGTCATCATTCAACTTAGGAATCAAATCAAGATTAAACATTTCTTTCAACTTTGAAAAGTTCACATGTCCTAATCTAACATGCCATAGAAAAGACTTATTCAAACTAGACACATGCATATAAGCGAAAATCATGCCATCTTTATTACTTTTCGCATTCAATTTAAACATCTCCCCATAAGCATATCCCTTCCCTACAAAAGTCCCTCCTTTGAAAACTACATAGTTATCTCCATCATAAACTTCCATAAAACCATACTTGCTAAGAAGATAACCGGATACAAGATTCTTACAAACTTCCGGAGCTAAATACACATCGTTCAAAAGCAAAGATTTACCGGAAGTGAAAACAAGTTCCACTTGCCCAATGCCTTCAATTTTGACCGGATGGTTGTTGCCCATGTAGAGTTTCACACCGTCATCCACCGGTTTGAGAGTCTTCAATAAACTCTTGTCAATGCAACATGCCTTGACGCACCCGAGTCTATATACCAATCATTACAACCAATGGATACCATGTTAATATGATCCTTAATCATGGCTACAAAGGAATTGGGTTGCTTCTCCTTACTTTTGCCCTTAGATGTATCTTTGTTCAAAAGACCATGCTTCTTTTTCCATTGGTAACACTCTCTCTTTGTGTGCCTCGGTTTGCCACATTCCCAACAAACTTGCTTAGGTTTTTGAATCCCCTTGCTAGAGTTGTTGTGGCTCTTGTTCTTATTCTTGTTTCCCTTATTCTCTTGCACCACATGGACCTTAGATTGCTCTTTGGAGCCATCTTGTAGGCGTAACATAAAAGTCATACACTTCATTGTTTACAATTAAAGCTATTTCATACAGCAAAGTTGATCTTGGACTAGAAAAATTAAAGCCACAATATTCATCAATTTAACTTCCTTCATAGAATCATAGGCTAAACATGTGAAGAGACCAAATATGATTTTTTTTCCCCTAGTGCATAACAGTAAAACAAACCTCAGTGTATTTTGTCTAAAAACAAAAAAAAAAAAAAAGCCCAAACACATGTAAAGACCATAAGATGGTAAAGGAGGAATACCTGTTTCCAACTGTTCTTCTTGTTCTTTAGCATGAACCTCATCTTCCCAATTTGTTTCTAGTTATATTTGTACATAGTCATGTCGATCATCACCCCTTCGTTCCCGTTCTCGCCATCAGGATCAACATAAACCTCCTCTTTCCAGTGTATATGTGGCTCCATTGGTGGGATATTCAAGTCGATTGTCATTCCTCCACCAAAATTCTCAACGCCAAGGTTTAGATTGAGGTTTGGGACTTCAGCAATCCAATGTTATTCTTCTAGATTGAACTCACCTTCTTCTACAGCCTGTATGCATCCATATATTTTCTCTCTATATATTGTGTTCCAAATGCTTCAAATTAATAGAACAAGTACATATATGCATGCATATGTTTAGGTTTGGTGGCACAATTTGTTTAGTTTGGTGAGACAATTTATTTGAGGTGTATATTAAGTTCCATTTTAAACTTTGATTTAGATTACTTTAATTCTTTTGGTGAGTTCTACTCTTTTTTCATTTAGTTTGGAGATATTGAATAGTGTTTGGGTATGTTTGCAGGAAAAATTAGTGAGAGTTTCAATTTTCAATAAGTTTTGAAGTAGAATATACTAAGAACGAATTTTAGTCACCTTTATTATGTCTCGACTCTCGAGTATTGGATGATTTGTTGCTTGAAATTATAATGCCATATTAATTTGAATGTTATTACAAGTTGTTCAATATATTGTAGAAAATGTTTTCAGTATCATTGTGAATATTTGAAGGTAAAGTTCTCAACCATATTATATATGCACTAAAAATATTATAGCTCAATCACAAGATATAGATTATGTTTCAAAAAATATATACGTTACGAATCAGATTACGTACATAAGTAAATTGTGTACAGTAAAGTAACTTTTTATTTTGAAAAAGCTAAATAAATAGCATCATATAACATTCTTTTTCTAAATTTTAAATTCCTTTTTTGTAGGAAAAATGATATAAAGTATTTGTGTTGAATTAGTACTTTTCATTTTACTTTATTTTAAATTTTTTATTGTGGATTCTTCATATTATATTTAAGATGCATAAAGCGTCAAAAATACAATGTCTTTATCATGCAAAGTTCAAACTATTCTATAATCATATTTTAATTTTTTTCTCTTTTTTTTTTTTGAAACTAAATATAATGATTTCATTAATAGCAAGTCATACGACACTTACAATGAAAATCGTCATTGAACAATTGTAGATCTAAAACATAGATATGAAATTCAAGTTCCAAATAACTAATACTAATCTTACTGACGTTCGGCTCCGATTTCTTCGATGATTCTACATCTTTCTTCGATGACTGTACATCTTTACCATTGATATAGAACCTCATAACCCGTACTTTAGCGACTTGAAAGTCGATCTTCATTGAATGCATTAAACCACACCAACTGAATAAAAACTCTAGAAAAAACACTCTAATTGATTTTTTCTATTCTAATTCTTTGCAACTCTAATTTCACAATTCACTTAATACAACCTTCTGTAGGTTGAAATGAAGACTTTGAAGCCTTATGCCCTTATTATGTTTTTTAAATTTATGACAACGTTTAGTTTTTTATGACTTTATTTATTTATTCGATATAATTGTCTTAATTTTTTTTATCATGTGCATGGATATCATTTGAAACAATGTCCAACATGTTTCTTTTCGATTTATTTTTGTCGGCATTTACTTTTAAATTAACTACAATTATAATTAATATTATGATTTACTTCTCTCATGTTATTGTCATCACTATTATCTAATATTTTTCATCACGGTCCCTTATGTTTTTTTAACTGTTCATGCATATGTATGAAAATTCTCATTTAAGTCTTCCAGGCATATTAATTAGTAACATAAAAGAAAATAAAATATGAATATAAATGCCTTAACTTTAATTTTGTCACTGTTTAAAGTATGCTTAAAAATGGTATTGCTTATTTTATATATACATGCATGTACCATACATGCCACAAACATAATGAAAATACTAGGAAAATAAAGTTAGTGAAATTAGTGGTCTTAGTATTACCATTTTAATTTACTTTAATATGGCTTTATTTTTTGGCAAGTTAGAACGTTATACGTATATTGCATAAAGTTAATGAAATCAATAGCTTTAATTATCAACTAGACTGACTAGTATTGTATATCCCATACGATGCACGAGAAATTTTTCAATATATATACGTAATTATTTTTGAGGAATTTTATAACAATTATCAATTAAAATAATAATTAGAAATTAATAGAAACAATTATACAACAATCGTACTATCATTATTTTTGTTTTTGTTTTATACAAATTGTCTTCAAAATTAATTTACATAATATAGAAGTAAAAGATACTAAAATCTGTATTTATTTTTAAAATTATTTTAATAACATATAATTAAGAATAACAGTAATTTTTATTATTTAATTAGAATAAATGCAAGCAACTCTATAATTTTTTTTAAATCGTTCTCAACAACATTCAAAATAAATATTAATTTTAAACATTGAAATAAATGATTAAAATAATAGAAACTATGTATATACATTATAAAGGTAATTTTGTTGGAAGCTTATTTTCATAAATAAATATAAAAGTTTTTTATAAAAATAATTAAAATAAAAATGTTCAGAGAAATTATAAATTATTACCATTTAGTGCTCAAAACAAAATTTTATAGTAATGATTAGTTCTAATTTAAGTATATATGAACAATCTCAACATCAATCAAAACAAAGTTGCATTACTTTTTTTTATAACAAAGAGAGCTTAATTTACTTTTTTTATCGTAATGTTAGTATTTTTTCCTTTTTCAGTTATTAAAGAAAATATACAACAATAATATAGATTTTTTATGGGAGTGTATCAATATTTTGTAGCTTACAGTTATGAGTTTGTTATTTTTAATGTTGACATTTATATCACTAAAGAGGTGGTAGTTAAGTGGTAATTGTCCTTAACTTTTATGGTTTTAACTAAGGTTCAAATTAAATTTAGGTGGAAGCAAAATGTTCTTTATAACATTTATTCATATATTTAGAGTTTGGTTTGGAAAAACCAAACCTCCCAAATCCTTTCTCTTATGTTTGAGTTTTTTCTTTGGAATATTTGTTTTAATATATAAGATAATAGAATGTCATTATTTAATGAAAAAAATTATATTTTTAAAAACAATAGATGCATAGGTAATTATAGCATTAAGTGATAAATATTATATTTGAATGAAGAAAATGAAGTCACTCTATTTATTCAAATAACCTTTATTTTTTTAAAAATAATTTCATAAATAATGATAGTATTAAGTAAAAAAATATAATTTTGAATGTGGAAAAGTAAAGTTCACTTTTAGTTTTTTATAAAAAAAAAACTTCATAAATTGTTCAATGAGAAAAAAGTAAAAGTTACCTTCATGTCTTTTTCAAAAACAAAATTCATAGACAATTACTAGTAAATACCTGCGCGTTGCGCCGTGATCAATTAAAAAATACTTAAGTGTTGTTTGATATGATTTTGAATTAATAATACATATATGTGATATAGAATAGTTTTTTGGAGATAATTAATAATCGGTACTATAGGGTTTATGGTGAAAAAAAAAATTCAAATGGACTTTTTGACCATCAATAAACTGAAGTTATACCATATTTTCCTAGAATAATCCAACATCAAATTCTCGTCGCAAAAAACTGACATGACATTGATACCACATGCTTAGTAATCAAAATATGATGCAAACTCATTGGTACTAAACTCATTGACAGGTACTAGGTTCCAGGTATTAGTTGGACTTATTGGACAAGTTCTAGGTTCTAGGTTCAAGCCTATCAAATGACATATAATTTGTTCTTTTGGTTTCCTTTTTAATTGTCTTCATGCTTAGCCAAAATATTGTTCCCATCTATCCGCTTTATTCGTCAAATAGGGTATTACCAACACATAATAGACTTTTTATAATTGAAAAAGTGGAAAATGGGTGTACAAATTAAGCAATGAGGGATAAAAATGTATGCATAACGTAAATTCCGTCCAAAAATAACTAACTTCCATGCGAACATAGATGAGATTCACTCAATTAGAGTGTGATTTGTAATTTTTAATATAACCAACACACTCTAGATTTCTTATAATTAAAAAACAAAGTGGAAAATGAGTGCACAAATTAAGTAATGGGGATAAAGTGCATGCATAACGTAAATACTTCCTCCATCCAAAAATAATTGGTTACCATGCTTTTCAAGGTCCATCTTTACTCAACAGTTTATCACATAATATTCTATTTGTTAAAAAATTCTAATTTCTATACTTTTTAATATCAGTTTTTATTAGGAATATAGTGATATTAATTTAATGTCATATATAAATCATTGTATATATTAAAAAATTACGATCAAAGTTTTTGACGACGAAAAATAATAGTTTATCACAGAATATTTTATTTGTTAAATAAATCTAATTTTATATTTTTTAATATTAATTTTTATTATGAATCTAATGATATAAATTTGATGTCATATGAATCATTATATATACTTAAAAATTACAATCACATATTTTGACGACGAAAAATAATTGAAGGGAGGTTATGTTGTACATGATTATTATGTGAATACTATTACCTAACCTTTTAAGTATATGTCACGCAAGTGTAGGAAGGTAAACTATTTATTATAATTATCAATCAAATTAATAGATGAATGAATATTCCATTAAAATAATGGATTTACAAAAAAAAAAAGATGGATGAATGCATGAATAACTAATATGATGGTTAGAGGAAGAGAGAGAAGTATGAGGATTATTTATGTGGGTTTGAAAAAATTTTATCAAATATAAATTTAACTGTTGAGATTAATCTGTGACAAAATGTAATCAATGACTATAATTGATTTGACTTCCTAAAATCACTCTTATGAGAGTCAAACCTACATTGTTTTAATATATAGTATAGATATATAGTATAGATAGTAACAATGTTTTAATAATATGTTTGATTTATTTACGGATCGTACAATACCTTGAATCTCCGGGTCGTTTTTTCCTCCCTCCATTTTTGTTTCCAATTCAGGTATTTTCTCGCATATTTTATTCCTTTTATCTTGAATCCCTTTGTTCTTAATCCAATTGGGAAATCAACATTTTAAACTACCTCATTGTTAATGGATGTTCTTTTTTTTCGATAATTTGCAAGCCACAAAGACTAAGAATGGATCAAAGATGCTACAAAAAATCGCAACAACAGCAAAACAAGAAAGAGTCAGCAAGAGTCTAGCAAAGCAAGAAACAATATAACTCACACAACGAGATCACAAAAAAAAAAAAAAAAAACCAGAAAACAGCTATCTAACAAAATTCTTCTTTTGTTCCAGCATATCATCTCTGAAAACCTTAGTCACAGTCTTATGATCATGTAATGGTAAAATTAAATAAAATTTAATTTAAATTTTTTTTGTTATTGAATTAGTATCTCAAGATTGAATCAAATAAATAAAATATCTATAATAATTGTTTTAGTGTTTTGTCATACATGTGTTGTCTTTTTATTTATTTATTAAATAGGAAATGGATAATTTATTTTAAAAAAAATGAAGAATATATTATCTGAATGGTTAAATAGAAGATGAAATTGAGGGCTAGTATGTAGCTCCAATTGGATTTCTACTTTATCGATTCTAAATTATAGAATTCGATATTTTTTTAATGAATTTTTATTGTTGTCAAAAGTAACAATAAAATTGAGTATGAACACGTTATGTGCTAAATTTTAGCTAGAGAATGATTATTAAAAGAAGCTTATTGCTGTAAGAATACAAAAATGTTGTTACTTGTGCCTTATAAATTGTACGGGAATTTTGAGAAGCTGAGTGATTTACATAATGAAAATAGTAGAATGTGTGTAAATAGTAGTAATTAGTTATTATCATAGATATTTGACTGAATACATGCAAGATTATCCGTGTGGTATGTGTTGCTATTTATATTTATAGTTAGGTTTGGAATTCGGAAAGTTAAGCCTTTTAGTTTTTTTTCTTGTAATTGATTATTCAATCCAATTATATAATAATAATAATAATAATAATAATAATAATAATATCATTGATGATGATGATGATAATTTACAATTTAACAAATTTGAATCTATGGGTTTGTAGAGTTTGAAGCGTTGGACCGCCTAGACGACATTCATTGGGAATAACAGTGAGAATTTATGTTATTGTTTTGGAGAAAATATGAGTTTTGGAGAAAATATAAATGGACTATCAATTATGACTTATAGGATATCTTTGTAATATTTAGTGGTTGAAATATCAATGGGTATTTCTTTTTTTAATATTAATTTTGAGTTTTATTACTATCATACAACTAGCAAATACCCGGGCGCTACCCCAAACAAAAAAATAAATACCCGATTGTTCATATATCAATACATTAAAAAAATATTAGAGTGTTGCTTGGTACCAATATGATGATACATTAAGATGAAATTCAAAAGACTTAATTAAGGAGAAACAATTGTTTGATCAAGTAAAACAAAACTAAAATAGAAATATAAGTTCAATAATAATTAAGATGTGGACAAATAAAAAAAAATTGTTAAGATAAAAGGGAATATTATAAATGAGATCCCAAATGAATGGAGAATATTTTATGTGGTGAAAATGTTGGAAAATCACAATAAGATTAAGAAATACTAACATGCGAAATTAAATGGATGCCGTCAGAGAATTTATAACACTAATGACAATTCTGATTCTTCGACATATAACTTCTTTCCAATTAACTGATGCGGTTAACTCAATCAAGGGTTATATTGACCATTAAAATGAGATTTACGGACAAAAATCAATGATTGTTGTAAGTATTCGGGTAATATGGCATATAACGTACATAGTGCTTCTTGCAATAGAGGATGAAATATTTTGAATATATTTTGAATTTTGGTATCTCTGTTATGTAATTTTACTCCATCAATATGTAACTATCATTTAAAAGATTAAAATAAACTTTTACATTTATAGTATCTATATAATTTAATGCTTATAATGTAACTACAATGTAATTTGACTCCCTTAATGTGTGGTTATTAATGTTCTTAAACATAGGCATAACAATGGCCAACTCCTCAATTAAAGTCAAACCAAAAAGCTGTAAATTAAAGATGTATGTCATAGTGATTGGAATCAAAATTTATTTTGACTAAACATATGTTATAACCACACCCAAACTTAATAGAAAAATATTGCAATTTATTAGGTGCACATCAAGCATGTACTTTAAATATTATAATTGTTCGATCTTATTGCTATATGATAGTTCTTTTAAAAATTAAAATTTAAAATATTCAAAAAATATTATTATTTTTTACAGAATCAAGAAATATTTTATTCATATATGAAGAGATCATCATTGATAATTACAAAAAAAAGAATAGTTAAAGGTATAACTGTAACGCCCCGACCCATCCCGGGCCGCGGACATTACCGATAACCGCTTTAAGGATCGCTGACTGGCCCCACAAATCACTACGAGTCTTTCCAGTGTGCTTCGTCCTCGCTCACACGATGCCTGGGAAAACTTCCCAGGAGGTCACCCATCCTGAGATTGCTCCCAGCCAAGCACGCTTAACTGAGTTCCCAACGGATGAGCTACCATAAAAGAAGGTGCACCTTGGTGATATAAGTAGTCATTTCAATCCTTTTAAGCCACACTTTTTAACCATATACCCAGGGTATTACAATCACCCCCACTTAAGCGCACAACGTCCTCGTTGTGCCACAATACACTCCAGAATCTTTGCCCCGCTAGGTGATCGCCATGGTCGGGCTTGGTTCCCGCAGCAGTAGCAGACCCTACCCGTCCTCGTATCTGGGCGGCTACGGCGGGAAGAAAGAGCGGTGGGGGTGGCGCGACCGTCGTCTACTGTCGCGGCGGTGGTGGTGGTGGTTTGCGGTGGCACGTTGGGCGGCGCGGCGGCTGTAGGTAGCCGGCAGGGGAGTGGAAGAGATTAGAGAGAAAGAAAGATGGGAGGGTCACGTAGGGTTTTGTCTATACAGGTTTAACAAGCCTTACTTAGCCCTAATCCTCTATTAATCTAACTTTAATCTCACCCTAATTCACTCCCTAATCTTCTAATTGCACCATACTTAGGCCCAACAAATTCTAATCCCAATAGGACTCTAGTACTAACTAATTATGCCTAATACTAATACCACATTAACCATAATAATAACTACTAATAGTAAAATAATAAAACACATGATACAGATGGTAATATAATACAAACACTGACATATCACGGTAATGCTCACCTAATAATATAATACTAACAATAATAATAACAAAAATAATAATAATAATCCATAATAATATAAAAGTAATATATTCGAAATTTGAAATACTCAACCCAGAGTGATTGTAGGGGTTATCGGCCAATCAGATTAAAGAAAAAAATCGATTTAAAAAAAACAGTAAAAAATTCCCGCCCATGAAATAATAAAAAAAATTGATTGAAAAAAATAATTAACAAGTCTAATCAGATTAAGAGTCTACTTATCTAATTAGAAATATATTTCCCAACCGAATTAGAACTCTAACTCCCCACCCAAATCTAATTAGAACTCTACCTCCCGACCTAATATATAAACATCGAAACATCTTTCATTTTCTTCCAATCTATCAACTATTAACATTTGAAGCAACCATTGAATTCTCGGCAAACCTGCAAATACAAACAGGTTAGTTTTCAAAAAGTACTATCAATATATACCACATCAATATATTTTAGCATGTATTTGCATGTTACCATTTTTTCATAAAATTTTGCATGATACATTGGATTTACATGGTGAAAAATATCAGAATATTACAATTTAGCATTCTCGATAATTTAAAAAGATTGAAAGTATATAATCTCCACAATATCTGTTAAGATATTCAACCCCTCCCTTTTTGGCATTAGCATGTATTCTGTTGCCCGTCAGTCCTCATTGCCTGAGAAATCTATTAATATATAAAAGTAATATGTTTATATTTTGTTGCACAGGCCTGCCTTTTTTGAATGTAAGCGATGCAACTTTGGTAAGGGTTGAACTTCCTCAGTTGTATTTGCATAGGGCACCTAATAATTCATGTTTCATCACTATGATTTCTTTTTGGAATTTGGATTTCGCTGATTATTTGTTGCTCCTTTTTTATGTAACTTAGAAGGTGGGTTGGATTCGAGTGGTGGTCGAGAAGGTGACGCATGTCCGAAAACCGCATACAGGGGCTCAAAGAAAATGGTCACCAGCAACCCCCTGCCAGTGAAAGTGATTGAGATCATTCCACATAGCTAGAAGTATACATGTATAACCCAAAAGACACTTTAAAATTTTGAAAGCATATATGTTTCTTTTCAACTGTGAAGTGTTATAATTAAATTAGATCTCATGACTATATATGATATGTGGAATCCAAATCCGAAATCATACTTTGTAAATGAGTATGTGATGATTGTGGATATTTTCTTCATCTTTTTCAATATCAATCTATTCATATTTTTTATGGTGGAGCCACCCTTCATAGCATGTGTTAAATTTCCTGTAATTGTAATGTAACATCAACAAGATTTTAATGACAAAGCACCAATCACACTTAGAAATGTAAGTCCATACATCCAATAAAAAGGTGCATCCATAGAATAATAATTGTAATATATTAAAAAAAACGAATTAAACAATTCTTGCCTATGAAATAATAATTAAAAAATCGATTTTTGAAAAAATAATATACAAAAAACTTAATCTATTAGGAGTATACCTTATCTAATTAGAAATCTACCTCCTAACCTAATTAGGAGTCTAACTCCCCCCAAATCTAATTAGGAATCTACCTCCACCTAAATCTATATATCGTGCCCTTTCACCAAATTGTTATTTCTTATAATTTTTGACACTATTTTTTAATAGTAAATATTAATTATTAACTATAAGAAACTTAGGATGAGTAGGTTGTGTCAATGAGCACTAAATGATACTCTAATCGAATCAACTCCTTCCATTAAACTTATCTTAAGCATTTTTTGAAATATAAAAAATAATGTATAAAAGTATAACTTTATTCAATTTATATGTAATAGTATAGTTATAGAATTCAATCATATCATCAAATTTCATCTTAATATATATAATATAGTTTTAATGACAAGGCAAGACACTTCCTCAAGACTCATACAATTCAAAATGACTTTTTTTTTTTACTTGAATCGAGGGTATTAACATATTTATGTT
Organism: Portulaca oleracea; assembly: GCA_029582165.1. Taxonomy (NCBI): domain Eukaryota; kingdom Viridiplantae; phylum Streptophyta; class Magnoliopsida; order Caryophyllales; family Portulacaceae; genus Portulaca; species Portulaca oleracea. Next base: position 30,840,800 of record CM055869.1, on the reverse strand, counting down.
TATTTTATTTATTAAACTATTTAAATATCTCATACATCGCACGGGTTAAAGACTAGTAATAATAATAATAATAATAGTAACAATAATAATACTAATAATAATAATAATCACATAGTAATAATGATGATAATAAGTATTACTACTAATAACGTACAATGCTATTATAATAATATTATACCACCCATAATAATAATAATAATAAAAAGATAATAACACTTATAATAATAGTTTACTAATCACATAATATTAAATAATAATAATAATAATATTAATAATCACTTTATAATAATAATAATCACATAATAGTGATAATAATCACTTTATAAATAACAATCATATAATAATAATAATAATAAGCACATAATAACAATAATAATAATAATAATCATAATAATTAATAATAACCACACATGATATTTGATATGTGCTTCTTGTATATATGAAAACTTGGTTGTTTTGATGGGAATTTGGGGAATATTTGATGTGATTGTATTATTTTATGCCCGAATTTCCCATATTACGCTTGGTTTGGAGTTTGATGAGTTTTGTAGGAAATTTGTGAAGAATCGATGTAAACCGAGCCAAAAATCAAGTGTGGATCCAAGTTGTGTGCATAAAGGACCAAGAAGTGTGAAGTTGGATCACCCAAGGCCCAAACAATGGCCCAAAGTACTCCTAGGCCCGAAAAAAGCAGTGACACGGGTGCTCAGAGGAAGGGCACGGGTCGTGTCTATGGCCAGAACGTGAGAAAATGCAAACAGTGAGCTGACACGGGTAGTGCCTGGGAGGCACGGTCCGTGTCATAGGCGGCACGGTCCGTGTCTACCCTGGCACGGTCCGTGTCTCTTGTGTCTTTTCGTTTTCGGCGGTTTCGAGATGTTATTTGCCTATATTATGCTGAATTCCGGCTGTGAAGGATATCATTCTACCATCTCCCATTCCATAACCTAACCCTAATTCATCATCATATTCATCCATCCTTTAGTCCTTATTTCCATCCACATTCATCCATTGTGAAGAGGGAGAGTGCATTGGAGTTTGAAGATTATCTTGCAAGAATCCATTGAAGTGGAGGAGCAAAAGTCCCCACCGATCACCAATCAAGCAAGGATTGATTCAACACTCGGTTTATTCCTCCTTCTTTAGATTCCCATGCATTTTAGTATAGAATTTCATATGTTTAGTGAATCGAACATGAGTACTGAGTAGTTTTCATATGTTTAGGGGATAAACCCTTATTAGTTTCTCTTATGGATTGAGTTTTGTTGGATTGAACAAGTTTGTTAATCTAGTTTGAATGCATTTTATTTAACCTTTGATTATGTATGTCATTGTTTTTGACTGGCCATCAAGAATATGAAATTAGATTATTGAGTGAAGTACCGAAAGGAGAAATTCGATAATCGGGACCCTTAAGATTAAACAAGTTATGAAGTGAACTAGACATAGAAGACTTTATAATTAGGGGTCATTGGATAATTAGATATTTAACCTTGATTAAATCAAAATAACCACGAAAGTAGGTGATTGGTTTGTCTTGGCAATTCGCTCTAGTGGCAAAATCTCATTGCGGAATAATTTATGCAATTATCGACCCTAAAGTGTATCAAATTAGTGACATACGTGTTCAATCCACTTGTTTGATCCATAGAGTGACTTAGGTTTTATCCCCTGAACGCCTTTTTCATATTGTTAAATCCAAGTATATTGTGTGCATATTTGTTTGTTAGTCTTTAGTAGTGAATAGAAATAGAATTAGATTATTCCAACCAAAAACCGGATCGACTTAGCGGTCAATTAGGAGGCTAGTTCAGTGCGTTGAAAGGAGAAGTCCCTGTGGGAACGACCTTGATTTATGCTACAATTTCACCCGTGCACTTGCGGCCTATCAAGTTTTTGGCGCCGTTGCCGGGGACTTTGTCCCTAGCCAGCCATTGAACGAATACCCTAAGGTTGCCTAAGTCATTTATTTTCTGTTTTGTTTTTCCTTGGTGTTTTGGTTTTGTCTTGCCAGGTTTACTCTACGTGCATGCAAAAAGCTCCACTCTTCGAGTTTGATCCTGAAATCGAAAGAACCTTTCGCTCCCGGCGAAAGAAGCAAAAGTTAGAGCACGCCCGGAGAAAGCAAGAAGAAAACTCCAAGCGAAAGAACGCCATGTCTAACGTTTGGCTCTTATGTGATGCCCAACGTCAGAAATCAACCCTCCGCCATAAATCCTCCAAATGTGGACTCTAATGATTTCGAGCTGAGGATTTCACTCATCAATTTGGTGAAGGCCAACCCATTCCATGGCCTTCCCAATGAAGATCCCAACCGGCACCTTCGCCTCTTCAACCAAGCATGTGAGACTTTTAAGGCAAATGGTGCAACGCCCGATGCAATCAAGCTGCGATTGTTTCCCTTCTCACTTGAGGGGAAGGCGTTGGAGTGGATGGACTCTCTTCCATCAAGCTCCGCCATCACCACTTTTGACCAACTTGCTAGCGTATTCTTGACGAAGTACTTTTCTCCTAGCAAGTTGACGAGCCTCCGGAATCAAATTTCAACATTTGTCCAAGAGTCGGATGAGTCCCTCTATGAAGCATGGGAGAGGTTCAAGGACCTCTTACGTCAATGCCCCCACCATGGTTTTGAACCATGGGTCCCGATACAAGCTTTCTACAACGGGGTGGATGACAACTTGAGGGCGAACATCTTGGCGGCGGCGGGAGGCAACATCATGCCAAAACAGTGGCGGAACTTCAAACTTTGATTAAGGAAATGGCGATCAATAGCTACCAGTGGTCAAAGCCCCGTTCCAAGAGGACGGGAGGTAAGTACGATGTTGATGCTATTTCTATGTTGAATGCTAAGTTGGATGCCATGACTAAAAAGATGGATATGCTGAATGTGAATGCTCCCCCTCCCCAACCATGTGCGTCGTGTCAATCATATGAGCATGAGACCTTGAATTGTCCTAGTGGGTTGGTTAGCGATGAATTGACCGAAGCGGTTAACTACGTGGGTAACCCTTCTAATAGGCAAAACATTGACCCTTTTTCCAATACTTATAATCCCGGTCTTAGGTTCCACCCGAACTTTTCTTACCGGAACAATAACCAAATGGGTCAACCCCAAGGGCAAAGACAAACCCAAGCACCTCCACCTCAAGCTCCCCAAAAGCCTAACCTAGAGGCCATGATACAAGCTTTAATGTTGTCTCAACAACAACACCAATAACGGCAACTCGAGCATCAAAAGAGACAAGATGAGGTGATTAAGGTCTTAGCTACGAAAGTTGACCTTATGAGCGCCCACAATCGAATGCTTGAGAACCAAATTGCTATTCAAGCAAGTACCTCCACCCCTCCTCCGGGATCACTACCCGGACAACCCATTCCTAACCTTAATGCCCAATGCAATGCCATTATTTTAAGGAGTGGGACACAATATGAGAGACCTAGCATCCCAAATGCTAAGCATAGGGGGGGGTTGAGGTTGAGGTTGAGAAGCCTAGTGAGAAAGTTGATGAGAGTGAGCCTTCAAAAGAGAACACCGAGACCCGACCTTCATCTCCCTCTAGAGTTTATAAACCACCGTTACCTTTTCCTCAAAGATATGCTAAGGCTAAATTCGATGCAAAATTTGGCAAGTTCTTTAATATGTTAAAGCAATTGAATGTGAATGTGCCGTTTTTGGATGTTTTATCTCAAATGCCTTTGTATGCAAAGTTTTTGAAAGAAATCCTCTCTAAAAAGAGGAAAATTGATGAAATTGAGGAAGTTGCATTGACTGAAGAGTGTAGTTCCGTGGTTCTTCACAAGCTTACTCCTAAGCTTAAGGACCCGGGAAGCTTTAATATACCATGTGGCCTAGGTAGCTTAGCCGTTGACCGAGCTTTGTGTGATGTGGGTTCTAGTGTAAGCTTAATGCCCTATTCTTTGTATGAACGGTTGAACCTAGGAGAGTTGAGACCAACTACCATGTCATTGCAAATGGCGGATCGTTCTATCAAGTACCCTAAGGGTATTTTGGAGGACTTTCCCCTTAAGGTTGGTGATTGTTATGTGCCGATTGATTTTGTCATCCTTGATATGCCCGAGGATTCCCGTACCCAAATCATTTTGGGGAGACCTTTTCTTGCTACCGTAGGGTGTGTCATTGATGTACAATGTGGGAAGATGAAGTTTAGGATAGGGGAACATGAACTAGAATTTGACTTATTCCGTGAGGTCTTGCCACGGGAAGTTTCCCCTTGTTTTGGTGTTGATGTGCTATGTGAAAAGGATGAGCATGTTGATGGTTTGGTTTGTGAGACACATGATGATTGTGTACGTGGTGTTGAAGGTGAAAACCTTGAGAAATCTCGTGAAAATTTTGTTAAAAATCCTTGTGGTTTATTTATTGATAAAGGTCATGAACTTGGCGATGCAAGGGTGGGGATAAAAGAAGTTTTGCCCCCATCTATCATTATCAAGAACGTGCCTTATACTTTTGACAAGGGTGCTTTCAATGAGATTTTCAGGTTTGATGATGGAGATCCCTCCATTCCAGAAGGAGGTGATGAGTTTGACCCAAGCTGTAGGGTCAATTTGAAGATGATTGAAGGTACTTTACAAGATGGAACTCCTAAAGCCTTTGGCTATGGAATTATGGATTATTCACGGGTTTAAGAGGTACCTTGTCTAGCTTAGGACGTTAAACAAGCGCTTCTTGGGACACAACCCAAGTTTTTAATGCTTTATTTTTATTTTTTCTTTTATTTTACATTTTTGTTTTTATTTTTAGGATTTTTAGATTTTTCGTAATTTTATTTTTCAACTTTTTAGGATTTTTTTTAAAGGTTTCTTTTCTTTTCTTTTGTTTTTGTATTGAGGAAATTTTTGAGAAATAAAAAAGAAAAAAAATATAGAAAAAACAAAAAAATGAGAGAAGAAAAAAAAGAGGGAGTTGAAAAATAAATGAGTGAAGAAAAAAATTTTGAGTGGAAAAGGATGGATTGTAAGAAGAATGAGTGAAATGTAAGAGAAAAATGTATGATTGAGAGTTAGGGAGTTGTGGGGGTCGAACTCAAGACCATACAAGGTGAAAGGAAGGGGGCACGGGTGGTGTCCACTGAGGCGCGGTAAGTGCACCCCTCCAGAAGGTCCAGAAGAGCAGCAAGCAAAGGAGCACGGGTCGTGCCTACTTGAGCACGGACCGTGCGTTCCTCCAGAAAGTCAAGCAATTCAGCAGGTAAAGAGGCACGGTTCGTGCCCTCATCGCAACCCTAAAAAAATTAAACTCAGCTTGTTTTCTCCCTTGTCTCGGTCCGTGTCCATCTCGCAGATTCTCCAGCTTCCTTCTTCTCCTCCCTTTCTCGCACACTCATTCTTCGCACGCCCAGCCCTGCTCCGCCATTCCCTCCACTCGCACATTCTTCTTCTCTTTTGCTCGCCGAGGCTGCTTCGCCCAGCCTACTTTCGCCCCATCCCAGCGCTCGCCCTTTCTCGCCCTTCGCACAGCCACCACAGAGCCCACCTAGCGCCACACTTCACCCCCACCACACTACATTCCACTCTTCAACCCTAAACCCCTACCATTCCAGGTTTCTTCCTCTTCTCTTCCCTTATTCTCTTGTAACACAGGTTTGATTCTTGTTAATTTTTAGTTTTCTTTGCTTAATTTGCTAATTTCTGAGATGCATTGTCTTGGTGTTTGAATTTAGGGTTTATTTGTGCTTAATTGGTTTGATTTGGTGGATGCCCTATTCGATTCTTGAGGTTAGTTCGAACCCTATTGCTAATATTGTTTCAATTGTTCAACTTTGATTTCTCTTGTCTTGGTTGAATTGTTTGAAGAGCCAATTGTTATGCTTTGGGTTTGGTTTGGTTGTGTGTTTGGAGTGGTTTGTCTCAAGAGTTAGTATGTATACTTGGTTAATTGTAGATACTTTGAGTCTTGGTGGTAATAATTTAGTCCTTGTGAATAGCTCACTTTGTTCATGTTTTAGTTATAGTTTCATTTAGTTGTAGTTAAGAGTTGTGGTGTTTTGTATATACTTTGTCATCCACCATTGTAGTGTTCCTAGTAGTGTAGCTCTTGATTTTTTTTTTTTTAGTTTGGTGGGTTGTAAATATTGTTTTAGCTTACCTATTTCCTAGATTTTTGTCTTAGATGTCTCGGTTCGTGTTTCTTTGTTTTGTTTTTGAGTATTCGATGGCATGTACAACCTAACTTCACCATCGATTTTGAGTCTTTTGCACTTTTGTATATAACTAACGTTGTTGTCGAATCTTGTTGTTGAAAGATGGCTAGGGGACGCGGTCAAGTTCAAGAGGAACCTTCTTCAAAGAGGAGGAAAGCTGATGCAAGCACGGGTCGGGATAAAGGCGGGGTTCCTCCTCCTTGACTCATCTATGTGGTTTCTTTCTCCATCCCTCCTTTGTTTCTAGTGTTATGTTTTGCATTGCGGACAATGCTAGGTTCAAGCATGGGGGGGGGGGATTTCTTATCCATCTTTGTGTATATGTGTATTTTGAGTCTTTTTATTTTGATTTTTACTTGTTTTGAGTCTTTTTGTTTTGATTTGGTTTGATTTTCTTTGTTTTTCTAGTTTAGTTTCTTCTTTTTCTTAGTTTGTTTTAGTTTTTTTATTTTCTTATTTTCTTTTTGAGTCTTGTAAAGTTTTTGAAAAAAAAATCTCAAAAAAAACAAATTAGAAAATCTGAAAAAAAGTTTTTAAAAAAGAAAAGTTTTGAGTAGGATTAGGCGAGATAGTTTTCTTTTGACTTGATTTAATCTTGTATAGCCCATTTGTGAAGTTTTGTGAATTGACATGAGTTGTGAAGATAAATGTTGTGAGAATTGTGCTAGGAAAATAAGACCGATTACCTTTGTCACTATTTTAAGAGAGAATTGTGCATATGTATATCTTTTTAAACTGGGTATTAATTGTTGAGCGTTACCCGTGAGTCCACATAAGCCTAAAAGAAAAGACTAATCATTTTTATTGGTCTTATTTCCATGAGTGACTCACCATTGTGGCATCCTCCTTCATTTGCTTTGCATCTCCTTGAAATTGCCATGCGTTGTACTTTGACAAGTTGATAGAGGCATTAGGAATGAACCCGCAAGCCTTGGCCACCTGTTTATATCATAATATCCGTAGTTAGCCCCTTCTAGCCTTAACCATTTCTTTTCTTGATAACCCGCATTATAAGCCGCTGGCCGATTATATAATTCCTATCCTTAAGTCATTGCTTGAAATGTTTTGAGTTTGAAGTTGGGTTGATTGCGGTTACTTTTGTGGTTTGGTTTGAGGCGGGGATTGGTTTGAGTTGTAAATATTGGTTTAATTCCCCAATTGAGTTCATTGAGGTTGTTGTTAATTGGAGCTTGCCTAGTATTGTGTTTAATGAGTGTGTTTCAATCAAAGAAAAAAAAATCAGAAAATTTCTGAAAAATGAAAAAAAAAGAGAATAAAGGTGTTTAGCATTGTGTTTCTTTTGTTTTGAGGCAAGTTTCCAATTGATTGTGGGGTTGATTTGTTGATTTGGATTGACTATAAGATGTGAGAATGATAGTATGTTGAATTGGTGTGATTTAGTTTCAAGCTTTGGCTTTTAGCTCCACATATCCCAAATATTTTCCACTTCTTACCCTTTAACCCTAGCCCCGTTACAACCCTTAAAAGTCCTCTTGATTGTCATTAGTGCATTGCATTTTCGCGGTGGAGAGTTGAGATTCTTAGCAAGTACGTGGTTGGTTGTTGCTTTGGTTAGAGTAATGAGAGAAACAACATCTTAATATATTCAAACACATGAGAGGAGTGTTTCCACATTCCCAAAAAGTGAGTTTGCTCTTCATTCTTACCTAGTTTCATGCTTAACATGTGTCTTCTTATCTCATTCGGTGATTAAGGGTGATTGGTTGAAAATGATGAGTACCATTCTTGTATAGTTTGTCTTCATTTACTCGTGTAAATTGGCTTTGTCTTCATTCTTGGGCTGTATTTTAGATTAGATTGGGTTGATTGAATTTCCTAACGATGCCATCCTTAGGAGTTGTAATTAAATAAAATTTTCGTTTTATTATTTTTTTTTCTTTTGAGTCTTTTAATTTTTCTTTGAGTTCTTTGAGTCTTTTTGTCCCGGTTTCTTTTCTTTTCTTTTCTTTTCTTTCTTTACCTTTTCTTTTGAGTTTTGGACTTGCTTAGGGACAAGCAAGGACTAAGCATGGGGGACTTTGATAAGTGCTTCTTGTATATATGAGAACTTGGTTGTTTTGATGGGAATTTGGTGAATATTTGATGTGATTGCATTATTTTATGCCCGAATTTCCCATATTACGCTTGGTTTGGAGTTTGGTGAGTTTTGTAGGAAATTTGTGAAGAATCGATGTAAACCGAGCCAAAAATCAAGTGTGGATCCAAGTTGTGTGCATAAAGGACCAAGAAGTGTGAAGTTGGATCACCCAAGGCCCAAACAATGGCCCAAAGTACTCCTAGGCCCGAAAAAAGCAGTGACACGGGTGCTCAGAGGAAGGGCACGGGTCGTGTCTATGGCCAGAACGTGAGAAAATGCAAACAGCAGCGGTTGACACGGGTAGTGCCTGGGAGGCACGGTCCGTGTCATAGGCGGCACGGTCCGTGTCTACCCTGGCACGGTCCGTGTCTCTTGTGTCTTTTCGTTTTCGGCGGTTTCGAGATGCTATTTGCCTATATTATGCTGAATTCCGGCTGTGAAGGATATCATTCTACCATCTCCCATTCCATAACCTAACCCTAATTCATCATCATATTCATCCATCCTTTAGTCCTTATTTCCATCAACATTCATCCATTGTGAAGAGGGAGAGTGCATTGGAGTTTGAAGATTATCTTGCAAGAATCCATTGAAGTGGAGGAGCAAAAGTCCCCACCGATCACCAATCAAGCAAGGATTGATTCAACACTCGGTTTATTCCTCCTTCTTTAGATTCCCATGCATTTTAGTATAGAATTTCATATGTTTAGTGAATCGAACATGAGTACTGAGTAGTTTTCATATGTTTAGGGGATAAACCCTTATTAGTTTCTCTTATGGATTGAGTTTTGTTGGATTGAACAAGTTTGTTAATCTAGTTTGAATGCATTTTATTTAACCTTTGATTATGTATGTCATTGTTTTTGACTGGCCATCAAGAATATGGAATTAGATTATTGAGTGAAGTACCGAAAGGAGAAATTCGATAATCGGGACCCTTAAGATTAAACAAGTTATGAAGTGAACTAGACATAGACGACCGTTCCTCGTATGTCAAATCTTCTTTCAGCCTCCGAATTCTCATCGGAGGTCTTCTTCTGCTTCCAAGCCCTCCTCGGGGTTATATTCCTTACCCACCTCGGGTTTTCAAGTCTTTTAGAGGGGCTTGGGTCTCGTGCTGATCGCAAAGGCAGTGATATTCCATCCAAAAATATCAAAAAGAACCAAGCATGCACTTATAACACAAAAGGAGACAAAGAAATAGACACACGTTCAATTCCCCCATCCTACACTCATCACTCCGAACGTAGCATCCTAAGGTCTAACTAAACCTAAGGGACACTTAGGAGCTACCAGGTCGCAACCCAGAGCTCTGATACCATTCTATAACGCCCCGGAAATTCAATTATAGAAAAGTCAAAGTCAAACTAACGTTAACAGACAAAACTTAGCGGAAGACTCAAACTCTTATTGGGCGTCACTGCCGTATCCCCGAAGGAATACAAGGCGAGAAGGAAAACTACGACTGTCTGTCAACGGTAAACCAACTAACAAAGTCATACTTAGAAATAAACCTCAAAACCAACTTCAAGTTTCTCAGAAAAGAAAAGCAACATATTTAATGACTTCTAAACATTTCGTCCTCACTTCTAATTCCCGTCCCCGGCATATAGATCTTCACCTGAAAACAAAACATTTCAAAAATGAGGGGGAAATCTCAATAATGTCTACCCCTAACGTTAAAAACAAGTTAAGTTCATTTCAATTCATTTGAGGGAGAGGGAACAAGTCAAACCATTTCACAAACCTTTAATCCCTTAACTGTTTTCCTCAACCCAACCAATCCATATTTTATTATGCGGGCGGGATGTCATATCCCTTAAAGTAACGAATATCAGACCAGATCCCAGATCATCTGCCTACCACAGGCTACGACCATAGATTATCAAAAGTTCACATTTCTGCCTACCACAAGCTACGACCAGGGTCCCAGACCCTTTGCCTACCACAGGCTACGACCAGGGTCCCTAACCCTTTGCCTACCACAGGCTACGACCAGAATATCAAGCACATTCCCGCCTACCACAGTTACGACTGTGGTCCTGCACTTTGCCTACCACAGGCTACGACCAGGATCCCAGATCCTTTGCCTACCACAGGCTACGACCAGAATATCAAGAGTTCACATGATGTAAAACCCCGAAAAATTCAAAGGCGTTGACCGTGAGGTCGTTAATAATTTAAGTTGACTCCGTGAATTGTTAAATTTTCGTTTGTGATTATTTTGCTAACACTTGAGCTCGTAGGATCGTTGAGGGACTAACAAGAGCATATAGGGAATATCATGTGTGGTTATTATTAATTATTATGATTAGTATTAATATTGTTATTATTATTATTATTATTATTGTTATTATGTGATTATTATTATTATTATATAATTGTTATTATTAAGTGATTATTATCACTATTATGTGATTATTATTATTATTATAAAGTGATTATTATTATTTATTATTATTATTATTATTTTTAATATTATGTGATGAGTATACTATTATTGTAAGTGTTATTATCTTTTTATTATTATTATTATTATGGGTGGTATAATATTATTATAATAGCATTGTACGTTATTAGTAGTAATACTTATTATTATCATTATTACTATGTGATCATTATCATTATTATTATTATTATTATCATTATTATTGTTATTATTATTATTATTATTATTTTTGTTATTATTATTGTTAGTATTATATTATTAGGTGAGCATTATCGTGATATGTCAGTGTTTGTATTATATAACCATCTGTATCATGTGTTTTATTATTTTACTATTAGTAGTTATTATTATGGTTAATGTGGTATTAGTATTAGGCATAATTAGTTAGTACTAGAGTCCTATTGAGATTAGAATTTGTTGGGCCTAAGTATGGTGCAATTAGAAGATTAGAGAGTGAATTAGGGTGAGATTAAAGTTAGATTAGTAGAAGATTAGGGCTAAGTAAGGCTTGTTAAACCTGTATAGACAAAACCCTACGTGACCCTCCCATCTTTCCTTCTCTCTAATCTCTTCCACTCCCCTGCCGGCTACCTACAGCCGCCGCGCCGCCCAACGTGCCACCGCAAACCACCACCACCACTGCCGCGACAGTAGACGACGGTCGCGCCACCCCCACCGCTCTTTATTCCTGCCGTAGCTGCCCAGATACGAGGACGGGTAGGGTCTGCTACTGCTGCGGGAACCAAGCCGACCCGCGACCGTGAGCTGCGCCAATGGACGGGAGAGCCATGGGCAGTCACCTAGCGGGACAAAAATTCTGGAGTGTATTGTGGCACAAGGAGAACGTTGTGCGCTTAAGTGGCGGTGATTGTAATACCTTGGGTATATGGTTAAAAAGTGTGGCTTAAAAGGATTGAAATGACTACTTATATCACCAAGGTGCACCTTCTTTTATGGTAGCTCATCCGTTGGGAACTCCTCAGTTAAGCGTGATTGGCTGGGAGCAATCTCAGGATGGGTGACCTCCTGGGAAGTTTTCCCAAGCAGCGTGTGAGCGAGGACGAAGCACACTGGAAAGACTCGTGGTGATTTGTGGGGCCAGTTAGCGATCCTTAAAGCGGTTATCGGTAATGTCCGCAGCCCGGGATGGGTCGGGGCGTTACAGATGGTATCAGAGCCGACCCGCGACCGTGAACTGCGCCAGTGGATGGGAGAGCCATGGACAGTCACCTAGCGGGGCAAAGATTCTGGATTGGATTGTGGCACGAGGACGTTGTGCGCTTAATTGGGGGTGACTGTAATACCCCGGGTATGTGGTTAAAGTGTGGCTTAAAAGGATTGAAATAACTACTCATATCACCAAGGTGCACCTTCTTTTATGGTAGCTCATCCGTTGGGAAGTTTTTTGTTAAGCGTGCTTGGCTGGGAGTAATCAAAGGATGGGTGACCTCCTGGGAAGTTTTCCCAGACAGTGTGTGAGCGAGGACGAAGCACGCTGGAATGACTCGTGGTGATTTGTGGGGTCAATCAGCGATCCTTGAAGCAATTATTGGTAATGTCTGCGGCCCGGGAGGGGCTGGGGCGTTACAATAACAAAGAAACCAATTAAGTCATATGTATGTTGTATTTTTTAATGAGAACATATGTACTTGCTCTATTTTTTCATTTGTCATTTAACTTTTTTTAGATACATCTATAATCAATAGTTTCTCAAATAATATGTTTTTTTCCACTCAAATAATATGTTTTAAAAAATACATTATAGAGTTGGAAAAAAAAATTGAATCGAAAAGTCTATTGTATGACCTAAAAAACCTGGTCCATACATAGATTTGTCGTCTGAATTTTGATATTGATCGTATTGACTAAACATTCGAACATAATTTTTCTCTTTTTTCTATTGTTTAAATCTGATTCTAACCCGAATCTTCATAGGAATTGTTCGACAAAAACGGGGTTTGCACATGAATTTCTCGTCAAAATTTTGACATTCATTGAATTTGACATACCCGAATTTAATCAGACTCGAATTTTTGCAACATATGTACTTGCTCTATTTTTTTTACTTGTCATTTAACATTTTTAGATACATATATGACCAAATGACCAATAGTTTAGCAAATAATATTTTTTTAAAAAAATACATTATAGAGTTGGAAAAATTTTTTCCCGACCCGAAAAATCTAAATTAATTGTGTGCCCCAAAAAACTCAGGTCGATATATAGATTTGTCATTTGAATTTTGATATTGACCGAATTGACCAAATATTCGGACATAATTTTTCCCTTTTTTCCGTTGTCCGAATCCGATTATGACCCGAATCTTTGTCCGAATTGTCCGATAAAAATTGGGTCTGCAAATGAATTTCTCATCTGAATTTCGTCATTCACTGAATTTAACCAATCCGAATTTAATCGAACCCGAATTTTTGCCAGTGCTAATACATTATATATTTTTTAATAATATTTTTTATTATGATCCCAATGATTTCATTTTTATATTATGAATTATTACATAAAATAAGATATAAATATTAAAATTTCAACACAAAATTTTTTGTGACGGTTAAATAAAAATAGAGGAATCAATTGTATTGTGTTGTAATTGAAAAAATAGCTAATTGAGTGATTAAGAAACGAATAAAGTCATAATTATAGGTAATGTATGTGTACGACCACTAACTTCCTAATTTGGATTTCGAAGAAAAATAAAATAAAAAATTTCATGAAGGAAAAAAAGAAGAAGTTATAAGCGATAACTGAATTCTAAAAGAGAAGAGCAGTAGTTTTTTCCCTCGAAAAAAATGCATGTATGTATCCCTCAACTTTATAAGTAGAGGTGGATTTTACTCTCCAATTGTTAATTATCATTATAAGATGAAACTAAATTTTTATATTGGTAATATCTACGTAATTTACTAACTATAATGTAATGTTAATCCCTCAACTTGTTACTATCAATTGTTTTTATATAATTATGTATGTTGTCAATTTTAATTTAATTTAATTTTAAAAGTGCCATTTTGGTTTGTTATTATTGAAACAATATTTAGGGGAGGGGGTAGGGGGAGGTAGTGCGTGTGATTAGGGTGGAAGGGAGGGTTATTAAAAAAAAAAGAAAAAAAGAAATTGGGAGGTAAGTTAATGTCTTCTTTTCAAGGAAAGAAAAAAAGGTCAATATTCCTATAATTAAGGAGAGAAGAGTCAAAGAGGTTTGCATTGCAACTATAATATTTTTATATTATGATCCCAATGACTTCATTTTTATATTATGAATTATTATATAAAATAAGATATATATATTAAAAATTTCAACAAAAAAATTTTTGTGATGGTTAAATAAAAATAGAGGAATTAATAGTATTGTGTTGTAATTGAAAACATAGTTAATTGAGTGATTAAGAAACGAATAAAGTCATAATTATAGGTAATGTATGTGTACGACCACTAACATCCTAATTTGGAATTGGAAGAAAAATAAAATAAAAAATTTCATGAAGGAAAAAAAAGAAGAAGCTATAAGCGATAATTGGATTCTAAAAGGGAAGAGCAGTAGTTTTTTCCCCGAAAAAATTGCATGTATGTATCCCTCAACTTTATAAGTAGAGGTGGATTTTACTCCCTAATTTTTAATTATCATTATAAGATGAAAATAAATTTTTATATTGGTAATATCTACGTAATTTATTGTCTATAATGTAATCTCTCAACTTGTTACTATCAATTCTTTTTATATAATTATGTATGTTGTCAATTTTAATTTAATTTAATTTTAAAAGTGCCATTTTGGTTTGTTATTATTGAAACAGTATTTAGGGGAGGGGGTAGGGGGGAGGTAGTGCGTGTGATTAGGGTAGAAGGGAGGGTTATTTAAAAAAAAAGAAAGAAAGAAAGAAAGAAATTGGAAGGGAACTTAATGTTTTCTTTTCAATGAAAGAAAAAAAAAGGTCAATATTCCTATAATTAATGAGAGAAGAGTCAAAGAGATTTTGCAACTATCATACTATAGTAAGATTAATTTTGAGTTGTCTTTGAATTGTAACCGTCAATGAATAGTTATTTTTTTCTTAAAATTAAATGTAATTATGTGCTATTGAGTAATACTTGAGACGGAAAGGTGAATAGGTGATTTAATGTGATTAATAATATTAAAAAATAAATAAGTTTTTTTTAAGCATATCACATGTCATTGTATGCCACATGTTAATTGCATATTACTTCTATTTTGTTCTAATCTATATATTATAATAGAAATCATTGTGGGTACCACGAAATAGAGCCACGAGAGTGAATGTAGGTGAATTGGCCAATCACAACGTAGAAAATTATAATTTTTTTTCTATTTTCAATTTTTTATTATTTTCAATCCGGATTTTATTTAAAAACTAAAAAATCATAAAGTATCACTAATCCTTGACTGCTTTGGACTCTGAATTAAATTATTTTGGTGCAAATAACAGTAATAATTTTGGTGTTGCCTATAATCTATATATATTAAATTGTAATGGGACCTCCTCAAATTTCTTCCCTCCCCTATCTCTTAAATCTCATTAATCAGATAATATCGGTCATTGATTTTATCTAATATAAAATCTACACCATTCATTCAAAAAAATAACCACCAATTATAATTTTTTTATCTTTTTAATAATCCAAACAAAAAGCGAACGACAAAAAGAATGAAACGAAAAAAATAAATAATTAAGTAAATGAACAATAGAATTTATTTTCTATGCAAACTCCTATTTCAATTAAAATTGTTGTCAGTTATATAGACTCCTATTTCAATTAAAATTGCTGCCAATTTATCTCCACATAAATTGTTTAAATAATCACAGTTCCATCAACATTATTGTATGTTCTATGCAGACTCTTATTTCAATTAAAATTGTTGTCTTAGTATACAAATATAAATAATATAGGAAAATATTTACTTAGATAAACATTATTATTTTATTTTGTAAATAGAGAAATCTATACATTATAAATGTCAATGGGACCCCCTCAAATCTCTTCCCTCCCCCATCTCTTAAATCTCATTAATCAGACAATATCGACCATTGATTTTATCTAATATAAAATCTACACCATTCATTAAAAAAAATTAACTACCCAATTACTATTTTTTATCTTTTTAATGATCCAAATAAAAAACAAGCATCAAAAAGAATAAAACAAAAAAAAGTAAGTAAATGAACAATAGAATTATTTTCTATGCAAACTCCTATTTCAATTAAAATTGTTGTTAGTTATATATACTTCTATTTCAATTAAAATTGCTGCCAGTTTATCTCCAGATAGACTATTTAAATCTATATATCTATATCTATATATTATAAAGACAAAAAAACTATAGAATCATTAATCATTCGGTGTTTTTTTTTCTAATAACACAAACCAACAATAAAACATAAAAATCATTTCGTAATAATATATAGCTTTTTTTCTAATATCATTTACTTTGTGATTTTAGATGTTTGGGAAGACTAACAAAATTCACTATTTTAATATTGGGTTATTGGACAACAATAATACCAACTTTGAGGGTATTGACCTATAATAATACTAACAATTTGGTTAGACACTAGTAGTACCAACTATTGACCTATTTTCCAGTTATAGTACAACATTGAATTAGTAGGTTTTTTTACTTATGAGAAAGATGATATGTCACCTAATTGTCTGAGCCAAAGGCTGCGGCAAGTTGAAAAAACATTAACTATCACATTTTTTTGTCGCCAAGCAACGTTAACCAACTTAGCAAAACAATAATGTAAAACTTTAATTATTTTTAGATAAATTGGTCAATGTTGCTTAATTGACAAAAACGAGTGATAATCAACATTTTTTTCCACTTGCTCTAGTCTCCAGCTCAAACAATTAGGCGACACTTCATCTTTTCATCGAGTCAAACACTTACCAACTCGGTGGCGTACTATTAGTGGAAAATAGGTCCATAGTTGGTACTACTATTATCCAACAAAATTTTTGGTATTATTATCGACCAATACCCTCAAAGTTGGTATTATTGTTATCCAATAATCCTTTAATATTTAAAACCAAAGCAAATACTTCTAAATCTTGTCAAAGTGTGAGGTATCATGGAGACGAGTATGTTAGTATTCTAATTATAAAAAAACCTCTTAGAATAAAAAAAAACGGGGTGGAAAACAATAATCTATAAGGGCATTGATAATATAAAATGACATGTATAATGAAAGAGGAGTTAAATCATATGCATGTCATGTAACTTTAAATTTTTGTCACTTTTGCCACATGACTTTTAAATTTATCAAATATATCACATAACTTTGAATATTTAATTGTCAAAAATGTCACATAACTCTTAAATTTGTCAAAAAAGCCACATAACTTTGAAAATTTGTCATAAGCGCCACCCAATGAGATTTTGACATATTATAACAATTAGAATTTATATTTATTATATTTTTTTTTAATTTAGAATCGTTAAAAATAAAAGAAAAAGGGTCTCAATATATTAATCTAAATTCAACCAACATATCCACCTCATATCATAATTCTTCTTATTCCTCTTCAACACTATAAAATAAAATTCTATTAATATATTAGGCTATTTTTCTTCTATTTTTCACTATTCTAAATTTAAAAATAAATTTATAATAAAAATAAAAATAAATTTATTTGTTATAATAGGTCAAAATCTCATTGGTGACACTTTTGACAAATTTTCAAAGTTATGTGACATTTTTGACAAATTTAAGAGTTATGTGACATTTTTGACAAGTATTCAAAGTTATGTGGCATATTTGACAAATTTAAAAGTTATTTGACAAAAGTGATAAAAATTGAAAGTTATATGGCATGCACATGATTTAACTCAATGAAAGAGCAAAAATTTATTAAAGTTTAAATATTGCTATGTTGTTCGGATGCATATTTGGTTTTTGTTTCTATCATGTCCTCCTTTGGCACTTTTGTCATTTATTCTTCTAAGTTAGTTTTATTTCTATTCATCCACCTGAATTGACATCCGTTCGGATGAACGGAAAAAAAACTAGTAAATGTAATATATTACTAGTACATAAAAAATAACAAATTGAACGCCAAGGAAGTAGGAAGGCAAAATATACTTGAGTTATCAATCAATTTGAAAGTATCATGCTGGATTTTATGCATCTTATGTAATGTAAATCATATGAATAGATATTTAAATTCAATAATAAATAATAAAAAGTAACATAAATAATTTTATTTTTAAAATACTATATCAATAAAGTTAGTTTTCCAAATATATACTAATAGATCTACCTTTTTTCCTTTGAGTATTTAAATAAATAATAAATTATAATTCTATTATTTTTCTTCATAAATAATTATTAACATTAAAATTGGTGTTTTTTACCATCTTTAATCCAATATTTGGACATTTATTTAAGTGTCTATTCACATATCTTTTGCTAAATACTTCATTTTGGTGCCCACAAGCTCCTTCCAACTTCAAACGTATAAAAATTAGGTTTGTTATCTTGGTATTGAATTGATTCAATTTTTCCATCCTAAGTTGCTAGTAAATGTTAATTATTATTTATTGTTGTATTGTTTGAATATTGTATTTGTTGGGAAGATTATGAGATTAGTGAAAGTAGTTATGATGATTATGTTTAAGTATATTTACGTATTATAAACTTAAAATTTGTATTTTTTTTATGAAATTAGAAAATTAAACTTATAATGTTAATATCATTTTAGATACAATTTAAACAATGTTTTCAATGATATATGTGATTTAATTTTTGTCCCGTGCAAAGCATGGGTCTAAGTATTAGCCTTTCAAAAAATTGTGCTCAGGTTCCATACCGTGCTGTAGATGGACACAATTTATAGATGAAATTAGGAGAAATCACCAAAATTTGCGGATAGAAGTTCCTGGTGATTTTTAGCGGCATATTGAAACATTTTTTGAAGTTAGATAAACAGATAATCCATTGAGCTTCCCTTCTCATCAATGGAGGCCATCAATTTTGTTGAGAAGAAAACTAGGGGAGAGAGAGATACTCACTTATGTAGATGGGTTGAAGAGGAAATGAAAAGGTAATACTTGCAAATTTATGGTAAAAGTATTTACCCAACACATGTGACTTAGGAGTATTTGCTCCCCCAATAGAATCAAACAATAGATAAATAAAAAACAAAGGGAGTATTATTTATGCTAGTAATAATTCTGTGCAATCCTAATACAAGAAGTGTAACAAAAAACATAAAGGGTCGTATATGTTATTATTTGGACCTTTATATCTTAATTCATACTTTTAAATTATCTATACAAATTTAAAAATAATATTTTTAAGATATATTTTTTATTAGGTTAAAATTAACCTATATACAGATGAAATTAACCTATAACTTACAATCACTATAAATTATTTCATATATGACTTACACATTTCCTAAATATTTTACAATACATCAGTTGAATTTGATAGTCTTCATTTTCCTTTAAATTTTCATTCCCTTTTAAACATAGGGAAAAGAAGGAGGATATTTATTTTTGATGCTCGATTTTGGAGGTGTATTTATTTGTCAAGTGCTTTTGTACATTTGGTTGGTGTAACAGTAATGAAAGTGCCCCTCAAGGAAAAAAGCAATGAAAGTGTAAAAACAATCCACATAATTTATTTGTAAAAATAAGATAAACAATAAAGAATAAAGGCAAGTTCATACACCGGGAAAGTGCACCGCCCACTAAAAATCCAAACTCAAAATTTCATAGAATCTGATCGGATAGCGAGGGAAGCCGACGGAAAAAATTGGCCGGAACAGACGGCATATCGTCTCTAAACTTTGGATGTCGTAAATAATAGAACCCAAATCCTAACACTATTGCCTTAAAGGGAACCGCATAGAACACCAAGGATGCCATCAACAAGAATATCAAAAATATCCCGGTGGCCCTTGGATCCCTCCAATTGCACAACGCCTCCACTCGCTCCCACTGGGCCGCAATGTCCCCGAGAAACGATTGTGCCCGGCCCGCCAAGGCCCGAAGCCTATCGTATCTAACCCTCACTACATCTGCAGATCGTGTGGTAGGGAACCCATCGAACTCCTCATCAAGCTCGTCATTCGCCACCACATCGACACAAGACATTCGCGGGTCCATGCTGAGTGGTGCTCTCGCACGGTACCTAATCCTGAGTGCTAGTATCAGGAATGCGTACATGAAGAAGGTTGGGAGGACCAGGTGTGGGCAAAGGACTATTGCCACCAAAATCATGTGGACTAAAATGGTAGTTGGTGGATGAGCCCATATCCTAACACTTTCAGCCCAATTAACCACTGCGGCTAATTTCGTTAGCCCACCAACCACTCTGAACCAGTTGACTTTGCTCTTCCGCATGCTCCATATGTGGGTGTCCGAGTCCAACATGAACTGGACTACCTCTTGGCCCAAGGCTGGTTCGGACCGAGCTAGCCTCGTGGTCACAATCCTCATAGCGGTGTGGCGCAACACATCTTGTTGGGCTCGGCCTAGGGGACAGACATAATGCATTCTTGGCAGTGTTGGGCTTGAGTAGGCTTGGAGGAGACTGATCCATGATGAACAAGTGAACCTTACTGAGATTTCAATCTCGCCCATCCTTCGGGCCCCACCCGGGAGTAATACGGTCAGCGGGTAAGTGTTGAGGTAGACCCTGTTTGTGTCTAATGTAGACAGTCGTATTCTTAGCTTTCCGATTCGGATGTCCTTCCCTGGCTTACCCAAATCATCTTTTAGGTACCGCCCGTTGTCGAAGACTCCGATGGTGAGGACCGTACATGGATCATGTACATCCCATGTGTACTGCTCGTTCCAACGGGGGTTGAACCGGTCCAAAATGGTGCGGGTGCGAACCCACTTCGGCCCATATTTGGCTACCACATAAGCATCAGTGGTTCCGCGGGTTCCGTCTTTGGTCTTCACGGGGAGCAAGTTGTTGGCCCCTCGGATACCCACCTCAAGAAGCCCAATAGGAGCCTTGGCCAATTGCTTTGCCGAGGGTTGGACGTCGCTGGTCACGTGAGCAGCCTCATCCAGCACGTGATATCCACCTTCAAGGCACGTGCGAACATGTATCCTTCCAGCGTATGGTTGCTTGCTCTCCTCCTCCCCGATTAAATTAAACCACTTGGATTTGGGGTGTGCCCTATCATCACTTCTGCGCTCTATGCTTGCCACGTGGATCTTAGCCTGCCCCACAAATTTCCCATTGGTCGCATCTTCAACGGTCACAATCAGAAACGGCTCAAACGGCTCAGCTGCCACGAATACCAAGTCCTCATTCCACGTGGGATTTGAGGATGCGGCGTTGGTGGGCCCCGCAGCGATTCTAGACGTCTTGAAAATCTGAGTCCCAAGCTGGCCTTTAATATAAAGCTCCGGGACCCGGACTTTGGATTCGGATCCCGAAACTAGCTGCAAGTCTTGGGTTTGGATGACCGTTAGTCGCAAATACCACAGCTTCGGAGAAAGATAAACTTTGGCTCGTGTCTCAGGTATCAAGCCCCCGGAATCCGACTGCCAAGCCTCCTGGAACGCCTCATCCGCCTGAGTCCCGAGCCACACGGCCACCATGACGTCATTCCCTTCCGAATCTCCTTCTAGAGCGTACCACTGAGGAGCAAGAGGACTATCCGGAGGTACCCGTTTTGGCACTTCCTGGAGATCAAACGACACCGTTCCAAGACACCCTTCTTCGATTTTGTCTTCTGCGCCTTTCTTCTCTGTCCAAACGGACACCTCCAGAGAAGATGAATTCAGACCTTCCTTATCAAACGCAAAGACTTGATCCCAGTCTTTGTTATTTGCCTGCGACGTCGTTTTGATGCTGTGAGTTCCGATGACTAGCTTGGCGAATACCAGCGAATCTGGGTCCGGGTTAGCTTGTTTAGCCTTGACAGCCCGGACATACAGAAAAGCCATCCGGTCCACCAAGTCATGCCCGATTAACGGACCTCGATCCGGAGCTGGCCGAGATCGGAGCTCCAGATCACGGCTCGGATTCGACATTCGGGGCTCCGGCTTTTTAGCGGTCACTGCAAGCTCCTTGCTCTGTACTTCCTCTGGCTTCTCTGCTTCCGAACTCGGCGGATCTGTGCCCTCCGGCGGTGGCGGGGGATTCTCCGTCGGAGCATCCACCGTGGCAGGCGGAGCAGCTGGAGTTTCGTCGGGTTTAGGATTCTCCGGTGGCTTCTCCTCCTCTTTCTTTTCCTCTTCCTTCTTCTCCTCAACCACTTCCTCTGCTTTCTTCTCCTCCGCCGCCGGAGCTTCTGGGTTTTTCTCCTCAGCCGCTGGAGCCTCCGCCGGAGCAGCCTCTGGAGCAGGCGGATCCTCGTACCAAACTTTAAGCCCGATCTCCCCTTTAATCTGGGAGAAAACACTCCGCTTTTCCAACGGATAGTAGATCAATTCCTCCGACCCGGATTTTGAAAATCCAGAGCCGGATATCTTAACCTTACCCAGAAAATTACTCCTTTTGCCGGTCTTCTTATCATTGTAAACATTGAGCTCGAGTACCTCGGCAGGCATGGATTCAGGGTCATGGACGATGAACTCGAGCTTCTCGTTCCACTCGGGGTTGAGGTCCTTGGAAATGGTCCTGGTACGACGTCGTTGGCCGTCAAAATCGACCATGACAAAGGCGCTGGCAGTGCCTTGGCCATCCTTGGGCATTAAGTTCTTGGCGTTGCAGATTTCGACCACCAGCTTTCGACCGTTGGAGTCTGCCATGTTTGTGAGGATTGAGGTAGAAAGTGGAGGAAATTAAAAGGGCGGCGTCTTTTTATTATTGCAAGAGGGGTAGGCTGCTTTTGCTTTTGGCGTGGAAATAGTAATAGTAGCGGTGGAAGTAGTAAAGGGTACTGTTGTAAAAATGAAAATTGAATGGGAGGAAAGTGGGAATAGCGGTGGGAGTTTATAGTGAGAGCGGGGGAGTGGTGAGGCAACGGCAAAAAGGAAGAGGACACATCAGAAGAGAGTGGGCCACGTGGAGGATTTGTCTTGAAGTCAGAGATTGGAATCCAAGTGAAATTAAAAATGGGTTAAAAAGGAGATTAACGGGAACTGAATCCTGATACTTTGTCACTCACCCAAATCCTGCAAAAATTCAGCGTGCCTGGTGCTTCTCCCTCTTGGATACTTGTTTGGTTCAATTGTACTCTTTCGTTTCTACTCTTTCTTTTATGGTTAGAGAGCCTTTCATTATTACGATGGTAATTATAAAAATATGATATGATGTATGCAAATATACAAATATTGATAAACATGATGTACCATTTTTAATTTATACTGCATGAAAATAGTGTTGCTTCTGCCTTTAATGGTTTGTCAATTTTCTTAATTATCTAATCTTTTCTTATTTGTGAATTATATAACTTCAATAATTCAAATATTCATTTTACTCTTATTAATACTGCATTGTAAATCATTAAAAAAATTGAAATGTGAAAGGTCATGCAACGGATGAAGCATGTGTTTGAGTGAACAAACTTTTTTATTTTTTAAGTAAAAGAGGGATGTTTATCAATGTCCCATTTTATTTTTTAATTTATATATATATTGGACTCCAAAACGTAGGGTGATACTCATTTAGAGACACAAATAGTAATCTATTTAAACATTTTATGCAAATTTTGGAGATTGTCTAATTTTTGCAATTATTTTTATTAACTTAAATTAGATGCATACATTGAACATTCACTTGTGTTAGCCTTCGTGGTATTACTGGTATGATTGTTGTGTTCAATAATTGCGCCCTCTTAGGTTTTGAGTTCGAGTCTTGGCATTAATTTATGAAACACTTTAGGGTGAATGGTAAATCAATTTGAGCACTTTAAATATAATGGTGACTGATAATTCAACTTGTTTTACTCCCTCCGTTTCATATTAATTGTCATAATTTTGACTATTACGGTCTCCAATGTTATTCTTTGATTGATAATTTCTTACATAATATATTATTAATAATTGCAATATTATACTTTATATTTTTCATCACGAATCTAATGGTGGTAATTTTATATAGTAACTCATTGAATATATTAGGAAATTTATGGTCAAAATTTTTAAAATTTGACTGCACAATTTCCAAAGATGACAGTTAATATGGAACGGAGGGAGTAATAAATTAGTCATAGCCAGACCTTAAAATCATCATAAAAAATAAGTTTAAAATATAATTATTAAAAAATTGTCATTCTAGTATGACATGTTATCCAAGTTATGATGATGCATAATCTTATGAGTTTATGTATATATACTAGCAAATACTCGTGCCTTCAATTAAAAAAATCAAAAAAGTAAGACAATTTCCAGCTTTTGGCAATTACGGTAATTACGGTAATTCCCGCGATGTGTACCGTACATGTGGCATGATCGAATCTCATATGCCGATTTTATTTATTTTCAAAAATAATAAATTTTGATTTTTAAATTGTGAAAATTTTGTATAATTAATTAAAAATTAATTTTTTTTTTCAAGGACTTATTTGTTAACTATGAACTAATCTATAATATCCCCTTCATTTATGCACAGATAATATTTCAAGAATTTTACATTATTTATTTTTAGAGTAGTTATAATAATTATTAATCCAACCTTATAAAAATATTATTTTTTATGGATTAAAATATCATTTGAGTTTATTTTATTTCATGACCATAACGATTATGGATAAATACTTTAATTTTATTTTTCTTCTAAAGAATAATTTTGTTTTTTTGAAAAAACTGTTACGGCAACAACTACGTGACAATTCTATTTTCTTATTATTTTTCATAATATATTACATGGATTTTAACCTCTTATTCAACTTTTTAATCTACACTCATTCTAATTTCTTATTCTTGTTTTGGTAGCTTGCATATAATTTGACTTTTTTATTGTTAAAAGTGTATATAATAGTTCAATCAAAAAAATTATTTTCTAAGATAGTAATTAAAAAGAATACGAAACAATTTTTTCATGAAAATTTTATTTTAGTATCTATTATTATGTTTTATTTCTAAGGTTCTGGTCATAATATTATAATAGAAAATTAATGAAAAGAAAAATAAAAATTGCTCTAATTTTGTATTAAATATTTGTAATTTATGTATGTATGTATGACCTTATGTATTTCTTTTTCTTTTTTGAAAAATTTAAAATGTTCTAATTTTGTAAGCATTAAGTATTGGTTACTTTTTTTTTTAACTCAGGTAAATGGGAAGGTCCACCCTTTCTACAAGGGTAAATGATAAGGGGAACCAACCTGAGGTTAGATATCTCCTCTCCAGGATCAAATGACTAACCAGATGGGACAAAAAACAAAACAAACTAAAAAACCTACACTTGATACAAAAAACAACAAGAAGACAAAAATAAAAATAAAACCAAACCAAAGCAAAGGTCTTAGCAGTCACACAAAAGTGACAACACCTAAAAAGCAACACCCATACACAAAACTTGGGAAGCTAAACTTGCCCAGAAAACAGGAGAAGGAGCTTGAAACTGGAAGCTTGGTGTTGTGGCGAACGCGACGGTGCTCTTACGGAAGCGGAGTCCCACCTCACACTATTTTCGAATCCAATCAAGACACAACTAAACCCTATACACGTCTCAAACGGAAGCAAACACCAGATCCAAAATCTGAGTGAGAGCACCAGATCTAACCTTGAGAGAGTTTAAACTCGGGATACCAAACGAAATCACTCTGATCGAAAATCTGAGTGAGGATGGGTCTGATGAAGACGGGTCTGATGAAGATTTCGAATCCTCTTATTTCTACAATTTGCAACAATCCAACAACCCCGAAAAGAAATCTGAGATCGGGCCAGAGTAAAAAACAAATAGCTCCATGTACACCAACGACTACCATGGAGATGAACAATCCCAAAATGAACACCATCAATCTGGAGAAGCACGAAGAGGGATCTATTGAAAGGCTAGCCAAAAACTCAAAAGAGGGTGAGAGAGAGGATCGAAAATCCATAAAGAAAGAGGGGAAGGGGAATAGGGATGGGGGAACTCTCACTTCGGATCTAGATCTCCCTCCCAAGCTCTCTCCTACCATGACTTACTTACTGGTTTCTAGAGAGAAGGGAGATCCTCTCTCTCTAGAACCAAAACCCACAAAGATACCATTTAAATATTGCTTACTTATGAATGACTTTAGGTATTTCTTTTTCATTTTTATTATTATTATTATATTAATGAATGTAATAATAAATTATGTAGGTTTGGAATTTGCTTTGGGATTCACCAAACCTTCTAAATTATTTCTTTTAGGTTTTGATTTTCCTTAGGAGTTAGGAGTTTGTGATTTAATATATTTAATAGATTATGATGGATACCGGATGAAAAGATTGAAACAAATTCACCGACCTCCATAGTTTCCGGCGACCTTTCGCCGGAGATACAACTATTGCGAGAAATATTCCTGTGGTCAAGTCTCCCTCGCTCGGAGGCAATCTCGAGACCAACCACTCCCGATCTGCTACCCTCGCCGCCATCCAAAACCAATTGTTGAAAAAAATGAAATGACATCGCACACTGCATGGCCGGTGTTTGAGAACATCGTTGTTCTCCGGCACTGGTGACATCCGATCGTTCGCAAATTGGTACAGGAAAACTGGTCGGCAGCGGCGGTGAGAAGTCGTGTTGCGTCAAACGACGGAGGCGGTTACTAGGGGCATCGTCAATCGTGGAAGGCAAAAGGGTTTTGAAACTTAAATTCCAAGGTATGTTGTATACAATACCAAAATATTGCAAAAATAATCAATGAAAGACACATGGTTGAATTTGTAGAGATTTGTTCACTATAAGATAGGTTGCAAGTTCAAATCTCATAGCTTTAACTTTTTTCAGAATTGAAAATAAATAAAATCGATGTATGAGATTTGATCATGCTACATGTACGATACATATTGCGGGAATTACCGTATAATAATTACCATAATTGCAAAACGTTGGAAATCGTTATACATGCTTCCTTAAAAAAAATACCCTAAAATTGTGAATACTTTGAGCAGCCGTAGCAGTAAGTTTGAGTTAATTTGGTTCATGGACGATGAGAATATGTGGGTTCACATTAAGAAAGTTAAAGTTTGTCTCTTTATTTACCTAGCTTGCTCACCAACGATAAGTATTGGTTTGACTCATACTTAGCTTCCCCAGTCCCAAAATATTTGTCCCCTTTAATTTAGCACGCATTTTAAGGAAAATCAACAAATTAATCTCAATTAGCAATAAAATACTAGTAATACCCTTAGTTTTTTTTTATCGGAAATAATACCCTTAGTTTAAATTCAAAACTACTATTTATACTTTTCCCTCTCATATTTAAATATTTTAAAAATTCAAACTAA
Organism: Portulaca oleracea; assembly: GCA_029582165.1. NCBI lineage: Eukaryota > Viridiplantae > Streptophyta > Magnoliopsida > Caryophyllales > Portulacaceae > Portulaca > Portulaca oleracea. The sequence goes on along the minus strand of CM055869.1, from coordinate 30,813,723 downwards.
GGGTATTTTAGTAATTTCAATAAATTACAAGTTTCCATTTTAAGAAAGTCGACATAATTTTGGGACATCCAAAAATGGAATAGTGACAAATAATTTAGGACAGAAGAAGTATTAATTTAAAAAGTGAGTGGGTATTACTTAATAATATAATTAATTTGGTTATATTGATAAAAAGTGAGGTAGAGGAAGAGGAAGAGAAAAGATATAATTAAAAATATTGTATGAGAAATTCGCCTTTAAACTCATCTCGTGAGCAACTCAGCATTGATCTCGTGAGTCAAGTCATATTCTAACCACTATAATGTACTGCACAACCTTATTATTTTATTTCTCACCCTATGTCATATCAGCAGTGAGCCACACATTTAACTCACCATTAGAGATAATTTTACATTTTACAATTATTTAAACACTAACTAAATTTATATGTCATAATTTATTATTTATTTAGCAATACACATGTTCAAAGTTTGGGTCAAAATATGCTTAAAGTCAAGTTAGTCGGATTAGAAGTCACATGCATGACCCTCGGCCCAGACTCTGGATCTAGATTTCCTAGCCATGACCTTGACCTTATGGGCCGCGAGTCATGTTATCGTGTCGATTGACCCGAATCTGGATGTCATGGCCATGACCCTGACCATACAGGCTGCAGGTCAGGTCATTGGTCGACTGACCATGAAATATGAATTTTAATATTTATCATTTTTATCCATTTTCATTAGAAAAAATCTAAAATTTTAAAATTCTAAATTTCAAATATGAAACAAAGGAAAAAAAAAATTCAAAATCAAATATCTAACTTATTACAAACACTAAAGTACGTTTTCAATTAATTTTTTTCCATGAAAAATTATGTTATATTTTTAATTTATTGGATCATCGGGTCTAGTCAAGGAACCTCTTGCCTAGACCTACCCATAATTAGGCTAATGCCATGAAGTTTTGGGTTGGTCAGGTTGGATGCGGTCGAGCTGCAAAAGTTGGGCTCGGACCTGCAAATGTTCAGGGGCAGGTCCTCGACCTAATGATCATATCTATTTAGAAGTAATCAATAACCAAAGTTATTCATTTTCGATAGATAAGTCTATTATGTTACAAATAAAGCAATCCAAAGTCAGCCTCGACCTAATCCCAAACCATTATCCAACCTCCATGTTCTCTTATGTGGTATGTCTAAATTTTTATTAGACATAACCACGCTTTACCAACTCTACACCAACCATGTGTTACCATATTTAGACATATAATCACAAAGGACATACCACAAAAAAAGAATAGGGCCTAAACATTGTTAACTCAAACATGACTCAACTCAAACCTGATTCTAAAGTCATTGTTAAGTCTCTCATCTTCCAACTCCTCGTTAATTAAAAACAATTTTAATAATAATATAAGTATATGGTGATATCTAATGTAACACCCCCAGGTTACTAACCACAAGATTAAGCTAATGACTCACTTAACCTAATGATTAGCAGCGGATAAACACCTGAGAGCATTACCGCCGCCCGTGTAAACGGACAAGGCTAAAACTACAACCCAAGGTAGGCAATCAAGCATAAGACTGACTTAAAACATGCATCATCAAGACATAACTTAACTTAACAACCTCAAAACAACATAACACAACCCAATAAAAATTATACAAGCCAAAACATCAATGATTTCTCTTATTTCCTTCAGAAAGTGCCTTTAACCACCTTCAATCTCCTTAAGATGCTCTAGGGTTTCGTCCTTCCGGGGCTTTCCCTTTTCCTTTTTCTGAGGTTCCTAAAACGAAAACATAAAACTTCGAAGAGCGAGATAAACTCAGTACATATACCCCCGATAACGTAAGAATATTTTCGAAGATAGTTTTAGTTATTTAGCGCGATTCCAAAAAATTAAAAACAACGTAACTAACAGATAAACAATAAAAGCAGCATAACTTACAAAGCTTGACCTTAACTTAACCTGTACAGGAAGAAAATACTTTAACCTGCAATTTAAGTCACGACATTAAAAGAAACGTACTTATGATATCCTTTAAATAATTAAATTAACAACAACCTTGTTTAAACGCGGCCTAAATCATACACGACATGATATAGAACATATGTAAAACCTTAACATAAACATGACTTCAAACTCCAATAAAACAAGACTTATAACCCTTGAAGAGCCACCTGTAAAATTTTACTTTGCTCGCTCTCTCTCACTTAAGAGAACTTAGAGTACATAAAACTTAGGCATGTAATCATAAAACTTTACTTTGGTTCAAATGACTTGAGTAACTTAAGCTACTTTACACTTGGTTGTCATGTTATTATCTTGAAGGTCCCCTACTTGCGATAATCGGCTAAACCTCCGTATGCGCATACCCAAACCGATCGGGAGATCCGGATGGTGGACAATGTCATATACTGGCCAGTTTGTCATCGTGTGCACTTAAGGCACCATAAACATGTTTTCCCTGGTGTGCACTAAGACACCATAAACGTGGGCGGGGGCCTTTATTAATTTTATAAAGCTTGAAAACTTAAACCTTGATACCTTGACCTTGAATTCTTAATAAAACTTGTTCCTTAAACCTCCTTTTTCAATCAAAACTTAAAATATAATCTTGTAATCTCCTTGAATAAGAATTGACATATAAAGGAAGTTGATTCATGAAATAACTTAAACATCCAAAGTGTGGAATTATTGTAAAACTTACTAACATAAAGAATGCATAACATAAATAATTAAGATAATGATAAACTGTAAGATTAACCTGAAAAGTCAACCTTGGTTACTTAAAAATCCATGAGAACTTGTATATACTTTTGAACATATATCATGAGAATTTACATATGAACACGAATAATAAAATATAATTTTAGCACTTAGCATAAAAAGATTAATTCATAATATCCTGCATAAAATGTCATGCAATATACGTACCTGAAGACTTAAAACACGTACTGGACGGGCAGAGACTTGAACAGTAGCGCAACGATCTTTTGAAGGGACTTTAAAAGAAAAGAAATCATGAGGACTTAACTTAAGTGGTATCATGGAAGAATAACTTAGTGAATTTTTCTAAGAATAATAATAAGGAACTCGATTTCTAAGGCATACTCATGAGATCATATCTTATCCCTCAAATATTGGATCACGACATAAAAGAACTTTCTGGAAAGCTCAGATTACACACTCCAACTTTGTAGTTGACCATGAAAGCTAGAAACGTGGTTAAGGAGGGTAAAAACTAACATCTTTACAAGCTGCCCAGAATAATAACCATTTAAACTTCAATTATTCAGAAAATCGTAACTCGAGCTCTACTTATCGGTTCAAAATGGGTAAGCTATCTATGGAAAGCTCGTAATACATACTTCAACTCTCATTTTAATCACAAGTTGATTTGAGCATGGGAAAGAGTTAGATTTTGGCCAAGAATACAAGCAGTCACAAAAAAACATTCTGGGTATCCTCAGATTATTAGCCTCGAGTCGGGAACTCATAACTCTCACTCTCGATGTCCTATGAACATGAATTATACCTTTATGAAAAGCATAAAGTGTCCCCTACAACTTTTATGTATTCAGCACTTAGACCAAATAAGACTCTAACCTCACGAAAAATACACATCTTTGAACAGACTACGTAATGTTCCTAGATTTCACGGTTTTGGCCATGACTTTCAAAATACAACCCTAAACGACGAGCTACAAAAACCAGGTGTTAACTAACACTTTATAATACCTATTCATGCCATAAAGTGAACCAAAATCACAATTCATATTCTCTGAAAATATCAAAACCCACTAGATTACAATAGCACTTCACCAAATCACTTGTATGCATGATAATCTCATGATTTCCCTTGGTCACTACTTGAAACATATCTTTCCATTATAAACACAAATTTCCAGAATCATAACCATAAAAGAAAACTTCATCTTGACCAAATCTTACACATGCAAAGCCCAATTCAATTATATATCATGCTCCTAAACATTATAGTTGACAAATTCAACACTAAAAGTCATAAAATTCATCCTTTTGCTAGATAAATCCTATTTTAAACACACGCATTCACATTTAATCTACAAACTCACTCTTTCATAAAAGAATCAAGCCTCGTAAATCACATGCATGTCACAATCCACCATCATCCATACTCATTTAATCATTAAAAACTTAAGAATAACACAACTTACCCAAATTCACTGTTTTGAGGCTTGGATTTCTTCACTTTTCACTTGATGAACTTAGAAACACTTGGTTTACCTATGAAATTACATGAAAAATCTAGTAAAACTAAGATTTCATCTATGATTTTTCAATAAAAAGAGAGAAGAGAAGGGATGACATTACACTTGAAAAAAGAGAAAGGACGAGGGAAGATGATGAAGGTATGGTGCGGTGGTGCTCGGTGGCCGGAAAACGGCGCCGATGTGGGTTGGGTGTGGCGGCAGAAGGGCAGCAGGCAATGGTGGGGTGGTGGCTGCAGGCGTTGGGGAGATGGATGGGCACAAGGAAGAGCAAGCAAGAGTGAGATGATGATTGTGATTATCTTTCAAATTAATTTCCCCCCTAATACCATTTATGTATATATATATATATACATACATACATAAACTCTTAAACCCAAAAGAAGCATTTTCCCCTTCCTTCTTCGTTTGATTCAGCCGGCCCGTTGGCCCAAAAGAACAAAAATTCATCAAATTTAATTCCTCCCTCGTGTACTTATATCTCCCTAATTCCCCAAATTATTGAAATTTATTAAACCGAAAAAATTTATTGGTAACTACAAATAAAATATACTCATACACCTCCCTGAAAATTCTCATAATTATAATCCTAAATTGCCTTGAATAAAAGAGGGACCCGATATATCGGTCTCGGAAAAAGAATTCACAAACGATCAGGATCACTAAAATAATTATCGGAAGAGATTTCTCAAGAAAAGAAAATTCAACTGATTCGTTCACGATCGTTGCACTGTTGTAGGGCCCGCGGCCCGGAGGGCACGGTCCCCCACGGAGGGTCGATTCGACGTAGGGTTGCTTATTTTTAAAAGGGACGAAATAAAGATTTTTGGACTTTTCGAGGGTTACGATATTTCTAATTATAACATAACCTTTTATCATTTTAGAAAGCATAAAGATTTCCTTTTTGAAAACCGAAAAAAATGGACGAGCACGCCTTAGATCCGCGGATCTGGCGACCACAGGCCAAATCTGCCGGTTTTCATTCCGGCCTGCTCGAATCAGGGACGAGAATCGCCACTGGCCCACCAGGCTTGGACCCGCGCGGATCCGCCTGGTGATACCAAGGTGATTTTCGACCCAGCACTCAAAACAGCGCCGATAATCAATTATGCATAAAAAAAATTAAAAGGGTAATATAACTAAAATACCGTGAAAATAAGGGAGTCGCCAGTTAATTTTACACAAAATTAACAAAAGAAAAAAAGTGACTCCGGTCTCGAACCAAAAGAACGGATCCGGGGGTAAAGGTGTCGGTGTAGGGGGATGCCCTTGCACCGCCCGCCGAAGCGGCCTTTACTAGGTCGGGTTTACATTAGAAAATAAAATAAAGAAAGTTGTCACGAACTTGATTTAAAATGTCATGCAATTAATAATAAAATAACGGGGTTCACATGTAATGAAAACTAAAGTAAAAACAAAGAAAATTACAGCGGGCGGGGGCCTAGAGACTACATTGTTACATTTCTTTTATGAACGAAATGAAAAATTGAGCGGAAAAGAAGATAACTGGATTATACCGAATCCGCGCGAGTCTCGGCTGATGCGAATTTGGGTGCGGGTTAACAAGCAAATCCGCGCGGATCTGCTTTGTGCCGGGTGAAGATCGGAAACTGAAGTAGGCCGAAAAGAACCAAAATCCGCGTGAGCCTGGGTGTATGGGTGTCGGAACAAATCCGCGCAGATCTCTCTCGTGCAGGGTGGAAAGTCGGGATCTGACGTTGGCCGGAAAATCAACCAAATCAGCGCAGATTTCCCTCTATCGTAGCCCCGACTGGTATTGGCGGAGTTCTCCCTTTGTTTGCTCTCAGTTTCCTCTCAGATGAAAATTTGCCAACCCCCCAACTGGAGCTGCGCGGATCCTTAAATAGCCCAGAAAATGGCGATTCGGGCGATTTTCAACAAGCGCTGTCTCTTGAAATCGCGCCATCCCATACGCAACCGCGTGATTGTTTGGTATTGAAAAAGAAACCGCTGATTTATTCAAGCTGGATCAGCGGATTTCGGGTTGACCCGATCTCGATCCGCGCGGATTTCCGAGTTTTACTTGAATCCGGATCCGACTTGAAATTTGGGTCGGGCAGAGTTTCTGGAGCCAGAATCTGCGTAAGGTTGTCGTTTTGGGCCAATCTTTGTCAAAATCCACGCAGACTCATTTCACCCTGGCCCAAAATTCATCAAATCCGCGCCACTTCGCATTGTTGGCCCAACTTCTGGAAATCCGCGCCACCCTCTGCTTTTGCCCCAAAATCAGAAAATCCGCGCCAACCCACCAAATTTGGCCCAAGTCGGAAAATCCGCGCCAACCCACCAAGTTTGGCCCAAATCTAACAAATCCGCGCCGACCCCAAGAATTTGGGTCGGGTCCGAATTTGGCCCAAATTCGTTTGAGCATTTTTATTTCGTCCCCGGACTGAGCTGAAAATCTGTCCGACCCATTTTCGGTGTCTACAACTGTTCAAGTCCTGCAAAACATACACTGGGTTAGAAAAATGGAACACGCGCTTTAATTATTCGTGATTTATTGTTAACCTTGATTATTTAAACTAATTAATACGTATTAAGGGATGATTTTCTTCAGGTTATTACATCTAAGCTCTATGAAATTTGACTGAGACAATACCCTGGTTCAATATGACCCAAGAAAAAATCAAGTGTGGTCACAAATAATTTATCTGAATTTTAGAATCAATCATGTCTATTGTGAAACCAGGTTCGAGTTCGGTTTAACAAAATTTAGGTTGTGTCTGTTAAAACAATCTAAAACAGAGCAAATATGGTTTGAGATAGAAAGTTGGGCTTATATTACCCCATCGTATTCTTAATTTATGTATCATTAATTTATGAATTATGATTAGTCTTGTTTATTGAAGCATACAGTTTGATCACATAAAACTCATGACGCTATCAAAATTTCTTGGAGGGAGAGAGATCAAGAGAGATAGTAACACTTTAAGAGTGGGATTGCATATTTGCAAGTAATTTGGAGTGAGGGAAATGAGATGAACGGGAGGTTATACAGCAAGCTGGATAACATGGTCTAAATTCAAGATTAATGGTTAATGCTCCACAAGTCACGGTTAACATTGTCAAACTGATTCTTCTTTTATAATATGTAGACTCATAAATATATGAATATTGCACCGAATTAGAAACTAAATATCAACGGGTTGTTTTAAAATTAGCTTAGAATTTGTATGATTAAAAATAGTTTGGAAGAGTAATATTAATTTTTTTCAAGGAGAAGGTAATATTATTATGCTGAATCTTCAAAATCATTTTGTAGTGCCAAAACTTTAATGCTAACTCCATAAATCTTCTCAATCAATGAATGAAAATACCCTGGAATAAAGAATTTTAACAATTAGTCAGTTAAAATTAGAAATAAAGTAACAAAAATTGGAAAAAATATAATAAAAAATAAGGAAATCATATTAAAAACAAACCATTGAAGATCCCTGAAACTAAAATTAAAAAGTGAAACCATGAAAGAAGAAAAAAGCATTCATTGCAAAGAACATTGACACTTACAATTCTAAATTTGGTTGACAATGAGGGTACCTGAAATCATGCCAAAGGCGTTGGCAGATCATAGTTGGAGGAGTAAGTATTAGAGATGGAGGCATGATGAACAGTTGACAAAAGGAAAGTAGGAGATCTTGAATGGTGCTATATAGCGTTGGCAAGATTTTGTCCGACACGAATATTGTTCGAATTTGTTCGAGCTGGAATAAAAAAACTCGATTTTGTCGGAACCCAGTTTTGACATTGGCTAAATATTTGGACAAAATATTAATTTCTCTTTTTCCATTGCTCGCACTTGATTTTGACCCAAATCGTTTGAACTGGAAATATTTCAAGAGTATAAGACAATTATATAGCCTAAAGAATAAAGTATATCAAGTATAAGGATCATATATAAGTGGAACAATAAGAATATGATCAACACGGTGAAATAGGAAGCAACACGGGTCGTGTTGTCTTCGAGAGTATGAAAGAATTCTGGGCTCAACACGGGTCGTGTTGCACCCAACACGGACCATGTTGATCCATCACGGGTCGTGTTGAAGGCCAGGATTGTTTTAACTGCTAACGGCTATATGATTTTGTTTAATTAGTGTTTGATATCGTTATTAAGCACGATTATTATGAGATTGCAACAGCTATATGACTTGACTTGGTCAAGGTCATATTAAGGTCATAATCGCTTCATTAAGACTCTTAATTGTCCTTTGACTAGGGTATTTTAAGAGGGTGGAATTCTCCTATAAATAGGAGACATCCTAGGCTATTTGAGACACACCATTCGAAGCTAATCACCACCTCATTCTTGTCTAGACTGCAGCTATACTTGAGTGAGTCAAGTGAGAATTCTCGTAATTGATCTGTTGCTAGCTTTGGTGCTGGATATTGTCCAGGCTTTGATGAACTTTTCGGGGATAGCCCGAACACTTCAATGACATGTGGAAGTAGTCCACCTGAGATTGCTGGAAATCGTCCAGTCTTTGATGATTTTCCCGGGGGTAGCCCGAAAAATATTGAAGGATTGGTACCTACAAGAGGACAACGAAACTTATAAGTATCAAAGAAAAGTCAAAACGCGGGGTCGCCTCCCTTGGAAAATGATATACATTTTTCTCTTTAAGTATAAATGAGGATAGTGGAAAAAATCCTGCTAGCCAATGAGAAAAACTCCCTGTCGGCGGATGGGGGTTGACGAGGAACTCCGGGTTCCAACTTGATGATGGAGGATCAGCGCCTGGATGGAGTTGGCAAAGCTTTGTTTAAGACTAGATAAGCTTGCCATATTTGTGCAAGATCTTGCTTAAGCTCATTTGAGCCTGTCATATTCGATGACAGAATCCGCGAGAATCGAGTCCGGCTTGATAACTTAATCTGCGAGGGACCCGACGAAGAATTCGCGGATTGACGAAGCATCCCGATGAATTAGGAGAGTCACTTTTTAGCTGGTTCGTCCTCTAACTCCTTACATGATGATCCTGAGTCAAATCATTGGCTCGTGTTGACGTTTAGTAAAACCTTTAGAGATTTCTACTTTGGGATCCACAAGGACTTGAAACTCCCCATTATGATTCATTTGGTGAAGTTACGAAATTCTGCGAGAGCTTTGCACCCAATTAGAGCCAGTTGAAGATATGCTCTCGTTTGAAGTCTTGCTCTAATCGCTAAAGTTAGCGAGATGTTCGGTGTAAGTTTCACCATCTTGTTGGGCTTAACCCAAAATGAAAAAGAGTTTTGGGATATGCCTTGCAAGATTTCACGCTGCTATCATTTCATTGATCATGAAAGTGGGAACTTTGGCGATCGCGTTGATCGATGACTACCGACTCTTGAGTTGGCGATGATAAATTGGATCTCCATTGATGAACACCGAGAGCATGTATAATGCTTAGACCGTTCATTTATCTTTTATAAAGGAAAGAAAGGACTCTATGATGTTAATGCACTTATGAAGACTCTTTTAATCTATGATGATGCAAGACACACATGCAATGCATAAGAAAGTCTAAGTATTGAGCTGTGGTCGATGACTCTTGAAATATCAGGATGCTTTAAATGGTGAGAACCAAAATCTGACAAGCATTTTTAACTTGTAAACCCGGCTTCGAGCCCTCCTTCAAATATGTGATGAATCTAATCCATGAGAATTGATATCTTGAAGCACTCTAGTTATGAATCTCGAGGGAACCTCGAGAGCTTAGATCAACATGGAGTCTGTCGAGACTTCGGTCAGACATAAATAATCGATGAGAAAAGAGGTTCGAGCGCAAAAATTCTGCTTTAACCTGCTCGAGCATGACCCGGAAACTGGATAATATCCTTTTGACAGATCACTTGAAAGATGATTTGTTCAATTATTTGAGCCGGACTTCAAAAAGCTTCCTACGTATCCACTTTATGAGTGGAATCAGGCCGTCGTAGTTCAAAATGGTAATGTAAGTATTTAGTTGCTGACTTAATAAGTCAGTGGCTAATAACTTGGGGGTAGTTACGATCACGGTTGCTATATTTGACATTGTCTTTAAGACATTGAATTTCCATGGTTTGCCCAGTTTTCTGAAGCTTCATGAACGATCAATCTGCCCCGTAAGGGATCATAGGGACTTGACCTGCGAAGAACATGCTTAAAAAAAAGTTGTTCTTATGTTAAGTGTTGCTAGCAGAGTTGATGATGAACATTTGCTCTTGAAAACCCACGGGGACTTTTCATTCAGCCTCACAAAAATCTGTTAGGATTTTTCTGCAGCTATAACTTATCGCCCCTGGATAGAAGAGTTTGATCTTGCTATCCCATGAAATATGAAGGAAAGCGACAAGACTGACGTGTAATTTCCACGAGAAGAGACGAGAACGAAATGCCCACTCTTAGGCACCCTAGATTGACTGCTAAAAGGTGGGCAAAAGGAAAAAACAAAATTGACCCTGGATGCAATCTGTAATGATCAGGAAATCTAAGCCAAAATGAATTATATCCTGACAGCCCCCAATTGAAAAAGAAAACAGAGGGAAAGAGAAAGCCCCCAGTTCGAAAAGAAGACAAAGGGAAACAGAAAGCCCCCAATTCGAAAAGAAGACATACAAAGGGGAAGAGAAAGCCCCCAGGGTCCATGAAGAAAGGCCATGAAGAAAAGAAGGTGCGAGACTTTACGAGCAAGTTTAATCAACAGCAGAAAAGACCTTATATTACATGTAAATAAGACCGATGAGAATGAGTTGCATAAGGTCAAAATCATGTCAAAACAAATTCTATTTCAATACCATGAGCATAAGACCAAGACACGAAGCCAGTTACTCTATGTTATACCCCTAAACAATCATGTATCACCTTAGCAATTGATGAGCTAGTGAAGCTAGTAGATCCTCACTTTAGGTAAAGGGGAACACTCCTCTCAATGTGTTTAGAAATATGAGGGTTCACTCAAACTCATTCCAATGCATACAACTGCCATAAGCTTGGCCAGACTCTCAACCCTCCATCACTGAGGACAACATGCAAAAATACTAATCATGAGGACTTTTAAAAGGTTGTAATGGGGTTCAGGCTAAGGTAAGGAGGGAAATCATTTGGAAAATGTGGAGCTAATTAGCCAAGTACCTAAGGAGCAACAACATTTCCATTACACGCAATACAATACCTCACATCAACCTTAAAAACATCCATAACAAAAGAAAACCGGGATAGAGTACCACATACAAACCAAAACCCAAAATTAAAACAAAACTTCTCTCTCTTTTTTTCTTTTTTTTTCTTTTTTTTTTGCTCTTTCTTTTTTTTGTTCCTTTTTTTTTCGTTTTGCTTCTTTTGTTTTATTATGAATTCCTAGTTTTTGAACTCTTTTTTTTTTATGAATAGCATGAAAATCTAAAGAGCAACTCAAATCCCGGTAGTCACAAGTTATAACCTTTGAGAATAAAAATGATAGAAAGGATATTCAACAATGTACTTCCCTTGTAGCAACAAACCAACTATTCACTCTCAACAATCGACCACGAAACCTCATACAATCATTGCTCATTCTATCTTGGCTAAAGGTAGGAAATTATGTGCACTTATAGGGTAAACAACAAGACAGGAAAAAAGGGTTAGCAAGGGCTTGCAAAAAGAGGTTAAAATGTCAGGTGGCCATTTGGCTATGTAGCTAACAAAAGGGTGCCTCAATCATATTAACACAATGCATATGCCAAATGTGATTTTAAGGAATGTCAAGCCAAGTTCTAGAGATGCACACATGAAAGAGTTACACACAAAAAGAAAATGAGACTATATATATAATGAATAGTCTATGAAGGCTTAAAATCTCACGGGTTATTCTACTAGCTCAAAAGATAAACAATTACTAAAATTCAACAATCATGCAAGAAGTACTCAAGAATGAAAGGCTTGCACAAGGGCAGTACAACTCAGAGCATTTCGACTGGATAATTGCTTCGACCTAGACATCTTGTTCAATGTGACATCTCCAAACTCTGTGACGCTTGTAGAATCACCGGTCTCCCAACTTCAGAGTATTTTCCATTGGCGCATCCTTTTCTTGAAAGTTGTTCTAATGCTTCAGCACATGGAGTGTTTCCCTTGCTAGGCCGGAAGTTTGCTTGTTAGTATAAGTGTTCTTCCAAATTTGATTAGCGATTCACTTTCGATTTTGATTCCGGCCAATCTTAGTGATGCAAAGTCCTTAATGGGTTGAAACCTTAGATGGGTGTTACAAGGGTTGTAAGCCTTGCAGCATATCTACTTGATGTTCCTCGGAAGGCGATCTACCATTTGAGTGCTTTTGCCTCCATCGAGCGTAGTAGTCGAGAATGTCTCTTCTTCTCCTTGCTTCATGAGCTCCATGTCCCTTAAAGTGTGACGCATGTCAACATTGTAGGAGTATTGGTGTAAGAACTCCTTGCAAAGTGTGTTCCATCGTGAGGTCTCGATGAAATTTGAGTGTGTTATACCACTTCATAACGTCCGGGCCTGAAGTCCAAGGAAAGATAATATGGTAAATCTCCTCCTCAACTCCTTTTAACGTCATAGCCCCCAGAAAATTCCGCACATGTTGATATGGGTTCTCAGTACCATGAAATTTGATATCAGGCATGTCGAATTTAGGGGGAAGTCTACCCCGAGGAACAGGTGCGAAACCTATGTCGTCCATAAACTGGTTGTTGAAGAGAGTGGATTCTTTCAACATCTGTTCAATACGGTCTAGTCTCGAGTTCGAACCCTCGTGGACCGACCCGTCCTTCTCCTTTCTTGATTGCTCAACTTCACCCGTAGGGGGATTCTTCAAATTTGAATTCTTCGCCTCCATGGCATGAATGATGTCATCAATTCTCTGATTCTGTGCCTCTAACTGAGCATTCATAGTGACTTGCATGTTCAGAATTATGTTGGTCAGCTGCTCTATTTCAGTATTTGGAGGAGGTGGTGGAGGAGGCACCGATCCCTCCTCTGGATCACTATCCCGGTGACTTCCAGAATGATCTGACATTGTTTCAGGTGGGTCAATTACCTAAGACTCAACTCCTGCTTCAGATGCTTCCTCGTCAATTGCCTTCGGTGACGCACGACCCTCGTTACCGTTGTAGTAGACGTTAAAAGCTTCTAACCAGTCTATCTCGTCCCCTTGATATACCCAAAACCAACCAATTCTGTTCGGGAAGATGAAGGAATTCAGGACTCAGCTCAACACCAACTGACAAGACACGATGCATGTTATGGATGAAGAATTTTATTTGTACCCCGAATGACTGAACTAAAGCTCAAAATCATATGCGAAGCATAAATAAAGCTCTTATGCAAATGCAGACTCGACCTGAAATGACATATTTAGACCTTATCGGGCCGAATCCAAAGAAAGAACTCAGGCCTCACATATGGGCTAAACATATCAATTTTAGCAGATTAAACTAACTAAAAAAAGCCCATTTGGACCACACAAGGGTAGGCCCACTCACAAAATCCGTGAGGATCCCATGAGGCCCAACAACCTTATGCAGGCCAAATGATCTTCCACCAAGATGAAAAGACTTTATGCACATGGAAACACAAACTAAAAAAAACTGAAACCACCTCAACTTAAGCCCGGCAGCTACCGAGCTCTCTGGGATCTGTGCGGATTCCAGGGGTTTTGGCCCATCGATCTGCGGCGGATTTCTGAGCTCGGGCAGTTGCAACCTAAATCCGGTGGAACACAAGAACGAGGGGGAAAAAAAACAATGATTTGGACCACCACGCACAAACACACGGACCACCTAATTTAGGCTCGCAAATCGATGGCCAAGCTCACCGTAAATCCAGCTAAACACAAAAACGAGAAAAAGAGAACTGGAAGGATTTGGACCACACATGACCCGGCCCAGCCAGGAATCCGCGCGGATTCCCTGGGCTTGAGTCCTGTGTGGGCCAAATCTGAACTCAAATGACTCCCTAATTTGGGCACTGCGGTGTGAGCACCCCAATCAGCGGATTTCTTGGCTTAAACCTGCTGGGACCTAAACAGTCGGACACAAAAAACGAGAAAAAGAGAAAAAGAAACTTTTTTTTATATTTTTTCTAAGCACTACTGCATGGTCTCGGGTTCGAGGATAGGGAAGAACACATAGCATGCAAAGTGCAGTTCAACCTAGCCAAAGTTCTACATTTGAGGTTTATAGGTCAGTTTATCCCTGCCTCCTAACTCGTGTCCCGGGTATTTGGCCTCCATGGGGTGCATGGAAGGTTAATACCCCCGGGTTGCTCCCTTTAATCGTGTGGATTAAGGAGTATTGCACGAGGGGGAAAAACAACCACCGGCTCGGTGAAGGTCTAAGTGGACCCACCTGAGTTGAATGGTTAAAGTTTTCCCGAAATGGTAAATAAAGGTTTTCCTAAACGGTACCTTTTGTGCCCGACGAAAGGGGAAGGCCCGTATAATGCAACATGCCTAAAAAAAAAAAAAACGTGACAACTTTTTTTTTAAAAAAAATGAAAACCCGACTTTTCAAGTTTTACCCTCTTATAAGTCCCCAGTGGAGTCGCCACTGTAGGGCCCGCGGCCCGGAGGGCACGGTCCCCCACGGAGGGTCGGTTCACCAAATCACTTGTATGCATGATAATCTCATGATTTCCCTTGGTCACTACTTGAAACATATCTTTCCATTATAAACACAAATTTCCAGAATCATAACCATAAAAGAAAACTTCATCTTGACCAAATCTTACACATGCAAAGCCCAATTCAATTATATATCATGCTCCTAAACATTATAGTTGACAAATTCAACACTAAAAGTCATAAAATTCATCCTTTTGCTAGATAAATCCTATTTTAAACACACGCATTCACATTTAATCTACAAACTCACTCTTTCATAAAAGAATCAAGCCTCGTAAATCACATGCATGTCACAATCCACCATCATCCATACTCATTTAATCATTAAAAACTTAAGAATAACACAACTTACCCAAATTCACTGTTTTGAGGCTTGGATTTCTTCACTTTTCACTTGATGAACTTAGAAACACTTGGTTTACCTATGAAATTACATGAAAAATCTAGTAAAACTAAGATTTCATCTATGATTTTTCAATAAAAAGAGAGAAGAGAAGGGATGACATTACACTTGAAAAAAGAGAAAGGACGAGGGAAGATGATGAAGGTATGGTGCGGTGGTGCTCGGTGGCCGGAAAACGGCGCCGATGTGGGTTGGGTGTGGCGCGGAAGGCGAGCAATGGTGGGGTGGTGGCTGCAGGCGTTGGGGAGATGGATGGGCACAAGGAAGAGCAAGCAAGAGTGAGATGATGATTGTGATTATCTTTCAAATTAATTTCCCCCCTAATACCATTTATGTATATATATATATATACATACATACATAAACTCTTAAACCCAAAAGAAGCATTTTCCCCTTCCTTCTTCCTTTGATTCAGCCGGCCCATGGCCCAAAAGAACAAAAATTCATCAAATTTAATTCCTCCCTCGTGTACTTATATCTCCCTAATTCCCCAAATTATTGAAATTTATTAAACCGAAAAAATTTATTGGTAACTACAAATAAAATATACTCATACACCTCCCTGAAAATTCTCATAATTATAATCCTAAATTGCCTTGAATAAAAGAGGGACCCGATATATCGGTCTCGGAAAAAGAATTCACAAACGATCAGGATCACTAAAATAATTATCGGAAGAGATTTCTCAAGAAAAGAAAATTCAACTGATTCGTTCACGATCGTTGCACTGTTGTAGGGCCCGCGGCCCGGAGGGCACGGTCCCCCACGGAGGGTCGATTCGACGTAGGGTTGCTTATTTTTAAAAGGGACGAAATAAAGATTTTTGGACTTTTCGAGGGTTACGATATTTCTAATTATAACATAACCTTTTATCATTTTAGAAAGCATAAAGATTTCCTTTTTGAAAACCGAAAAAAATGGACCGGAGCACGCCTTAGATCCGCGGATCTGGCGACAGGCCAAATCTGCCGGTTTTCATTCCGGCCTGCTCGAATCAGGGACGAGAATCGCCACTGGCCCACCAGGCTTGGATCCGCGCGGATCCGCCTGGTGATACCAAGGTGATTTTCGACCCAGCACTCAAAACAGCGCCGATAATCAATTATGCATAAAAAAAAATTAAAAGGGTAATATAACTAAAATACCGTGAAAATAAGGGAGTCGCCAGTTAATTTTACACAAAATTAACAAAAGGAAAAAAAGTGACTCCGGTCTCGAACCAAAAGAACGGATCCGGGGGTAAAGGTGTCGGTGTAGGGGGATGCCCTTGCACCGCCCGCCGAAGCGGCCTTTACTAGGTCGGGTTTACATTAGAAAATAAAATAAAGAAAGTTGTCACGAACTTGATTTAAAATGTCATGCAATTAATAATAAAATAACGGGGTTCACATGTAATGAAAACTAAAGTAAAAACAAAGAAAATTACAGCGGGCAGGGGCCTAGAGACTAGATTGTTACATTTCTTTTATGAACGAAATGAAAAATTGAGCGGAAAAGAAGATAACTGGATTATACCGAATCCGCGCGAGTCTCGGCTGATGCGAATTTGGGTGAGGGTTAACAAGCAAATCCGCGCGGATCTGCTGCTTTGTGCCGGGTGAAGATCGGAAATTGAAGTAGGCCGAAAAGAACCAAAATCCGCGTGAGCCTGGGTGTATGGGTGTCGGAACAAATCCGCGCAGATCTCTCTCGTGCAGGGTGGAAAGTCGGGATCTGACGTTGGCCGGAAAATCAACCAAATCAGCGCAGATTTCCCTCTATCGTAGCCCCGACTGGTATTGGCGGAGTTCTCCCTTTGTTTGCTCTCAGTTTCCTCTCAGATGAAAATTTGCCAACCCCCCAACTGGAGCTGCGCGGATCCTTAAATAGCCCACAGGAAAATGGCGATTGGAGCGATTTCAACAAGCGCCTCGCCTCTTGAAATCCGCGCCATCCCTTCTGCAACCGCCAGCAGTTGTTTGACTGTTCGAAAAGAAACCGCCTGCAGTTTATTCAACTGGATCCGCGCGGATTTCTGGGTTGACCCAGTACTGGATCCGCGCGGATTTCCGAGTTTTACTTGAATCCGGATCCGACTTGAAATTTGGGTCGGGCAGAGTTTCTGGAGCCAGAATCTGCGTAAGGTTGTCGTTTTGGGCCAATCTTTGTCAAAATCCACGCAGACTCATTTCACCCTGGCCCAAAATTCATCAAATCCGCGCCACTTCGCATTGTTGGCCCAACTTCTGGAAATCCGCGCCACCCTCTGCTTTTGCCCCAAAATCAGAAAATCCGCGCCAACCCACCAAATTTGGCCCAAGTCGGAAAATCCGCGCCAACCCACCAAGTTTGGCCCAAATCTAACAAATCCGCGCCGACCCCAAGAATTTGGGTCGGGTCAATTGGCCCAAATTCGTTGAGCATTTTTATTTCGTCCCGGTGGTGAAAATCTGTCCGACCATTTTCGTGTCTACAATCGCTCAAGTCCTGCAAAACATACACTGGGTTAGAAAAATGGAACACGCGCTTTAATTATTCGTGATTTATTGTTAACCTTGATTATTTAAACTAATTAATACGTATTAAGGGATGATTTTCTTCAGGTTATTACATCTAAGCTCTATGAAATTTGACTGAGACAATACCCTGGTTCAATATGACCCAAGAAAAAATCAAGTGTGGTCACAAATAATTTATCTGAATTTTAGAATCAATCATGTCTATTGTGAAACCAGGTTCGAGTTCGGTTTAACAAAATTTAGGTTGTGTCTGTTAAAACAATCTAAAACAGAGCAAATATGGTTTGAGATAGAAAGTTGGGCTTATATTACCCCATCGTATTCTTAATTTATGTATCATTAATTTATGAATTATGATTAGTCTTGTTTATTGAAGCATACAGTTTGATCACATAAAACTCATGACGCTATCAAAATTTCTTGGAGGGAGAGAGATCAAGAGAGATAGTAACACTTTAAGAGTGGGATTGCATATTTGCAAGTAATTTGGAGTGAGGGAAATGAGATGAACGGGAGGTTATACAGCAAGCTGGATAACATGGTCTAAATTCAAGATTAATGGTTAATGCTCCACAAGTCACGGTTAACATTGTCAAACTGATTCTTCTTTTATAATATGTAGACTCATAAATATATGAATATTGCACCGAATTAGAAACTAAATATCAACGGGTTGTTTTAAAATTAGCTTAGAATTTGTATGATTAAAAATAGTTTGGAAGAGTAATATTAATTTTTTTCAAGGAGAAGGTAATATTATTATGCTGAATCTTCAAAATCATTTTGTAGTGCCAAAACTTTAATGCTAACTCCATAAATCTTCTCAATCAATGAATGAAAATACCCTGGAATAAAGAATTTTAACAATTAGTCAGTTAAAATTAGAAAAAAAGTAACAAAAATTGGAAAAAATATAATAAAAAATAAGGAAATCATATTAAAAACAAACCATTGAAGATCCCTGAAACTAAAATTAAAAAGTGAAATCATGAAAGAAGAACAAAGCATTCATTGCAAAGAACATTGACACTTACAATTCTAAATTTGGTTGACAATGAGGGTACCTGAAATCATGCCAAAGGCGTTGGCAGATCATAGTTGGAGGAGTAAGTATTAGAGATGGAGGCATGATGGACAGTTGACAAAAGGAAAGTAGGAGATCTTGAATGGTGCTATATAGCGTTGGCAAGATTTTGTCCGACACGAATATTGTTCGAATTTGTTCGAGCTGGAATAAAAAAACTCGATTTTGTCGGAACCCAGTTTTGACATTGGCTAAATATTTGGACAAAATATTAATTTCTCTTTTTCCATTGCTCGCACCCGATTTTGACCCAAATCGTTTGAACTGTTGGAAATATTTCAAGAGTATAAGACAATTATATAGCCTAAAGAATAAAGTATATCAAGTATAAGGATCATATATAAGTGGAACAATAAGAATATGATCAACACGGGTGAAATAGGAAGCAACACGGGTCGTGTTGTCTTCCAGAGAGTAAGGAAAGAATTCCTGGGCTCAACACGGGTCGTGTTGCACCCAACACGGACCATGTTGATCCATCACGGGTCGTGTTGAAGGCCAGGATTGTTTTAACTGCTAACGGCTATATGATTTTGTTTAATTAGTGTTTGATATCGTTATTAAGCACGATTATTATGAGATTGCAACAGCTATATGACTTGACTTGGTCAAGGTCATATTAAGGTCATAATCGCTTCATTAAGACTCTTAATTGTCCTTTGACTAGGGTATCTTAAGAGGGTGGAATTCTCCTATAAATAGGAGACATCCTAGGCTATTTGAGACACACCATTCGAAGCTAATCACCACCTCATTCTTGTCTAGACTGCAGCTATACTTGAGTGAGTCAAGTGAGAATCTATTTCTTGAGTGTTACAAGTGCTAAGTTTTATGCCTTTGAACATTTACGGTATAGTAAATAGTTCTTAAGGAAAGTGAGTACTAGGCCACAACTCTTAGCGTTATCCAAGCGAGTTTCCATTGTTCTATATACCGTTCACTCCCTTTCCTCCAACAATCTTAAGAACTATTTAGTAATTGATGGGAAGCAGCCTTCACCAACTCATATGGTGCAAGCATGCTTGGAGGTCATTCAGGAGTACAAGAAGGGCAAGGGAGTAAAGGGAGGCCATTCATCCTATATGACTCCTTCATTATCTCAACATTGAGACCCTTTTGATGGGAAACAGTTCAAGCATGTTCAGGTCATCCAAGGTTGTTACTTAGCCGTGGAAGAAATCAAGAAAGGAGTTGGTCATTTGGCAGGTCAAGGTCCTTTATCCTATGAGACAACTTCGGTATTTGTTTCAATATCTCAAGATTGAGGCTTCTCCTCCAATTTTGTCCCTATGAAGTTTTTGAAGCATGTTGTTTACGCTTTTCATAATGCCCAAGATTGCATGGTCTGAAGGTCATTTGGGTTCTACACAACAGTTTGTTTCTGGACGTGCGATAAGGACCTTTTATCTGGGACTGTTTGATATTTTGGTGTTCTTTCAATGGTATTTTGGTCTTTTCACATGGGGTTCGGTTTTATAATATTATTAGAGGTCCAAGGAAGGTTCCAGCTGACTTTGAAACAAAACCACTTGTGTTTCTTCATTTGTCTTGCACGGATTAGAATCTAAGTGAATGAAATTCCACCAATGGGGAAGTGCCATATGGGTTGCTCCTATTAGTCCTCCTTGCCACCCGTTTGGACGAGTACTTCATGGTGAAGATATGTATTAGTATTATTCAATTGTATTTAGCTTAATTAAGGACGTTTAGGAGGTTTCTTCGTCATTAGAAAACCTCACTCTAGATTACTTTTCACCTACTTGTGTGCTTGTGTGCTTGGTTGGTTGCATGCTTCCAGCCGAGCCTTATATATATGAACCTTTGTATTTTGAAGCTCCACAACTTATACAAAATACAAAACCCCAAAGAAAGCTTTGAGCTTCTTCGTTTGTGAGTTTCTCAAACTCTCGTTTCCACTCCAGTATCTAGATTTGGCAATCTAGTGGTGTTGTGTGGACTTGTTGTGATCTCATTTGGAAGGTGATTAAATTCTGTAACCAAACGAGGTCCTTCAAGCTTGCCTGGGTATTCTTTTCACTTGAAGGTGTTTAAGTACTGTAACAAGTGAGAAAATACTTGTCTCTATCTTTTCATTCATTTGTTTTTCGCTCCTTGATGCTTATTGCATCATATTGTTGTGGTTATTTGCTGTCCCGATATATTGGTGTTCTTGTGGTGTTATAAGCTTGCTTGAACCAGTGCCTTGAAGAGCTTATATACATCCTTTCCACTCCTTCGTGTTGAGTTCAAATATGTTTGAGTGAGTTCTTGAACCTTCGTGAGTTTCTTGATGTTATATGGTGTGTGTGAATCTGGTTCTAATCGCCATTTGAGTTAAGCACATCAATCTCCATTCGTAGTTGATGTTTTCTTCCTTTGGCGTTGCTTCTCTGAACCAACATAAGGTCCTTTGATCTGATTCTGAGTGTCCTTCGTGAGTCCTTTGCCATTATATGGTTTATTCAAGCTTGGTTCCCTCTTCATTCTGGAGATAACTACATCATTTGTGGCTGTTTTTCCCTCCTTTGTTGGGTTATTGAGTCATACGTGAGGTCCTTGGGTTCCTATGATGTTTCCTAGCCTGTTGAGTTAAAGGTCCTTGGGTCTAGGATACATCAGTAATGGCCTCGCTACGTGATATGTCTAGAAATTTCCAAAAGCTAGAGCGCTTTGAAGGAGTGGATTTCCGGCGTTGGCAAAGAAAGATGCATTTCTTACTAACGACTCTCAATGTTGCCTATGTGCTTAACATTGAGATTTCTCCCAAGGTGATTCAAGAACCTTCGGCCGAGAAGGTGACAACCGAGGAGTCTCCAAAAGAGGATGCAAGCGGCAAGATTTCCACGGGAGATGGAAGCAAGGATCAAGGAAAAGACAAGGTGCACGTGGAAGATGCGGAGGCTACTCGGCAAAGGCTCAAGATGGAGAATAACGACTACATTTGTGGAGGATGCATTCTCAACGGGATGAGCGACACCCTCTTCGATGTATATAAACATGTGGAGACGGCAAAGAAGCTTTGGGAGATGCTTGAAGCTAAGTACATGTCGGAAGATGCGTCAAGTAAGAATTTTCTTGTTAGTCAATTCATGAAATTTAAGATGGATGATAATAGGAAAATTCTAGACCAATTCCATGAGAGACAACGTATTTTGAGTAACTTCAAGCAACACAATTTGAACATGGATGAAACTATAATCGTATCCTCTATTATTGACAAGCTACCTTCTTCTTGGAATGAAACTAAAAGGGCTCTCATGCACCGGAAAGAGGCTATGTCTCTTGAAGGTTTGGCTAACCATCTTCGGATTGAAGAGGAGTTACGCCTACAAGATGGTACCAAAGAGCAATCTAAGGTCCATATGGTGCAAGAGATTAAGGGAAACAAGAATAAGAACAAGAGCCACAACAAATCTAGCAAGGGAATTCAAAAGCCTAAGCAAGTTTTTTGGGAATGTGGCAAACTGGGGCACACAAAGAGAGAGTGTTATCAACGGAAAAAGAAGCATGGTCTTTTGAACAAAGATACATCTAAGGGCAAGAGTAAGGAGAAGGAACCTAATTCCTTCGTGGCAATGATTAAGGACCATATTAACATGGTATCCATTGGTTGTAATGATTGGTATATAGACTCGGGTGCGTCAAGGCATGTTTGCATTGACAAGAGTTTATTCAAGACTCTCAAACCGGCGGATGATGGTGTGAAACTCTACATGGGCAATAACTATCCGGTCAAAGTTGAAGGCATTGGGCAAGTGGAACTTGTTTTCACTTGCGATAAATCTTTGCTTTTAAATGATGTGTATCTAGCTCTGGAAGTATGTGAGAATCTTGTATCCGGTTATCTCCTTAGCAAGTTTGGTGTTATGCAAGTTTATGATGGAGATAATTATGTACTTTCCAAGGGTGGAACTTTTTTAAGGAAGGGATATGCTTATGGGGAGATGTTTAAATTGAATGCGAAAAGTAATAAAGATGGCATGATTTTCGCTTATATGCATGTGTCTATTTTGAATAAGTCTTTTCTATGGCATGCTAGATTAGGACATGTAAACTTTTCAAAGTTGAAAGAAATGTCTAATCTTGATTTGATTCCTAAATTGAATGATGACATAGAAAAGTGTAAGACATGCATGCTTAATAAAATCACTAAAAGTTCATTCTCAAGTGTAAAAAGAACTTCTAAATTGTTTGATTTAATTCATAGTGATTTAGGAGATTTTGATAGTACACCTTCAATAGGTGGTAAGAAGTATTATGTGACATTCATTGATGATTATTCTAGATATTGTCAAGTTTATCTTTTGAGTTCTAAAGATGAAACACTTGAAAAGTTTAGAGTTTACAAAACTAGAAATGAACTTGAATGTGAGACCTTGATTAAAACTTTAAGATCCGATAGGGGAGGGGAATACTATGATCCAAAGTTTTTCCAAGAAACGGGCATTGTTCATGAGACAACCGCCCCGTATACACCACAACAAAATGGGGTTGCGGAAAGGAAAAATATAACTTTAAAAGAAATGGTGAATTCTATGTTGTCTAACTCCGGTTTAAGTAATGGATTTTGGGGTGAAGCCATGTTAACGACTTGTTATATTTTGAATAGAGTTCCATTCAAAGGGAATTCTAGTACCCCATATGAGTTATGGAACAAAAGAAAGCCAAGTCTTAAGTATTTTACGATTTGGGGTTGTAGGGCTATTGTAAGAGTCCCGGAACCTAAGAAAAGAAAATTAGGTGAAAGAGAAATTGAGTGCATCTTTATAGGCTATGCTCAAGATAGCAAAGCTTATAGGTTTTTGGTGGTTGAGCCAAATGGGTACATTTCGGTGAATACCGTTATGGAATCCATAGATGCAATTTTTGATGA
The DNA here is from genome assembly GCA_029582165.1 of Portulaca oleracea. Classification (NCBI taxonomy): domain Eukaryota; kingdom Viridiplantae; phylum Streptophyta; class Magnoliopsida; order Caryophyllales; family Portulacaceae; genus Portulaca; species Portulaca oleracea. The sequence goes on along the minus strand of CM055869.1, from coordinate 30,790,020 downwards.
GACTAGGTTCTCTTCAATTCCTAGACCTAAAGAAATAACTCAAGATATTGTTCCTCTATTTGAGCCTCAAGATGAAAATCATGAGGGTATATCCATACAAGATGATCTTTTGACTCATGAGGTTATTCATGATGAAGAAGGTGAAAGTATTGATTAAGGAGTAAAAGATCAAGGAAACCAAAAGATTTTGGTTGGGACTTCTATGTTTATTTAGTAGAAGGTTCAAGGGACTCAATTGACAGTGAGACCCTATGTATGTACAACATAGATAAGGATTCTAAAACTTTTAAAGAAGCTATGCAATCTCATGATGCTTCTTTGTGGAAAGAAGCGGTACAAGATGAGATTGATTCAATAATGGAAAACAATGTTTGGATATTGGTTGACCTTCCTCCGGGAAGTAAACCAATCACCTCTAAGTGGATCTTTAAAAGGAAAAGGAAAGTAGATGGTACCGTTGAGAGGTATAAAGCTCGATTGGTTGTAAGGGGCTTTACTCAAAAGTATGGTATTGACTACTTTGATACATATGTACCTGTGGCTAGGATAGCTTCAATACGTGTATTGTTGGCTCTAGCTACTATCCATAAGCTAGTTATCCATCAAACGGATGTCAAAACGACATTCTTAAATGGAGAACTAGAAGAGGAGGTGTATATGGAACAACCCGAAGGGTTTGTTGTTGAAGGTCAAGAAAAGAAAGTTTGTAAACTTATAAGGTCCTTATATGGACTTAAGCAGGCACCTAAGCAATGGCATCAAAAATTTGATGAAGTAGTGCTTTCAAGTGGCTATAAGATCAATGAATCGGATAAGTGCATATACTCTAAGTTTGAGAATGGAAAAGGGGTTATTATATGCCTATATGTTGATGACATGTCGATCTTTGGGACCGACATGGAACAAGTTAATAAGACCAAAGAATTTATATCCTCAAAGTTCTCTATGAAGGACATGGGTGAAGGGGATGTAATTCTTGGTATTAAGATCATTAGAAATAATGATAGAATAAGTTTATCTCAAGGGCATTACATTGAGAAAATATTGAACAAGTTTGGAGGTGATAAGTTATATCCAGCAGTAATTCCTTATGATTCAAATAAGAAACTAGAGAAAAATTTGGGTTCTCCGGTTAATCAACTTGAATATGCTAAGTTGATTGGAAGTCTCATGTATGCTATGACAAGTACAAGGCCAGATATTGCTTATCCAATTGGCATGTTAAGTAGGTTTACAAGTAATACGAGTAATATGCATTAGTTTGCAATTCGGAGAGTATTAAGATACTTAGCTGGTACTAAAAGTTATCAACTCACATATAAGGGAGAACCTTCGGTATTAGAAGAACTCGGACGCGAGTTGGATTAATAAAGGAGATTTCTCCTCTACCAGTGGATGGGTGTTCCTTTTAGGAGGTGGAGCGGTTTCTTGGGGTTCTAAGAAACAAGCTAATATAGCGGATTCCACTATGTGTTCAGAATTAGTAGCGTTATATGCTGCTTGTAAGGAAGCAGAATGGTTAAGGAACTTATTATTGAAAATACCGGTTTGGTATAAGCCAATGGCTCCTATCTCAATTCATTGTGATAGCAAGTCTACTCTTGATGTTGTATATAGTCATGTCTATAATGGCAAGTTGTAGACACCAGAATTTGTACCGTTATAAACGCAGCTCATCAAAAATATACAAGACAGGTGGGCCAAGTGAAACGGGTCATTGGGCCAAAAAGATCAATAAACCGAGCCCAAAGAAAATAAATCAAGCCGTGAATAATTATTAAAACCCACAGGGGTTTTAATTTTATTTACAAGCCCACACAGAAGCAAGCCCGTCGCGCGCCCCGGACCAGAGAGAATAAAACCCGCCTAGGGTTTGATCCGGCTCAGAAAGATCAAAGCCCGCCTAGGCTTCGGGCGAAGTAGCAGACGACCCCGTTCAGCGCCACGTCACGGATCCGTGTGATAAAATTGTCAAAGCCCGCCTAGGCTTTGGTGATTCTGGCGTCAAAAAATATGAACGATCTACATGCATGCAATCCCTTAATTTTTTCCCACGTGTTTGACCTCCCTTGACCACCCCAAAACTCGCCTAGGCTTTGGCCTCTGATGGCATAATTTTTGGGGTATGTCCCCTACCATTTCCCTCCAAAACCCATACTCCCTCACCTATAAATACCCCCTCCATTCCACCTTCATTGGACCAACAATCACCATCTATTATCACTTACTCTACTCTCATTTTCACAATATTATAATTCCACTCTCTCAAATTCTCTTCATAATTCTATTCTCCTATTACCACCGTAATCATATTCTTCATAACCATATAACCATCCATTCACCACTTTTCCTAAACGATCCACATTTTCTCATTCGGGTTTCAAGTCAAGGGGCAACTCAAGGGATCAATTTCGTCGTCGCTACACCGTAAGCAAGGTTCGGTTCTTTGATTTAAATTATTGTATTTAATCATGTAATCCATTATTTAATTCCGTGCTTGTACATATTTTGTAAAATAAAACCGCATTTGTTTTAGATTGCATGATTCGAATAATAATTCCGTGAAATTAATCAAACTTCTCCCCGCTCTCTTTCTTTTCAATGTTGATTTTAGTAGAGTCTGTTTTATAACAGGCGAATTCAAGAGTTCTTATAACTCTTGAATTCGTAACCTTACCCCCGAATCTAGAAATCGGGTTCGTAGACCGGAGTCTTTCTTTTCTTATTTTATGGTTTGTCGATTTCCTTAAATCCGCTGGCGACTCTTTAAACAATTTTACAAATGCGTTTAATTAATTAAAATATTCGATTTTTTACACAAAATTAATTTAAGAAAATAATTCAATTCTTGTCCAATATTTATCCAAGGAGGGTTCCGAGAGAAATGGGCCAGAAAATGATAAAACTTAGGCGGGTTTTATCATTTTCAACCCAATTTCCCTTTGGCCGAGGAGATCAGTGGCCCAACCTGGAATCTGCTAAACCCTAGGTTGGTTTTAGCTGATTCCAGTGGCCCACTGATTCTCTTTTGGGCCTGGATTTATTAATTGGGCCGGGATTAAATTATTGTTAAATTAATTTGTGTAATCACGGATAATTTAAATAATAAAAAATGAGTTTGTAAATAAATAAAACTTCATCACCCAGAAAACGAATTACGAAAAATAAAAATATCCTTATTTAAGGATTAAGAAACCTTAGTCGGCTCCCGATCACTTAAGTAGCGCATCACGGAAAAAAGGGTCACTTTTTCCGGGGTCCTACACAAGTCAAGGCATTGGTTTAAGACATGCTTACGTACATCAACTTATAAGGGATGGAGTAGTGACTCAAAGTTATGTCAAATCAAAAGAAAATATAGCCGATTCTTTAACCAAAGGATTGACTAAAGATTTGATAATAAGTACTTCAATAGGGATGGGTTGTAGCTCAAAGATCTACTAATCACAACAAAGACTCAACTTTACGAATTGGAATACCACCAATTTCTAAAGTTCAAATGAGTACGGAGTTGCTTAAATTAGTAGGAAGCATCGATTTTATCCCAAGGTCAAGTGATGCTTAGAAATCTGTAATGATAAGAGAGTGAGTATTAGTACTCTTAATAGACTTTGTGGAAAGCCTAATTACAGGGGTGGTATAATTACAAAGTCTACCTATGTAAGTGTAATGTGCCGCATAAAGGAACTATGAGCTAATGTTCCAAAACACTTATGAAGGATAAGGACACAAGGCCGGATAATAGTGTCAAGATATTTACACTCAAGATTTAAAATATATGTGTGTTATGAGTATAGTTGGTCAATATAAATCCAAAGTTCAAAGCTATGTCTACTTTGTGATTTGGATTCAATTTTGGCTCATATATACTAATTGAAAAGTTCAAAGAGTAATCTACTTTTCATTGGGCATATGTTTTGTGGATTCTCTAGTGATTACTCCCTCCGTTCCATATTAATTGTCATTTTGTTGACTATCACGGTCTTCGATGTCACTCTTTCATTGATAATTTCTTATACAATATTTTATGAACAATTACAATATTATACTTTTACGATAGTATTTTTCGTTATGAATCTAATGGTAGTAATTTTATATAACAAATCATTGTATATATTGAGAAATTTGTAGTCAAAATTTTTAACGTTTGACTGCACAATTTCCAAAGATGTCAGTTAATATGGAACGGAGGGAGTACAAGTTAATGTATATCTCAAATAGTGGGGGTATAAGCTCCTTAAGTAAAGTTATTTCAAGGGTTTTACATACTCTTGAAATAGCGGGGGATTGTTGGAAATATTTCAAGAGTATAAGATAATTATATAGTCTAAAGAATAAAGTATATCAAGTATAAGGATCATATATAAGTGGAACAATAAGAATATGATCAACACGGGTGAAACAGGAAGCAACACGAGTCGTGTCGTCTTCCAGAGAGTAAGGAAAGAATTCCTGGGCTCAACACGGACCGTGTTGCACCCAACACGGACCGTGTTGAAGGCCAGGATTGTTTTAAATGCTAATTGCTATATGATTTTGTGTAATTAGTGTTTGATATCGTTATTAAGCACGATTATTATGAGATTGCAACAACTATATGACTTGACTTGGTCAAGGTCATATTAAGGTCATAATCTCTTCATTAAGACTCTTGATTGTCCTTTGACTAGGGTATCTTAAGAGGGTGGAATTCTCCTATAAATAGGAGACATCCTAGGCTATTTGAGACACACCATTCTAAGTTAATCACAACCTCATTCTTGTCTAGATTACAGCTATACTTGAGTGATTCAAGTGAGAATCTATTTTTTGAGTGTTACAAGTGCTAAGTTTTATCCCTTTGAACATTTACGGTATAGTAAATAGTTCTTAAGGAAAGTGAGCACTAGGTCACGACTCTTAGCGTTATCCAAGCGAGTTTCCATTGTTCTATATATCGTTTACTCCCTTTCCTCCAACATGAACCATTTTAACCCAAAAAGACTGGGTCCGAACATCAATTTCTCTTCCGAGTTTTAATGTTGATTGAACTCGAATTTACCCTTACCCCAATTTTTACCATCATCGCTAGTGAAATACAATATTTTTTTTCTTATATTTGGTAAAAGGATGTTAATTATGGAGAGGATTAGAGATTTTTATATTGAAACATGAAAGTGAGCAAGTTAACAAATAGTGGAGTACGTGCATAGAAATTTGCATTTTATCAGTTGAGAATTACACATGATGGACAGAAATAAATTAACAAAATAAATAAATAAACTTGAGCTCTGAATTTGATTAAAAGAGGTAATCGACGGCTGTGATCGGTCAATGTCTCTGGATTAATCAAGACAAAGAGATTCTCCGACTATAATAGTAAGATTACTACTTAAATTTTTTGGTGTGACTAATAATTATGTTTTGGGTGACTTTTAAATGTAAATGAAAATAATATATAGGGCCTACTTTGTAAGTTTTTGGTGGATGATTAATAAAATGTTCACGAGTGGTTTTAAAGATGATTATTTTAGAGTCACCCTTAAAGAAATTCAGGCATGCACGTCCGTTATAAGAGTAATAGTAAACATGGGATTTACCATAAGACACAATACTTCTTCTATTGGTAAATTATAATTTATTAGTGATAGCCAATCCTTCAGAAAGTCAATCATAAAAAATAGTTTAAAATATAATTATTAAAAACATGGCATTCTAGTATAAATTATATCCAATCATTATGATAATGCATAATCTTATTTTATATATATATATATATATATATATATATATATATATATATATATATCACTACTCAAATATTTTAGTGTGACTAATAATTATATCTTGGGTGATTTTAAAATATTAAATGAAAATAATAGGGCCAACTTTGTAAATTTTTGTGGATGATTAATAATATGTTCACGAATGGTTTTTGCAACGATTATTTTAGAGTCAATGTCAAAACTGAGTTCTGACAAAATTGAGTCATTCCATATTAATGTCATTAATTTCTCAACATATACAACGCTCTAGTGTAGGAAAATAGTATCATTAGATTCATAACGAAAATACTATCATAAAAGTATAATATACAATGCAAATTTAGATAAAGTAATAAGATTTCTGAGAGTGTTTTAAGTTGGTCTAAAAAAATACCACGTATTTATCATTAAAAGTTTGTGTCTTTATTTTCAATGCCTCAGTTAAATGGCTAAGGGGATGGAGCTTTCCTCGAGAAAGACATAACTTACCTCCAATGGTCAAAATCAACCCAAACGATTACAACCAAGGGCTAAAATGAACTCATTACAAATGACCTAGCTTAAGGGTATCTCAGCTATACACTATTGGGGGTAAAGGGGTCATTACAAAAGGGTTTAAGAGAAAATAAAAGAGAGAAGACTGACAAAAATCGCAGAAAACAGGCAGCACGATCATGCGAGAGGGGTCAAAATCAACCCAAATGATTACAACCAAGGGCTAAAATGAGCTCATTACAAATGACCTAGCTTAAGGATTTCTCAGCTATACATTAATGGGGGTAAAGGGGTCATTACAAGAGGGATTAAGAAAAAATAAAAGAGGAGAGAAGACAGAGATGGAAATCGCAGAAAAACAGGCGGCACGATCATGCGGGAGGATGGCACGATCGTGCGACCCCTCAAAATCCCCAAAATTGGCCTGAAAACGAAAATGGCACAATCGAACTGCTCCTGCTGGACGACATGATCTTGTGAGAGGAGTTGCACGATCGTGCAGTTAGGTTACTCTTGGGTTGGCTTCTCTGTTGGCACAATCATGCGGACGTTCGACACGATTGTGGAGGACCATCGGGACAGGGTGGCACAATCATGCGGTTGTTTGGCAAGATCGTGCGCTTGGGCTTGCTCAAAAGCTCCAATGCCTATGACACTGGCACGGCCGTGCGCCCTATTGCACTTTCTTGTCTCCTTCTTTGATACTTCTCTTCATATCCAAGCTTGAACTTGATACCCTAACACCAATACAGATAAAAAGTTGGTGTTGACGGAATCCATCTCACGGTCGGTGACTTTTCGCCGGAAACTATGGAGACCAGTGGATCGCTGGTAACCATGAACGCCAGTGGGTGTTTTTGTTGAGGAATACTTGCTTCCCTTTTTAGATGGAGTAAAACAAACATACCCTTAAAATAATATATTTTTTACTAATTTTTCATACTTTTCACAATTTGAAAATTTTAAATTTAAATTTTAAAAAATAAAATAAAATCAATGCATGAGATTTGTTTTACCACGTGTACAACAGATATTGTGGGAATTACCATAACTACCGTAATTCTCAAAAGCTGAAACTCGTTGTACATGCTTTATAAAGATACTAAATTAGTTTACTAATAATGAGATTTCTCTTTAGAGAAATTAGAACGCACTAATATAAAAACAGAGGAATTTATGTTGTGTGTGATGGGGGGTATCCTATGATTCCTATCTTACCCAATGTCCTTTTTTAGCTAAAAAATTGGGAGATTCTATCTAGTGACTTGGTGGGTCACAATTGGATGGTGAAGTGTCTGGTTTCATCCCCTTGGCTAAGTGAAAATGTGGAATTTACACTCTTGTTACCATCAACAACATGAACATTGTAGTCTCCCAAGAACCCATAGAAGCTGTAGGAGCCATGCCCATCAGTAAGTCCCTCAATTACTCCTGTTTCCCATTCTTCAAGGAGGCTGTCCACCACATTCCCTGCAGGGAGATTTTGGAGATTGTTGTCTGTCAAGCACATTTCATAACATCCTCCTCCTGGATGCAGGGCTGTCCACAGCATCATCCCCTTCACTGCTGGATGGGAGTATCCCTCTCTTAATACCATTTCCAGATACTCAGCCTGCACAATCCAAATACCAATGTCAAAAGTTTTACCAACACTTTTACTCCAATGACTAGACATAGGTAGTTTTGTATACCTGTTTTTGCTTGTCAATGGTACTACTAATGTCAATCTCAGTGAGCCAAATAGGGAGGCCAAGAGTTGCCAATTTGTCAAGGGTAGCCCTAATGAGAGGAGGATTTGGGACAGTGAAGTGTCCCTCTAACCCAATGCCATCCAGGCCTACTCCACCTTGTTGGAGCTGTTTTAGCTTAGCAATGTAGGCATCCACTGTTGAGTTGACATCATCACAAGTCTCCACAACATTGAACTCATTCATGAAAAGTGTGGCTAATGGGTCTGCCTGATGGGCTGTCTCAAAGAAACCCAATGTGGCATTTGGCCCGAGCTTATTCTCGTAGAAGTCATAGTGCAGCACCTCATTGCTGACATCCCAGTGAATGAACTCTCCTTTGTACTTCTCCATCAGGCTTTGGATCCGGGAGTTCACGGCCCGTTCAAGGTCTGGCCCAGTTAGGTTCCGGACCCAAGACGGGGTGTAGATTGGGTTCTCCCAGAAGATGTTGTGGCCTCTGACCAGCAGCTTGTGAGACCTCACAAATTCCAGCATTTGGTCAGGGATGGTGTAGTTCACTTCACCTGGTTTTGGTTCTGTTGAGTACCATTTCAGCTCCTGCTCAAATACTGCTGCATTGAATCTCTCTGCAAACCATTTCTGCATCATTCATTTTTGAATACATAATCAAAACATTACTATAGCTTGAGATGTTAATTATAAACCCAACAATACCCAATATTGTTCCCTCTAACACAGTATATCTGCTGAAATTTTATAAATATAAAAAGTGAAACCTGGTATGGAAGATTTTCAAGAATGGTGCTTGAGATGGCTGATCCAAGGGGGAAATCTTTGGAGACTTGATGTAGAGCAATTCTTGCTCCCTGCATTTGATTTCCTTGATCATCGGAGACATGGATAGTCACTGCTCTTTGTCTTACCTAGACTCGGACAGATGCCATGACATACATATATGATTTAGTTCCATGATATTGTTCCGATATGAGCAACATCAGAGTCGAGAGATAAAACGCAAAGTGAAGGAGTGTAGAAGTGCATGCTCACTGTGTTTATCTTTGATTGTTGAATTGCTCTCCATTCATCATTAGTAAATGGCTGCAAGGACGCACTCATTATTTCTATTTCGACATCCTCTCCACGTGGATCCTACATGAGAAAATCCCAGAAAAGGGAGTGATAACAGTGAAGTTTTCATGCTATATTGGATGGGCAGAATCAAACTTAAAGGGCCGGGTGAGGAGGTATACCTCAAAGTAAAGAGTGGTTAAACTAGAGGGTGATTGGAGGGTGAATCCACCTTTCAGAAATGACCAGCATCCACTTGAAGCAATGACACTGCCTATGCAGTTAAGAGTGTCACTGTCAGATTTCAAGCCCGCCCTCACTAAGGCTGATTCTCTACCTTTTATCTTCACCCAGCCTGCATTAATTTGCCACCATATATGACACATACAAGAGCATATATACATATTAATTCACCTACATATTGTACTTTCAAGTGTAACAACGTAACTTCAGTGCCTATTCGTTTAGAACATGAAATGCAAGGACTATATGGCAGACAAAAAGATATTGAAAACTCAACTGGAGAAAGTGTAGACGGTGGCACCAGGAAGATTGTGAAGCAGAAAGGTGGGCCTACGCCCTCCACCTTCAGAGCCAACCAATGATGATGTTCTTCTCATGAGTTGCATCTTGTCTTTAAGAATACCTCCATTGTACAGAGCTTGCTCTGGTTGTGTTTTACACTGTATAAATTTTTATAAGTCAAATGAATCTGTAATGATGGCCCAACTATTGCTTGGAGAAATAAAGAGATAGCCGTCATGTTGGCTGGATAATGTGTTTCCAAATGAAGGGCCCGACACAACATGTTCAACTTCATACTAACCCAGGTCCCAGTCATAGATAGATTCGTTACGCATTAGGTTGTTTCGTACATCATAGATTTTGTTCATAGGGTAACGCAGGTTTGCATGCTTACCTCAGTATAGGCTGTGTAGTCGTACGTACTCTCACCTGAACAAACTAATTCAAAATGCAAAAAAAGGGAAGAAAATAAGTAAATAAAGGAGTCAGTAATTACAGATTGTTAAGGAAAGAGAAGAGGGAAAAACCATAGGATGGAGGAACCAAGGCTGTCCCTACGAGAAATAAGAACATGAGCAAAAAATCGTGGAGATGTTTCATGCTGTTTTCCCAAGTCAAAACAAGCAAATAGGAGTTTTGGTTTTCAGTGATGTTGGCTTTTCTCAAACAACTGAATATGAGTTTTGGTAAATTGAGGTCACAGGTGCTGTTGCTGATCACTTATATGCATGCTTCATTCACATGTAGAGTCAAGAGTACAATTTAAAAGTTGCAATGCCAGATTAATGTAATATTTTTCCCTGCTTTCTTGAATGGGAATTTTGGCTTCTACAAGAGGGGTTTTAATCCGTTAATGTACCGACACGTTCAATTAATCAACCGGCCAAGCACAATTTCCAACTGCATGGGAAGGGATAAAACTATATGTGTTCGTTTGGCAAGTAGCTAAGCACATATGTACGTATTCTGTATACAAAATGTTGGTCCGTATAAACTAATGACAATTTGAATTTGAATTGTTGGAGGTTCGTGCTAAATAATATAATCAAAGGAAAGCCAGAATGAACAGTTTCAGATAAATTGCAAGATTCTGTTTAGCATCTCGAGTTCATTTCTGTACTTGAAACACCCGAGTGAAGGTGTTTTTTCAAGTAGATTTCATGTCAGTAGATACCATACATTTCTGTATTATTAGTCAGACCCCAAATACCAGAATATTTTAAATGTTTCATAAAAAAGCCGTTGCTAGGACGTGACTATGTAAAGGATTCATAATTTTATAGACTGATAGAAAAATGAGAGAAAATGTCAGAAGTGGGATTTGAACCCACGCCCTCGTTAGAGGACCAGAACTTGAGTCTGGCGCCTTAGACCACTCGGCCATCCTGACATGATTGATGATTTCATGCAAGATGATTAGTACAATACAATAAGATAAATTTTGACTTGCAATGATCTGAGCATCCAGAGGCTATCCTTGAAGATTAAATAAACTTGCATTTGTGCCAGCTTAATGACTTGATAATTATCATAGATATAATAAAGTAAATACAAAACCAAGTTTACAGTTGAATGTTGAAATGCCTAGTTTCATCACCTCCAGTGAGGGAAAATGTTGAATATGCAGTTCTATTTCCATACTTGACCTTTATCCTATACTCCCCTAAAAACCCATGAAAGCTGAATGAACCAAGCTCATCACTAGTGCCTCTTATCCTCCCAGTCTCCCATTCTTGCAACAGCTTGTCCGTCGTGTCTCCTGCTGGGAGGTTTGTGAAATTGCTGTCTGTAAGGCACATTTCATAACACCCCTTCCGATCTAGAGCTGTCCATAGTATTATGCCCTTTACCGATGGGTGTGAAAACCCTTCCCTCAGTACTTGTTCCAGATAAACACCCTGCAACCCAGAAAAAAAATTTCACTACAATTTCTAAGATGAAAAACATACTCTTATTATACATGATCATATGAAAAGAGATTGTGTCAGCTTACCTGTGTTTGCTTGTCAATGGTGTTGGAAATATCAACCTCAGTAAGCCAAATGGGAAGTCCAAGGGTGCTCAATTTATCTAGAACAGCCCTCATAAAGGGAGGATTTGGGATGGTGAAATGCCCTTGAAGCCCAACTCCATCCATTGAGACTCCCCCTCTTTTGAGCTCCATTAGCCTTTTGACGTAACTATCCACAGTTGAGTTAACATCAGTGCAAGTCTCTACCACATTGTACTCATTCAAGAACAGGGTTGCCAATGGGTCAGCCTGGTGGGTGGTCTTGAAAAAGTCCAATGTTGCATTGGGGCCTAATCGTTGCTCGTAGAAATCAAAGTGGAGCAACTCATTGCTGACATCCCAGTGGATGAACTCCTCTCTGAATCTGCTCATTAGGCTTGATATACGAGAATCGACTGCCTGCTGGAGCTCCGTTCCGGTTAGCTGGACCACCCATTGTGGGTTGTATTTGGGATTCTCCCAGAAGATGTTGTGGCCTCTGGTGATTATCTGATTGGCCCTCACAAATTCAAGCATTTGATCAGCTGTGGTGTAGTTGACTTTTCCTGGTTCTGGCTCTGTGGCGTACCATTTGAGCTCGTTCTCAAACACCGCTGCATTGAATCTTTTCAAGAACCATTTCTGAAACCACATTTGATGTAACAGTGTCATTTAGTTTATAGTTTGAAACATTTGTGCTGATTAGTTATTGCTTCAAATGTTGAGGGCTTTGCTAGTGACCTGGTAAGGAAGATTCCCAATAATGTTTGCTGAAATTGCTGAACCAAATGGAAAATCTTTGGAAATTTGCTGAATTGTTATTGTTGCTCCCTGCAGTCTTTCTCCATGCATATTTGACACATGTATTGTGACAAAACGCTTGCGTTCCTTCAAGAATGAATGACAGACATTCCCGTTAGTCCACATTAACATTGTGTTCCTAAGTCCTAACAATATTTCGATCAACCTCATTGAAACCAGTTCACTAGTTGACTACTTAATCAGCCAGGTAGAGATCATTACCCTGTTAATTTTGGCTTCTTGATTCAACCTCCACTGCTCTTCAGTAAACGGCTGCAATGAGGCACTAGCAATCGATATATTGACTGATTTTCCTTCAAAATCCTATAAACCAACCAAGAAAATGAGTTTGGTTATTAAAGAGATTATTAACACAAAAAAATATGTTTATGTAAGCTGGGAATATGCATACAATATATGTACGTACCTGAAAATACAGGACTGACAAATCTGCTGGGGAATGTAGAACAAATCCACCCTTGAGAAAAGACCAGCAACCTTGCCTGGCTATCACGGTCCCTATGCAGCTGTATGTTACACTCTTTACGCTCAAGCGTGCTCGTATCAGGGATTCGTCAGCTCCCTTTGTGGCTATCCAAGCTGTCAGTCAATGAATGTAGACCAAATTCAGAATTTTTAGTTCATCGTTGGCTTATCTCCCAACTCAATGAATATGATATGACAAAGACGCAGACGAAGAGAGGTAGACCTGAGAAAGTGTAGAGTGATGGCGAGAGATCATGTAACTTGAAAGTGGGCGAATAAGCATCCATTTCGAGGCTATACTTGGTGTGATCTTGAAGGATTCCCCCATTGTAGAGTGGCTCCTCAGGATTTGCTTTGCACTACATACATGCCAACAAAATGGAATAAGGATCATTCTAACATCAAATGTTGGAATCATAATTCATGAGCATAGCAAACCAGAAGGGTACCTCAGTGTAAGCAGAAGAGTCATACAGAGGCCCATCTGTCAGACAAGCAAAGTGTTGTCAGTGCTGATAATTTAAGCTTAAAACAGAACATGCATATGTGCAAATGTGCAATATATACCAAAGTAGGGAAAACACAAAAGCAAGAGAGAGATCAAATTAAGTTACCATAAGAAGAGGCAAAGGGAAAGATTAGGATGGCGGGAAGTAGAAGCAAGGAGTTAAGCAGTAGTGGAATAGATATTGTGTTGTTGATCATGTTACTGAATTGAGGAAATGCTACACAGTAACCCAAGGCATAGGTATAGTATGAGTATTTAAAAAAGGTTTCTGAGAGGGGGAATGCACAGAAACTTTTGCATGATGAAGTTGTGTCCTTTTGTTGGGTTGTGTGTTTTTAATATGGAGGATAATGAGGTGGTCACAAGGTAATAGTGGAGTATAATGCTTGGTTGAAGGTTATGTTAAAGATGCCCGTGCATATTCACATGTGACTATGAGCGTGGGATTGTGAGTAGTCTCTAAGCAAAGCAAAGAAAAGCTAAGAATAGTAGTGCTTCACAGATTCTGTATCAATTCAACATACGATATGCCCTTCATGTGAAACCCCTCTTCTTCTTTAATATCTAACGTCATTTTTATCAACAAGTAATTTCTCCATGCTCTATCTTTTATTCAAACTTTGAAAATGGTAACTTCTGTTCATTTACCCCATCAGATGGGGAGAAGGTTTCAACTTTGAAAATAGGCACACCTCATTTAACTACAAAACCGTTGGAAATTTAACTAATAAGAGTGAGGTAAAATTTGGTCAAAGTTTGGTGATGGGTAGGATAGATGGACCAAACCCCAATCCAAACGTCATGCTCTAATACCATGTACATGTAGAGGCGGACTTAGGATTTCAACTCTATCAACATCCGAGAAAAGCTGTAAATTTAGTTGATCTAAATTTGATTTTCGATCCATTGATAATAAATTTAAGCATGATACATATGCATCTTGCTTCAAGATGCTTAATAAACATTTTATTTTAAATTGTCCATAATTCACATTTTTATAACTCTTATTAATATTTTGTCTAGTAATTATTTATATTTATCAATAACACTTATTAGCTAGGTGAACAAATATAAATAATAGCCTTATTTTATCAACCATACTAGCTTGGCCTTAGAACAATACTCAGTTTCTTGAACTGAGTTTTTGCAGAAACTCAGTCCTGTCAGGCAGGGTTCTTAAGGCTAATTACAAGTTGTAGGGTGTGTAACAATGTATGATGTTGGCTTCCTTGCATTCCTTAATGTTCCTAGCATCTATGTTTGAGGAGTGCAACCTACTGTTTTCCTTGGGCATTTTCTACAGCAGCAATAATCCAATGAGGACACTGGTAGAGCAAGCTGAAGCAGTATATGGAAATTTCAGCTTGATCGAGGCTATTTGGTCATTTCCTTTGTTTGATCAAGTTACCTCATTAATTTTTCAATTACAACCAGCACTTAGGAGCCTAGAAATTTTTTAATATCAAATGAAGGTTAAAGAATGCATGGTGAAGTAGGAGGTGGACCAATCAGAAGCAACCAACAACAATTCTTCAATAGCTATCTTATTTTGGTTGTAAATTGTGTAATTATGAACGATATTATTGTTAAGCAGCTTATTATAATATAATTATATATTAGCTCATTAGCTCGGTTTCTTCATCATTAGGAAACCTCATTAGCTCGGTTAGCAAACCAGCTGCTTGCTATTTCAGTATTTAGCTTAGCTTCTGTAACCATTTCATATCACCTGAGATTTGTGAAAAGTGGAGCTTTGCTTCTCTCTAATTATGAGTATTTAACCACTCTCGTTTCTACATGACTGTCACTAAGCTTTGGCAAGCTTAGCAAGTGATAAGTAGAGCTTCATTCATGCTTACAGTGGTGTGGCCTGTAACTCTGGGTGTGAATTAGGCGATGCCCTTGTGTTTCTTGTTGTGGTGTGATGTGGTCTATAGCAGTTGGAGCACAAGTCTATCTTTCATTCCTTGTTTGTTTTTCTTTCCTTTATGTTGTTTCATTCCTAGAGATAGTTTGGTGAAAACAACAAAGGCTTAAGGAGTGTATTGATGTTGTCCAGCTCAGTTGCACTTTTATTATATTAGAGCTGCACATACATCAAGTTCCAAAAGTATCACTTGGATCCATTGGGGAGTAATTTTTTATTGTTTTATTGGCTTATGGGCAATCTTGATGTGATGGGTTGTAAATTGATAACAAACTCTTTATTTTTATCTGGACTCAAAGTATTTGGAAACACAATTTATGAGAAATTACGAGTTATTTTTGGAGAAATTTACGTTTTCCATTTTCTAGATTTGGTTTAGTTTTTAATTTGTATTAATTATTGGATAAATGCATGGTAAATAGTGTTGTCCAAATAATGGGCCTCTAGCATCATTTAAATTAGTTTATCCCAACAAATGCAGTAAATGTTGTCCAAAGCTACAGCGACAATGCCTCTAGCAACATATATTTATTTGATGGGGTAGACTATTGCAACATTTATAAATATCATTGTAACCCTGTTGTGTTGTTGTGTCAGTTACTAGAAGTCACATTAGGAGTTGCACTCAACGTTCGTTCAATAAATTACAAATCCATAACTAGATACTCCCACTTGGTCAATAATTTTGGAAGTGGATATACGCTAATGCTTAAATAAAAATGGACAGATAAAAAATGAAAATGATATGAATATTAGGACAAAATATTTTTAATTATCTTCCCCATTATTAAAGTCATATTGTTATTATATATATTAAATTGAAATAAAATGGTGTGGTTGAATTCTATAACTATAGTATCACATATAAGTTGCATAAAGTTATACTTTTATCCATTATTTTTTATATTTCAAGAAAAATGCCTAAAATATGTATAATAAATAAGATAAATTTGATTAGAATATTATTTCTACTAATTGGTGTAATTAGACCATCCAAAGATTTTTAAGATTGATAATTAATATTTTCTAATAAAAAATTAGTCTCAAAATTATTAAAAAAGGTATTAATATAATGAAGGGTAAGTCATATTTGAGGTTAAAACACTCATCATCACTCAAAAAAATTAGGTTGAGACAGTGGCAATGTGATTGTATTTTTCTTGAATTTGTAATGGGCCAAACAACTATTAGATGGGTGGCTCTTGGGGCAGGACAGGCTACTGCATGCCTACACTCAACTAACCAACCACTTCACCCATGATTCCTGCACGAATTTGGACCCCCAACCCTTTCTTTATGTAAGCTTCTATTTCAAGCCAGCTTCTTTTTTAGCATGCAACAAAAGCAACACCCTACTCTTATTTCTTTTCTTTTTTTTTCAGAAAAAAAAATCTATGAACGATGATCATTTTGACCAAACTAATCCTTATTTCTAAGTCTGAAAACAGAGATCATATTCATCCAAGTTCACATGAATTAGATATTGATATATGAATTCTCCTGTATTTTGAACAATTTAATCAACTAGTCAATATTTGCAATTAACAAAAAAATATTCACATGTTGCTTGATACGATTTAATCTTTTATCACAAATTCACAATGGAATTCAAAAAGATTTCTGCAATCAAACTCAAGAAAATTTTATTTTGGACAACAAATTTTTTTGTTGCTCTAAGCCATTTTTGGTTGCTCTTTAACATGGGCATGTAAAAAAAATTGTCACGATTTGGTTATCATATCCTCCAAACACAATGTTTGGAGTACAAATTAATAAAGTTGGTAGCACAAGGTAATTTTGGTTGGCAACCAAATTTTTTTTGTTGCCTAAAACACTTTGGTTGTCCGACTCTATTTGTGCTATTTAATCTGTTTCGAGTCATGTCCAAACATTTTCAATTCATACTAGAAAAATCTCAAACAAAACTTCCAACACAATATCACGATTGATCCGCAACATAACAACAATTATAAGTCTCACATTGAAAATAACGAATTGGACTTAGGAAAGCATTACCAAGTATATATAGTTCGGTACACATAAAGGCTTAAAGTACCAAATGAGCTTGATTCATATGATATTGTGGATTGCCTTCCAACTTGGAGGTGGTGTGATCGATTCCGATTACTTGCAAAATTTCTTGTGTGGAATTATGCAAAGCTTTCAACCAAGCATTGGGCTTGGGTTACCCCCTCCCCCTGACCCGCTAAGCCTAACTAAGCAAGGCTTGAGATAGGGGCTTAGTGGGGTGGGTCGAACTTACCCGTCTTATATATATATATATATATATATATATATATATATATATATATATATATATATATATATATATATATATATATGTGTGTGTGTATATATATATACATATATATATATATATATATATATATACATATATGTATATATATATATATATATATATAAAGGTTTATAGTCCAATCAAAACAAGCTTCGGTATAAATGGTTATAGATCCTGCGCTACCAATCAAGCTAAATGTGATCCAACCTAGTAAAATGTAAATACACTAGTACTCAAAGTCCATTCCACATTGTCCACAACATACAAAGAACACAAAATAGTTCAAATAAGTATATTGTTGCAAAAATTCAAGAAACATGCCTTTCTTTAGCCTTGCTTTTCTTATGTTGTTCAGTAACAGACTGCCTCAAACACATCGCATTGTTGTTTTAGCAAAAATTAGAGAAACTTGCACTCCCATGACAAGAGGTTGGCACGCCCGTGCCAAGCTCGCGACCGTGCCAACTTCTGGTCACAACCGTCCCAGTTATGAATACTTCCACCAGGTATATAACTTGTACGACACATTTTGGGCTTGTATTTTTTTTCCTATAAATACTCTTGTTAATGTAATTACAAATTATTAGGTAGTCATTAGGGTTAGCTTATCCTTTTCTTTAGTTTCCATTAGTCGTCGTTAGTTGTCGTACACTTTTTTTATTACGAATTAATGCAAGTTCAAGTTTCTTTCAATCTCGTCTCTCTCTTCTCCTTAATACTTGTGTTGTCCTTAGTTCTTGTACGTTTTCAATATTCTTTGCATTAGTTCTCAAACCCAAAACTAAATTTAGTGATAATAAGGATTAAGGTTCCTCAAATTCTCCCATCAAGTGAGGATTTAAGTCTTAGTTGCAGCTCATACCCTTTTACAATAATTGGAGGATTAGTTTGTTAGTTTGAATGCAAGGATTGAAGTGAAGTGAAGACCCCAGATATAAACTTTTGTCCCTCAATTTAGCTTTGAATGAATAGTAGTTTAATTATTATCATCCATAGTTTCATTGCCTAGTTGATACACTTTTGTTTTGATTTCTTAGTTTCTTTAGGTTAATTAAATTCTGATTCAATTCATAGTAGGTTTAAATTAGTTGTTTACACTCCATTACTGCTTTTGTCATTAAGAATGTTACCCAGCCGATATCCTGCTACTTGGACACCATCCTTGTGGATACGAAAACCCTACCTACCCAAATATTACCCCGAACAAGTGGTTTTGTGAGATCCACCGTCACACAAAGTCTAGTGAAACGCCCCTAATCGCATGTCTTTTCCTATCTTTACTCTAATCTTTTGCAATAGAAAATCATTGTGAAAATATTCTACACTTCTTTTTTTATAAGTAGCGGCCAACGAGCCCTTTTATTATCAACTAGAAGCGCATAAACGCAACAAGCAAACTGTCAACATATGACAGATGCAACATAACAGAACAAACCCACCAGAGGGAGTTCATGGCAGTAGCAAATGTCTAAAGACAGCTAAGCCACCAAATGAAATACAGGAGAAGCAGAGATAAGTCATGTGAACCCAAGCCAGACAATTACAAACCCAACCATAGTTAGTGATATAGCATCAGCCTAGAATAACCATCTCCACTTATGGAAAAATGCAAGGAATTAGATGGAAATTCAATGCAAGATGTTCCACTGAATATGAATGTTTTTCCTTCCAATTAGTAGACCAGAGGCAAATCCTCCACTTGATTGCTTGCAGAACCAACTCCTTGGATCTCTCTTGATTATCAAACAAAACTGAGTTTCTGGAACTTGACTTTGAGCCACTCATCAAACATGTCCTTCAATGACTGTTGCTGCACTAGCACTTTGCCCATACTTTGCATAATTTCAGTCCAAATTGACCAAGCAAACGGACAAGATATGAAGAGATGGTTGCTATTATCAGAATCAATGTCACATATGGAGCAAATGTTGACAGCAGCTTCAATTATCCCCTTCAATTGCAGCAACTCTCTGGTATTTAAACAGCCAAGCAAAGCAATCCAAATCAAAATTTCCCCTTTTGGGGGAGGGCAATATTTTGCCAAATTGAATTCATGACAGAATCATACTGGGAGACTCCATATGTAATATCTTCATATTTCTCAACCATTGACCGAACAGTGAACTTTGCACATCCAAGCCATGTTATGGAATCACTGACATTCCTTCTTAGCAGTTTGGTTTGCAGTTTGAGCCGAAGACTGTTTTCAACAACCAACTCATCCAGACTTAGACCCTTTTCCCAAGCCAAAACCCATCTCCAAGAATCTCCTTCAAACCATCCAAAATCACTGATTGTACCCTTCTTGTTATAAGCAATCTGAAACAGCTCAGGAAAAGCTTCTTTAAGGGGTTTATCATCTAGCCACACATCATCCCAAAACCGAATGTTAACACCGTTGCCCAAATTTACCTGCAAATGCTGTTTCAGAGCAGTTTGAATCACACAGTCATTCTGACTGTCATTCTGACTGGAGCTTTTGATTTCATTCCATGGGCTTGCCATCCAAGGCTTGCTCTTGCCCGGTAGAAGAGCAAAATCCTCAGAGTGAATGGATTGAACCACCCTTTTTTAGAGGACTCCTTCCTCCGAAATGTATCTCCACCACCATTTGAAGAGCAGCGCCATATTTTTGATATGCAGATCACCAACTCCCAGCCCACCACGATCTTTTGGATGTTGAATAATTTCCCATCTTACCATAGCATTACACCCACTGCCGCTGCCAAAACCCTTAGCACAGAAAAATCGCGACTGAATTTGATTGATCGCCTTAGCCACTGTCTTGGGGAGCTTAAACAAGGATAAATAATAGAGCGGAAGGCTGTTTAAGACAACTTTGATGATAACAAGTCGACCAACCCTGGATAAGCAACAAGCCTTCCACGATTTAAGCTTGGATTGCAGCTTGTTCAAAATCGGGTCACATGCTCTTCTCCTCTTCATATTAGCACCCAAGGGGATACCAAGATAGTTGATTGGTAACTCAACTAGAGAACATCCCAGTTTTTTTGCCATTTTCTTCTTCCAATTTTCATCTTTTCCGAACACTATCAGAGAAGATTTGGAATAATTAATTCCAAGACCAGAGAATTGCTTAAAAGACCGAAGAATAGCCTTCAAGATGAGAAGCTCGGACTCATCGGCTTTGGAAAAAATTAAAGTATCATCGGCAAACTGAAGATGAGTGACATTTACTTTCTTGCGACCAACTTCCAATCCACATAATTCGCCTAATTGCACCCCAAGCAGTAGTAGACTATTTAGCACCTTTGCCAGAAGAGCAAATAACAGAGGGGAAAGCGGATCCCCTTGATGTAGCCCACGACCAATCTGAAATGGCTTTGTGGGAGCACCATTGATTATAATCGAAATTCTAGCTGATAACGCACACTTCATGATCCATGAAATCCATTGTTGGCCAAATCCCATCTGAATCATCACTTCCTCCAAAGCATCCCAATCAACCGAGTCATATGCTTTTTGAAAATCAAGTTTTAGTACCACCCCTTCTTTTTTCTTCCTCTTCATCCATTGGACTATTTCAGATGCAATTAGGACCCCATCAAGGATCTGTCGTCCGGGAATGTAGATCGTTTATGATTCACCAACCAAACTATGGATCACTTGCTTCAGTCTAAGACTCAGAATCTTAGCAATCACTTTGTAGATGCTTCCTATCATGCTAATGGGTCGGAAGTCCTTGATATCTTCAGCACCGGATTTCTTGGGAATTAGTGTCACCCAAGTAGTGTTGATGACTTCAGGTAGATGACCATATTCAAAGAAGTCAAAGATACACTTGCTGAAATCTGCTTCAATTGTTGGCCATATTGACTTGATACATCTAAAATTCAAGCCATCATAGCCTGGCGCACTAGAGGAGTTGCAGCCTTTCACAGCCATTAGAATTTCTTCCATTGTCACCTTTCGTTCAAGCCATGCAGCATCTTCCTGAGATAGAGACTTCAAATGAAGGTTGTTTAGATCAAAGTCAAATTCTCTAACCTTCTTTCGGAACTGATTGATGAACGAATTCCGCACTTCCTTTTTGATTTGACCTATATTGTTCAGTACAACGCCATTGATTTGCATCTTTTGAATGAAGGTTTGTCTTCTCCGGATCGTAGCTAACGTGTTGAAATATTTGGTATTTCTATCCCCACACTTAAGCACCTTGCACCTGGATTTTTGCCACCAAATTCTCTCTTTTAGGAGGGAGGATGATCGCAATTGAGACAACACAGCCTCTCTTCTCAAAATGTCACACACATCAAGCTCCCTGATAAGTGTTGCTTGATCAAGCTTGACAAGTTCAGATTCTAAGGCTTTGATCTTGTTGTCGACATGCCGAAAAACTTCCTTGTTCCATTTGCTTAATGGGGCTTTTATTGCTTTAAGCTTCTCATAGGCAGGACGTTCACCCAATTTATTCCATTCCCGCTGAAACATGATGTTGAAGAGAAGATGTTCAAGCCAAACGTCGAGGGTTTTGAACGAGCCAGGACCCCAATCAAAATTGGACGTTTTCAGGATCACAGGAAAATGATCAGACGTCCTTCGAGGCCTGCAATAAGCTTCAATATTTGCAAAGAAAGTCAGCAAATTAACATCTATAAAAATTTTATCCAACTTACTGGCTGCATTCGCTCTGATGTATGTGAATTTTTGAGCCAATGGAACATTGTAGAGATTGAGAGCTTGGATAAAGTCTGCAAACTCAAGCATGGAGGCAGTTAATTGAGTGCACCCTCTTCTTTCTTCCGGATCTAGAACTTCATTGAAATCTCCCAGTAAGATAAGGGGAGATTGAGAGCTATTTTTTAACAGAGATAGCTGGTTCCACTGAGCTCTTCGACCTTCTAATTCCTGCGTGCCGTAAATAACACATACCCCACAATCTAAGTTGCTTTGAATATGCTTGCCAAAAAGACAAATCCAACCATCCCCTCTGTCTATCATATTTACTTCTTAAGAATCATTTAGCCATAGTACAATGATCCCCCCTGATCTTCCTTGAGCCACAATGTCAGTAAAATGAACATCATTCATTCCCCATACTTGCCTTAATCCCCATTCGTTAAAGGAATGATGTTTAGTTTCAACCAAGCGCATGATGTCAATGCACTCTTGTTTAATGAGGGATTTGATGTATCTCTTTTTATCTTTGGCTCCAATTCCTGTCACATTCCAAACTCCCAGCCTCATCAGAATGATTGACTCCCTTCAAAAGACGAGGACAGAGATTTTCTAACGGTTTTCCTCCTTCTAAGACTTTCCTGGAACTTATTCTTTATTGTTTGTGTTGCTGATTTTTTCCCACTCTGTTTTTTGGACTTGACACTTTTCTTTGGTCTCATAAAACCAGATTTTTCTCCAAAAGAAATCGCCTTTCGAGCAATGAATTCTCTAGCATTCAATATCGACTCATCCCCAGAGGAAAATGATTGGATATCATTAGTATTACAATCATTATCAGGTCCATCAACCTCATGGCCACTCAACTTCTCAGCCTCAATCCTTTCAATTCCAAGAAGCAGAGGGTTAGTTATTGCCTCTACTGATTTCTCTAATCCTAAGACGACTCCATCTCCCAAAGCTGTTGTGGCATTAATGAGGGGCTGGTCATATGCCACAGGCACAATTTCCAGCGCAGCCTCATTAACTGAGATTGATCTCACTTCCAAATGGGGACTGTTCATCTCCTCAATATGCAAATCAACAACTTCATTTCGTGTTGAGGCCACTGGAGATGCACCTCTTGAACTGCTAATTCCATTGCATGACTGAATGTCTCGATTGTTAGACAACTCATTGGACTGCCCTTGATTCAGAAGAGGCGAAATGAGATCTTCGTTAGATGCCACTTGAACATTCATTTCGAGTTCATCGTCTTGATCACCATCACTGGAGGATTCCGAAGAGGAACCCTTATCATTAACTGAATCATGAGCTAATGACCTCTCTAACAAAGATCCTGAATGAACAATTCTGAATGTCCAGAAGAATTTCCCCATCAATCAGACGAAATATATTAGGTTTGAATAAGACCCCTCATAATCTTAAATTGATTTGTCGAGGAGATACACCTAGCAAGTGACAGTAAACTTCCCCATGGTTGTGTGCATCTCTAACCCAAACTATCAACATAGAAATATTATTTCCTTCAAGGATGAAGTTTGATACCTATTTTCTAATAACCAAATAATTGTCTCCTACCAACCAAGGATCATCTAACAGAACATGCTCGTAGTAGAATTTTCCTGAGGTGCTCATAACCAACACTCTTGTCAAAAAGTCAGACGATCAAGACATGCTGCCATGTTCCTTAAGTGTCCTTTCTCCTCCATAGTTAAAGTAATTGTTGGTCATAAGGGGTCATCATGTTTGGGACTTCATCATCTTCCAAAAATATATCATCATTTGTTATACTATAAACCATTCTTAGAGCTATAACCATCAACTTAAGTTTTTGGTTGAAATGATTCCACATGGTGTCAGAGCCAGACTGGTAAACAAGAGGTCTCAGGTTCAAATCACAGCACCCCCCATATTCATTTGCGCAAGGTAAACGGAGGCCTTTGCAGCATCCACGCTTCAAGCCCAAAGGACATTCGCGTGAGGGGGCGTGTTAGACTATAAAACCATTCTTGAGGCTACAACCATCAGCTTAAGTTTTTGGTTGAGATGGTTCCACATTATTTGATATTCATAGTGAATTATCATTCACACTAAATCCTAATGTGAATTATAGCTAAGGAGCGCAGAGCGATACGATACTCATAGTGAATTATCACTCACACTAAACCCTAATATGGATTATTGCTAAGGAGCCCTGAATGATACGACACTTGGTAAGGAACTCTGAATGATACGACACTTGACATTGCACGCGCCCGGGGGGGTGGTTGTTGACTTGATAGATAGGTCTAGTACCACCAGGATTGTCGCTGTAGATCCATCTTCATGCACGGTAATGATGTGTATGTGTGCGTGTGTGTATGTATATATAAAGAAATATGTTCCATACTATATTTGGTAAATAAAATTATATTAGAGTTTTATCATTTACTTATTGATTGTTAAATCCGGTACAGTATGTATTAATCTCATTATAATTTTACTTTAAAAATGATTGCTAAAATATTATTTTTGTATGTAATGATAATGGTACGAAAGATGTGGCAGTTAAGTGGTGATTATCCTCATATTCTAAGATAGGTATATTTTAGGCACTTTTTTGTAAATTTTAAAAATTATAAGTAAAAATATAATTTTTCACAATTTATATATGATTTTATAGTTATATGAATCAATCATATTATTTTTTCAATTTATTATTTAAATAAGGGTATTTGGCAACAAATAATCCGTACTGAGGGGCTTGTGACTGGGAATAATCCAAAGTGATTTTTCGACTACTGATAGTTTGTACTTTTTCACTATTTTCTCATAGCATTCCAGAATCAATTTCCAGCACCAGAAAGCTGACGTGGCGACCGGAAAGTATGTTTATTCATACTTCAAAAAGGAAATTTTCGGCCGCCACGTCAGCTTTCCGGTCCCAGAAATTGATTCAGGATTACTATGAGAAAATAGTAAAAAAGTACAGACTGCTAGTGGCCGAAAAACCACTTTGGATTATTTTAAATCACAAGCCTCTCAGTACGGATTATTTGTGGCCAAAAACCCTTTAAATAATGGGTTTATCTTGCCCTGCCCCAACTGTTATATCATTTTCGTTCTAATATACTAGCTAGTCCTAAACTCATGCGATGCACGAAGTGTAACAAAATAGTTTTCTTAAAGGGGGAAAAATCATAAACTAATCGTCGATATATAGTAAACAGTACGAAACATTGATGAAATTATTAAATGGAAAACATTGCAATAAATTGTTCAAACAAAATATGTATTGGTGGTTGGTGGTTGGTGAAATAAAAAATTTCTTAAAATGCAAACTAACGTTGACCACGACAAATTTCATGATGTACCTAAACTTGCTATTTGCTCAATATTTTAAAATTCAAGTATTTAGCTTTGGTATATTAATAGATATAGATTACTATTATTATTATTATTATTATTATTATTCCTAAATAATTATAATTACTTATAGCTGCACCTAAATAATTTAGTTCAACATTTATCTACTTTTTGATTGGCCGAAATCCCTATAATTAATCTCCTATCGGCCTGTGGTCGATTTGAATGAACTGAAATCAACTAATAACATGACAATTATTAGTGAGTGGGGGAAATTAGAAATACATGGTCGGTTGTGCGGATGTTTACATATTGTAACTGCTTCATTGACAGATTTATTATTATTATTATTATTATTATTATTATTATTATTATATTATTATTATTATTATAGATAACAACAAAATAATTACTGATATTTCCGCCAAAATAATTTAATTTTGTATTTATCTATTTTCCGATTGGTCAGAATCCCTACAACCAATCTTCTTTCTCCATTCTACGGGACCCACAAACTGTACTATTAATATTATATAGATTTAAACCAAACGAAATATTAATGAAATTGTTACATGGAAAACATCATAATAAATTGTTCCGACAAAACATATAATTTAGCAATAGAAAATTTCTAAAATAATAAAGCGAAGCAATTGAATATTAACTATAAGCAGAATAATATGCGTACATATAAGCCACATTAACAATAAGAAAAAAAATAACCTATATATTAATATCGAATAAGAACAAACTTATGAGGGTTTACCTGTTGGAGGTAGCTAATACAGTAGCCTCTGAGGGTCAACCCACTCTGGCAATATAATCCCTCTACATTTTGGTTGTGGGAATTTCCAAAAAAAAAAAAAGAACAAACCTAAAATAAATAAACCTAACCCCACATAAAATATGGGCCTATGGTCGATTTGAATGAACTGAAATCAACTAATAACATGGCAGTTATTAGTGAGAGGGGGAAATTAGAAATATGCGGGGTTGGTTGTGCGTATGTTTACATATTGTAACTGCATCATTGACAGATTTATTATTATTATTATTATTATTATTATTATTATTATTAACAACAAAATAATTACTGATATTTCCCAAAATAGTTTAATTTTGTATTTATCTATTTTTTGCTTGGTCAGAATCACTACTATCAATCTGCTTTCTCCATTCTGCGGGACCCACAAACTTTACTATTAATATTATATAGATTTGTAAAATCATTTAAATTTTGTTCTTTCTAATTATCTATTTTTGTTTAGTGATACTTTTTGGTTTTTTAATTCTAAAATAAAATCTGGATTGTAAATAGAAAAATAATGTAATTTTCTACATTGTGATTAGTCAATTCCCTTACAGCCACTCTCGTGGCTTTATTTCGTGGGGCCCACAATATTTCTATTATACTATATATGTAAAATCATTTAAATTTTGTTCTTTCTAATTATCTACTTTTGTTTGGTGATACTTTTTGTTTTTTAAATCTAAAATAAAATCCGAATTTTAAATAGAAAAATAATATAATTTTCTACGTTGTGATTGGCAAATTCCCCTACAGTCACTCCTGTGGCTTTATTTCGTGGGGGCCACAATGATTTCTATTATAATATATAGATTATGATTATTATTATTATTATTATTATTATTATTATTATTATTATTATTACAGGCAACACCAAAATAATTACTGTTATTTGCACCAAAATAATTTAATTCAGAGTCTAAAGCAACCAAGGATTAGTGATACTTTCTGATTTTTTTAATTTCAAAATAAAATCTGGATTGAAAATAATAAAAAAAATTGAAGATAGAAAAAAAAAAAATTTCTATGTTGTGATTGGCCAATTCCCCTACAATCACTCCCATGACTCTATTTCGTGGGACCCACAATGATAAAACCAAACGAAATATTAATGAAATTGTTACATGGAAAATATCATAATATATTGTTCCGGCAACACATATAATTTAGCAATAGAAAATTTTCTAAAATAATAAAGCGAAGCAATTGAATATTAACTATAAGCAAAATAATATGCATACATATAAGCGACATTAACAATAAGAAAAAAACAACCTACTCCCTCCGTCCCAAATTAATTGACACTTTGGCTGAATTTTGACCGTCAATTATTCACAAACTATATTGAATTACAATATAAAATTACCTCCATTGTAATTTTCAGCAAAATATATTTCTAATGACGGTAATTTCATATTGTAGCTCATTGTAGTTTGTGAGTAATTAACGGTCAAACTTTTGTCAAAGTGACAATTAATTTGGGACGGATGGAGTATATATTAATATCCAATAAGAACAAACCTCTGAGGATTTGCCCATTGGAGGTAGATAATATAGTAGTATCTGAGGGTCAACCCACTGTGGCAATATAACTCCTCTACATTTTGGTTGTAGGAATTTTCAAAAAAAAAAAAAGAACAAACCTAAAATAAATAAACCTTACCCCGCATAAACTATAGGCCAAATCAACTAATAACATGACATTTATTAATGAATTGGGGAAATTAGAAATACATGGGGTTGGTTGTGTGGATGTTTACATATTGTAACTGCATCATTGACAGATTTATTATTAATACTATTATTATTGTAGTTATTATTATTATTATTATTATTATTATGGATAACAACAAAATAATTACTGATATTTCCCCCAAAATAATTTAATTTTGTATTTATCTATTTTCTTATTGGTCAGAATCCCTAGAATCAATCTCCTTTCTCCATTCTGCGGGATCCACAAACTTTACTGTTAATATTATATAGATTTGTAAAATCATTTAAATTTTGTTCTTTCTAATTATCTATTTTTGTTTAGTGATACTTTTTGGTTTTTTTAATTCTAAAATAAAATCCGGATTGTAAATAGAAAAATAATATAACTTTCTACGTTGTTATTAGCCAATTCCCTACAGTCACTCCCGTGGTTTTATTTCGTGGGGCCCACAATATTTCTATTATAATATACAGATTTGTAAAATCATTTAAATTTTGTTCTTTCTAATTATCTATTTTTGTTTAGTGATACTTTTTGTTTTTTTAATTCTAAACTAAAATTCGGATTTTAAATAGGAAAAATATATAATTTTCTACGTTGTGATTGACCAATTCCCCTACAGTTACTCCCGTGGCTTTATTTCGTGGAGCCCAAAATGATTTCTACTATAATATATAGATTATTATTATTATTATTATTATTATTATTATTATTATTATTATTATTATTATTATAGGCGACACCAAAATTGTTACTGTTATTTGCACCAAAATAATTTAATTCAGAGTCCAAAGCAGTCGAAGATTAGTGATACTTTCTGGTTTTTTTAATTTTAAAATAAAATCCGGATTGAAAATAATAAAAAAATTGAAAATAGAAAAAAATATAATTTTCTACGTTGTGATTAGCTAATTTACCTACAGTCACTCCCGTGGCTCTATTTCGTGGGACTCACAATGATTTCTATTATAATATATATATTACTAGTTTTTTTCCCGTTCATCCGAACGGATGTCAATTCAGGTGGATGAATAGAAATAAAGCTAACTTAGAAGAATAAATGACAAAAGTGGCATAGGACATGATAGAAACAAAAACCAAATATGCATCCGAACAACATAGCAATATTTAAACTTTAATAAACTTTTGCTCTTTCATTGAGTTAAATCATGTGCATGCCATATAACTTTCAATTTTTATCACTTTAGCCACATAACTTTTAAATTTGTCAAATATGCCACATAACTTTGAATACTTGTAAAAAATGTCACATAACTCTTAAATTTGTCAAAAATGTCACATAACTTTGAAAATTTGTCAAAAGTGTCACCAATGAGATTTTGACCAATTATAACAAATAAAATTTATTTTTATTTTTATTATAAATTTATTTTAAATTTAGAATAGTGAAAAATAGAAGAAAAATAGCCTATTATATTAATAGAATTTTATTTTATGGCGTTGAAGAGGAATAAAAAGAATTATGATATGAGGTGGATATGTTGGCTGAATTTAGATTAATAAATTATGACCCTTTTTCTTTTATTTTTAACGATTCAAAATTAAAAAAAATATAATGAATATAAATTCTAATTGTTATAATATGTCAAAATTTCATTGGGTGGCGCTTATGACAAATTTTCAAAGTTATGTGGCATTTTTGACAAATTTAAGAGTTATGTGCCATTTTTGACAAGTATTCAAAATTAAGTGACATATTTAACAAATTTAAAAGTCATGAGGCAAAAGTGACAAAAATTGAAAGTTACATGACATGCATATGATTTAACTCCTCTTTCATTATACATGTCATTTTATATTATCAATGCCCTCATAAATTATTGTTTTCCACCCCGTTTTTTATTCTAAGAGGTTCTTTTTAAAATTAGAATACTAATATACCCGTCTCCACTGTACCTCACACTTTGACGAGATTTAGAAGTATTTGTTTTGGTTTTAAATATTAAAATAGTGAAGTTTTGTTAGTCTTCCCCAAACATCTAAAATCACAAAGTAAATGATATTAGAAAAAAAGCTATATATTATTACGAAATGATTTTTATGTTTTATTGCTGGTTTGTGTTAATAGAATAAAACACCGAATGATTAATGATTCTATAGTTTTTTTGTCTTTATAATATATAGATATAGATATATAGATTTAAATAGTCTATCTGGAGATAAACTGGCAGCAATTTTAATTGAAATAAAAGTCTATATAACTAACAATTTAATTGAAATAGGAGTCCGCATAGAAAATAATTCTATTGTTCATATACTTACTTTTTTTTGTTTTATTCTTTTTGATGCTTGCTTTTTATTTGGATCATTAAAAAGATAAAAAATAGTAATTGGATAGTTATTTTTTTTGAATGAATGGTGTAGATTTTATATTAGATAAAATAAATGGTCGATATTGTCTTATTAATGAGATTTAAGAGATGGGGGAGGGAAGAAATTTTAGGGGGTCCCATTGCCATTTATAATGTTGAGATTACTCTATTTACAAAATAAAATAATAAGCATATTTATCTAAGTAAATATTTTCCTATATTATTTATATTTGTATACTAAGACAACAATTTTAATTGAAATAAGAGTCTGCATAGAACATACAATAATGTTGATGGAACTGTGATTATTTAAATAGTTTTTGTGGAGATAAATTGACAGAAATTTTAATTGAAATAGGAGTCTATATAACTGACAACAATTTTAATTGAAATAGGAGTTTGCATAGAAAATAAATTCTATTGTTCATTTACTTAATTATTTATTTTTTGTCGTTTTATTCTTTTTGTCGTTCGCTTTTTATTTGGATTATTAAAAAGATAAAAAAATAATAATTGGTAGTTATTTTTTTGAATGAATGGTGTAGATTTTATATTAGACAAAATCAATGGCCGATATTGTCTGATTAATGAGATTTAAGAGATGGGGGAGGGAAGAAATTTGAGGGGGTCCCATTACAATTTAATATATTTAGATTATAGGCAACACCAAAATTATTACTGTTATTTGCACCAAAATAATTTCATTCAGAGTCCAAAACAGTCAAGGATTAGTGTTACTTTCTGGTTTTTTTAATTTTTAAATAAAATCCAGATTGAAAATAATAAAAAAAATTGAAAACAGAAAAAAAAAATAATTTTCTACGTTGTGATTGGCCAATTCACCTACATTCACTCTCGTGGCTCTATTTCGTGGGACCCACAATGATTTCTATTATAATATATAGATTATATATAGATTATTCCAAAATAATTATAATTACTGATAGTTACACAAAAATAATTTAATTCATTATTTATTTACTTTTTGATTGGTCGAATTCTCTACAATTAATCTCATTTATCTATTCAGCGGGACCCACAAACTTTACTATAGATACATACATACAAAGAGAAAGAGATTTAATACTAAAATAAGATATTTGAAAAGTATCTTGCCATTTTTTATAATTAATAAGATAGGACACTTTTCAAGAGTCATATAATTTTCAATAAATATCTTTACAAAGTAGAAGAGGGAGTTGCCTTGGTATGTGTGCGTTGTGTAGTGTTGTGATACTAGCTGCTTCCTTCATTTTTTTCTTTTTTTTTTGTTTTTCTTTCTTAATCTTTTGATAAATTGTGTTGTAAAAATATTTTTTATTTATTTTATCAACAATTTGAAAATGAGACCATATCTAAAATACTATATAAGTAATACTCCCTCTGTTTTTTATCAATCATCTAGAAATAATATCTTAATTGTATAATGATTCATAATACAAAATTGATGTCGTTAGATTTATTATAAAAAATATGGTTAGAAAAGTATAATATTACTCCCTCCGTTTTTTTAATTGTCGCCTTGGTAATTGTGTCAAAAACTTAGACCGGTAATATCTTAATTTGTACAATTATTTATCATAAAAATTGATGTTGTTAGATTCGTTATAAAAAATACTATTAGAAAGTATAATATCATATATCTTTATAAAAGTATTATGGGTGAAATTGTTGATTAAAGACGGACCTCAAAAAACGTGAAAGACAATTAAAAAAACGGAGGAAGTATATTTTTTTTGTAAAAGCTTTATGTTAGAAATTATTGATTAAAGATTGACACTGAAAGCCGTAAATGACCCTTAATTGGCACTTAAACTAACTTTTTTGTTTCAAAACAATTGTCACTTTCCATTTTCCAAGATGTAATTTAATTATTTTAATTTAAATAATTACGTTAACTTTTTACTTTTTCAATTAATAAAAATTACTCATACTTTCATTCTCTCATTACTACACCTTGATAATTAAAAAAACACCTTGGAAAATAGTGTTATATACTTATGTGGGTAGTTTTTTTAGTTAAACCTTGATATGTTAAAAAAAATTGAAATATGTCAATTAATATGGAACGAAGGGAGTACAATAACAAAGGAGTTTGTCTTCTAGTTTATGGTCATATTCAAATTTACCATTTTGTCCGCGAATACAATTGATAACAAATTACTTGCTTTGTAGCTTATATTCACACGTGAATTTGTTGTTTTTCCCTCGAATACAATAAATAAGGATCCTAATATCAATTGAAAATTATGTTATTAAACCTATAAATTAAGACGGATGGGTTGAATACAGATGGTGTATATGTATATAGTTGGTAAAGGTCGATGCATGTCATGTGTATTTCCAGTTGGAAATTTTGACATTAAAAGTACAAGTCGTTGTATCTAGATTCAAGTAAAAATTAATAATTTTAATAGTTGCAAAACTTGGGTCATACTATTTTAGAGTGTAAGATAGCTGGAGGGTGGGATGAAGTGAGTGGCTAGGATAATGTTTGAAAATGTAAGTCACTTACTTAAAAATAAGAATTTTTAAATATAGTTTATAGTCACATCACTCACAATATTTATTAAATGTTTGAAGTTTTAAATATATATTATAAAGGTACGTAAGACGTATGAATAATATGAAAAATGTGGGATAAAATAACTAAAAATATTATGAATAAAATAAATTTATCATATCACAAAAGAACATGGTCAAACCCGTCTGTAGGACGGGTACCATAACTAGTACTAAAGTAGAAATGGGAGTTGCCTAGGGGTGTGTGCAGTGTGCAGCCTCATTCTTGTGTTGTGTTGTAACTTTATGCATTCTACCACATCTGCCCCCTTATTTTTTGCATTCTACCATGTCTACCCCTGCTGCATATTAATCTCATCTTCCACAAGACACAAATACATACCCGCACTCACAAAATGTATGGAATCAATTTTCCATCGATCTCCACAATTGATTAATTTAATTAATTACTCCCTCCGTTCCATATTAATTGTCGTAATTTTGACTTTCACGGTCTCCAATATCCTCTTTGATTGATAATTTCTTGCATAATATGTTATGAACAATTGCAATATTATACTTTTATGATAATATTTTTCGTTACGAATCTAACGTTGATAATTTTATATAGCAACTGATTGTATATGTTGAGAAATTTATGGTCAAAATTTTTGAAGTTTGATTGCATGATTAAATATGAATGATTAATATGGAACGGAGGGAGTATCTCAGAATTATAAAAATTCACCACCGCCACCACATTATCATATATGCACGTACACAGTCCTCTTTGTTTTCTCGATGTTAATCTCTCTCAAGTCTCAATTAATATTTGTTTGTATGTGTGTTTGCTTGTCTGTTTTTATTTTATTTTTATTTTTTTATTACCTTTGTTTCATTATATTTGTCCATTTACCTAATTTTAGAAGACGAATGTATATTAGCAATTGAGGTTACCTAAAATATTCATATTTTAATTGAAGATAATAGTTGTTGGAATTATAGAAAGTGAAAAATGAATTTATTAATTAAGGGTAAAAAAGTACTACCTCCGTTCCAAATTATTTGTTCATTTACCTAATTTGAGAACGCCAATACATAACTAGAATTGAGGTAAAAAATTTCTAATTTACCCAAATTACCCCTACTTTAATTGAAGATAATGATTGTTAGAATTGTAAAAAGTAATAAATAAATTTATTAATTAGGGATAGAAAATGAATTACAGTTGTTGAAATTGTAAATTGGACAAATATTTTGGGACAAAGAAGTTAGGTAAAATGACAAATAATGTAGGACGGAGGTAGTAATTATAACTGTTAGAATTGTAAATTGGACAAATATTTTGGGACAAATAAATTAGGCAAAAAGACAAATATTTTGGGATGGAGGTAGTATTTTTCAGCTTGAAATTGAAATTTCATTCTCTTTACATTCACCTTATTTCTCATTAATTCTCTCACTATTTTTTATAATTTGCCAAGTTGCTCAATTAAAACTTAAAACTTCAAATTCTATTTTGTTTTTTTATTTTTATGTATTTATGTTTCACAAAAACTATTCTTTCAATTTGATAACTTTTATGTAACATAAATAAAATCTAAGTGAAATAGCTAAAATTAGCAAATTTCTAAAAATTCACCAATAATCCATGACCTTTTTACTTATATTTATAAATAATATTACTCTTATATAAAATTATAAAAATAGGCTAATAGCATGACAATGTTGAGTATAAAGATGATTATCTAATTTTCCTATTTCTGAAAAGATTGATTTCTTTATAGTATTTTTACTATGACAATTTTTTTTATTTCTACACACATCTCAGTTCTATATCTAGGCTCCGTTCTTTTATGCGGTAAGTTTACAGTGCGGTAATTTGCGGTACGGTAATTTGTGGTGAGTTGCGGTGAATTATGGTAAGTTGTGGTGGAAATAATAAATATCGGTGTTGAAAGTTTTTATAAATATTTGAAAATTTTGGAATTTTGTTAAAAAGATAAATGGAAATGTGCGGTGGATTACGGTGAATTATGATAAGTTATGGTAAGGTACGGTGTGGTAACTTGTGATAACGCATAATATTAAAACTTGTGTCAATTTTCCAAAGCAAAAAATAAAAAAATAAAATTATTGGTGAGCACTTATTTTTAAATATGAAATGAATGTATGTATCTATTTTTTTTACAAACGGAGAAAAAAAAATATAACCCGTCCATGGGACGGGTGATATAGCTACAAAACACATCCAAACTCTGCTTGGTAGAAAGAGGGGTCACTCACCTATTTAACCACCATCACAATCAACCCAATGGCTCTGTGACAACCTAAATCTCAAACTTTAAATCAATCATGTATAGAAGATCCAAGAGGTGCCTACTTTTGGGAATTCTATGCGTGGATGAATAAACAGGAGGATCGCCGAAGGTCAGAAGTATTGAACTTTCCTTACTTGATCGTGGTATCCCATTTATGGGTTTTTGTCTTAGCTCACTATTCATTCGTATCATATAGATGCTTTTAAACATTTCACCATACTCTAAGATCAAGCACTTAGCACTTCATTTGCGCTCTATATCAATCCCACTTGGAATTGGATTCGTAAACTTCTTTCCTTGATAGTTAAAACTCTCTTTTAAAGACTAATTTGACATGCCTCATAATCTCAAGAACACTTAGCAAGCTTCACTTGCACCAAACTAGTAGATTACTTGTAATTTGTACTTAAGCTTCCATAGATTTTTCTACTAAAGCTTTCTAAATTCCTGGAGGAATTTCGGCAGCACTTCCTCTATAAATTGGACTATCCCAAAATTTTACATAACTTCATACCTGCAAGGAAACATTTTGCACTTCATATACTTATCTAGAGCTTCATGCTCAACATCCATCCCAATCAATTCACATATCCCCAATCTCAATCCATAAGGAGGACATATATATATATCACACATAATATCCATACTTCAAACATTCATAACACAAATTCCTATGAAATTCTAAACCTCAAGCTCTTCTTATAACTCCGCTCTGATACCACAACTGTAACACCCCAACACCTTTAACCACAAGATTAACTTAAACCATCAATTAACTTGTGATTAGCGCAGCGGAACACCTAGGGTTGAGGTATTACCGCCGCCCCCACTCGGGACAAGGCATACACACGTCACCAAACATAATAAAACCCACAATTAGACATATACTTAACTTCATACACAACACCAAACTTGAAATAAAATACATTATACAACCCTTAGATACACACATATATATATATATATATATATCGAGATTTCCCCACATAAACGGTCTTCAAACCTATGGGGATCCTTGATAACCGGCCATCAAACGCCTTAGAAGACTACCTTGCACCGAAAGATTTACTCTGCTTACCCTTGCCTTTGCCTTGGGAGCTCGGACCCCTAAAAAAAAAACATTGAAAACAGTCGCAAAATGAGTGGGGAAACACTCAGTACACAAACCTCCAACACGTCAAACCGTTCGAAAACGGTTTTCGGTGCCGACATTTAAATTCATTTTGAAAACGGGAAAGGGGATAAACATAAATAAATTGAATTGTTGCATATATATAAATATAAATAACTGGTATATGTATAAGATATGAATATAAATAATTGAAATGAACTTGTGATAATTAGAAATGAGCGGTATCCCTTACGATCGATGCCGAAGCACCTCACACACGCGCATGCCCAAACCAATCTAGATTTGGATTGGGTGACTGCTAGGCAGTCGACACTGGCCAGGTCATTAGGACACTCTGATCAGGAGCATCTAAAAGTATAGGCTAGCACTTCACGTAACTAACTAGAATATGATGGGGCGGGACCGCTTGAAAATAATTCAATATAAGATATTAGTTCATGACTGGATAAGATAATAATAACCATTGGATAATAAGTAAATATGAGATATTAGTTCATGATGTAGACATAATATCACAATGATAATTGTGTTGAAGGATAAATAAAGAGTTAAAAGTTGGACAATTTATGCACCTTGAAACGCATAGAAGCTTGGTGGCTTGTCTCGGCCTCGGGATGGCTTGGGCGGCTTGGAAACTAAGATAAAAGAAGTATAAAGTGGAGAACCGAATAAGGTTCTTAATTAGCTTCAAATGTTTAGTAACTTAAGAAATTATGAATGAAGTAAGCTTAGAAAGAAAATTTCAGGTTTTTATGAAATAGAGTTTTTAGCATAACTCGGGTTAGAAAACTGAATTAAACAAACGCAGTACTTTCCGGAATAGGAAAATTAAATTCTACAACTTTGTCAACTGGACTGAAGTCTAAAAATGAAAGGAAGGGCTCGAAAAGTAGCCCGGACAGAAGCTGATTTTTGAAAGTAAAGCTAAGCGGTTTGGACTTTTAAAGTGAAACTTAGATAGGGTTTTTGCAAATCATCGATGGAGAGTTTATAAAGAGTAAAGTAACTTAGACAATCAGATTAATGAAGTATGGGATCCGAACCTTTGTAGGCTAAAAAGATTTAATAAACTTGGTAAATTTTGTAATGAAAATGTAAATGCTCGTTACGAGGAAAACTATAGGAATGAATATCGACTCTCAAGATCTCGAAAGAAATACCATAATTGAGTACGGACGATGATTACTTCTTAGGACTAATTGAAGATCAAAAGACCTAAACTTGAAAAACACTCCTGTTCTATAACTCAATCAACATTGAATACTAATAGAACTTACACTTCACGAATTCTAATCCAGGATTTGCTATTAGTACTAAACCTTTAGGAGGTAATCTCAGTCATCAAATGGACATACTTCAACTTAGAATACATATCCAAATCATCATAATATTGACACAAAGGCCCCCATATGATTAGAACTCCTTAAGTGACCGAATTATAACCACAAAGTCAGATTTTTGTAATTAGCTTCTGGGCAAACTTTTAGATTACAGCCCTTTAGTCTAAGGCTTATATCTCTCTCACCCGATATCCAGTGATGGCCCAAAACCCCAAT
This sequence comes from Portulaca oleracea, assembly GCA_029582165.1. Lineage (NCBI taxonomy): Eukaryota > Viridiplantae > Streptophyta > Magnoliopsida > Caryophyllales > Portulacaceae > Portulaca > Portulaca oleracea. Next base: position 30,752,131 of record CM055869.1, on the reverse strand, counting down.
TCGGAAAGCCTACAGAATGTTCTTCAAGTCTTATGTTGACCACAAATTGGTTAGAGCATCCTAAAAGGTCGAATTATAGCCATAAAGTCAGAATTCATACTTAAAATTCTGGACAGAACCCCGATTTTAGCTCCTCAATGAAAACCTTGTATCTTCTATTCCCGACATCGTATCGACGCATACTATACATTTCCGGAAAGCTTAAAACGTCACCTAAAACTTTTATGTTTATCATTAAAACCAATAAAGTCTCCAAATGGACGAAAAATTGACATTTAGCTACTGACTCAGAAAACGTATATAATTGCACACCTATACAGTTTTGGCCATATTCCGGGCTACACATATCGGATTCTCGAAATTCCAAAGCCCATAGTTATATAATGACTTAAGCTATCTTTTTAAGTAAAAATCTGGACTAAACTCCCACTTTTAGTTCTCTGTAAAAACCAGATTCGTACCCAGAAACTTATAATGGCCTCCAAAACAACATGCATGTGTCCTCTTGCCCCTAATTTGCAATAAAACTCAATTAAACTTCAAATTAGCTATCATCCATCAATTTTCCAGAAGTTAAACACTTAATCTTGCTCAATCAAGACCTTAAAACTCACATGCAAGAACTAATTTAACCATTCAACAACAATACAACCCTTAAACACTTAAAATCAACCCAAATTCACAAGTATCAAACTCAAATTCAAACCCTAATTTAACAACAATATAAATTCATACTTTAGAACTTTAAAAGAAATGAAAAACAACATGAATACTCAGATTAAAAACGAAATTCAGATTAAGAACATAAAAGAGTTGAGTTAGGGTTTGAGAATATACCACTGGGAGAGAAATTGAGGAGAAAACAAGAGAAGAGGTGAGAGAGTTGTGTGGGGTCGCTGAAAACTCGCCGGCCGCCACCACTTTGGCCGGAAAACGGAGCAGAGGGCTGGGGCTGGTTCTTGGTCCGCGTGAGAGAGAGAAAGTGAGGAAGAGAGTGGGTTTGGGGTTTGTTTAAATTGAAATGAAATAAAATGAAACTTAGACCCTCATCCTCATATAAAAGACTCCCTTTTAATTAATTTACTCATCTAATTAGTAATTAGACTAAATAAATAGTAATTAAAATTAGCTAGGTAAAATAATTGGTAGTAACTAGATAAAATTTGATTGATATAAAACTTGATAAAATGGTTTAGCATAAATCGAAATAAAATTACTTGGAATTAAAGTGGGTAAAATTAATTAGTATTGAACCTCATAAAAGTAAATTGGTAGGTTAACAATAGTAGGGTAAATTGAACGATCACAAGTAATTAAGAAGGTCGGATAATATAAATCGTAACCGAGACGGAAATTAAAATTAATATAACCTTCCTCGGTTAAAAACGTAAAATTGGGAGTAATGAAATAAATTGTATAACTTATCTTAAAAATATTCATAAACTCATAATAATAATAATACTTCAATTCTGAGGTAGTATATATATATATATATATATATATATATATATATATATATATATATATATATATATATATACATATAACCGACCCATTTAGCCATCGCCTTGCTCGAGACCTGTCACACATAAATAAATAACAACAATAAAGTAAAATAGAAAGAAAAATTTAATAACGTGCTTTGGCTAATTACGATAATTAGGACTCTAATTAATATGGTTTTAGGGCGGGTTGTTACACCCTCCCCCCTAAAAAGAAGTTTCGTCCCCGAAACTTGCTGTTGGATTAATCCCGTTCGAAATCCCTTAAAAGATGTGCGGATAGCTTTTGTTCAAGTCTTCCGCGGTTTCCCACGTGGCTTCCGAGGTGTCTTGGTTTGCCCAAAGGACCATGACTAACGGAATTTCTTTAGAACGAAGTCGTTTGATCCTATGATCCAGGATTTGGATCGGTTGCTGCTCGAAAGTGAGGTCTTCGCTAGATTTCTTCCTCCAGAATGTGCGTCGAGGACTGACAACTCATGCTTTGTGCTCTTGTGAAGAAACCTTTAAAATTGATGGTACTTCCACAAAATCTATTGATAACAATTTGTTTACACAAGCTCATATATATTAATAACAAGGCACCTCATAAGGAAGGATCTACCTTGGGGAATACTCCTAATATTTCCTTGTATCCACTACTATGTAGCTCAGACTCCCTATGACTCACTTTATTTCTTAGTTCGTACTAGGGTGAGGTTTATGATTGATAAGGAGAAAAACTTTTCTTAAAAAGATAGATAAATTGCAAGGAATGAATAATGTAATGCAGAGAAATAAAAAGATACGATAGGGATAGACAACAATATAACTACGAAATCTCAAGATAATGATAGATCTGACATCTAGAATGAAGGCTCTGACATTGTTTGGTGGAGTGTGAATAACCTACAAAACTGGAATAACTGCCGCATGGATTTTCGACTAGCACGAGATGATAAGAATGTCAACGAGCACTATGATTTTTGGAATGAAGTAATAATAAGATATAGTGAGCTTAAATGAGTTAAGAAAGGTATAGAGGTTTTCTTTTGGGGTTGAAAACATGGACAATGGTTTATTGTAATGACTACACAATAAGGGTAGTACAAATGATGAGAATTTAAGATTGGGCATAATGATTTGAAATTTTAGGATCTATGCCGAGCACGATTAATTAACAATACACAAAGAATGGATCGGAATGATAGGTATCGATAAACTATTTGAGACAAGGCAGTTGTCTGGAATGATAAGCTTGATTGATTTATAAGGAAGTAAGGATATGAAGGATGAATTCTGCATTCAAGGTTGTAGTCTACTAGGGATGATAGTAACTAAGGATGAGAGATGAAAAAGCTCTGTTAGGCCAATAGCATCATGGAATAAATAAGATTAGAAATGAGGAAATGAATTTGACATTAGTTAAAAGAGATGGGAACTAAGTATGAAAGAATCAATCTGAATAAGTAACTACAATTATGGAGGATTTAGTGGTTGAGGCAATTGTTATAAGTTTGCAAGGATGGTAATGAATGAATGATAAAGGAGCAATGCGGACACCACATTAACTAACAATATGAAATGGTATACTTGGTTTGAAATTAAATGAAAGAAACGTAGTGATTAAGTAGGGCTTACTATCATGGGAAAAGGGTTTATATGGAAGGGATTTATAGCATGAATCAAGAGGCTATAATTCAGTTCATGTAATGGAAATGAAATAGGATGGGTTTAGTGATGGAGACTTGAATTGTGCAAAGGCTATTTAAGGAAACTGATCCAGGAAAATAAATAATTAGGCGAAGGAGGATTAAGGGAGTCACTCAATCCTATAATCAAGCTAGATATTACCCCAAGTAATTTGTCCATACTCATTGAGATAACCTACAAAACACATCCAAACTCTGCTTGGTAGAAAGAGGGGTCACTCACCTATTTAACCACCATCACAATCAACCCAATGGCTCTGTTACAACCTAAATCTCAAACTTTAAATCAATCTTGTATAGAAGATCCAAGAGGTGCCTACTTTTGGGAATTCTATGCGTGGATGAATGAACAGGAGGATCGCCGAAGGTCAGAAGTATTGAACTTTCCTTACTTGATCGCGGTATCCCATTTATGGGTTTTTGTCTTAGCTCACTATTCATTCGTATCATATAGATGCTTTTAAACATTTCACCATACTCTAAGATCAAGCACTTAGCACTTCATTTGCGCTCTACATCAATCCCACTTGGAATTGGATTCGTAAACTTCTTTCCTTGATAGTTAAAACTCTCTTTTAAAGACTAATTTGACATGCCTCATAATCTCAAGAACACTTAGCAAGCTTCACTTGCACCAAACTAGTAGATTACTTGTAATTTGTACTTAAGCTTCCATAGATTTTTCTACTAAAGCTTTCTAAATTCCTGGAGGAATTTCGGCAGCACTTCCTCTATAAATTGGACTATCCCAAAATTTTACATAACTTCATACCTGCAAGGAAACATTTTGCACTTCATATACTTATCTAGAGCTTCATGCTCAACATCCATCCCAATAAATTCACATATCCCCAATCTCAATCCATAAGGGGGACATATATATATATCACACATAATATCCATACTTCAAACATTCATAACACAAATTCCTATGAAATTCTAAACCTCAAGCTCTTCTTATAACTCCGCTCTGATACCACAACTGTAACACCCCAACACCTTTAACCACAAGATTAACTTAAACCATCAATTAACTTGTGATTAGCGCAGTGGAACACCTAGGGTTGAGGTATTACCGCCGCCCCCACTCGGGACAAGGCATACACACGTCACCAAACATAACAAAACCCACAATTAGACATATATTTAACTCCATACACAACACCAAACTTGAAATAAAATACATTATACAACCCTTAGATACACACCCACACACACATATATATATATATATATATATATATATATATATATATATATATATATATATATATATATCGAGATTTCCCCACATAAACGGTCTTCAAACCTATGGGGATCCTTGATAACCGGCCATCAACCAATCACAATTAAGGAAAAAAGGACTCAATTTTTAATAATTTTTTATTTTATTTTCAACCGGATCTTATTATAAACCTAAGCTGCTTGGGACTCTGACACCAATTACAGCTGTTCCATAAATGTTTTAATTAATTTTATTTTAGAATTAAAATAAACTATTACAAATCTCACACGGCTTTGGTCTTTGATAACATTTCCAACTGTTTCATATCTATATATATTATAATAAAAATCATTGTGAGTCCCACGAAATAGAGCCACGGGAGTACTGTAGGGGAATTGGTCAATCAAAACGTAGAAAATTATTATTTTTTCTATTTTCAATTTTATTTTATTTTCAATCCTTAATTTATTTTAAAATTAAAAAAAACCAGAAAGTATCCTTAATCCTTGACCGCTTTGGACTCTGAATTAAATTATTTTGGTGCAAATAACAGTAATTATTATTATTATTATTATTATTATAATAATAATAATAATAATAATAATAATAATTGTTATTGTAGGAGTCAAAAATTTGTCGGCAAATCAGAAAATGACACATGGAAAATAATTTAAATTTATTTAGCTGCCACGTGTTAAATTAATTACGGCGGTCCATTTAATTAAATTTTAAGTGGAAATATATTATGGCCAATAGCGTCGCGACACGTGTCAATTATGATGCAAAAAATCATAATTATTCCCTTATTTTAAATAAAGGGACATTTAATTAATTTGGGCCCAAGCCCAAAGCCGACTCAAACTCTAGGCAACCCTAGGCCTCCAGAGCCTATAAATAGGGGTCTTCTCCCTCATTTTCAACACATTCTGCAGTCTACCCCCGACGGCATTCGGCATTCTGCACTCCAGAGGCTTCAGAAGTTCAATCTGCCAGCAGTCTCCAGCTACTAAGCGCCAAGGATCGAAGTCTGCAAAAGCTCAAGATCGAGTCTTCAAGAACTGCTTCAGAGTTCTTCAGCAAGACCTGCAAAGCCTTCAGAAGATCGAACTACAGACGCTCTCCAGCTACAAGCGACAAGGACTAACGTCGGCTAGTTCAACAACTTCTGTTCTTCGCATCAAAGACTGCAGTCGTTTTCCTTGTCTAGTTCATCGATCGAGACCAAGCACAAAGCCCTCACATCCAAGAACCGAGAGAATTACGACCAATAGTCAACCTTCAGACGGTTAAACTTCGAGCAAACTCCAGCTACCAAGCACTAAGGGGATTAACGCTCAAGACCTTCAGCTCAAGAACTACTGCAAGAATTCTTCAGCTAAACCTACATTCGAGATCGAGATCAAGTGCTCGCGCCCTCGGCTCACCCAAGTTTCAGGAGATCGAATCATAGGACTACTTCATTGTATTTAATACAGAGATTGTACCCACATTTATCCAAATATTAATACAAATTAGTTTGTTTCTCAATTTCTTGTCTTTATTTATTTTAGACTAGAAATTTGTGTTTACAAATTTGGCACGCCCGGTGGGACATCTTTGCCTCTCATCTCTTTCTCCAATAAGTCAAATTCGACCTTCGATTCAAGCGACATGAAGGCCGTCAACATGGAAGGAAAGATAGTTGAACTTGAGGCTATGTTAAACAGGCTCTTCAGGGAAAGTGAAGAGAAAGACAAGAAGATCAGCGAACAAAGTGAACAAATCTCAAAACTGATGAAGAAGATAGAGAAGCGCAAGTATCAAGACTCTGACGAAGATTCAGACAAAGAAGAATCTGACAAAGAGTCTTCGAAGGGTGATGGCGATGGGGAAGACAAGAAGAGTATCTCAGTTTCAGAATCACTAACTGTAGAGCAGATTCAAAACTTGGTGGCAAATGCAGTACGGGCTCAACTCGGAGAGAGATCTAACAGGACTCATTTGTACACGAAGCCGTACACGAAGAGGATCAACGCCCTTCAAATGCCGCAAGGATATCAACCCCCAAAGTTCAATCAATTTGATGGGAAAGGTAATCCTAAGCAGCACATCGCTCACTTCATCGAAACTTGTAGCAATGCTGGCACAGAAGGAGATCGGCTAGTGAAACAATTCGTCCGGTCTTTGAAAAGGACGCATTCGACTGTTATACGGACTTAGAGCCTGAATCTATCAACAGCTGGGAGGAAATGGAGCAAGAGTTTCTCAACAGGTTCTATTGCGCTCAACGGGTCGTTAGTATGACAGATCTGACAAATACCAAACAGTGGGAGGGCGAACCAGTACTTGACTATATCCATCGATGGAGGGCTCTTAGTCTTAAATGCAAGGATCGCCTCACCGAAGCCTCAGCTGTCGATATGTGCGCTCAAGGCATGCATTGGGATCTGCTCTATGTCCTTAAGATGGCCAAGCCAAAAACCTTCCAGGAGCTGGCAACCAAGGAACATGATATGAAGATCACCATAGCAAGTCGACGGGGAAGGTCTTCATCTGATACAAGGAGCAGCGGGTATAAGAAGAATGGCAAGCCATCAAAACTTCAAAAGAGGAGTCTTTGGCTATTTACTTGTGAGCGATCGAATCTCTTCCAAGCCTAAACCAGAAAGGAAGAAAGTCCATTTCCCGAAAGATGCTGTAAGGAAGCGTCCTACACTGAAGGAACTTCAAGAAAAGAAATACCCATTTCCAGACTCCGATTTGTCAGGAATGCTCGACAACCTGTTAGAGACGGGAGTTATCGAACTTCCACAACCAAAGAGGCCAGAAGAAGCGGGAAGAACCACAGACCCAAGATATTGTCGTTATCATAGGGTAGTCAATCACTCTCTTGAGAAGTGTGTCACACTTAAGGAGAAAATCATGAAGCTAACTGAGGAAGGACAGATAATATTGGACTTAGATGACAATGTCGAAGCCAATTATGTTTCAGCACAACCGATTCCAGCCAAGAGAAATGAATTCTTGATGATTCAGTTTGGATGTCAAAAACCAGTTTCACTTTCTGTACGAGTCCAGGCCCCTCAAGATGAACATGAGCAAGTCTCAAAAGCTTTTGGTGAAGAGGAAGGATGGAGCTCGGTGTCTCAAAGGAAGATTAGGGGGCAAAGGGAAGTCCAAACACAACCACCTCGAAGGCAGCAAAGGAGAATGAGAAACCCTCAACCTTCAGTAGAGAAGAAAAGGCTTGAAGTCATCGAGAAACAAGAAGTCGGTTGTTCAACTAAGTTGCTCAAGCGAGGCCCTCGTGTTCCTCTCACGCTAGAGGAATACTTTCCGAAGTACTTGTTTGAAGAAGTTAACAATGTTGTAGCTGTGAACATGGTCTCCTGCTTCGAGATCGAAGAAGATGATATGGAGTATCAGCCTAAGTCAAAGCTCTCCGTGTTCGATAGGTTGGGACAGTCAGCTTCCGGCAAACAAGTATCTATCTTTGAGTGAATAGGGTGTCTAGGAGAGCACAAAGCCTCAGTCTTCAGTAGGATCAAGGGTGGTTCGAGATCAAAGTCTTCTGTATTGTCAAAGATCAAACAAGCTGAAGAGGTTGCAAACTCACAAGCCGACCAGGAAAAGAGCTCCGCATTCAGCCGCCTTGGAGTCATCAACGAAGTTCAAAGCACCATCCCATCTCGCATGAAGCGTTGTTCAACGTTGGAGGTCAAGACTGAAGGATCTCTTAGAGTGAAGAGATGCACTGTGATCTTCACCAGTCATCAAAGAAAAAACAACGTCGACGAAGAGCTTGAGCAAGAGGAGACATTTTCTTCTTCCCAAGTCAAAATCTAGGAAAGTGAAGATGTAGCTCTCGAACAAGAGCCTAAACTCACAAAAAAAAAAAAAGATTCCATTTTCAGTTCATTTGCCTTTGAGTTCCTTCATTTTCAGCGTTGTAATATTCCTGGCCCGCAAGAGTATAAACTATGTACGGCTAAATTAATAAATAAAATCTCCATTTCTATTTTTTAAATTTGAACTACGTTTGGCTTGATCCTTATGAGTGCTTCATTCTTAAGGTACGTAGGCAATTTGGGGTCCAGACCCAAATATAGTCATACACAAGAAAATAAAATCAATCACATGCCACCAAATTTTGAAGACTTTCAAGTCAACAAACTTTAAGGACTTACAAGTTAGCAAATTCAAGACTCACAAGTCAAAGTTCAAGACTTTCAAGTCAAAGACTCTCAAGTCACCAAAGTTAAAGACTCCCAAGTCGACATTAAAGACTTTAAGTCAAGGACTCCCAAGTCAATCAAATAAAAGACTCTCAAGTCACCAGATTCACCGACTTCCAAGTCAACGGAAATAAAAGACTTCCAAGTTAGCAAAAATTCAAGACTTTCAAATCAACAAACTTCAAGACTCTTAAGTCATCAAGTCTCTTGACTCCCAAGTCAACAACAAGACAAAGACTTCCAAGTCAGTCCAACTCTCTCATCAACGAGCCTCATGACCCCCAAGTCGACAAAATGAAAGACTTCCAAGTCAATCAAATTCAAATTAACAAAATACAAAGACTCACAAGTCAAGATCACGACTTCCAAGTCAATAAAATTTGAGAATCCCATGTCAACAATGCATACGACTCTTACGTCAGCAAATCCAAAGACTTTTAAGTCAACAAACTTCCTGACTCTTAATTCATCAAACCCACTGACTTCCAAGTCAACAACAAAAAGATCGAAGACTTCCAAGTCAGCAAAAAATTGAAGGCTTCCAAGTCAGTTAAGTTCAAGAATACCAAGTCATTAAAATCAAATTCTAAGATGAAGAGAATTAATTACTTGAAGGTCATCCAAGAAAAGACTCCCAAGTCGCTCCCACACAAGATTCATGAGTTCACGACTCTCAAGTCAAAGCGCATGACTCATACGTCAATAAAATTTTCTGACTCACAAGTTAATAGGAATGCAGGATTCCCAAGTCAAGGCAAGCAAAGACTCTCAAGTCAATACAAGACTCTTAAGTCAGTAAAGTCATAGGTCACACATGCAAGACAAAGTCGACAAGATTAAAGACTTTTAAATTATAAAAATTGTGGGCTTTCAAGTTGCACTTTGACATGTTAGGATCCTCATGTAGGTGGTTTACTTAAAGTCAACGCCATCAATGGAATACTCAGGTTGGTTGAGAACTTGATTCAAGCATGCAACAGGGGGCATCGTAATCATGTCGGCCGACTTCCGCTCCAAGACGATGTCATCATCCTTCAGATCAGAGGCGCTGACTCCGTCGACCCAAACTGTACTGGCGTTTTTGAGAGAGTTGTCTATGATAACTCTACGTCAGTAAGCTCAGGAGTGTTCCACTTGCGGCGAGGCACTGGCTCTGTCGACCCAGGTCAATTCTGAAAAGAGACACCTCAAAGATGTCTAATACATCAGAACGTCCGTGAGGAGTAAACACGATGACAGCTCTTTCGACCCAGGTCAGTTCTGAAAAGAGACAACTCAAAGATGTCTAATACATCAGAACGTCCTTAAGGAGTAAACGCGATGGCGGCTATGTCGACCCAGGTCAGTTCTGAAAAGAGACACCTCAAAGAGGTCTAATACATCAGAACATCCCTGAGGAGTAAACGCAATGGCGGCTTTGTCGACCCAGGTCAGTTCTGAAAAGAGACACCTCGAAGATGTCTAATACATCAAAACGTCCCCGAGGAGTAAACACGATGACAACTCTGTCGACCCAGGTCAGTTCTGAAAAGAGACACCTCAAAGATGTCTAATACATCAGAACGTCCCTGAGGAGTCAACGCGATGGCGGCTCTGTCGACCCAGACAGTCCTGAAGAGAGTAGTCTAGGACTACTCTACGTCAGTACGCTGAGGAGTAGTCCACGAAAGCAAAGATGGTGACACCGTCGACCTAGACAGTCCTGAAGAGAGTAGTTTAGGACTACTCTACGTCAGTACGCTGAGGAGTAGCCCAAGGAAGCGAGATGGCGACACTGTCGACCCAGACAGTCTTGAAGAGAATAGTCTTAGAGAATAGTCTAAGACTATTCTACGTCAGCACGCTGAGGAGTAAGCATGATTGTGACAATGACGATGGACAACTTCAAGCACAGGATGACAATTAATCTCAGCTCTCTGTACAGAAAACATGGCAAAAAAAATTGAGCAAGAGAAAGAAAAGGTCAAATTATATGAGAAAAATAAAAAGAAGAAAGAAAGAAAGAAAAAAAATACTGTAAAACCTGTGAGTTTGCAGATTCAGGGAGCAGACGAGGAACAGCAGATGAATGGAAGAGGCGAGAATTGTGCGTTTATATAGTATCTGATTGGCCAAGTTTCAGAATACTACTAGAATTCTCAGTCAAGTCTCCAACTCCATCACCATCACCAACTCAAACTCAAACTCAAACTCCAACTCAAATTCCAACTCCAACTCCAACTCCAACTCCAATTCCAATTCCAACTGCAACTGCAACTGCAACTCCAACTCCAACTCCAACTGCCAAAAATTTATCCAACTAAATTTCTGATGAAATTTTTTATCCAAACTGAAAAGTTGTTATAAAAAAAATTTATTGTCCTTAAATATTCGAGACTCAACCGCTTAAAACACCCAAAATTTGTGTCCGCGGCTGACTCTCGAAGGGGGCATCTGTAGGAGACAAAAATTTGTCGGCAAATCAGAAAATGACACATGGAAAATAATTTAAATTTATTTAGCTGCCACGTGTTAAATTAATTACGGTGGTCCATTTAATTAAATTTTAAATGGAAATATATTATGGCCAATAGCGTCGCGACACGTGTCAATTATGATGCAGAAAATCATAATTATTCCCTTATTTTAAATAAAGGGACATTAATTAATTTGGGCCCAAGCCCAAAGCCGACTCAAACTCTAGGCAACCCTAGGCCTCCATAGCCTATAAATAGGGGTCTTCTCCCTCATTTTCAACACACTCTGCAGTCTACCCCCGACGACATTCGGCATTCTGCACTCCAGAGGCTTCAGAAGATCAATCTGCCAGCAGTCTCCAACTACTAAGCGCCAAGGATCGAAGTCTGCAAAAGCTCAAGATCGAGTCTTCAAGCCTCTACAGAGTCAAGATCAAGAAGCTGCCGAGTTCTTCGAAGACTGCGCAGCCTTGGAAGATCGAACTACAGACGCTCTCCAACTACAAGCGACAAGGACTAACGTCGGCTAGTTCAACAACTTCTGTTCTTCGCATCAAAGACTGCAGTCGTCTTCCTCGTCTAGTTCATCGATCGAGACCAAGCACTAAGCCCTCGCATCCAAGAACCGAGAGAATTACGACCAATAGTCAACCTTCAGACGGTTAAACTTCGAGGAGACTCCAGCTACCAAGCACTAAGGGGATCAACGCTCAAGACCTTCAACTCAAGAACTACTGCAAGAATTCTTCAGCTAAACCTACGTTCGAGATCGAGATCAAGCGCTCGCGCCCTCGGCTCACCCAAGTTTCAAGAGATCGAATCAGAGGACTACTTCATTGTATTTAATACAGAGATTGTACCCACATTTATCCAAATATTAATACAAATTATTTTGTTTCTCAATTTCTTGTCTTTATTTATTTTAGACTAGAAATTTGTATTTACAATTATTATTATTATTATTATTATTATAATAATAATAATAATAATAATAATAATAATAATAATCTATATTCTATATATTATAATTGAAATCATTGTGGGTCCCATGAAATAGAGCCACGGGAGTGATTGTAGGTGAATTGGGCAATCACAACGTAGAAAATTACATTTTTTTTTCTATTTTAATTTTTTTATTTTCAATCTAAATAATTTTAAAATTTAAAAAACCAGAAAGTATCACTAATTCTTGAGTGCTTTGGACTTTGAATTAAATTATTTTGGTGCAAATAACAGTAATTATTTTGGTGTTGCCTATAATAATAATAATAATAATAATAATAATAATAATAATAATAGTAATAATAATATCAATAATAATAATAATAATAATAATCTATATAATAATAATATTAATAATAATATATTATAATAAAAATCATTGTGGGTCCCATGAAATAGAGTCACGGGGAGTGACTGTAGGGGAATTAGCCAATTACAACGTAGAAAATTTTATTTTTTTTCTATTTACAATCCGTATTTTATTTTAAAATTAATAAAAAATTATCACTAATCCCTGACTGCTTTGGACTCCGACTAAGTTTACTATTCTTCCATAACCAACATAACTAATCCCTGACTGCTTTGGACTCCGACTAAGTTTACAACTCTTCCATTACCAACGTAATCAGCTAGGTCAATTACATTCATAACTTTTTGAAAACATATAAATCCAATACATCTGTTAGGGATTAAACTCTTTTCATCTACTATTCCGAGCAACCAACATCATCATAATTGTCGCGCTTCAACATATTCGCCTTAATTGAGTACCATTCACAGTTCATACACTCAAGTTATCTTCAATTAGGCAAGTCACACGTCACTATTATCTAGATTTTCATACCTATTTAGGTCTTCTTCGATTGCATTCACTGTTGTTGACATACTCAAAAACTTTGAATTCTGCAGATTCAGTTTACATTATCATATTTGACATAATTGATTACCATTCACACTTCATACTCTCAAGTTATCATCTTTAAGGTAAGTCACATGTCACTATTATATGAATTTAAAAACTAGTTTAAGTCTACTTTGATTGCATTCACTGTATTTAACTATTCAATCATAGTTTGTTTCATAAAATTTTACTACTATTTATACGATAATTTAAAATTCCAGGTTAACGTAAGGAAGGATGATGCATCATGCAACTCGCCATGGTCGACGTTCATTCAAATTTCAAGAAACTTTTATAATTTCAAAAGTAGCTAATTGAGTTCGCTCCGTGCATCGCACGGGTTGAGACCTAGTTTTCAATAAATATAATAAAAAATGTTGTTATACATTATGCAGGAAGACTGATATGTACTATGAATTATCGATTATGAAAAGTTTGGAATGCGTTGATTATGTTGACAATTACAAATTTGATGTAACAAATTAAAAATGCTCTTGTTGAGAGTTGAACTCAAGAGCTCCCGCTTACTAAATGGGTGCCCTAACCAACTGAGCTACAAGAGCATGCATTTGTAAACGAACCCTAGTAAATAATAATTATGATAATGGAGTTGCTAGTTTTCAAATCAAAAATTTTATTTTAATTGTGAAAAATGTTCATATAGTTCACGGAAATACTAACTTTTTTTAGCTAATTAAAAAGAAAGCATGTAAAAATGATTTTATCTATGGTGTCCGTTGAGCAGTATAAATGAAGAGAGATTATTATTTTCTATGACCAGAAAGCAATCAACAAAACTTAGAAGAAATCGGAAAATAATTCAATGGAACTATGTAAGTCTTTCAAAATTATTTCAGTTCTATCAAAAAAAAGAATTATTTCAGGAATTAAAATTTCAATAATAAATTAAAAATAATAACATTTAATTTGAGACAATATTTTTTGCCTTCTATTTATTACCTCAATATAAAAATTATAATATTACATATTAAATTGATTAATAATATAATTGAATTCTATATATATACCACATATAAATTATATAAAATTATGTTTTTATCCATGAATTTTAAAATTTACAAAAAAGGGGTAAAAATGATACTTGATCAATACTCATATCCAGCCTTAAAATGCATAGGAATTGAAAATATAGGTTCCACTTCCATTGCTTTATGGTGAAGAGTACAGTAGTGCCAAAACAAGGAAAATAAAAATCTAGGACTTGGGATAGGTAGTTATGTACGAATGAACTAGTCAAAATATTGACCCGTCAGGCCTCAGGCCCTCATTGAGGATACTCAAGCGAGGAGAGAATATTCTCAAAGGGAACGCTGAAGTTGTTTTACTAGTTTCCACCCCTCTTCATTCCATCTAACATAACAGCAGGCAGAGATGCATGTGATGATGATCTATGCTTTTTTGCTGGCAGAAATCCTTTTGTAGAGTTCCCTTGTCCTCATAGCCAAGAGCACATCCAAAGCACATCCCACTAGACAAGCAGCGGCCATAACAAAGAAGCAGTTTCTATAACAGTGAGCTCCGTAGCATTGATTCCCTCCGCTTTCAGTCGTGGTTGCCTCTGCATCGTATAGCAGACCTGCTAGGAGCCCTGAGAATAGGAACGACCCAAGCGGCAGGTTCAGGATCAGAATGTTGTACACCAGACCGTAGTATTTTAGCCCAAATAGCTCTGAGGCTGCTGGGACTGTGATTGCTAGACGAACACCATAGCAGAACCCCACTATGATTGACCCTATGTATAGGCATCCCGGTATTCCCAGGGCCATTATCACATATCCCACTGCTATCAGGATCTGTGATGCTGCGTTGAACACCGGCCTTGGCGTTGCTGTTTTCCTGCGTGTTCATCAATACACATATAAGTTTATCTATCTAACAAAAAGATCAGAAACACTGCAAGTATATGTAATTAGTAGAATACTTACTTGATGAAGTACTCAGAAACAGTCCCTGAAATGATTCTGCCAAAGAATCCCATTATGCTCAGGAGCGACACAAAAATAGACACGTCCACAAAGCCAAGAGCTGCGCCCATCTGCCCCATGTTGTTCATCACAGTCAAACCAGTCCCAACTCCACACAGGAAGGAGACAAACAAAATCCAGAAATCGATGGTCTTAAGAATCTCAACGATAGTGTGTTCTTCTCCGAGGGCAGGCTGTGATTTCTTAACCTCTGTAGTCAAGGCCACCTCCTCGATCGTAGCAGCCTCAGCCACCACTGTCACATCTAGCGGCTCCTCTGACTCAGGGAGTGGTTGTTGATCATGATCTAGCAAGGGGCCGTCAATGTTCTGATCCTCGACGTCATCTTTAGCTTTAGATTGCATCCAGCCTTTGAAAAGAATGTAAGCTGGAACCACTAATGGCACTGCAAGCAGTGCCAACAAGATGGCAGAGAATAGAATATCGAACAAATGTCCTTGCGTCCCTAGAAAGTCGTAGGTCAAGAGGTAAACTGCAACAATAACAGCCAGAATGTTGAACATGTTGAAGTAGTTAGTTTCTTCAGTGAGCTCCGAGGCAGTGGAAGATGGAGGAACCTCTCGGAGGATGACCATGGCAATCAGACACACTGCGAAAGGGATAAGGGAGAGCATTGCAAGGAAGCTAGCGGGATTGTTTGCGAAAAGGGCATTGCAGAGATCAGTGAATATAGCAGTGCTTAAACCAATATAACCCTTGAGAATCCCAGAAACAGGTCCTCTGTTTTTGCGAAAGTTCCGAATACATGTTACTAAAATGGCTGTGTTCATCCATGTTGTGCTGTTTCCTCCCATACACAGAACTATGCACATCTGCAGTATTTCAGACAAACTTCATTGTATCATATGAAAAGCCCAAAATCAACGCAAATTATAATATACACGGCACAAATTATACTATACACCATGGAGAATCTATCAGGATGGTTCGCCTAAAATTAAGGAAGATTGAATTCTAATAAGGACCATGATAATAATATCTACTTTTGTCTATTGTATAACGATAATTTTACTTTCATTTTGAATTCTGGCGGTAAAAAAAGATAAAATTGGATTCTAATTGTACCAAATCTAGCTTCACGTTCTTTTTATTTTTTCATTCATGCCCCATATTGTTTTTGTTTTCTCATTGTTGTCCCTAGAAAGTAATGAAATTTAGTTACTAAAAGAATTTTTTAAATAAATTTTTGAAAATTCGAGCAATTATTATGATTTTTTTAAAAAGAATAAAAGTGAAAAAATCGTAAACAAATAAAAAAATAGGGGAGAAATGTCGTAAATTCGTTAAAAATCGTGGTAAAGTGTTACACTGAATTTTGAATCTAATACAACTCAAAATCTATCATATTTAGGTGTACTCTCAGTGGTGTCTCACAAGAATCCAATTTTATTTTAGTTTTTGGACCACTAGAATCGAAAATGAAAGTCGAGATTATTGTTATACAATTGGTGAAAGTATGAATTATTAGAATCCAATTTTCCTAAAATTAAAATAGGTAAATTTCTCATGTGATGAATTTTTATAACAAACCGATAAATTTAAGAATATTGATAATTTTTGCAATAATTTTATAAATTTATCATGAATTTATAACAAATATTGACGAATGTTTTTAAAAAAATTTTAACTCTGGGAAGGATCTAAGTTAGTATTCCAAGAGTCAAAGATATACCATATCACATTTAAACAATCAATAGTATATAATCATGCTAATTTTGTTAATTTCAGTTTAGAGTTAGAAATTTTGTGTATCGGCTGGTCGACTTCTTCTTGCCGGCTCAGAATTAAAAATTAAGATTATACTTTCGGGGTACCATGCATCTATACTCCCACAAGAATAGATTTTATGTTGAATAGTTACCACAGCAACTAGCTCAGTGTCTGTATAATAAAACCAATCGACTCCACTTAAAAGTTAAACTACGAGTACCGCATATGTTAATGAAATTAATAGAGAATTTTGTGGACATGCTTAAACTAAGTAACGTCCAAGCATGTCCTCGGAACCATTTCATTCATTGCACTTCCATGCATTAAAGCATTTCCCTTTCCAATTACTCCAATTAGTAATCTTATTAAAACTACTCAAAGGAGATTGAGTGGTCTCACATATATACTATGTCACGCAAGGGCTTAGTGGCTCACATGCATATAATCTAGCACGGTGTATAGTAAAAAAGAATTGTGGATGAAAAAGAGAAATTTGTCATACAAGAATTCAGCATTCACACAATAAATGAGTAATTAACAAGTAGAAAAAAAGGAGATGATCTGAAAACAGAGTACGTACCGCCCAATAAGGAAGGGGTTTAATGGTCTGGCTAACAACAAGCCACTGAGAGCCATAACCAAGGAGACCTTCAAGGGAGCCAATAAGGAGGAGAAGCCAAGTTGGGAAGACATCGGAGGAGAAGCCAGCAAGAAGACCAAAGGCTTTACCGACGTCCTTAGCAACGGACAGGGTGTTGAGCTGTACTTGTGTCAAGTTCATCAGGCTCTTGATTGAGTCTGAGTAGTTGGAGAAGGTGTAGTTGTTGCCGGAAATGGCCTGAACCCACACCGCTGTCACGAACCCCAGCCACTTGAAGGCCGTAGCCATCGCTGGCCGCTGCGACAACGCCTTCATTATTTTCTTGCTGAGAAACAGTGGGGAAGGGATTGTTAATGGTGGAAGGTGCAAATACCGCACTTTGCGCGCACCTTTTCTCTCTTTGTTTACTTGCTGTAGTTGTTGCTGTGGGTACTGCTATTTAAGGATGGGGATTTTCATTTCTAAATTTTAGCTGTTTCTACTTTTCTTCAAGATATTTTTCTTTTGGGTGGTAACCAGTAGTAAGTACAGAGTAGTAACATATGGTAGTATAACTAACTACTCGGTCTAATAAGTCAAAAGCTAGTCCTTTGTAACCATATTTTAAAGTTAGGTGGTATCTTTTATAAATTTTTAAAGTTATATGATATATTTAACAAATTTAAAAGCTTAATGGTAAAATTTATAAAAATTTGAAAATTAAATTAAATATTATATAACATAGAAATAATTTAACTATATAGTCGCACATTTACTTAATAGAGTGTTGCATACTCGTCCAAAGCTATTATCGATCCTATCCATTTTCCAATGAGATAAATTATTAAATGAAAATGAGTAAAAGTTTATAAGGACAAAAAAAAAAGAACACCCTTCAAAAATCATAATATCTCTATTTGTATCTGATTTTTTGACTAACTTTTTTATTTTAGATTATCTATTATTTTACACTTCTAATAAATATTAATCACTTTTCTTATTTTACCATTGAGATTTATTGAATCAATTCTAAATTTTGATTTTGATTAAGCATATTTAATCAATTTTCTCAGTAATTATTTTATAAATTTTGCCGTATTAATTTTTTTTTTCAAAGTCCTTAAAGGACAAATAGAACAAAATGGAGGGAGTACTTCATACAAGTAGGAAAAAAGATTGGCCCGTTTGCTTTTCGTCGGCCCCCTTTTTACTAATGTCGCCCACTTTTTCATAATAATTTCCAATATCCCCCTTGACCCTTCACTCTCTAGTTTCTCTCCAGTTTCTCTCTCCTATAATAATAATAATAATAATAATAATAATAATAATAATATTATTATTATTATTATTATTATTAGTATTATTATTAACAAAAAAATTAATAATATAATAATAATAATATTTACAATTTTTTAAAAAAAATTGTAATTATTATTATTATTATTGTTATTATTGTTAATATTATTATTATTATCATTATTAATATTAAATTGCAATGTTATTATTAATAAATTAACGGTTTTTGAAATTCAACCTACATTGCAATGTTATCATTAAATTTAGGTTGAATTTCAAAAACCATTAATTTATTAATAATAACATTGCAATTTAATATTAATAATAATAATAATATATTTACAAAATTTTTAAAAAAAATCCGAAAATACGGTTGCGGCACAAAACGTGCGGCGGCACCACCGCGGTGTTGCCGCACGTTTCGTGCCGCAACTGTATTTTCGGATTTTTTTAAAAAAAAAAATTTAATATTTACAAAATTTAAAAAAAACCCGAAAATACGGTTGCGGGCCGAACGCGTGCGGCAACACCGCTGTGACGCCGCCGTCGATCGCGGCACCGACCGTGGCTTTGCCGCGATCGACGTGCGGCACCACCGCGGTGCCGCCGCACGTTTCGTGCCGCAACCGTGTTTTTGGGTTTTTAAAATTTTTTTTTAAAAATATATTATTATTATTATTATTATTATTATTATTATTATTATTATTATTATTATTAGAGAGAGAAATTAGAGAGGAGAGAGGAGTGAAAAAGGATAGGGGTAAAATAGTCATTTGGGGGGGCGATATTAGTAAAAAGGGGTGACATTAAGCAATGCCCCCTTAATTATTGACTTATGTTTATTCGTTTATTTTCCCTAAATATGTCTTGCGCGGTGTTTTGAATAGACGTTATATCAATCAAATTAATCTTTCTTGTTTTAACATTTAACTAACTTTCTTCAAGTCAACGTACACATAAATAAATATCTTTATGGATTTGTTTTTGGTTTTTGGTTTGTTTGGCCGGTAACAAAAAATAGTTACAACTTCAATCATGAATAACAAAAATTATTTCATCTCATTCATTATTCTTTGTTTTTATTTTTATTTTTACCTAATGAAGCCAACATAAACAGTAACATACATGGTATTAACAAGCTACAAAACATAAGATAGTTTTAAACACTGCATGAAAATTACACAAAAAAATACTAGAGATTCTCAACGAGGACCAATGTTGTTTACTCCACTCTCCAAACAGTAACATACATAGTATTAACAAGCTACAAACATAAGATAGTTTTAAACAGTGCATGACAATTGAACAAAAATGCAAGTGATTCTCAATGACCAATGGTTTCCACTCCACTTTTTGTGATCTTCTTGGCAGACTTGTGTGCTGGATATACCATTTGTTGTTATTAGATCTCGGCAAAAAGTTGGGGGCCCAATGAACAATTGTGAAAGGGTATGAGAAAAGAGGCTCAACCCTTTTAAATTGATAACAATGCGGGCTTTAAACAGGATTGCCCTTTAATAAAATTTCACGGGCCCCCGCGGGCCTAAAATGGTAAGATCAAAATACACTAACGGGCTATTCACGGGTCATATTAGAATGCGAATAGAACCATTTTCTCCTCAGTTGTCCCTCTGCTAGTCTGCCCTTCGAACTCTTTGCGAGTCTGCTCTTCGAACTCTCTGCGAGTCTGCCCTTCGAACCTCTGCTGTGCTCTTTCTCCTTCACGACGACTGCCAACTAGCGGCGGCGGGGCAAGCCCAATTACCGGAAAATAGCGATGGCCGAAGATGAGTTATCCACCTCAAGGTATTCTCTCTGTTGATTTTAGGGTTTCGGTTTACTGTATTTCTAGTAGGTTTTATCTGGGTTTTTTTGTTCTTGATTTTAGGGTTTTCGTTTTACTTTTACAGCATCTTAAGTTTGAAATCTGATATACATGAACTCGTTTTTTGTCGGTCATCAACTGAAATAGGGTTTTTGTGTTAGGTCATTGATTGAATTGGGGAAGGGGGTAGATTTGGAGGTGGGGGTGATGGGTTTGGATTGTGTGAACATATCATAATCGTTATAGCCTGTGAGGCTGTGACTTATATTCGAACTAGCATATGCTGAAATATTGTCTCAAAGTGCTACCTGCTTGAATTGTTTCCTGTTCTACGCAAACATGTTATCTCTCACTTGGGTAAAAATACCCCCGCCATACATGGCGACCTCTAGAAAGATTCAACACCCGAGAAATCAAGGAGTTGTTATGTGTCATGAAAGTGCCTTTCGACTTGAACGTTCACTTAGTGTACATAATTTCAATTAGTCTGAATAATAAAGTAGACAAGTCTTTGAACTTGACATCCTTATTTGACTAATTGGATACATATCACACACACAACCCAAAACCTTGCTTAAAATAAAGACACTATTTTAAACCGGCCATGTGTCCCATACCCTCCGCGAGAACCATCGAGCCCAGCCCTAGGTTATCCGAAGCGACCCACTTCACGTCCTCACATAGGCAGACTTTTACGCCTCGTAATAGAGCTCCCCATCTCATCGATTCAAAGTCTGTTAATGAGTCATAGACTCAAACCTCTTGAACATTACAGTTCTTGAGCATCATCTTGTCCTTGGGATGAATTATCTTTAATATTTTTGATGCTCCCATTATCATTCAACGTCGTCGACCTTTGAACTCAGGACTTGACCACATATATCAAGTGTGAGTTCGAGCTCCGTTGCTGATAATCTATACGTGGGCTTTACTACCATCCCCTTATCAAGGATCACTAGAGATCCTTGTGACTTTGAAAGAACTTGATCATGATACCTTTAACTAAGATCACTATATAAATACAGATCTTTCCATGACCTTACTTATCATGATCATATCTTAAACTTAACATTTCTTTCCTTCATCATAGTTGTGATTACACCATCACACTATAGAATCAGATAAGAAATACTTTTCCCTTTGTCATAATACGACTAAACCATCGCACTATAAACTTTGGTTAACTTTAAATATTGAGTTCATATTTGAACTTACAAACTGAATGCTTTAGTAGGCGATAAACCTTTGAACTATACATTCTTTTGTAATGCCAAAATCTCATGAACTCAAATCTTGATTATAACATTATCCAAATAACATGGATAATCCTCGTAATGCTTATAAAAATATTATTATAACCTTGTCCAAGATGTTGGACTACTTGTATAGTTACCTTGAAAAAAATGCTTACAAGATCAAAATTTCTTTTGATTTTTCGCATTCTTTTTCTTATCACTATGTCTTCATCCAAGTACCTTGGATTACGTAGACACTACTTATACCTTAGAACAACCTTATAAATCAAATTAACATTTGATTTTATATGTTCTTCGCATAACTATATCCAAATAACTTTTGGACTTCATAGTTAGAACTTATCACCTTAGAACCTTGTAAATCAAAATAACGTTTAATTTTCATGTTTTTTGAATAACTATATCCAAATAACTTTGGATTTCATAGTTATAGCCTTTGTATAAATAAAAATGGTATTTGATTTTGCATGGAAGAAGTTTCTTCCAACTTAAACTTGAAGAAACACTTGAGTTTCATGGAAATTAGATTTCATCTTATGTGTAACTTAAAACATTACACTTTCAACCATTTGCTATAAAGCTTGAATACCATAAACTTGAATACCATATGTAATGAAACTTATTACATATCTTAACATTGGCTAGGTGAGAAAGAACCTCAAATCCTCAATTGCTCTTGAATAATTATCTTATAGTTATATGACCTTTACTTATATGATCAAACGTCATTCTAATTTGGGTAATGTTTCTTTATACATGATTAGATCCACTTCTTAAATATTAAAAATGTGGAACTCATAATCATTCGTCCGATATGCCAATCTTACCCATAATATTAATCCATAACCACTTAAGGATGGATTAACCAAATGTATATGAGAGCCATATGCATTTCCCTCTGTAGCAAACTTGATTGGATCCTACATATGAAACATGCAAACTTTTAACTAATAGACTATTAACAAATGAAGCAATGATCATCCAATTTTATAACACATGAACTTAGGTAAACATCATGCGTTCAAAATAAATGATCATGCACATAGTCCAACATGCATGCATTATGCAACTTATCTTATAGTAAATACATACTACTTACATTCATACATGATGAACACTTATAATCTCATAAAATGGCAGTTAAAGCCAAGTACATGCATTCAACACATGAATACATTGGGTTATGATTATCCTTGCAACTCACATAATCATATACTTAACAAGCCTTAACCATATGCCTCAATATGTAAGCCACATAAATTAGCATACGAACCGTATGAACCTTCTCATAAATGTTTAGGCTCGATTTTGAGCCTAAGTGTCACTCCATCTACTTAGAATTATTGTTCGTTACCGTCCCTTAATAATCGTCTCTTATCCGTCTTTCTTTTAGTTTTTATGCAGGTTAGTTTGGACCCGAGGCATTGGGAGATGCTGAGTTGTCAGTGACGAGAACCCCAGCTTGGAAATTCAAGCAAACAACCCCGGGAGCGGCCCTCATCTCGAAGATTTTGCAAAGGAAGGAGTCAAGGCAAACCCAGGAGGTCACGGTCATTACCCCCAAGGGTAATGCCCGTGACCAGAGTTGGCAAAATGACCAAAAGGAAAACCTCGGTGGTCACGGGCGTGACCCCATTTGTAGCGCCCGTGACCAAATTAAGAGAATTAATGGTCATTTTGCCGAGACGAGTCACGGGCGTGACGAGCCCTGGTAACGCCCGTGACGCTGCTGAGCCTTTTTCCCAAGTTGCCGATTCCCAAGTGGTAGCGGGCGTGACGACCTGAGGTAGCGCCCGTTACCCCAGCGAAGACTTTTCATTCGAGAATTTGGAATCGCCTCGTCACGGGCATGACGACTGAGGTAGCGCCTGTGACGACCCTGCCAACTGGAAATTTTTAAGGCCAAAACGACTGTGTTTTGCTTATTTTTCTCCCATTGTATTTAAGCTCGGTCCAAAACTAAACCTAGGAGCTAAGTTTTTACTGTTCATCTTTCCCTTGGATTTGCTTAGCACTAGTTTCTAGATAGATTATCTCATTATTGTTCCCAAAACTTTGTTTTTATTTTGGTTCTTGGATTTGGATTATTGCTTTGAAGATTATTATTCAAGTTTGGTTGCTTCTTCTTCTTTCTATTATTATCATCCTTCTTCTTGTTTGGGTAAGTTTCATTTCCCTCTTTTAGTAATTGCTTTAATTAGTTCTTGTGATTTCTTCTTGGTATTTTCTTTCTAGACATCATGATTAGGGTTCTTGACTTATGCTTGGTAGTTTTAATGCTTTTTATTATGATTAGTGGCTAGTTTCCTTAGGGCTTAGGGGGAGGTCTAGCCCCTAATGGGACCCCTTTTCTAGGATTTGACTTAGTTAGGGCATTAAGCCTTGTTTTATGAGGTTTTCATCCAATAACTCTATTAATTGTGGGGTTTAGTACGTAGTGGAAACCCGCTAAACCTACCTAAACATGATCCTTAGAGTAATTGGATGGATATCTGAACGAATCCTCATTCATTTAGTGGAGGAGTTCGGGTAGGGTGATTTGCATATCAAACCTTTTAGGCGAGTCCTCATTCATTTAGTGGACGAACCTTTAAGGTTAAATTCGGGTATACCTCGGGAGAGGCCCCAGAGTGGCTCTATTTCTTGCAATAACCTAGCTTCTATCCTGACTTAGTGTCCTGACCGAGGCTTCCTCGTGATTAGGGTGACCATTAGGAGGCAAAGACCGACCTTTGAGCCTCTTTTTCTCTGTTTTTTGTCTGATAATCGATCCTTGTTCCCTTTCCCTCTCATAATCGTTTTTATTACCTTAAACTAAGCTTTAGTAGTGAAAGTTTGGACAAAAAGACCTTGCTCCCTGTGGATACGATACAAAAACCCGCACTATATTGCGAGTGAACAATAAACATTTACTTTATCTCATGAAGAAACAACATATATGACAAAGTAAATACTTAACAACAAAATCATCTTGATAATAACAAGATCATTGAGCATGAGAAGCTTGCACTTACAAATAAATTTGTCTCTATGTTACTTATGACATACCCATAGCCCATATGCTTATAATAATCACATAAACCGACATTATTTCTTATTAGGCTATGCTAAACTTATTGAAACAATATTATGCGTGAGAACTTTAATTACTACCATGACAAACAAGAAATATACATTTCTACTTATACTCATATGAACAAAATATATTATTCATATCTTAATAAAAGGAAAAAACATGTCATGGTCAACTTATTCACGCAATGCAATCATATGAATTTACTTGATCTTATACTTTTAACAAAGTTAGCACAAGTACTTAATTAACATCATATGATTACTTTTTGAACTTGTCATGCCTCAAACATAAAAAGAATATACCATGATTGATTAATAACTTGACATGCATACTAGCATACTTGAAACTTAGATCAAGCAAGACATTTTATCAAGGCAAACTTGCATAAATGCTAATCAAAATATATATATAAAGACATATATATTTAAACAACTTATAATCATGAATACTTGTCAAGCACATATGATTGTCAAAAACTTTAAACATCATAAACATGAATTCACATTAGACAATCAACTTGAACTTTGAGAGAAACATGCAAAGACTTGAGACATATGAGCAAACACATAAACCTTCTTTGCATAATCAAATAAATAAGAATTAATCACATGAATTCATCTTGAGACAAATTACCACGAATCCATATTCTCACAACTTATAAATTTTCATGTCAAACTCATACATTTCATGAACACTTGCACCTTTATTCATATTATGTTTACTTAACAAGACATGATCCCAAACAGGACATCACAAGTATATATCTTAAAATCATATACAAGAACTTTCATGAATAAACATTGTCTTAACTCAAGCGTGCTTTTATCCCTAGTGGAGAATAACACTAGCCATGTACAAACTTAAACATGCGAATCATATAGATTGACATACATACTTATACATGAAAAAATATCCATGCTTGTCATTCCATCAATTAACAACAAATTGATAAACTCATGTACTCAAACTATAAATAATCATGATAAACTTAATTGAACAATTATCATGCTTTATAATCAACAAGACATCTCATATATGAGTATACCACATATATATGTACTTAATTATAGAAAAACATGCCATAAAAATCATAAACTTACTTAACATGGCACTTTGTGATTTACTTGACAATAATAAAATCACACTTAAAAAGATTTGGCAATAGGAACAATGGCAAAACAAAGCATGTACTCATAAACACCTCAACACACCACTTTCTTAAAAACTTGTAAATGGTGACTCAACAAGGTATATAAATAAATCTTAACATGTTTCTAATTAATCCATCCATTTGAATTAACCCAAATTCAAATCAAGATAACTTATGCCATTTAAATCAAATAAAAACCAACATAATGAAATAAAGAACTTATCTCGATATGAAGACAATCTCATCATACTCCTTGAACTTCTTGAATATAAACATCAATCACTATTGCCACAACCGATCGAGATTTGAACTACATCAATCAAATGAATCACAATTGATTAATAATCTTGATAATTAAAAATAATTAATAAACTTGAATAAACAAAAACTCATAAATAGTAACATAAACTTATCTTTCGATTCCATAGCATCTTGATCACGATTTTTATCCCTCAAATTGCTCGGTATGATCCTTAACTCGATCATCCATGGTGACAAAAGTCTTAAGATTGCTGGAAAAAACAATGAGATGGAGAAAACACGGTCACATGGAAGATGGGGGATCACTTGGGTGGCTAGGAGTCGACGGTTACACCGGCTCCCCTTAAGACTTATTCACTAGACCATGAAAAAACTCAAGGGTAAAACCTAACTTCTTGTAAGCAAAGTAACAAGATTTCTCATGATACTCTTAAAGAGTTGCTGCAGTCAACACCTTAAAAATGTGTTGAATGCTCTCTAGAAGAAAGAAAAAGAGGAATGAGGGTGTCTTGATGAATGAGCAATTCATCCACCTTTTATAGTGAACTTTGGAGCCATCAAGAGGGTCAAACTTGTCATAACCAAGAGCATAATCCAAGGGATATGGTTGACTAATATTGTTGAGAAATCAAGGCTGATTTCTCAGTCAAATATCATCCCAAAACATGCTCAAATTCAATTAACCACGAGGAATAAATCGAGGGATTACAAAATCAATCCCGACAGAACTCAACACGACCCGTGTAAGATCAACACGGTCCGTGTTGATCTCAACACGACCCGTGTTGGATCAACACGGTG
The DNA here is from genome assembly GCA_029582165.1 of Portulaca oleracea. Taxonomy (NCBI): domain Eukaryota; kingdom Viridiplantae; phylum Streptophyta; class Magnoliopsida; order Caryophyllales; family Portulacaceae; genus Portulaca; species Portulaca oleracea. The sequence continues at coordinate 30,725,179 of CM055869.1, read as the reverse complement.
CGTGTTGATACAGTGCACATAATTTGTGCTCTCTGGACACCAACACGAGTCGTGTCAAACTAGACACGATCCGTGTTGAGCCCTTTTTTCTTATTAAGCTCATTTTCGACTTCCTGGTCGATCCTATACTTATATCTTATACCTTTATGCCTCTTAACTCTTGAAATACTCCAACAATGTTATCGTATTACCTTTGAGTTGAATTTTCGGTAAGTCAGTTCCTAGTCCCTGCACTTTGGTATAAATGACTTTCGTTGTAAGAATAGGCTCCTAATCAATTGACGAGGGTTTCATCCATGGTCAGAAAAAAGAGGAACACGACCTAAATCAGGAAAGTTTTCATTTGGGAGATGGCCAAGAGAATTCTCACCATTCCCCGAAAAGATAGTGTGGCAGAAGATTTATGCCTTGGGCGCCAACGATGATTATATGGAGAGTATAAAGTGAAGTCGGGATATTAGCTTGGGTGGTGAAGGAAAGGTCTACAAACCCAGCCTAGACTACAGTTAGTAGAAGATGGTCAACTCTTGAAGAAAATGTAGGGACTTTACATTATGACTAAATGAAAAATTTTGTTTTGAAAAATCTACTATAATGTCCTGCCAACAGGATAAAGACGACGAAAATGGGCCTCTGAAGAATATGAGATACACAAGCTATGCAACTGTAGTATAGAAAAAGTGGGCCATCTTTTCAAAAGTTGTATTTGTGCTATCCAGATTTTGTTTGCAGGTGATTTAGGAATTCGTAATACTCAGGATTGTAGCGTTTCCTTCAAAGAATGGATATCAAACTGGCTAAAGTACCTAACAAAAATAAATGGGAAGAAGGGAGGAAGAGTCAAGATATTCATGCTACCCTTTGGATCATATGGAGAGTTTGGAACCAGATTATGTTTCAAAACAACCAACCATAACCGCTAGAAGCTCTACAGTGGATCAGGGACGAAGTGAAACTTAGGAAGAACAGATGAGCTCCTAAAATGATCTCATCGAGGGCTAGAACATAAATTTTTGCAAGAAGACGACGATTGATCAATTCACTTGGAATCTGGGTTCAATGGAGGATAAACAATGCATATACATTTGTGATGGAGCTGGTGTGCCAAAAGCCTCAGAGTTAGGTATGCATAGGTCCTACCAGGAGAGCTAGGGTAAGAAGTGTAGAAAATGATCCTAGATTTTGGAAGCTTTTAGTAAATCAGAAAGAAATGCTAACTCTGGAGAGGGTTCTTTTATCAGCTTGTAGAACAGGTAGAAGGAATTTAAATATTTGTGCGAATTCAAGAAGGGTTATAAAGTTCCTTAAAGGGAACTTGAAACCTCCTAAAGACTCTAATGCTCTAGTTAGTAGTTGTAGAAACCTTCTTTCGTTTTTCAACTGTTGTACTATCAAAAAATAATAATAAGTAGATCTCGCATAAAGGAAGTACATATGTGGACTACTAAAGCCAGGAAAATAGGTCTTCCTTAATACGTACGTTTATTAATACTTGTTCTGATCAGCTGCCGATAAAATAAATAGATAAACAAAGTGAGCTACCAAATTAACAGTGTAATGAAAATTATGTGTAGATTTTAGTTATGAATGTTTCATTGCAATAACTTAATTTTTTATTCAAAAGTGATAGTATTGCACTATGCATGTCACATACAACTGACATAGACCCAAGCCCAAATTTCTTTTGTGATACATTAAGGAGCTATTCTTTTCGGATGTAGGTAAATATTTCTTATTTTACTGAGTTTTTATTTTACCTAGTTTTCTTTACCTTACCTATTTTATCTACTGTTTTTTTAATCTTATTTAGTGCTCTTTACTTTACTTACTATTCTTTAGCTTTTTCATTTTCTTACTCACTTTTTTTTACCTATCCTTTCTTACCTTATTTGCTTACAGTTTTAACTTATTTTTTCATTTTGTTACTTACTTTCCCTTACCTTACTCATCTTACTTATACTTTGAAATAATACCTCTAAATGACATTGGCAACCATCTTGGACAAAGTACATCTTAATTAATGGAGGTCTGAATTTTCACTAGTACTCATAAATTAGAATGCCCGTGCAAAGCACGGGCTAGATATTATAGTATTTACAATATAAATTTGGTGTCATAATGTACATTAAATTTATTATATTAAGTGGATATTACCTTAGATTATTAAAAAATATGTAAAATTACAAACAATAATACAATATTATGTAACTTATACTTAGTATTATATTTATTTTTCAAACACAGTGTACAACAATTTAGTTTCCATACTAACATAAAATCTTTTAAAGATTGTCGTACGTTAAAAATTTTGATGTTTTCATTGTAGAAATATTATAATTGTATCAAAATATATTTACATAAAACTAAAAGAAATTTTTATTGTCAAAGAACATCTGATCCGTACTCACCTGCATTTGAACATCTTACCCGTATTCACCTAAACCCAAAATACACTCTGATCATGTTTTTATAATGGAATTTACCTGAAACAAAAATAAACCTGACCCGTATTTACCCTAAAAAGAAATTTTTACTAACAAAGAACATCTTGCCCGTATAAAACTAAAATAAATTTTTATTGTCAAAGAACATTTGACCCATACTTATTTGAATTTGAAATAACCCGATCGTATACCTAAACACGAAATACACTCGGATCATATTTTTAGAGTGAAATTTACCTGAAACTAAAATACACCCAACCCGTATTTACCTTGAAAAGAATTTTTTACTATCAAATAACATTTGACCCGTAATTACTTGAATTTGAAATACACCCGAGTCATGTTTTTAGAGTGAAATTTACCCGAAATCGAAATACACCCGACCCTTGTTTACCTTAATTAACCAGACCTATATTACCTAATTATTGTACTCAGAGGTAAAATAGTCAATTCGTATGTAACACAAGCTAAAAACAAGTTGATAATTAATTATTATATTCAAGGGTAAAATAATAAATTCGTGTGTGAACACAAGCAGATAGAGCAAGCACCACAACAACAACAAAAACTCTCCTTTTTATAATAGTCAAGGATAAGGAAAGGAAAGGAAATTCATATGAACTTTCTTATGATATTTTTGGATATTTCAAATAAAAAATGAAAGCAAAAGAAAGAACTAGGCCCCTCGGTTGATTTTAGCAAGGCTGACAATGAACGCTATGTTAATTATGTAAGTATCAGGTTAATCATATGATATTCTTGGTAACTTATATTAACCCTACTTTGATTTAATTTTGTCAGAAAATTAGTACTGACTTTAGGTGCAGAAATAGGATCACTTGTTGTTGTTATACTCACAAAATTGAAGTTGGAATAATATCAATCGATCTCTAGTGGCTACTGGTGTCGCCAAATAATTGCCACACCGCAAACCTGAATCTTGATGATGGTAGATCGTGTTAGGAGAATCAGAGAAATTATATTTGAGAGATTATGTTATAATTTGGTTGTATATCTACTCATCCATAATCACCCCTATAAATAATACTAATCTCATTTGATTAGAGGGAGTAATTATGAGGATTTATTGATATTATTACTGCCGTAATCAAACTCACTGATTATTGTGGCGGTGACATATACGAGGTCAAACCTCACTAAAGCAATAATTATATACCATGTATTAGGATTAGGATTAGGATAATGATATGATAGTGTTGGTGACTTGGATTAGAAACTTTGAGATTGGACGCCATTTATGCATTTATCAATGATAACAACAATGAAATATGAATGACGGTGGCGGAAATGAATGCAACAAAATTTTGATGTGAATAAAAGGGCGACGTGTCTATTGTCATTAGGTCTTAACATGAACAATGTTCTGATAGCTGTTGCTGTTTGTGATAGGAGTCTCCGATATTTATTACTTGGACCGTTGTACGTGTCGTCTTCGTGCAGTACAACGCTGGTCGCCGGGCATGATTGATTTTATGGTCATTTGGAGCCATGCATCAACGTATACAATGTACCCACCTGTACGGAGTATATATCTCTCTAATTTCTCTCTTTTTATTAAGGAGTATAAATATAATTTTCTCCTCCGTTTACTCTGTTGTGCTATAGGCTTGCATTTACATAGACAGCAATTTGCAATATGATGAGAGGAACATGTCCTATACTAAGAAATTGACAAAAATTCACAAGGAAAACTCTAATAATTTGTACTACCCGAGACTCTAAATAAAATGAAATTTTGAAATTGATTTGTCCCTTATTTGTCAAATTATATAATTTTTACATTTTCAATCAGTATAATATCAATTCCACGTACTTTTAATAAATAAATTTTTTACCTTATTTTAAGGACATTGTTAAAGATATTTTTGATAATTTGAAATTTTTTCACCGTTTTCTATATTTATTGATTTTGATGAGTTAATTTTTATGACATATAATTAAAGAAGGAGGTGATAGTATGATTTGTTCTTATGTTTGAATATTAAGAGATTAGCTTGCTCCACCCCCGCACTTTTGTACATGTGCCAGGGAACATTTATATTGCATCATAATTATAAGAATATTATTTGATCAATCCTTAGCCTTTCTTTCTCAAAAAAAAAAAAACAAAAAAACATAGCCTTTCGTGAACAAGCAAATCCCCAATAACTGCACAAAGAAACATTTCATATCACAATTTAAATAAGGAATTTTGGATCAAAATAATAAAAATTTTAGGGCTATTGGACGATAATATTATGAATAATTTCTTTGGATGAGAATAGTATGAATTTTTTGAGGTATATTGTTTTAGCAGTACATTATCCAGTCCATGAGGCAGAAACCCATTAATGTTGACGTGGAGGATGATCATTGCTCGTTAAGCCTTTGTGGAACGTGGCGCGGTGGGAGAGATTGAAGATTTAGCTTGAGTTGTTGTTGTAGAAGAGATGAGAGACATCCATAAGCAATAGAATAAGGTAGAAAGATGAACATCTCAATCACCCATGCTTGAACTTCTCAACAATAGTCTTGAACATGAATAATAACAAGAATAATAACCAAAATCAACCAATATCAATAACCTTGAACACCAAAGGGATTGGATATGACCTTGGATAAAAGAGATTCCACCACCAAAGCCTAACACCCCACCATGACCATCATAAAGGAAGAATCCACCAAATGATCAATAAAGGAATGACTAGAAACACCACCATTAATCAATGGATAAAGTAATCTAGATTTTGAGAGAAAACTTAGGGAAACCCTAACCAATGCATAAGCATGTTCATAATCATCAAAAGCTGCCTAGAAAATAAGCTAAGGGGGTATTTATACTAATGGGGAATTAAAACATTAAACACAGCGTTTAACACAAACATCACGCCGCAAAATGGCCACACGCGTGACGCTCGTTGGTCGCGCGTGACGACTGAAAAGGTGGTCACGCGTGACGACTTGGAAAAGTAGGGTCACGGGCGTGACCATTGGTTGTCGCGGGCGTGACAGAGCTTCCGGAACAAAAAATGAAATCGCCGCGTGAGTCGCCACGCGCGCACACCGAGGGTAGCGGGCGTGACGATCTGGGCAGTTTTTCTGCCGTCTACAAACGTGCATAACTTCTTCATACGGACTCCGTTTTAGGCCCGTAAGATATCGATGGAAAGCTCTCGGTGTGTGCTTTATGCTCCCAAAATTTGAGACCCATTAGAGTTGTATTAAAGGAGTTATGACCCAGAGCGTGAAGGCACGTCCATTCCGACAACCCAAGCTGACCCGTTTGCGCTTATTCTTGCCGAAAGACTCTGAATCCTTTTAAAGGCCCGAAGTAGGTCCCGATGTGGACCCGTAGCTCCACTCCCATGGTCCGGGGTCCCATTTGAAGTGGATGCCACACCCGATGCCGATCAACTCATGATTCCAGGGCCCCGGGTCTACCTTGATATGGGTCCTACCCCCGACCCTGAAATCGTTTTGCTTGTTTTTGATGGAAAGAGTGCGGGAGGACTTGGTGCCGATGAAAAGTGACTCTCGAGCCTCATCCCGATATGTTCCATACTCCCCTTCTTGAAAAAGAGTTGCCCTCAACTCTTGGGAGTTAAAATCGAGGCCCTCTCCACAACTTGGCACCCTGGAACTCCAAACCTCCCGATCGCCATGAACAATCAAACGAGGCACCCAACAAGCTCCGAAACCCACTATATATCCATCATCCAAATAAAATAAAAAGGTTGGAGGCTTGTTGTGTGGGGATAGGGGAATAAGGGAAGGAACGGGAATATTTTGAGGTGCTTGGGAACACACTTCCTCACTTGGCTCGCTGCAAGGTAAAGACAAAGCAAGAGATCGCTCGTCCTCACCAAGAGCACACTCAACCCGTGTTTCGCTTGAAAGGAGAAGGTTCCTCAACTCACTTCCCACCCCGGGTTTGATTTGATGAGGGGTTAAGGGATTCAAGAGATCAAATTCAAAAGAACGTTCTTCATTTGACAAACACTCCCACAAGCATTGCATACTGAATTTCCAATAATACTCATTCAACGAAGAATCCTCAAATAACCAATGTCGACCAAACAACATGTATGACTCGTTCAAAAAGTTCATACCACAACGACCAACTTGCGAGCAATATTCACCGAAAGACGACACAAACGAAGAGCTCATAAATGTTGGTTTAACTAGAATCAAGGCATCATCAAACCCAAATTTACCACTAGACTCCAAATGAACACCAAGATTCTTAGTAAGCCACTCAAAACATTGGAAATTTTCAACCGGGGGCTTCACATGCTTATTATGCAACTTATCTCGCCAACAAACTTCATCAAACAACCAATGTCTCCCGAAGATCATGCACGACTCACCCAAAGACTCTACACCACATCGTCCATCTTTCAAGCATGATTCAATAAATTTCAAAGGAGAGTCTTTGGTTACCTTGTTCTTCCCATGGAGAAGAATTTGGGTGCTCGGGGGTGGAAGGAAATAGGAGTCACCACCATTGTTGTTTAATCCCTTGGCTTGTGGCAATGATAACCCTAAAGGAGCTTCTTCTTGGGCCTCTTCAACACGGATAAGAGGAAGGGCAAGATCGATGTTCTCAACCACCTCTTGGCTTGGAACTTCAACAATAGCTTCGGAAGCCTCACAAGGTTCAACGGAAGCTCCCTCGTCGGACAAGGAATCTACCTTTGCTTGCTTAGCCTCTTCTACCATGTCACTTGTATGCTCTTCTTCGCCAAAAGATTCCTCAATCCAAGCTTCAACCATAGCCATTGTTGGACATTGCAAAGAATCGTGTCCCACACGCCGACATTTGACACACTTCCGAGACGTGACGGTCGTTAGCGGGGAATAGTAGAATGGTTCCTCAATAGTATCCCATCGAAGATTGCGTCGAAGCGAATTTCTATCATTGTCACTCGACTCGTAGGAGGGAGGAGGACGGATAGGACTTCGTGCGGGTCTACGACGTTCATCTCGGGGTTGTCTTCGATACTCTTGGGCTAGGTTGTTCACTTTGACCTTAAGGTTCTCAAGAGTTTGCTCAATGGTGGAGAACCGGTTCTCGTAGGCGGAGAGTCGGTCCTCGTAGGCGGAGATTCGATTCTCGACAGTTTGAACTCGAGGAATTTGGCGTCGGCTTGATTCCTTCCGATTGGAATTATTTTCACCATCCATATCGAGGGAATGGTATGGGACGGTATGTGTTTGGGATATTTTGTGGAGTTTGAGGTTTTTTTGTGGTTGGCTTGTGTTTGGCTAAGGGTTCTTTGTGTTTTTCTCACTTGGGCATTTTATCGAACACCTTGCGGGCACAACTTTCCAACTCTTCCTCAAAGTTCCAATATGCATAAAAAACACCACATACAAACACAATACAAAGTATTCCAATACTCTTGGATTGCAAAGGGAATGGGGATCTCCAATATTTGTATACAATCCACAAAAATCAACACTAGAGAACACACTAACAAGAACAATGAAAAAAACTCAAGCTAGATGAAAAACCTTGAGCTCTGATACCAAATGGAGCGTGGCGCGGTAGGAGAGATTGAAGACTTAGCTTGAGTTGTTGTTGTAGAAGAGATTAGAGACATCCATAAGCAATAGAATAAGGGTAGAAAAGATGAACATCTCAATCACCCATGCTTGTACTTCTCAACAATAGCCTTGAACTTGAATAATAACAAGAATACTAACCAAAATCAACCAATATCAATAACCTTGAACACCAAAGGGATTGGATATGACCTTGGATAAAGGAGATTCCACCACCAAAGCCTAACACCCCACCATGGCCATCATAAAGGAAGAATCCACCAAATTATCAATAAAGGAATGACTAGAAACACCACCATTAATCAATGGATAAAGTAATCTAGATTTTGAGAGAAAACTTAGGGAAACCCTAACCAATGCATAAGCATGTTCATAATCATCAAAAGCTGCCTAGAAAATAAGCTAAGGGGGTATTTATACTAATGGGGAATTAAAACATTAAACACATCATTTAACACAAACATCATGCGCAAAATAGTTTCGTCATGGGCGTGACGCCTGTTGGTCGTGGGTGTGACGACCTGGAAAAGCAGGGTCACGGGCGCGACCATTGGTTGTCGTGGGCGTGAAGGAGCATCCGGAACAAAAAATGAAACTGCAGTGAGTCGTCACGGGCGTTACCACTGAGGGTAGCGGGCGTGATGATCTGGGCAGTTTTTCTGTCGTCTTCAAACGTGCATAACTTCTTCATCCGGACTCCGTTTTATTGAAGGAGTTATGAACCAGAGCGTGAAGGCGCGTCCATTCCGACAACCCACGCTGACCCGTTTGCGCTTATTCTTGCCGAAAGACTCCGAACCCTTTTAAAGGCCCGAAGTAGGTCCCGATGAGGACCCGTAGCTCCACTCCAATGGTCCGGGGTCCCATTTGAAGTGGATGCCACACCCGATGCCGATCAACTCATGACTCCAGGGCCCCGGGGCTACCTTGATATGGGTCCCACCCCCGACCCTGAAATCGTTTTGCTTGTTTTTGATGGAAAGAGTGCGGGAGGACTTGGTGCCGATGAAAAGTGACTCTTGGGCCTCATCCCGATACGTTCCACTTTGTCACAAATTTTTTGCACAGGATGACAAAGTTTTTGTCAATATCTGCCATCATTTTACTGTATTATTTAATACATGAAGATTGATATCTGGCCAATTTCTTAGTTAACAATCCACATCAGCTAAAAATGTTGCCAGCTTTTGCAAGAAAACTTATGAAAAAAGGTAAAGGATCCAGCACGACCCTTCGCATCATCATTAAACTGAGGCATTGTTCTTTAGACTAGTAAGTTAGGTTTAAATTAACTCAACCTTACATTACCAAACTCCCTAAAAAACACTCAAATCAAACTCAAAATTTTAATAAAATATTATTTTAATCATTAAACAATTCCACTTTTTCCAACACTTATAACTTTTTCTTTTATTTTACTCAAAACATTCAAATTTTATTAATTAAATATTTCCACCACAAAACTAACGTAACATAAACTAATCTCAATCTTTCCTTTCTTTTCCTCTCCTTACCTTACCAATCTTAACTATTCTCATCCAAAGAAATTGTCCATACTGTTATCATACAATACCTTTAATTAAATAATTTAGGTGCTCATTTAGATCAAATAGTTTAGGTGCTAACAAAGTTAGCTACGTCAGAAAATTTGTTACCAAAATTTTAATTGGGTATTGCTGTTGAAACATTATTATTTTATTTTATTTTTGCAAGAAAACAGCCTTAGTCCTTATATTCATTCAAAGTGAGTAAAATCCTCCATCAACAAGAAATTAGAAATTAGGTGCGCTTGAAACATTATTATTTAATTATTTCTTGAGGGTTATCATTTAATTATTTGTTTAATAATGTAATAATTTAATGGTTTATGTAAATGTTCTACTTGACTATTTAAAGACAAGATAATCCAAATTATTCAATGGATTGACATTTGCTGTAATGGCAGAAATTATTGGGAGCAAAGTTTTACTGTATAAATACTTTTTAATATTTGTCAATCAAAGAAAATCTTCAAAGCCTCCATGTAACTGCTCTTTCCCTTCCATATTAATTGTCATCTTTAAAAATATATAGTTAAACTTTAAAATTTTTGACTTTTCTCAAAATATATAATGAATTGTGATATAAAATTACTACCATTAGATTCGTGATGGAAAATCTATAATAATATAAAAGTAATATATTCGAAATTTGAAATACTCAACCCAGAGTGATTGTAGGGTTTATCAGCCAATCATATTAAAAAAAATCAATTTGATAATATAGTAAAAAATTTCCGTCCATGAAATAATAAAAAAAAAATCGATTTAAAAAATAATAATAAACAAGAAGTCTAATCAGATTAAGAGTCTACCTTATTTAATTAGAAGTCAACTTCCCACCCCAATTAGGACTCTAACTTCCACTCAAACCTAATTAGGACTCTACCTCTCACCCAAATCTAATTAGGACTTTACCTCCCAACCTATTGTAAAACTTTTATTAGTATATGTTTCTAATACTAACTTATCCTGAAAACCCTAAACCAAAACCTACCTATAAAAACACAATCTTTATACCATGTGTATGTTGGCAACTAATGCTTCTTCATGCATTTTTTTTCGTGGATTTTAGTTGTGTTTTTTGATTTTGTTTTTCGATTTTGCACAATGGGGATAAAAATGTGTTTTCAACATTATTGACGATTGTATGGAAGCGGCAACAATAGCATGATGGTCAACTAGAGGTTGATAATGGGCGTATAGGCTTTTTTGATTTGGCAATTTCGGCTGGTGTTCTTTTTTTTTTTTATAATTATCAGTCAAAAGACCCTTTTATTTCAACGCTGAGCCAATATAAATCGGCAAACAGCAGAAAATGAAAACTCACAACCAAGAGCTAATGAAGTACCTCCACCATAGGAGCCCAACTCAGAAATTACAATCACAGAAATGATTTAGAAGGTAATAGCAACTTTGAACACTAGCAGAGCAAGAAATTCAGCCTATGACAAAGTCCAGGTGCCTTTAATCCTCATCCTCATTGAGAGTTTGCAAGCCAACAGTTGCAAATTTCACTTGAGACTTGACTGATAATTGAACTAATCACCATCTTCTACCAATGGCTTACAGCAAATTGAGCACACAGAACCATCCACCAATCTACACTACTTCTAATATCGACCAAAACTCAAGCCTCCCTTGTGGCTTGTACAATGTGTTCTTATGTCAATAAACATGCATTGAAGATGCAATAACGGATGTGCATAATCTTTTCATGCTTTCCAGAGTTTGTGCTCAATGTTTAGGTATGCGCTAGACTGTAATTATGCTCCAATAATTGCAGAGTTACTTACAAGACAATGATAATTTTGATTCAATTTTGAAGCCACAAGGAGAGATGTGTCATAAATGGAATTATTGTATGTAATTATTATTAATTTATGTATTTATGTCGTCAATTGCGATTTTGTATGTTACTATCTTAATTTTGTTGTAATGTTATCCAATTTAGTTGAAGTATTTACTGATTTTGCTAACTTGATTGCATAGCTTTGACATGGTTTTGCCCTTGATGACATAAGGTTGTGAGACTGTACGTGCGAAAGAAAATTATCTTTTATTCTAATTATTTTACATTGTTCCAACTCAATAGCTTTGGTTATACCCGATATTATTTTTATGTATATCAATTTTACAAATCATTAGTGGATATATAAACATAAGTTATAATAATTGTTTAACAATAAATTATAAAGAAAAAATAGACATAAATCACGTATATCAATGTTATAATTGTTTATATAAACACTTTATGAAATTTAAAGTCATGTAAACTATAATTAAACAAGAATTGTTTGATGCACGGGTATATTAAAGTCATATAAATAATTATAATATTGGTATACAAAATTTATGTTTATATATAATAATTTGTTTATAATTTATGTTTTTTCTTTATAATTTATATGACTTTAAATTAACAATAATCTTTATAAAAACTATAATTTATGAAATTTATGTTTTTTTCTTTATGTTTATATATAACAATTTGTTTATAATTTAAAACTAGAGTTTTTTTCTTTATATTTAACAATAAATTATAAACATAATAATTGTTTATATGGCTTTAACTTATAATAAATGTCTATTAATTTTTTAATATAAAGACTTTACGAAATTTATTACCAGTTTACCACTATAGCTTTGGTTATATCGGACACAAATTGTAACTAATAAAATATATTATACGATTTACACCTATGAGTTTCCATTATAAATTTTATTTTCATTTATATTATATATGTTTTTTTAATTATTAAACATTTACTTTTTAATATATCTGTGCATAGCACGGGTTTAACACTAGTAATATCCTAAAAGTACAATATTGCAATTATTAACAAAATATTATATAAAAGTTTATCAATTAAAGAATGATATTAGAGACACCGCGTGAGAGTCAAATAAGTGACAATTCATATAGAATAGAGGGAGTATATGATTTGAATCGAGAAATGCATTATAAGGTACTGATATATTTTTCTAACCTAATCCCTTTTTTTTTTTTTTTGCTTTGTGATAAGTTTATCCACACTATTCACATTTTATCAACTTTAATTAGCACACAACTTGTTCTCATCGTATCTACCATACATATAGTATATATTTAAAAATTCATATATTTAAACAAGTGTTGTGATTAACGTGACTTGTCTTACATACAATAGCTTATTAAAAATACAAATTCGGCTAGCGATGTGACATATGATCTAAGCAGTCCCGTATCTTCTAAACCTGAGATTTAGAACTGAACTTCTACCAACACTTCGTTCGAGCCTTAACCACTCCTTTCGCTATCGCTCAAGCTCCCTAGCTTTCTTCGTTCTTCTAAGTTGGTCGAACACTACGTTGCTCGATCTTCTTCTACAGCAAGGGGTGCCGCCCTCCCCCTTACCCCACTTTTTCCACCCTCTAACCAGACACTTAGAAGAATCATTATAAATATTTTTCACCTTTATCCACCATATTTACATTTTCTCAAACTAATCCACCTTTATCTACTATTCACACTTTACCAATTTTTCCGCATAATCAATTGGTACAAAATAGAAGATGACCAAGTCATATTTTATTCTAAATTATGTTCTTATGATGTTGTGGTTTATAAAAAGGATATATACTATTATCTGCATTTATCTCCCAATTTTACAAACTGGATTCTGAATATGATGAAGGTTGAAGAGTATTCTTTTCCAAATCCAAAGACAGAGATCCAAAAGTGTGATATTTAGAAAGTCATTTTGATAGAAATATCGAGAAAGTTAAATTATACAAGTACAACATACATTAGACTGTACTCCCGTGAGAGTACAGCTCTCCCTCCTACTCCCACTATTTTGTTAGTCCAGCCCAACATTAAACACAGTCCGGCCTGTTTTTTTTTTTAAAAATGAAGCCCATACTATTAAAGGCTGCAAGTTCTACACTTCACAATAACCCACTTTCAGTCATTATTCTTTTTCCTTTTCCTTTTCTTTTTTTTTTTTTCACATTGCATTATTTTACACTAACAAATACCCGGGCGTTGTCCCGAACATAAAAACTAAAAACCCGAACGTTAATATATAAATACACACGTCTTCAATTAAAAAATACGTTAAAATTGTGAATACTTTGAGGATCCGTAACAGTAAGTTTGAGTTAATTTAGTTTACTGGACAATGGTCATATGTGAACTCCAACTAAGAAAGTTAAAGTTTGTCTCCCTATTTACCTAGCTTGCTCGCCAAAGATAAGTATGAGTTTAATTCATATTAATTTAAAAAGTAAGTGGATCCTACTTAATAATATAATTAATTTGGTTATATTGATAAAAAGGGAGGTAGAGAAAAAGGAGAGAGAAAACATATAATTAAAATATTGCACGAGAAACTCACCATTAAACGCATCTTGTGAGCAACTCATCGTTGGGCTTGCGAGTCAAGTCACATTCTAACCACTGCAACGTACTACACAACCTCTTCATTCTATTTCTCACCCCATGTCTTATCAGGCTATCAGCAGTGAGCCACACATTTAACTCACCATTGGAGATAGTTTTACATCTTACAATTACTTCAACACTAACTAAATTTGTATGTCACAATTTATTGTTTATTGAACAGTACACATGTCCAATGTTCGGGTCGGGTTATGCTTAAGGTCAAGTTAGTCAGATCAGAAGTCACATGACCCTCAACCCAGACTCAGGGTTTGGATTTCCTGGACATGACCCTAACCATATGGGTTGCGAGTCAAGTCATTGGGTCGACAAACCCGAGTCTGGGTTTCCTGGCCATCACCTTGACCATACGGGTCGTGGATAAGGTCATTGGGTCGACAAACCCGAATCTGGATTTCCTGACCATCACCTTGACCATACGGGTCGTAGATAAGGTCATCGGGTCGGTTGACCTTAAAATATGAATTTTAATCTTTATCATTTATATCCATTTCCATTGGAAAAATTCAAATTTTAACTTTTTAGCATGTTTATCTACCAAAAAAATTCTAAATTTCAAATTTGAAACAAAGGAAAAAAAATTCAACATCAAACGTGTAACTTATTACAAACATTAAAGTTTACAATTAATTTGTTTTCCATGAAAATTATGTTATACTTTTTATTTATTGGGTCATCGGGTGGAATCAAGGAACCTTTGACCAAGACCTACCCATAATTAGGGCAATGCCAAGAAGTTTTTGGGTCGAGTTGGGTCGTGCAAAAAACGTTTAGCTCGGACTTGCAAATGTTCAAGGGCGGGTCGTCGACCTAATGGTCAGATCTATTTAGAAATAATCAATGACGAAAGTTATTCATTTCGATAGGTAAATCTATTATGTTAAAACAAACCAATCCAAAGTTAGCCTCAACCGAACCCCAAACCATTGTCCAATCTCCATGTTCTTATTTGTGGTATGTTCAACTTTTATCAGACATAACCACACTTTACCAACTCTACACCAACCATATGTTACCAAATTTAGACATAATCACAAAGGACATACCACAAAAAAAAGAACAGGGCCTAAACATGTAAAAATTACTCGGAGGTACCTCAATATTTGGGGAAACTATTTTTCGGTACCCTAACTTTTCAAAACCCATTTTTAGGTACCATTAATTTTTGGGTTAGTAATTATTTGGTGCTTTTCCGGCCATCAATTTTATTAAGTGACCGAAATACCCATATTCTTCTTCTTCAAGGATATTTCTTCAAAAACAGAAGAACAAGGGTATTTTGGTCACTTAACCAAATTGATGACCGGAAAAACACCTAATAATTTCTAACCCAAAAATTAAGGGTACCCCGAAATGAGTTTTAAAAAGTTGAGGTACCTGAAAAAACATTTCACCAAAAGTTAGGGTACCTCCGAGTAATTTTTTGCATAAACATTGTTAACCTAAACATGACTCGGCTTAAACCTGACTTAAATAACCCATTGTTAAGTCTCTCATCTTCGAACTCCTCGTTAATTAAAAAATAAGTTTAATTATATAAGTATATGGTGGTATCTAAGCTCTGTCAAATTTGACCGAGACAATACCCCGATTTAATATGTCCCAAGGAAAAATCAAGTGTGGTAACAAGTAACTTATCTAAATTTTAAAATCAATCTTGTGTACTGTAAAACCAAGTTCGAGTTAAGTTTAACAAAATTTAGTTTATGTCTATTAAAACAATCTAAAATTGGTCCAATCCAATTTAAGAGAGAAAGTTGGGCTTATATTACCCGTAATGTGATATATATTCTTAATTTATGAATTATGGTTAATCTTGTCTATTGAAGCATGTAGTTTGATCATATAAAACTCATGACGCTATCAAAATTTCTTGGAGGGAGAGAGAGATCAAGAGGGACGGTAACACTTTAAGGGTGAGATTGCATATTTGCATGTAACTTGGAGTGAGGGAAATGAGATGAACGGGAGGTTATATACCAAGCAGGATAACATGGTCGAAATCTAAAATTAATGGTGCCAAATACACAGTGCTCCGAAATCACGCTTAACACTAGGAAACTGATTCTTCTTTTATAATATGTAGACTCGTAAATATTTGAACATTGCCCCGAATTAGAAACTAAATATTCATGTGTTGTTTTGAGATTAGCCTAGAATTTATATAACTAAAAATAATTTCGAAGGTAATATTGATTTTTTCATGGAGAAGGTAATACTATTATACCAACTGAATCTTCAAAATCGTTTTGTAGTACCAAAACTTCAATGCTAACTCCATAAATCTCCTAAATCAATGAATGAAAACATCGTGCAATAAAGAAATTTTATAGTTAGTTGGTTAAAATTAGAATAAAAGTAATTAAAATTGGAAAAAAATATAATAAAAATAAGGGAATCAGATTAAAAACAAATAACCATTCAAGCTTCCTGAAACTAAAATTAAAAGGTGAAATCATGAAAGAAGATCAAAGCTCCCATTACAGAGAACATTGACACTTACCATGGTTGATAATGATGGTACCTAAATTTATGCCAAAGGTGTTGCCAGATCAGAGTTGGAGGAGTATCGGAGATAGAGGCCTGATTGATAGTTGACAAAAAGAAAATCGGAGATTTTGCATGGTACTATATAGCAATGGCAAAATTGAATGTTCGAATTTATTCGAACCGGAAAAAAAATCGGTTTTGTCCAAACACAGTTTTGACATTGACAGAATATCCAGACAAAATATTTCTTTTTTTATTGCCTGAACCCAATTTTAACCAGAATGTCACTCCTTCTGAATTGTTCGAACCAATTTTACTCGAAAAAACTAGGTTCAGACATCAAATTCTTGTTAATGTTGACCGAACTGGAATTTACCCGGACCCAAAATTTTACCTGCATATGGGCAATACAAAATTCTTTTTCTTGTATTAGGTAAAAGAAAGGTAATTATGGAGAGAATTAAACATTTTCATATTGAAACATGAAAATAAGCAAGTTAACAAACATTGGAGTACGTGTTATAAAATTAAAAAAAAAAAACAAATAGTGGAGTACGTGGTAGAAGCTGTCATTTTATCAGTCAAAAATTACACTTAATGGGTGGAAATAAATAAATAAATTTGAGCATTGGATTTGATTAAAAGAGCTAATCAACGGTTGTGATTGGTCAATATCCCTGGATTAATCCTGTGCAAGTCAAAGGGATTCTCCAACTATTACAGTAAGATTACAAACCAAATTCATCGGTAAATCTTATTTATTTAATATTATCAGTTTTTACCTAAATTTACCAAAATTTACCAAAAATTGTCATTCTTATAAAAAATAAAAAAATAGTTTTGATATATGGCATAAATTTGTCAAAAGTTATCAAAATTTACCAAAAGTTATTAAAATTTAACTTTTACCTAACTGCTTTTACCCATGAATTTGACAGAGCCTAATAATGGTAATTGAAATAGAATTATCAAAATTTATGTTGAACAACATTTTCTACATAGATTGTACTTTATTGTTCTAAATTTAGTTGTATTATATGTTGTTTTATTCCAAATCTATCGTGAAATTTTCTATTAATGTATTTTCTATTAACATGAAAATTAGGTAAATACCTCCCTAATTGTAAGTACAATATGTAACATAGAATTTTACTCCGTCCTATAATGTAACTTTATTTCGGGATTGTTATAAAATTGCCTATTATATTATATTTCTTTATTTAAAAATGTTTGATTTAAATAAAATTATAGGTAATTTGAATTTAAATAAAACTATAGGTAATTTGATGACTATAATGTAATTTTACTCCCCAATTTATAATTATCATTATAAGATGAAGATAGATTTTTACATTGGTATTATCTACATAATTTATTATCTATAACGTAAATTTACTCCCTCAATTTATATTATCAATTCTTTTTATATAATTGATATGTGTTGTCAGTTTTGATTTAATTTTATTTAAAAGTTGCATTTTAGTTTATTATTATTGAAACAGTATTTAGTGGATGCATGGGGTAGGGGGGAGGTTGTCCCTGGGATTAGTGTGGGAGGGATGGTTTAAAAAGAAAAGAAATTGATGTTGGAGGAAAGGGAGTAACGGTATATAAAACAATGAACACTCGCTTGGATAACGCTAAGAGTTGTGGCTTAATACTCACTTTCCATAAGAACTATTTACGATACCGTAAATGTTCAAAGGGATAAAACTTAGCACTTGTAAACACTCAAGAATAATAGTTTCTCTCTTGAATCACTCAAGTATAGCTGCAGTCTAGATAAGAATCAAGATGTGATTGCTTAGATTGGTGTGTCTCAAATAGCCTAGGATGTCTCCTATTTATAGGAGAATACCAACCCACTTAGGATGCCCTAGTCAAAGGACAATCAAGTGACTTTAATAGAGGATCACAAACTTAATATGACCTTGACCAAGTCAAGTCATATAGCTGTTGGAATATCATTATAATCGTGCTTAATTATAATATCAAAAACTAATTACACGAAATCATATAGCCGTTAGCATTTAAAACATTCCTAGCAATCAACACGACTCGTGTTGAGCCCCGGAATTGTTTCCTTACTCTCTGGAAGGCAACACGACTCGTGTTGCTTCCTGTTTTACCCGTGTTGATCATATTCTTATTGTTTCACTTATATATGATCCTTATACTTGATATACTTTATTCTTTAGGCTATATAATTGTCTTATACTCTTGAAATATTTCCAACAATCCCCCGCTATTTCAAGAGTATGTAAAACCCTTGAAATAACTTTACTTAAGGAGCTTATACCCCCGCTATTTGAGATATACCTTAACTTGTAATCACCAGAGAAACTCACAAAACATATGCCTAATGAAAAGTAGATTACTATTTGAACTTTTCAATTAGTGTATATGAGCCAAAATTGTATCCAAATCACAAAGTAGACATAGCTTTGAACTTTGAATTTATATTGACCAACTACACTCATAACACATATATTTTAAATCTTGAGAGTAAATACCTTGACACTATTATCCGGCCTTGTGTCCTTATCCTTCATAAGTGTTTCGGAACTTTAGCTCATAGTTCCTTTATGCAGCCACACATTACACTTACATAGGTAGACATTGTAATTATACCAACCCTGTAATTAGGCTTTCCACAAAGTCTATCAAGAGTACTAATACTCATCCTCTTGTCATTACAGATTTTAAGCATCACTTGTCCTTGGGATAAAATTGATGCTTCCTACTAATTTAAGCAACTCCGTACTCATTTGAACTTTAGAAATTGGTGGTATTCCAATTCATAAAGTTGAGTCTTTGTTGTGATTAGAAGATATTTAAGCTACACTTAAACCCATCCCCTTTGAAGTACTTTTTATCAAATCTCTAGACAATTCTTTAGTTAAAGGATCGGCTAAGTTTTCTTTTGACTTGATATATCTTGAAGTCACTACTCCATCCCTTATAAGTTGATGTATATAAGCATGTCTCAAACCAATGTGCCTTGACTTGCCATTGTAAACATGACTATACACAACATCGAGAGTATTTTTTCTATCACAATGAATTGTGATTGAAGCCATTGGCTTATACCAAACCGGTATTTCCAACAATAAGTTCCTTAACCATTCCGCTTCCTTACAAGCAACATACAATGCTACTAATTCCGAAGACATAGTGGAATCTGCTATATTAGCTTGTTTCTTAGAACCCCAAGAAACTGCTCCACCTCCTAAAAGGAACACCCATCCACTGGTAGAGGAGAAATCTCCTTTATTAATCCAACTCGCGTCCGAGTAACCTTCTAATACCGAAGGTTCTCCTTTATATGAGAGTTGATAACTTTTAGTATTAGCTAAATATCTTAATACTCTCCGAATTGCAAACCAATGCATATTGCTCGGATTACTTGTAAACCTACTTAACATGCCAATTGCATAAGCAATGTCTGGCCTTGTACTTGTCATAGCATACATGAGACTTCCAATCAACTTAGCATACTCAAGTTGATTAACCGGAGAACCTAAATTTTTCTCTAGTTTCTTACTTGGATCCATAAGGTGTCATTGCCGGATATACCCTATCACCTCCAAACCTATTCAATATTTTCTCATTGTAATGCTCTTGTGATAAACTTATCTTATCATTATTTCTAATGATCTTAATACCAAGAATTACATCCGCTTCACCCATGTCCTTCATAGAGAACTTTGAGGATAGAAATTCTTTGGTCTTATTAACTTATTCCATGTCGGTCCCGAAGATCAACATGTCATCAACGTATAGGCATATAATTACTCCTTTTCCATTCTCAAACTTAGAGTATATGCATTTATCCGATTCATTGATCTTAGAACCACTTGAAAGCACTACTTCATCAAACTTTTGATGCCATTGCTTAGGTGCTTGCTTAAGTCCATATAAAGACCTTATAAGTTTACAAACTTTCTTTTCTTGACCTTCAACAACAAACCCTTCGGGTTGTTCCATATACACCTCCTCTTCTAGTTCTCCATTTAAGAATGCCGTTTTGACATCCATTTGATGGATAACTAGCTTATGGATAGTAGCTAAAGCTAACAATACACGTATTGAAGCTATCCTAGCCACTGGTGCATATGTATCAAAGTAGTCAATACCATACTTTTGAGTAAAGCTCCTTACAACCAAACGAGCTTTATATCTCTCAACGGTACCTCTACTTTCCTTTTCCTTTTAAAGATCCACTTAGAGGTAATTGGTTTACTTCCCGGAGGAAGGTCAACCAATATCCAAACATTGTTTTCCATTATTGAATCAATCTCATCTCGTAGCGCTTCTTTCCACAAAGAAGCATCATGAGATTGCATAGCTTCTTTAAAAGTTTTAGGATCCTTATCTATGTTGTACATACATAGGGTCTCACTTTCAACTGAGTCCCTTGAACCTTCTACTAAATAAACATAGAAGTCCGAACCAAAGTCTTTTGGTTTCCTTGATCTTTTAGTCCTTAACTCAATACTTTCATCTTCTTCATCATGAATAACCTCATGAGTTGGAAGATCATCTTGTATGGATATACCCTCATGATTTTCATCTCGAGGCTCAATTAGAGGAACAATATCTTGAGTTATTTCTTTAGGTCTAGGAATTGAAGAGAACCTAGTCTAACCAAAAATTGCATCTATTGATTCCATTACGGATTCACCGAAATGTACTCATTTGGCTCAACCACCAAAAACCTATAAACTTTGCTATCTTGAGCATAGCCTATTAAGATGCACTCAATTCTTCTTTCACCTAATTTTCTTTTCTTAGGTTCCGGGACTCTTACGATAGCCCTACAACCCCAAATCTTAAAATACTTAAGACTTGGCTTTCTTTTGTTCCATAACTCATATGGGGTACTAGATTTCCCTTTGAATGAAACTCTATTCAAAATATAACAAGCCGTTAACATGGCTTCACCCCAAAATCCATTACTTAAACCAGAGTTTGACAAAATAGAATTCACCATTTCTTTTAAAGTTCTATTTTTCCTTTCCGCAACCCCATTTTGTTGTGGTGTATACGGGGCGGTTGTCTCATGAACAATGCCCGTTTCTTGGAAAAACTCTGGATCATAATATTCCCCTCCCCTATGGGATCTTAAAGTTTTAATCAAGGTCTCACATTGAAGTTCGCTTCTAGTTTTGTAAACTCTAAACTTTTCAAGTGTTTCATCTTTAGAACTCAAAAGATAAACTTGACAATATCTAGAATAATCATTAATGAATGTCACATAATACTTCTTACCACCTATTGAAGGTGTACTATTAAAATCTCCTAAATCACTATGAATTAAATCAAGCAATTTAGATGTTCTTTTTACACTTGAGAATGAACTTTTGGTGATTTTATTAAGTATGCATGTCTTACACTTTTCTATGTCATCATTCAACTTAGGAATCAAATCAAGATTAGACATTTGTTTCAACTTTGAAAAGTTCACATGTCCTAATCTAGCATGCCATAGAAAAGACTTATTCAAAGTAGACACATGCATATAAGCGGAAATCATGCCATCTATATTACTTTTCGCATTCAATTTAAACATCTCCCCATAAGCATATCCCTTCCCTACAAAAGTCCCACCCTTGGAAAGTACATAATTATCTCCATCATGAACTTGCATTAAACCAAACTTACTAAGGAGATAACCGGATACAAGATTCTTACATACTTCCGGAGCTAAATACACATCATTTAAAAGCAAAGATTTACCGGAAGTGAAAACAATTTCCACTTGCCCAATGCCTTCAACTTTGACCGGATGGTTATTGCCCATGTAGAGTTTCACACCATCATCCGCCGGTTTGAGAGTCTTTGATAAGCTCTTGTCAACGCAAACATGCCTTGACGCACCCGACTCTATGTACCAATCATTACAACCAATGGATACCATGTTAATATGATCCTTAATCATGGCCACGAAGGAATTGGGTTCCTTCTCCTTACTCTTGCCCTTAGATGTATCTTTGTTCAAAAGACCATGCTTCTTTTTCCATTGGTAACACTCTCTCTTTGTGTTCCCCGGTTTGCCACATTCCCAACAAACTTGCTTAGGCTTTTGAATTCCCTTGCTAGTTTTGTTGTGGCTCTTGTTCTTATTCTTGTTTCCCTTATTCTCTTGCACCATATGGACCTTAGATTGCTCTTTGGTACCATCTTGTAGGCATAACTCCTCTTCAATCCGAAGATGGTTAGCCAAACCTTCAAGAGACATAGCCTCTTTCCGGTGCAGGAGAGCCCTTTTAGTTTCATTCCAAGAAGAAGGTAGCTTGTCAATAATAGAGGATACGATTATGGTTTCATCCATGTTCAAATTGTGTTGCTTGAAGTTACTTAAAATACGTTGAATCTCATGGAATTGGTCTAGAATTTTCCTATTATCATCCATTTTAAATTTCATGAATTGACTAACAAGAAAATTCTTACTTGACGCATCTTTAGACATGTACTTAGCTTCAAGCATCTCCCAAAGCTTCTTTGCCGTCTCCACATGTTGATAAACATCGAAGAGGGTGTCGCTCATCCCGTTGAGAATGCATCCTCTACAAATGTAGTCGTCATTCTCCATCTTGAGCCTTTGCCGAGTAGCCTCCGCATCTTCCACGGACCCCTTTACTTGATCATTGCTTCCATCTCCCGTGGACATCTTGATGATTGCATCCTCTTTTGAAGACTCCTCGGTTGTCACCTTCTCGGCCGAAGATTCTTGGTTCACCTTGGGAGAAATCTCAATGTTAAGCACATATGCCGCATTGAGAGTCGTTAGCAAGAAATGCATCTTGCTTTGCCAACGTCGGAAATCCACTCCTTCAAAGCGCTCTAGCTTTTCGAAATTGCTAGACATATCACGTAGCGAGGCCATTCCTAAATAGTTCTTAAGATTATATTGTTGGAGGAAAGGGAGTAACGGTATATAAAACAATGAACACTCGCTTGGATAACGGTAAGAGTTGTGGCTTAATACTCACTTTCCTTAAGAACTATTTACGATACCGTAAATGTTCAAAGGGATAAAACTTAGCACTTGTAAACACTCAAGAATAATAGTTTCTCTCTTCAATCACTCAAGTATAGCTGCAGTCTAGACAAGAATGAAGATGTGATTGCTTAGATTGGTGTGTCTCAAATAGCCTAGGATGTCTTCTATTTATAGGAGAATACCAACCCACTTAGGATGCCCTAGTCAAAGGACAATCAAGTGACTTTAATGGAGGATCACAAACTTAATATAACCTTGACCAAGTAAAGTCATATAGCTGTTGGAATATCATTATAATCGTGCTTAATTATAATATCAAAAACTAATTACACGAAATGATATAGCCGTTAGCATTTAAAACATTCCTGGCAATCAACACGACCCGTGTTGGACCAACACGGTCCGTATTGTTCCAACACGACCCGTGTTGAGCCCGGAATTGTTTCCTTACTCTCTGGAAGGCAACACGACTAATTACACGAAATCATATAGCCGTTAGCATTTAAAACATTCCTGGCAATCAACACGACCCGTGTTGGACCAACACGGTCCGTGTTGTTCCAACACAACCCGTGTTGAGCTCGGAATTGTTTCCTTACTCTCTGGAAGGCAACACGACTCGTGTTGCTTCCTGTTTTACCCGTGTTGATCATATTCTTATTGTTTCACTTATATATGATCCTTATACTTGATATACTTTATTCTTTAGGCTATATAATTGTCTTATACTCTTGAAATATTTCCAACAATTGAGAGGGAAGTTAATTGTTCAGTTGTAATTTTTGTGGTTTTTATGAGTTAAGGTTGTCGGTCCACAGGGATGGGTGTCAGGCTTGATTTGGGGAATCGGTTCATGTAAAGGTTTTTCACAATTGCGGGAAGCGGTAAATTATGTAAATGAAAGCATTAAACTAATCTAGACATGATAATAATAAAGGAAGCAATTAAAGGAAAGCAATAAAGAAAGCACTTAAGGATGAAAGCGATTAAAAGGCATGAATGAAGACAATGAATGAACAACGAAATTGGGAACGAGAAATTATACCTTCGATGACTAATCTTCAATAAACCTTCAATCTACACTTGAATTTCCCCCGACAAACAAGAAATTGTTGTTTGGATTACCAAGGATCCCCCAAATTCTCACTAGTAAGTAGAATTAGAGTTCCTTGACCCTCCTCCCTACTAAAAGTGGATTTGATGTGGCTAACCCTAGAAAGCTTTGAAATCAACATCAATGGACAAAAGAGAGAGAGAGAGAGAGAGAGAGAGAGAGAGAGAGAGAGAGAGAGAGAGAGAGAGAAAGCTTGTAAAACACTTCAATGAAGACTAGAGAGAAAGCTTGAATGAGATTGAGAATTGAAATTGCAATAAAACTTTGAAGAACAATGAAGAACAATTCAAAACTTGAAGAACAATTAAAGAGAGATTAAAGCAAATAAAAAAAAAGCAATAAATCTAATTCTACTCCTAAATCTAATTCCTTTTTTTTTTCTTTTTTCCCTTGCTTCGCTCTTTTCTTCCTTTTTAAAACCTACGCTCTTTTATTTCCACTCAATCCGTTTTGTGTCTTTTAGAGCGTTTGTGTCGGGTTTTGCGGGATTTAAGCACCGACCTTCGCAAAGGGTTACCCTCCCTGCTAGGTTTCTCTATACGTGAGTCATTGCACTTAAGGGGCATAGGTTGCCGATCCACCCAAACCAACCCATTACGGTAGGCCCAACAGTAATTATTTAATTCATTAATTAAGAGCTTAAGCAATTGAACAACTAAAACCGTCTAATTTAGGTAAGAAGACACAGCAAAGCGTGTAAGATTTGAGAATTCCGCTTTCCCATTCCATGTAAAGGTCTAATAGAGATAAGTCATGGCAAAAATCCTTCCTAAGGCCCATCATTATTCATACCGGCCGCTTCCAACTGACTAAATCAACTGATTAGACAACTATCTACACAATTGTGAACAGAAACATCTTCAAAAAGAAAAACAACTTTTGGGTTTTTCACAACATTTCTCCCCTTTTTTCAAACACAAAATTTTTTAGATTTTGGACACAAACTACGAAAGACAAAAATAAAAGACTCAAAACTAGGTAATCTACCCATGACAAATGGAAATATCACCCCCACTTCAACACAAGATATCACAATGTCTCCATCGTGAGAAGGGTGTCATAAGCAAGGTAGAAAACCAAGAAAAACATATATACAAAACACTTATCACATAAAAAGCGGTGGCAACCCGAGCCCACACGGCTCCCACAACAAAATATTCCCAACAATCACACTCAAGGGGTTCGCCACCAAAAAGGTGAAATCAAGCATGCAACATGGATCATTGATATATTCACATAAAGAGAGTGGAAAGAAGTT
Organism: Portulaca oleracea; assembly: GCA_029582165.1. Lineage (NCBI taxonomy): Eukaryota > Viridiplantae > Streptophyta > Magnoliopsida > Caryophyllales > Portulacaceae > Portulaca > Portulaca oleracea. The sequence goes on along the minus strand of CM055869.1, from coordinate 30,699,320 downwards.
ACCTCGAAGTCTTCAATCAAGCGTATTCAATCCACGATCCAAGGTACATCATACCAAAGGTCAGAAATAAACAAGAAAAACATACTATGTGTGATGGTTCACATGCAAGATAAAAAAAAAAACAAACTATACAAGACTCTAAGAACTAAAGAATTAAGAAACTAAAATATTTACAAAACGACTTTTTTTCTTTTCTTGGACTCGAAAACTGGAATGCAAACTACCCTCCCACTCCAACACAAAGAGGTTGTCGTATCCTCAAATGGAAACAGAAATAGGTAAGCAAGCACCCCAAAAATAAAAGAAAAAGAAACACACAAAAAGAAAGACAACTCACTAACTACACAAGAAGGGTGAGGAAGGATTTTGCCTGGAAAGCGTCTTATCAAGAAATCCACTCCTTTTCACCTCAAGATATCAGGCACCATGTCAGAACCATTCAACGCCCGGAGTAACAAGTCATGCATCCGTGAATGCCTCTCAAAATGGTGGTGGTAAGAGCACACTCGCAAAATTACATCAACAAACAATAGTGCTCTTAATAGTTTATCGAATGCCTTAGAATAGTCATAGAAAGAACGAACTACAGGAATGTACAAGACTTTCCTAGGCATGGTGAAGTGAGACATGACAAATGAGTCCTCCCATTGACTCGTAAATGGAGATTGGGTATACAAATCAACAGGAGGGAACAATACAACACATTCCTGAACATGCTCATGCGAATACTTGGATGCCAACAATGGTTCAAACTCAATATCCATGCAATTTTCATCAAACACAGATTCCAAATCACAACTTTCATCCAAATAATCATAATCGTCAATAGGTGATAAGGAAAACAGAGGGTTAGACCACATCATAACACTCCCAACATCACAAACAAGCACATCTTCATCTTCGTCAAAATCAGACTCACTAGAAGAACTATCAACATCAAAAGACAAAGGTGCATCATTCAAAACGACATCAAAAGTGAAAGTGGAAGGCTCCGGGTCATAGCTAATTGTGAATGATTCATAAAGCATGTCATCATTAAAAGCATCATTGTCAACAACCAAGTTTAAACAATCATGATCAATCCCCAAAGAATCAAGCTCATCATCGCAAGAATGCACACCAATGGAGTCACATACAAGGGTAGCTAATGCCTCACTAATGCAATGATCCTCAATGAAAGTGAACAAATTGGTATCAAGCACACATTCAATCACAACAGATTCAATTTCACTCTCAACAAGATCATGCTTAATTGCATCACAAGCATCATGGCATTCAATAAACTCAACCTTTTCTTCACACAAAGGCATGGACAATGGTGTGGACAATGGTTCATCATCTAGCATGTTTTCAACTAATTCTACATCATCACACACAAAATCATCATGTTCCTCATGCTCACTAGGTGGGGCTAGAGCTAAGGAATCATTAAGCATGCATGGTTGGTTATAATAGTCATCATCTTCATCATACACAGCAGAATCAATATGCATTTCAGGACTCAAAGACGATGAATGATCTACTTCAACATTCGAATCAACCATTTGTGAAGAAGGAGTTTCTACCCTATGATTACTCTCATAGACAAATCCACGCATATACTAATTCATGTTCTCACCTAATTTTTCTACTACCGCCTCGAAGGAAGCCACTATAGCTTGCAAACAAGAAATTGAACTATGATACGGCGAATCACACAAGGAGCACACGGAAGGAGACTCAACATCGACACTTTGGGAAAGATCATAACAGTTTTCCACATATCCCCCATCATAAGATCTATCATCAACATACACGAGGTATTCACATGATTGTTCAGTTTCGGTCCCAAAGGGTGGTGCATAAGGAGGTTGGAAGTTAGGACTAACATTTTGTTGTTCAAACTCATAGGAATCCCTAGACAATCATTCAAGTAACTCCCATGCTTTTTCTTCACCTAAACAAGAAAACCTGTAATAATCTAAAAGGTTTCGGGTCTCATAATTCACACCCTCACTAACAATTCCCAAAAGAGATAATGTATCATAAAAGATACCATATAATTCGCATTGAACACGGTAGTCATGCAATCTAGCAAAATACCTCCAAAATATTTCATGCTCAAATTGAGGGAATTGGAGACTATCCATAACTCTCTTTTTTTTTCTATTTTTCTAATTTCTATTTTTTTTCTTTTCTTTTCTCACTTTTTTTCGATATTCAATTTTTTCGCTACATTTTTCTAGCATAATCGAGAAAGCAATAAACTATGTACACACAAACCAATAGCCTAATCAACCAAATAACGCCATCCCGACAACGACACCATTGTTCGGTTGTAATTTTTGTGGTTAAAAGTAAGGATTTTCGATCTTAGGGATGGGTGTTAAGCTTGATAAGGGAATCAGTTTGTGTTTGGGGGTTTTTCACAATGGGGAAAAGCAGTAAATTATGTAAATGAAGATTTTAAATCTAACATAGACATGGAATTAAGGAAAGCAATAAAAGTATGAAAGAAAACATGAAATTAAGAAAGCAATTAAAAGCATGAAATTAAGAAAGCAATAAACTACATCTAATAATGAAATTAGGAACAAGAGATTATACCTTTGATGACTAATCTTCAATAAACCTTCAATCTACACTTGAATTTCCCCCGAACAAACAAGAAATTGTGGTTTGGATTATCAAGGATCCCCCAAATTCTCACTAGTAAGTAGAATTGGAGTTCCTTGACCCTCCTCCCCACTGAAAGTGGATTTGATGTGGCTAACCCTAGAAAGCTTTGAAATCAACATCAATGGAGAGAGAGAGAGAGAGAGAGAGAGAGAGAGAGAGAGCTTGTAAAACACTTCAATGAAGACTAGAGAGAAAGCTTGAAAGAGATTGAGAATTGAAATTGCAATAAAACTTTGAAGAACAATGAAGAACAATTGAAAACTTGAAGAACAATTAAAGAGAGATTAAAGCAAATAAAAGAAAGCAATAAATCTAATTCTACTCCTAAAACTACCTAGGCTAATTCCTTTTTCTTATATTAATACAAGTGGGTATTTATAGAAGAAGGAAAAATACAACCCAAAACCCTAGAAATAATTCGCAGCACACGCGTCAGATTTTCCGCAGACAGAGTGGCTCGGGCGAGCCATAGTGATGCTCGGGCGAGCAGGCCTACTGTCCGCCGGCCTCTTCATCGTTGCTGCTGAGCGTGGCGGGCGCTATAGGAGACCAGCTCGGGCGAGCCATGGGGCTGCTCGGTCGAGCGGCACTTCTGTGCGCAGCAGGTCGCGGTGCGACCAAATATGGGCGCGGCAGAACGGCTGCTCGGGCGAGCCAAGCTTCTGTCCGCTGCTTCTTTTCCTTCCAGCGAGATTCCGCGGGTGCGAAGCTAGGGGTCTCGGCTTGAGTTGACTTGGTTTGACTCAGGAAATAGCTCGGAAGTCCCTAAAAACCTTCAATTAAGCCCAAACTTCTTCCAACTCCTTATTTTCCTACAAAAAACCAAATCATTATATCTAATATATAAATATGGGTTAAAACAAGCAAATATACCTTATAAAAGAGAAGAAATTCGGCTCGGAATCAGACCGGACATTAATGTTTTTAATGCTTTTATTTTTCATGAAAAGAAAAAAAAGGTAAATATTCCTATAATTAAGGAAAAAAGAGCCCAAAAGATTCTCCTACTATTATAGGTAGATTTTTTAAAATATGTATTTTTGGTACTCTATATCCCCATACTTTTTCATTTTATTTTTATATCTTTAATTTTTTTTACATTGTATTGTTTAATTTGTATACTTCTCTTTTTACTGACAATTTTAATCTTATTATTTTTCACAGTATGTTGTTAAAATGAGGCCCTATTCTTTGTATGAGTTATTTTCAAATTAGGATAGTTAGGTTGGATAAATTGAGATAAGTTAGAATAAGTTATGATGTTGTTATGGGAAATTGTACTTTTAGAGTGAATGTTTTGTTGGGAATTGTGTTAGGTTGAGATAAGTTAGAACCCAATATACTTATAGTGGTTGTCAACCATGACAACCACCCTAAGTAAAAGTAAATGTTACTCGTACATATGTCAAGTTTTATCTTGATGATTAACTTTTATATTTAATATAAATAATAATATATATTTTTTAAAATTTTAGTTTATTTTTAAAATATTTAAAATAAATATTTTACAAAATACGCTTGTTTACTAGGCAAAAACTTAGAGTTAAGGTATTTAAATTTTAAAAAATTTCATAATTTTTTTTTAATTAAGAAAATTTATTTTATAATGTTGTACTAAATAAAAATAATGAGGGACGAAGATAAAAGTTGACACACGTATGAATAAACATTGTTTTCATTATGGTGGTTGTTATGGTTCACAATCACTATAAGTTTTTTCTATGTTAGAATAAGTTAGGAGAGTTAAAACCGACCTAACAAAATAACATGGCCTTATTTTTATTTTCTTTTTGTTAAAGGGCGGATATATTTGGTTGCACGTACTATATTTAGTGTGCAATAGTTCAATATTTGGCGTTGAAATATAAGGTAAAATGTACAATGTATTATTTTAGCGTGTTTGTAGTATTATTTTAGTGTGTTTATGTTGTTAATTTAATTAATAGCCTATGGTGTTATTTTAGTATTCTTATTGTATTATTTCAGTGTGTATAGTGTCATTAGTGTGCATATGTTGTTAGTATGATGATATTATTTTAGTGTGTTTATGGTTTAGTGTGCTAGAGTAATGTACTTATGGTACTATTTAAGTGTGCTTATAAAAAATTAAAAATGTTGGAGAGAAAATAGAGAAAACTCACTGCTATTCTTCTTCCTCTTGAATGAATTACATCAAGGACATAAGAACTCTATATATACAAATGAAAGGAAAACAAACGAAAGAAAGAGAAATACAGAAAAAAAAGAAGAAAAACCTAAAGAACTGTAGAACCTAACTAATTATAACAAAACTAAAATAACTAACTTTAACGTAACATACATAATAAAATCATAATCCCAATACCCCCCTCAAATTGGTGGTTGGGAAACCCCCAATTTGCCTAAATGATACTTGTGTTGTATCCCTGTAAGGGGTTTGGTAAGTATGTCTACCAACTGGGAGGAAGTAGGAACATGAGAAAGAGAAATCAATCCTTCTAGTAGCTTGGCTCGAACAAAATGGCAATCAAGCTCTATATGTTTGGTCCTGTCATGATATACATGATTTTTGACTCTGTAAATAGCTGCTTGATTATCACCTTTAACTGGGATTGGAATGATATTGGTGAGAGTGAGTTTATGAAATAATCCGCTTAGCCAGGCAAGCTCGGTGACAAGCCTTCTGATGCTTCGATATTCTGCTTCTGCAGATGAAAGACTAATGGCTTGCTGTTTCTTAGACTTCCAGGAGATGAGAGTGTTTCCCAAAAAGATCACATACCTACTGAATGATTTGCGAGAGTGTGGGCATGAGGCCCAATAAGAGTCATAGTAAGCCATTAGATCAAACTTAGGATCTTTATTGAGCAATACTCCAAGGCAGGGATTTCCTTTCAGATACCTAATGACATGAAGAGCTGCTTGAAAATGTGGTATTCTGGGAGATTGCATATACTGGCTAAGGTGCTATACAACAAAACAGATGTCAGGGCGAGTGTTGGTGAGGAAATTGAGCTTCCCTATCAATTGTCTACACTTGGTAGGATCATCATACAACTCTCCATCATCAGGTTTGAGTTTAACATTGTAGTCTAAGGGAGTTACAACAGTTGTGGCTTCCTGACATCCAAAATCCTTGATGAGTTCTTTGATGAATTTCTACTAAGTAAGAATTAACCCCTGAGATGATTGTAGAACCTCAACTCCTAGAAGGTAGTTAACATGTCCAAGGTCCTTGATCTTGAATGTCTGGTCCAAATAAGCTTTGACATTTTGTATTTCTTGTATGTCATTTCCAGTGAGCAATATGTCATCCACATAGACTGCAAGAAAAGTAACCAAAGTACCATTTTTCTTAAAGAACAAGGAATAGTCATTTTCAGAATGTTTGTATCCTTGTGTATATAGAGTTTCAGCACGTTTGGCATACCATTTCCTAGAAGCTTGCTTGAGGCCATAAAGGGACTTAGTGAGCTTACAAACAACATTGGGGATGTTGGTAGATAAACCTGGGGGTATCTTCATATATATTTATGCAAATCTCCATGGAGAAAAGCATTGTTGACATTCAATTGATGCAAGAACCAATTTTTCTTCACTGTTATTGCCATGAGACTTCTTACTGTTGTCATCTTAATAGCAGGAGAAAATGTTTCAGTAAAATGAATGCCTTCTTTCTGTGTGGACCCTTTTACAAGTCTTTCTTTTAGCCTCTCAATTGTACCATCATCTCAATGCTTAATCTTATAGATCCATCTGAGCCTATTGGCCTTTTTCCAGGTGCTAAGGGCACAATCTCCCATGTATTATTAGCAATTAATCAAGGCTTAGAATTCTTTTTGCATGGCGTCACTCCATCCAGGATGTTGAGATGCTTCACTGTATGTCGTAGGCTCAGTGTAGTATAAACTTCTGAGAAGAGATTGACTCCCAGCAGACAGAGCTGCAAAATCTAAATTAGAAGCCTCAAGAACAGGATTAGTGAAGGTAGCCAAGCATAGAGTAGGGTCATTATTTTTTGAAACAGTAAGAGAGTAGTCCTTCAAGTAAGAGGGGATCCTATGTTCCCTTGTGGATCTTCTAACTGGGACAATATTTTTCAAACTCTTGAGTTGTTGCTTGTGCTTCTAAATTGTCAGAGGTATCTGAAGAGGGCTCAACTACTTCCCTTTTTTATTGTCTGAAATTATGCTTTCACTGTCAACATGATCAAAATGTTGCCTATTTTCTAAAATAAGAAAACTGTTAGACCCATCAAATATGTCAGAGGGTACCATTGTTTTGTCTATTGCTTTGTTGTAACCAAAAGGCTGAGAATCAGAATTGTACTCATTTTTTATTTGTTGGTTTGCAAAAGGAAACACATTTTCATGGAAAACCACATCTCTTGAGATGTGAAATTTTTTATCATCAAAGGAACATAACCCTATAGGCTTCCTTTCCTATAAGGTAGCCAAGAAAAACACATGGCATAGCTCGAGGGTGTAATTTTGATCTCCCTTGCTTTGGAGTAGATACATAGCATAGACACCAAAAATTCCTTAAGTTGGAGTAGTCAAGTGGCTTACCATGAAGGACCTCATATGGAGACTTGTTACTTAATACTTTAGTTGGCATTCTATTGATAAAAAAGGTGGCAGTGATAAGACAATCCCCCCAGTATTTTGTGGGTAAACATGACTGAAAGAGCAAGGATCTGCTGACTTCTAATATGTGCTTATGCTTTCTCTCCACCACTCCATTTTGCTGGGGTGTTTGCACACAACTAGTTTGATGGATGATTCCATTGTCTAAGAAAAAAATTCTTGGCTGTAGGACTAAGACCAAGTTCAAGTGCATTATCTGATCGTATGATCTTTATACCTTTGTTGTATTATATTTTGACCATATTAACAATGGACTTTATTAAGGACATGGATTCAACTTTGGTTACCATTAAGTGTGTTCAGGTTACCCTAGTGAAGTCATCAACTATGGTTAAAAAGTATATGTGCCATGTGTATGTTTTAACAGAATATGGTCCCCATACATCGATATGAATTAAATCAAAAGGTTATTGGGTAGAAATAGTACTAGAGGGAAATGGAAGTCTCTGCTGTTTAGCCTTAGGACAAATGGGATAAAAAACCACAGAACAAGATAAATTGCTAGTATGTGAGCAAGATATCATTGGTAAATCCTTTAATTTTCCAAAAGAAATATGCCCCAAACGTCTATGCCACAAGACACAGGTTTTACAACTTTCATTATAGGGAACTTTAACATGAAAACTTGAACAAAAATAAGAACTGTAAGTGGCTTGATTAAGGTCCTCTTTGTCCTTTTTATCTTCTGCAGGTTTGCTTGTTGTTTGCTCATCAACATAGTGACCTTTTGAAGTTTTACCAAAAACCAATGGCCTCATTAGAGAAGGGCCCTGCAATACACAATTCTCAGGTGTGAAAATCATAAGACAATTGAGTTGTTTACTTAATTTATTCATTGAGAGCATATTGAAGTTGAAAAGAGGAACATGTAAGACATGTTTTAAGACCAGTTGGGGGCTTATTTGCAGATCTCCATATTCTATCACTCTAAGCTTTTCACCATTAGGTATATTAATATAGATTGGTTCAGAAAGTGATCTAATGTTGCACAATTGACTTCTGTCACGGACCATGTGATCCGTGGCACCTGAGTCTATAATCCAAGTCCTACTTTCAACCTTAGAAATCATGCAGATGGAATTTAGATTGATATGAGTACCTGCCACATTAGCTGCTCTCTGTTCTGTCTGTTCTTGTGAAGAGCCTGAATCCCTTGTTCCATTATGGAGATTGGCCAAGAAGTTGATCATCTGCTGAGATTATTTTTGTGTCAATCCAGGAAGGGTAATCCCAGGAGCATTGTAGACATCTTGAGCATGTCCAAAGTCAGCAGAATCTGCATCTTTTTACACATTATGGGCATATCGTGAATTTTTATTTCTATTTGATCCATTACTCCCTTTCTTTTTACCTTTGTTAAGGTAACCGTGCAGCTTAACGCATCTATCAATAGTGTGCCCTGTTTCTTGCAATGAGTACAAAATAAATTTGACTTCCCTTCCCCCTTTCTTTTAGAATTTTGAGAATTAGAGGTAGTATAGAACGATGCAGCTTCAGTAAGAAAATTAGAAGTGCGTTTGACTTGCATTTGGCTTTCTTCTTGCAAGAGTATGACATAAACTTGACCCAAGGTAGGAAAGGGAGACATAATAGGATATTACCTCTTATTGCAGTATAGCTTTCATTGAGTCCCATGAGAACTTGTATAACTTTTTGTTCCTCAGAGTACCTTTGCAAAGCTATGTTGATGGGCTCATCACAGGTGCATTTGCGACAGTTACAATGAGGAAAACCAGACACCATGGATAATTCATCCCAGGTTTTCTTTGATCTGTTGAAATACTCAGCTATGTCAAGATCTCCTAGGACTAGGGCACTAATATCTTGTTGGGCTTGAAACAGTTTGGCTTTATTTGATTGCCCTTATTTTTCTGTAAGTTCCTTCCACAAAATAGTTGGTGTCTCACAATAAAGAACACTCTCTCTTATGTTCTTGTGTAAGGAATTTAGAAGCCATGATATCACTATATCATTACACCTTTTCCAATGAGGAAAGAGGGTGGATTTAGTGTCAGGTTTACTGTATGTTCCATCAACAAACACTAGCTTGTTCTTGGCTGAGAGGGAAATGGTGGAAGACCTTTTCCAGCTGTCAAAGTCATTCCCATCAAATGGTTCAGCCACCAATGTCTGCCCTCGATGATTAGATGGATGTATGAATAAAGGATCTGATTGATCCAAGATTACAATGGTCGATGTTTTGGAGTCTCCCTCAGTAGCCATTGCTAGGAGAAAATGAAGGGAAAATAGAGAACCTGCTCTGATACCATGGAAACGTTGGAGAGAAAATAGAGAAAACTCACTGCTAATCTTCTTCCTCTTGAATGAAGTACATAGGGGACATAACAACCCTATATATATACAAATGAAAGGAAAAGAAAAGAAAGAAAGAAACAGAAATATAGAAGAAACAAAAGAAAAACCTAAAGAACTAAAGAACCTAACTAACAAAACTAAAATAACTAACTTTAACTAACATACATAATAAAATCATAATCCCAATATATAGTATTATTTTAGTGTAGTTATGTTGCCCATTTGGTGTATTTATTGGTAGTATTTTAGTGTGTCTGCATATGTTGTCAATTGAGCGTGTTTATGGTATTATTTTAATGTGTTATGATTAAGTGTCCTAAGAGTTGTGTGTAAAATTGCGTGTTGAGACTTGAGGGTAATATGCGATTGATTACATAATAGTGCATCTAAAAAATTATTGTGTGCTTAGAGTAATGTGCTTATGGTACAATTTTAGCATACTAAGAGTAATGTGTTTGTACGTCATAATGTGGGACCAGGGAAAATCCATGTGGTATCCATCGCGGTAAACGGCGAATTGAAAGGGGTGTCTTTTCTTTGAGAAGATTTGCTTGAATTTCCGTTTAAAATAAATAAAAAAACTTAAGTCAACTTTTTTTCTAGAGTTTATTATAGTTTTAGGAATTTTATTTATTCAAAAAGTGAACAGAAAACAAACGAAAGAATAAGAAACAAAAGAAGAAAAGGGCAAAGAGTGGGATTCGAAACCAGGACCGGAGTCACTGACCATGGCAATACCTGCAGGTATTGTGGGTCAGTGACCCAAAAAAGGACCCCTGACCTGGAAGTGCAGCCCGGGCCGTAGGACTGGACAGAATACCAGTCCCAGCCTCGGAGCCTGCTTCCAAACTTAGGAATTAGATCCGGACCAAAATAAAACAAAATTCTTTTTTTTTCGTAATTGACTTTCTGAAATCAAAAATAAAACCCGAAAGAGAGAGAAGTAAAAGGGAGAAAGAGGAAGAGAGTCACCAATTAATTTTTGAACGAGACTTAATAAACTCAAAAGAAAAAAAACCGAGACTCCACAAACCACGAGATTCGAATCAGGGGGTAAGGTTACGAATTCGGGAATAAAAATTCCCAAATCCGCCTGTTCAACGAACGGACTTTACTAAACCGGTTAAATAAAAAGAAAGAAGAAGGGGAGAAGACGAGAGTAGAACGGAGTATTAATTAGTGTAATTAGTGTAATTCAGTTACATACAAATGCAATAATAAAACGAGAAATAAATACAAGAAATAAAAGAATTAGCTTAAACGTACCTTTATTCAAAAGCAATCCATATTATTTAGGTCAAGTTTAAGGTTAACTCAAGTTACAAGATAATATGAATAAAGAAGGGATAGAGAAAGAAAACAAAAATGCCAATTAAGTGTATGCAAAAATGAGATAATTAGAGAGGGAGAAGAGAATATGAAATCACCAACTGTCAATACGCCATGGTCATTTCGGTATAAAGGATGAATGGAATAGGATGGGGTATTTATAGGTGAAATCGGGGTAGAAATTATGGGAAAAAAGGAGGGAACAACAACCACAATACCTGAAATGGTGGGCTTTGGAGGCGCCCAGCTGCGTGTTTCCCTAGGTAAGCGCGCATCCCGAGGGAAACCGGGTCGGCCTGACCCGCCCAAATACCTGCCGGTATGCTGGGCCTGGGAGAAGCCCAGTTGCACGCTTCCCGAGGTGGGCCCGCTTCCCGAGGTCAACGTGTTCCCGAGGCAACCCGACCAGACAGAATAGCTACCGGTATGATGGGCCTGGAAGAAGTCTTGTTGCACGCTTTCCGAGGTGGGCACACTTCCCGAGGTCAACACGTTCCCGAGGCAACCCGGCCCGACTCGATAGAATACCTCCCGGTATGCTGGGCATGGGAGAAGCCCAATTGCACGCTTTGCAAGGTTGGCACGCTTTTCGAGGTGACCGGGGTCGGGCATAACCCACCAGAATACCTGCATGTATGCCCATATCTGGGTTGCAGTCATGCTTTGGGTCGCGTGCCAAACTTTACTTTTTTGGGCTGTTTGGATTGGGCTTGTTTTGTGATGGCTTTTTTTTGGGGTTTTTCCTTCATTTCTTCATCTTTTTGCATTTCAAAATTCTTGGCATTTTCCTAAACTAAAAAAAAATCGAAATAAATTACAATATTTCTAAAGCTGAATTGAGTGCCAAAATTCAGCATCTACAGTTAGCCCCCACTTTGATCGAGTCCGAGTAGGACGCTGATCAAAGTAGTTTGAAGACGCTGAAAATGATATGCCCCAGAAATGAAGTCTCGAGGCTGGATGGCACTTGGAAGCAAACGTCATGTGCCGCATGTATGACTTGTAGCTAGACCTGTCAATACGGGCGGGCGGGCGGGTTATGGGTCGGTCGTATATCGGGTTCGGGTAAATACGGGTCGGGTGTATTTCGGGTTCGGGTAAATACGGGTCGGGTGTATTCCGGTTTCGGACAGTTTGGGTCGGGTTTACGGGTCATGACCGCCCTTTTTCTCAGTCACTTACAACTAATAAAATTGATTATAATTAGTCAAAGACGCCTATGTAATGTATCATTCCATTCCAAGTTCGATCACCATGATATATCATAGTTGTATTGACATATTAATATACACCTAATGGACAAAATTTAACAATCTTCAAGTCTACAAGTATTATGCGGTTTATGTCAACAATCACGAATAACAATACTTATGAAATATATAGGGTTTTTGGATGCTAATATGCTAAACTTTTGGTGTATTGGGCAATAATGCACTGAACTTTGACCTTTGACAATAATACACTATTTTACTGAAAGAGAGGAGAGATGCGGGACTGCAGGAGTTTGGGGGTTCACTGAAAGAGTGAGTGAGTGAGTGACAGTGTTAGGGTTTTGTTTTGGTCATTTGTTATTTGATTATTTCATTTGTATATCTCTCTCTACGCATAGCTTTCCAAAACCACCCAATATTTTACTTTTGGGCCTTAATTTTCATGGAATGGGCACATTTTTTGCATAAGGCCAAAGTAGACATAACACTTAAAATTAAAGTGTCTGACCCAACGGGTCGACCTAAACCTAACCCGACCTGACCCGTTTTTTACCGGGTTCTTTGGGTCGGGTCATTTTCGGGTCCCGGGTCGAAATTTCGTGTTCAAAACCCACTTTTTGCGGGTCGGTTTGGGTCGGGTTTCCGGGTCGGGGCGAGAATTGACAGGTCTACTTGTAGCTGATTGACCTTTAGAAACAATATCCTATGTCTTTGTTAATCTTCGAGGCTTGGAAGCAACTGTCCTGCGCCTAATCGTACCTTCAAACTTCTGTCATCGTATTATAAATGCCCGATGACCGGCTGAATTGACATCGTATTATTAACGCGTGATGACCGGCTGAATTGACATCGTACTATAAACGCCCGATGACCGGCTGACTTGACATCGTACTATAAACGCCCGATGACCGGCGGAATTGACATTGTACTATAAACGCCCGATGACCGGTTAAATTGACATCGTACTATAAACGCCCGATGGCCGGCTGAATTGACATAGTATTATTAACGCCCGACGATCGACTGAATTGACATCGTACTATTAACGCCCGACGACTAGCTGAATTCATATCGCAGTATAAACGCCCGATGACCGGCTGAATTGACATCGTACTATAAGTGCCCGATGATCGGCTGGATTGGCATCGTATTATTAACGCCCGATGATCGGCTGGATTGACATCGTACTATTAACGCCCGATGACCGGCTTAATTGACATTGTATTATTAACGCCCGACGACCGCCATAATCGACATCATACTATAAACGCCCGATGACTGGTTGGATTGACATCGTATTATTAACACCTGATGACCGACTGGATTGACATCGTACTATTAACACCCGACGACCGGCTGAATTGACATTGTATTATTAACGCCCGACGACCGGCAAAATATAACAACATTAGCCCCCAGTGTGCACACTGGGATTACATCAAAATGTGTTTCCAATCCTAGACTATTTTTCTGAGTATATGAATGTTCATATTTCTCTTGAAAGTAGAGCTTGTTAATAGTTTGTCGCTTCCTCCTTTACATTAATACATCTTCCAAGTATGTAAATATTCATATTTCTTTTGAAAATTTTACTTATTGACGCACCGCAATTCTCTTGAGAATTTAATTAATTTATTTTCCAGGCAGAGGTATGGCACATAAGTCCTCTTTTCCTCCAGGTATGATTGTTTTTGTTCGGTATACAGGGCAGGCTGGCATGCCTGCAGGCATGGTGCTCTGTCCAATTTTCTTTGCTTTTCTGCACTGTCTTGCCCAATTGGGGTCGGTCAGCCTGATTTCACTTGTTGCTTGGAACCCTAGGTAGGCTGCCATGCCTGCAGGCATGGCGCTCTGTCCGGGGATTTTTTTTTTGTCTTTGCATGGCACAACCTTGAATCCCCTCCACCGAGCATACCGCTTGGTGGGACCCGAGTCCAGACCATGCCTGGTGATATGGTACCGGGTTTTCCGGGTCTTCTCCTGTTAGGAATCCTGGGTAAGTGTAACATCTCAACCTTAATCACAAGATTAAATACCTACTTAGCACCCAAACCTTTGATTAGCGCAGCGGAACACTTAGGTTGAAGCATTACCGCCATCCCCAAAAGAGACAAGGCACACACACTTTTTATAAACCACAAAGAGATGAACTACTAACTCCAAAAACTCAACATAGAACAACTTATACAACCATTGATCATAGATAAATAAACTCAAAACATAGGAAAATTCCACGTCTCCAAACTCTGATTGCCCTGCTATCAAGCGGTACCCGAAGGGACAACCTCAAAACTTGGGTCACTTCTGAACTGCTTTGCCTTTGTCTTGGGAGCTCGAACCTCTTAAAACAAAACATTAAAACATTGCAAAAAGTGAGTGGGGAAACACTCAGTACGTAAACCTCCAACACGTAAAACCGTTCGAAAACGGTTTTAGTGCCGGCCTTTAAATTCATTTTGAAAACAAGGGAAGGGGAAAAAAACATTAACTGAAGTAACATGAAACCATACATATTTATGAGTAAATAGCATAGATAACAACATATACATGTAGACATGGTTTATATAAATATGAAAATATAGTGGTATCCCATACGATCGGTGCAAAGCACCTCACACGCGCGCATGCCCAAACCGATCTGGAGTTTGGATTAGGTGACTGCTAAGCAGTCGGACACTGGCCAGGTCTGGACACTCTGATCAGGAGCGTCATATACATGATTAAAGGCTAGCACTTCATGTAACTAGCTAGAAATAATATGGCGGGACCACTTTTAAAAATAGACATAACATATATGTTAATGATATTCATGATAATGATAAACATGATAAAGATATATAAGCGTATAATGGTTGTATTGAATGGTGGATAAACCACAAGAGTTGGACAATTCGCGTACCTTGAGATGATAAAGACCTTGGCGGTGCGTCTCGGCTTTGAGATGGCTTTGGTGACTTGTCAACTAAGATAAGAGTAATGGAAAATGAAGAACCGATTAAGGTTCTTAATTAGTTTCAAAGGTTTAGAAACTTTGGTAAATATAAATGAAATAACTTAGAGTGAAAATTTCAGGTTGTAAATAAATAAAGTTTATAGCATAAATTGAGTTAGAAAAGTCGGAATGAAGTAAAAGAGTACATCCTGGAATAGGGAAAAACATAATCTACAACTTTGTCCACAGAACCAGAGGCCAAAAATGAGAGGAAGGGCTCCAAAATGGGCCCGGACAGAAGCTGAATTAAAATAAATTAGGAATTCCGGAATGAAATTACATAGAGAAATTGATGTAGAAAGGTGAAATCAAAGGATGGAACTTGTACCTTTGAGAGGTAGCTTAGGTTGATGAAGAATGAGACTTAAAGATTGAAGGTTAGATTGAAAATTAGGGGCTTAAAGATGATGCTAAGATGTGATAATAAGATTAAAAAAATGACGAAGTGAGGATGATTTAGGAGCTTTCGAATGTGTTTGAGAGACAAGCTTGAATGGACATTTTAGAGGGTAATTGAATTAGAGCTACTTAGACCTTGGAGGTTAATAAGCTAGATGAAAATCCTAGCTAGACCAACAATATAGAGTTTGTATGCTAAAGATCATGAAGGGAAATATTATGACTTGCGTTCGATTTAAAGACTTTTGGAAAGACGATCTTAGGACACGCTTAGGCTTCCAAATCTCACTTTTCAACCTTAAAACCATAACTTGAGATTATAACATATAACCATAACTTACCAAAGCTTAAAATTCTCCATTGGTTTGGTTTAAGGCCCTAAAGATGGGATTTTATAAAAGACCGACTGGGCAGAAGCTTTCAATTGGACAGCCCTTCTTTCCGGGCTTGAAACTCACTCTCCCGATATCGGATACGTACAAACCATACCTTTCCGGAAATCTCGTAATGTGACCTAAAACTTTCATGTTTACCACAAAAACTAAAGAGGTCTCCAAATGGACGGAAATCAGCCCTCAAGTTACTGACTCCAGACACGTATTCAGAAACGCGGTGTTACGGTTTCGGCCATATCTCGGCCTATACAAGCCGGAAACTCGAAATTCCAAAGCCTATGGTTAGCTAACACTTTGGGCTATCTTATGGAGTAAAAAGCTGGGCAAAAATCATACTTTTAAGCCTCTGTAAATTCCCAGATGTTGGACAGAAACTTCCAAGTCCTTAATTTCAGCTCTAATGATAAATTAAGCCCTTAATTCTCAATAATTCTCAACCAAACTTCACTTTGGCTATAATCAACCATATTTCCAGAATTTACACAATGAAAATGAGCTCATCAAAGACCTTAAATCCCACATGCATCCATGGATTCAACATGCATTCTTTGAACAACACTTAAACTAGTACTCCTTCACCAAAACATCACCAATTTACATAATTTGAACATAATAACACTTAAATAACAACTTAAAGCTTATAATCAGCCCTTAAACTCAGAGATTCTTCACTAAACTCACATGCATCAAGATTATAACATCATCCATCAAGAAATTATCAAGAAACCCTCAAGAACTCTTCAAACTACACATGCATAAGCTCTAAACTCAAACCCTAGCTTAACCAATACAATTATAACTTTGAATTCATGCTAAAAGAGTATAGAAGATATAGAAATTGCAAGAGTAACATATAAATAACATGATTTTCAGATTAGGGTTTAATTAGAATTGAAATTGGGGGTTTGAGAGATTACCCTTGAGGATAAAAATGGATGAAAACACAAGAGAAGGGAAGGGAGTGGCGGCGGCCACCACTGGACGGCGGCGAAGAGGCCGGCCGGTGCCGGAAAAAGCCAGCAGGGGCTGGACTTGGTGCACGGCAGACAAGAGAGAGAGGGAAGAGGGAGTGAAGTGTTTGAGAGATTGAAAAATAAATGAGTGTTTTAGTGACTAAAACCCCTTACTAGTAATATATATAGCTATCATCCAATCTAATTAAAACTAATACAACTTAAAACACTTAGGATGATAAAAATTAAGACAAGTAAATAATAATAGTTGTAATTTGGTAAATTGTAATATTGAGTTTGTAATAGATAAAATCTATTGATAATAAATTAGTACAATACTGATAAAATAAAATGGAACTTGGATTTAAGGAAAATTAAATAAATACAAATACCACTAGAAATTATGTAAAGGAAATGTAATTAAATGAATTAAAATTGGGATGATAAAATATGCAAAATGAGAAGTATAATATTAACCGATTCTCGGTAAATAAAATTATGACGTGAATCGTATAACCTGAAATAATTTAACCCAATGGGTGTGTAACGTAAATGGAACTTTTAAGCCGATAACTCGGCACCTTTAGCCATCTCCTGCACGAGACTTGACACCGATAAAATAAAATAAATAAATAATTAACGGTAAACGCGGAAAAAATTTTTTTTAGCGTAATTTAGATAATTACGGTAATTAGCACTTAATTAATCATGGTTTTGGGGCGGGTCATTACAGTAAGGGTCCGAGCCATACCTGGCGGTATGGTGTCTGGTTGCAAGACCTAGACCCGGCTTGTTCTTTGCAGTATAGGTTGGGTTTGTCCGTACGCTCGGGTCTTCTCAATTTAATTCAGAAATGAGTTATCTCCAAACTAATTCTCATGAAATATCGCGAGTTAAATGTTTAGAGTTTAACTCAGAAAATAAATTTTTTTCCAAACTAATTCTCATAAAAATTTGTTTTCCGAATTTTAGAGTTTAACTCGGAAAATGAGTTAATTCTCGTAAAACTCAAATTATTTCTTCATCAGCAACATCCTTTGAGCTTCTGGCAATACTTTCGAAGGCGATCAAGACTCCAAGTGAGCTTGCTTGATTTCTAGCCGTCATGGTTGCATTTCTTTTGAGGTTCAGTGGGGGGGGGGGGGGGGAGAGACAGAAGAATGCAAATGCAGTCTTATGCATGCTAAGCTATATGAATTACGTGAAAATAAATATGTACAATACACAACTCTATTATGCATTTTATACTATAAGACTCTTTATGCATGATTTTATGCAGTCCTAATTCTAAGCATGATGTGACTCTTTTTTACTTTTTCTATATCTTTTTTATTTATGCAATGCTTGTGACTTTTTTTTTTAAATTTGACTCGAGAAGAAAAAAAGGAAAAAATAAACAAATAAAAACTAAAAAAAACTAACGTGGCTCAAAATGAAAATGAAAAACGAATTAATGTGACTCAAAATGCAAACTAATGTGACTTAAAATGAAAAATTGCACATGACCTAAAAACAAAAACTAAAAAAAATGCAAATTGATTTGTTGCATGTGTATGCAATATGAGTAGCCCCCACATTCTCGAGGAAAGAAAAAAAAGGAATAGTAAATCAAAAAACTCTAAATGTCAAGAGTGATTTCGAGGTGAGTTCAAGGACAAGGCAAAAAATAGCGAAAATGATGAGTTCTTCTTCTCGCGTTGACTCGCAAGTTGCCATGATGCGGATGTTGAGTGATGAGCGAGCCCCTAATTGGAATGTTGCAGAAGACGATATTAATGGAAGACTCGGTCTGCTTAAGCTGCATGATGGGATAGTCAGGATGCTCAACGTTGATGTCATGGTTAGGAACCCCAAGCACTAAGAAGGATCAAGTGACAAGTCGTCTTGATTTCTCTTGCCTTTTCTCTATTCTTCTAGATTCTTTTAGGTAGGAACATGTAAGCACCAAGCCCCCAGTATCAGTGAACAAGCGTCTTTAGGTGAGTTAGAATGATTGACCTAGGTGGGTGTTGTCTTCAAGTAACCCTTATTTTGATGTAGTTGGCTTCTTGTTCTGCTAAAGGAGTTATCCCTCACTCAGGTGTTCTGAAAGCGAGGATTAACTGATGAATCTCATGCATACACTAATGACCAAATCAGAAGAGCTGACAGGGTAGGGACAAAGGATGATAGATTATGGAAAATATAGGAATGGTGGTATAGAAAGCATTTTTCTGAGTGGTTAGGCCCTAATGGTGGGCAAGACGAGGCTATGGAAGGTTAGGTGAGAGTAGTGATCAGATGAATGGATGGGTAGTTCGATGGACAGAGGTTCGAACTGATAGAGGTGGACAAGATGGTCTATGGATGAAGGACCATGTCTCATGGGTTTATCTCATAAGGGAAGAGATGGTCAAATGGCTATGGTTTGATGAATGTAGGTATGAAGGGTGATCTAAGTCTGATGGGAAAAGGTGGATGTGCTTTGGTGAAAGAAATCTGACAGCTTGTCAGTGTCATTAGAGACCAAGGTCTCTTCTCCTTTTGCCTAGCTCGCCCGGTGAGGTTTTCGAGCTAGCCACTCTTTATTCTATCTTTCAAAGACCAAATGATTTGATGTTGGATTTTCTCTAAAGTGAATTGCAGCGGCCGAGCCTCAAAGAAGTTCTCCTACGTAAGGCCAGTCGTAGTTCAACAGGTGCAGTTTTGATTGATGCCTCACGAAGGACTTTGAGATGGGTCGAAAGTTCACGGGAAGGATATGTGTGAAGGTTTGACGGGAAGGCTTTGGGATGTGTGCGAGTTACCAATGTAAATCGACAATTGCATATTCTTGCTTTCTTCTTTCTCTTTTTTTTTTGTATTTTCTGCTTTTCTCTCTTTATTATTTTCTTCTTTTTTTTCTTCTTTTTTTTTGAACTCGACTACCTCAATCTATATTTTTCTTATCAATGATATTTGTCATCCACAACACATTAGTCTAAGACCTTGTATGAACACCTGGATTTGATAGTCCATGGTTACCTTGTCAGTCATCAAGGCCTTTTGAGCATTCCAACGATTAAAATAACTCATGAATGACTCTCCTTCACCCTGCTTAATTGTCGCCATGTCACTCATGGTTACATCAGCATCTTGGTTAGCTGCATATTGCTGGATGAAATCTTTATAGGTAGCTTCCCAGTTCTCTTGGACATCCAGCGGTAGAGTGTAGTACCATTTTAGGACTTCATCGCTCAAAGTCCACTCGAAAACATGAGCATATAAGCAAGGGTCCACTTCCTTTAAGACCATCATGTGCGCGAAGCTATGCACATGGTGAGTAGGATTCTCCATGGCCTTAAACTTCTTCTCAGGCAAAGAGAACTTGTCAGGGAGTTTAGCTTGAGGAGTGCTTGGCAAGCCAATATCCAAAAAATGCTCCCTAAATTGAGGGATTTGTCTTAGCAGGTTTTGAAGATTGTCGACCCTACTGTCCCTGAATGGCATGAACAGCTTATCCCATGGTATAGTCTTTTCAGTATGCACGCTTCTGTCATCTTCATCAGGAATATCTTGCCTGTTCCTATCTTTTCATTGATCGTTTGAATGGCTTGGACAACACCTTCCATTCTACGATCTTGTTGGTTGGCCCTCGTATCAATCAGGCTTCGGATATCTCGCAATAAAGCTGAGAGATCCGCTGCTGTAACAAGCTGGCCATGAGTCTCTTGATCTTGATCATTAATCTCAGCCATGAAGTCAGATGGAATGGACACAATATCACTGTCTATGAGCGAGGTTTGGGAGGAGGTATCCGAGTCAATGCCTGTAGGCAAGCTCCAGTTTGGTGTTGCAGTCGGGTTTGGTGAGAAACTTGTCAGTCTTCGAGATCCAACCCTAGCCTAGGACTTGACTCTCGACTCTTTAGGTCCTATTTTGCCTGTATGGAAATTTCACATTAGAATAACATCAACTCCCGACACATGCCTACTCAATGCATGCCATGAGTTAATGATCTATATGAGACAACCTAACACAGACCATGCTTATATGTTGACTTTTTTTTCTTCTTTTTTTTTTGACTAGACTCACCCAACATTGGGCTTGCATGATGACCTCTAGCCTAAGATGAGATTATGTACATAGAAGGTCCATCAGGCCATCATAAGATCGAGTCAACATTAAAGTCTTAATGAACTCATATTCGAATAATGACCGGATACATGCTCTATGGGCCCAAATACAACCAAGGGTTGGACAAAGTCAAGCTAAGATCTCAGGCTTAATCAAACTTCTTTGATTTGAGCCCAAGAGAGACCTCTAGGTCTTCTTTAACCTTTGCATGACTATTGCCCAAACTAAAGCGGCATTTGAGAGGGGAGAACCATGAGACAGACTCTTAAAATAAAGAAAAATATATAGCACATAATTTACACGTATCACAACAAGAATGTGCATAGCATACAAAAATGGGTAATGCACCTAACAAAGGTTCTATGTTCACGGGTTTAAGGTCGGATACCTAAAACTAACATACTCATGTCTCTCACTCGTCACGAATTCTATGGAGTTCATAGTAGTGTGACCCGTGTGTTTCTCGCAAAATTAAAGGGAAAATGTAAATTCATAATTGCAATAATTTTGGAGTGCTTCATGAGTGGGAAAACAATTTACGAACTTCTCGAAATGTGGGGTTCATTCCTTGAATTCGGAAATATACTTTACCGAAAAGGGAAATTGGGTTAAATCCTAGACGGCCTTTGGGTTCATCCAGATTTATAAAAATCGAGATGGAGGTCCGTATGTTTGATGCCTAACCAAATAATAAAAATTACAAATATTAATTTCTCCTTTTCTACTCAAAAATTTTAAAAAACCGGCTTTTCAAGTTTTACCCTTTAAAGTAAGTCCCCAGTGGAGTCGCCATTTGTGGGAGTCGGGAAAATCCCCGTGGTATCTCTCGCGGTAAACGACAAATCGAAAGGGGTGCCTTTTCTTTGAGAAGATTTGCATGAATTTCCGTTCAAAGTAAATAAAAAAAACTTAAGTAAACACTTTTTTTTTAGAGTTTATTAAATTTTAGGAATTGTATTTATTCAAAAAGTGAACAGAAAACAAACGAAAGAATAAGAAAAGGGCAAACAGTGGGATTCGAAACCGGGATCGGAGTCACTAACCATGGCAATATTTGCAGGTATTGTGGTCGATGGCCGTAAAAGAACCACGACACGGAAGTCACGCCCGGTGTAGGATGGACATAATACCGCAGTATTGCATGCACCCGACCTCGAGCTCCGAACTTAGGAATTAGATTCGGACCAAAATAAAACGAAATTCTTTTTTTCGTAATTGACTTTCTGAAATCATAAATAAAACTCGAGAGAGAGAAGTAAAAGGGAGACAGACGAAGAGAGTCGCCAATTAATTTTTGAACGACAATTAATACCCTCAAAAGAAAAAAAAGAGATTCCACAAACCACGAACCACGAGATTCGGATCCGAGGGTAAGGTTACGAATTCGGGAGTAAAAATTCTCGAATCCGCTCGTTCAACGAACGGACTTTTCTAAACCGACTAAATAAAAAGAAAGAAGAAGAAGGGGAGAAGACGAGAGTAGAACGAAGTATTAATTAGTGTAATTAGTGTTATTCAGTTACATACAAATGCAATAATAAAACGAGAAATAAATACAAGAAATAAAAGAATTAGCATAAGCGTACCTTTATTCACAAGCAATCCATATTATTTAGGTCGAGTTTAGGATTAACTCAAGTTACAAGATAATATGAATAAAGAAGGGATAGAGAAAGAAAGCAAAAATGCCAATTAAGTGTATGAAAAAAATGAGAGAAATAGAGAGGGAAAAGAGAAGATGAAATCACCAAGTGTCAATACGCCAGGGTGATTTCGGTGTTAAGGGTGAATGGAATAGGATGGGGTATTTATAGGTGAAATCGGGGTAGAAATTAGGGTAAAAAGAAGGGAACAGCAGCCACAATACCTGAAGGCATGGTGGGCTTTGGAGGCACCCAGCTGCGTTTCCCTATGTTAGCGTGCTTCCCGAGGTAAATCGGGTCGGGCCTGCCGGTATGCTGGGCCAGGGAGAAGCCCCGTTGCACGCTTCCCGAGGTGGGCCTGCTTCCCGAGGCAACCCGACCCGACAGAATACCTGCATGCTTTCCGAGGCGGGAACGCATCCCGAGTCAGCACGTTCCCGAGGCAACCCGGCCCGACTCGACAGAATACTTGCCGGTGTGCTGGGCATGGGAGAAGCCCAGTTGCACGCTTTCCGAGGTGCGCACGCTTCCTGATGTGGCCGGGGTTGGGCATAACCCACTAGAATACCTGCAGGTATTCCCATATCCGGGTTGCAGTCCTGCTTTGGGCCGCATGCCAGACTTTATTTTTTTGGGCTGTTTGGATTGGGCTTTTTTTGTGATGGCTTTTTTGGGGGTTTTTCCTTCATTTCTTCATCTTTTTGGATTTCAAAATTCTTGGCATTTTCCTAAACTAAAATAAATAAAACCAAAATAAATTACAATATTTCTAAAGCTGAATTGAGTGCCAAAATTTAGCGTCTACGCATAACTTTAGTGGATTTATGGTACAGTGTTTGTGTATCAAGGAGTCTATGTTAGTGTACAAAACAGTCTATGCTATTATGCGATTCATTTTATAATACTATAATATTGTGTGAAAAGAAAATATTGCTAGAGTGTGTAAACCCACAAAAGAATAGTGTGCAAATTAATTAGTGTGCAAAAATATAATAACTAGAGTTGTATATCTCGTGTGGTGCGCGGAAAATTTTCCAGTATTTATATATGATTGTTTTTCAGAGTAACTTTATAATAATTATCAATTCAAATAATAATTTGAAATTAATAACAAAATTTTACCACCATTGTATCATCATTATCTTTGTATTTTCTTTGTATATACAGTCTTCAAATTAATTTAGATAATATAGTACTAAAGGATACTAAAATCAATATTTTATTTCAATATTGTCTTAATTACATATAATATAGAATAATAATAATTTGTTTTTAGTCAATTTGAATAAAATCAAGCAACTTTACAATTCCCTTCAAATACTAATAAAATACAAAAAATATTTAATCTTAAATATTGAAATAATGATTAAGATAATAGAAGCTATGTGTATACCAGTAGGACCCCGGAAAAAGGTGGACCCTTTTTTCCGCGTGGCGCGCTACATTTGTGATCGGGAGCTGACTAAGGTTTCTTAATCCTTAAATAAGGATATTTTTCATTTTTCGAAATTCATTTTCGGGGTGATGAAACTTTATTTATTTACAAACTAGTTTTTTAATATTTAAATTATCCGTAATTACACAAATTAATTTAACAATAATTTAGTCCCGGCCCAATTAATAAATTCAGGCCCAAAAGAGAACCACTGGGCCACTAAAATCGGCTAAAACCCGCCTAGGGTTTAGCAGATTCCAGGTTGGGCCACTGGTCTCCCCGGCCCAAAGAGAAATTGGGTTGAAAATGATAAAACCCGCCCAGGTTTTATCATTTTCTGGCCCATTTCTCTCGGGACTCTCCTTGGATAAATATTGGACATGAATTAAATTATTTTCTTAAATTAATTTTGTGTAAGAAATCGAATATTTGAAATAATTAAACGCATTTGTAAAATTTTTTAAAGAGTCGCCAGCCGATTTAAGGAAATCGACAAACCATAAAAAAAAAAGAAAGACTCTCGAATTCGCCTGTTTATAAAAAACAGACTCTACTAAAATCAACATTGAAAAGAAAGAGAGCGAGGAGAAGTTTGATTAATTTCGCAGAATTATTATTCAAATCATGCAATATAAAACAATGCGGTTTTTATTTTACAAAATATGTACAAGCACGGAATTAAATAAAGAACTACATGATCAAACACAATAATCTAAATAAAAGAATCGAACCTTGCTTAATATGTAGCGACGACGAATTTGATCCCTTGAGTTGCCCATTGATTTGAAACCCGGATGAGAAATGTGGATGGTTTAGGAAAAGTGTAGTGTGGATAGTTATATGGTAGTGAAGAATGTGATTATGGTGGTAATAGAATTATGAAGAGAATTTGAGAGAGTGGAAGCATGGTGAAAATGAGAGTAGAGTAGATGATGACTGTTGGTTCCATGAAGGTGGAATGAAGGGGGTATTTATAGGTGAAGGAGTATGGGTTTTGGAGGGAAAAGGTGGGGGACATACCCCAAAAATCATGCCACCAAAGGCCAAAGCCTAGGCGGGTTTTGGGGTGGTCAAGGGGAAGTCAAATCACGTGGGCAAAAATCAGGGGATTGCATGCATGCAGAAATTTTTGGCGGCAGAATCGTCAAAGCCTAGGCGGGCTTTGATAATATTATCACACGGATTGCTGACATGGCACCAAACGACGTCGCGTGCTACCTCGCTCAAACCCTAGGCGGGGTTTGATTTTTTTCCTGGGCCGGATCAAACCCTTGGCGGGTTTTACTTGCTCTGGGCTAGGGGGCGCGACTGGCCCGCTTTCTGTGTGGGCTGGTGAATAAAAATAAAACCCCTGTGGGTTTTAATAATTATTCCCGGCATGATTTATTTTCTTTGGGCTCGGTTTATTGATCTTTTGGGCCCGTTGACCCGATCCACTTTGGCCCATCCGTCTTGTATATTTTTTGATGAGTCGGGTTTATACCGATACAAATTTCAGTGTCTACAATACCTTATAAACATAATGCCTTTGCGAACTTATTTTCATTAAATAAATACAAATATTCCTATTCAAGCAATTAAAATATAAAAGGTTAGAGAAATTGTATATAGGACATTACTATTTTGTAGTAAATAATCACAAATTTAAAAATAACTATCAATTCTAAATATCAACGATCACAACATCAACAAAGTTTCTATTAATTTTTTTATAATAAAGAGAGATTAATTTAAATATTTTATCGTAATGTTAATAATTTTGTTAACTTTTTACAATTATTAAACAACACATATAGGACAATAAAATTTAACTTTTTGATGGGAGTTTAACACTTTAATAATTGTTGCAGTTTACTTTAGTCTATTTTTTATATTAGGATTGGTATATATATTATAATAGTAAATTTGGTAAAAAAAAAAGACTAACTAATGAATATAATTTTATAAAATAGGCGACGAATCAAAGAAACAACCCCTCCCCCAACCCAAAAAAAGAAAAAAAAAAGAAGTTTGTGTTGCCAGTTGCCGCATGACTTTGGGGTATTGGATTTGGAGGAAATGAACGAAAAAAGGAAAAACCTGTTAGGATACTCGGGGCATTGTTGGCAGACAAACAATAATAAAGGGCAAAAAATTAAATAAAGATTCGACACAAGGAATTAACGTGGAAAAACCCAAATCTGGAAAAAAAACCACGAACGATGGACTGTCAGAGGATTACAACAGTGTTTTCAGAGATTCTCAAACCTTCACAATCTCTCACAACTTTTCTAGATCAAAGTTACAACTCGAGAACTCGACACTCACAACTGAGCCTGCCACAACTCCCTCAGGAATACAAAGATTACAGGTCAATCTCTTGTGGTTAGATGAAACACTCTCAATTGCGATATCAATAAGCCTAATACCTAGGCTCTATTTATAGTACAAGGTGTAGACACTAAACAAATCAACATAGTGTCAAAAGTTAAATTAAATTAAGTTGATTATTTTGGTCGGTCCAAATTAATTGATTTAATTTATTTAAGTGAAATTCGCTTAAGCTAACTATCATAGTCAAATCGATTACCAAGTCAAGACCAAGTGACTACCAAGTCAAAGTCAAATGGACTATCAAATCAACCTACACCCAAGGCCCAGTCAACGGCCCAAAGATTAACAAGTCACTCAAGAGAAGGAGTCTCTGCTCTATAAATAGGACTACTCACTCTCATTGGGGGGGGGGGGGGAAGAAAATTTAACTCTCAAGAAAACTCTCTCTAGAATTAAATAACAAACACTCCAATATGTGTCGTTTGTTCTAGAGATTCAACCCATGTTAGTAAAATACGATGCGGGAATTAACCGCATAAAATACAGTACGTGTTTTATTCAGCAACATTGTGTAAAAATAAAGTCAATTATTCATCTATATAAACGTTGACCTTTGTTAAATGATGATAAATGAATAATTCGTGTTTTATACGGTAGTTTTTTATTTGGGAACACTAATAAATTCTTATGATTATATCGATTTTGTGTCAATAATCCTTACTTTCCCCCTTTTAAAACGAATAGTTCGTGTATTAAACGCGTTTTAAACGTTATAATTCGGCGAGGTCAAAAAAACGCCCTTATTATTCACCGGTCTCCATATAAGACGGATTCGCGCTTTTTATACGGTCAATACGTGTTTTATACGCTTAGTATATGTGTTTTAACTAACAGGTGATTCAACACCAACTTGATCGTGATTCAAGCCCATCGACCCTCCTTCAAGAAGATGATAGAGATCAAACCAGAGGATTATTTATTTGTTCATCTTGTAACAAATATTATAGAGATGGTACCCAAATTCTTTGAAATTAATACAAACTATATTTGTCCATTTTTCTTGTCTTAATTAATTTCAGACTTGAAAATTTGTGGTTATAAATTTTGGCACGCTCGGTGGGACAATCTCTACCTCTCATCTCCATCTTTGAAATCAAGACTTTCAAGAACCTCTCCACAATAAGACATGGCTATGAAGACTTCAATCAATCTATTTCCAAAGGAAGAGCTCACAACAAAGCTGAAGACGAACCAAAAGGTTACTGGCATGTCAATGGAAATTCTAGGTAGAACAAGGTCATCTGGTGTTGTAACCATGTCAGTCATGGTTACAGGAGTTATGCCTATAGAAGAAGAAATGGCTAACATAAAAGCCACGTTACAAAAACTCGCCCAGGAGAGTCATGAAGAGAAGGATGCACAAATCAAGCGTCAAGATAAGAAGATTGCCAAGTTGGAGAAGAAATTAAAACAAAAGACTAGTTGAATATCTCTATAAAGATTCAGAAACCGAGGGAGAAAGCAAATCTAGCAGAAGTGAGACTGAGAGTGACATGTGTAAGAAGGGTGACAAGCCATCATCATCGACAAACTCAATGACTGCAGAACAAATCCAAAATTTGATCGCAAGTGCACTCAAGGCTCAACTTGGAGAAGGCTCACCAAGAACTCACTGATACACTAGGCCTTACACTAAGAGAATTAGCACTCTTCGTATGCCACATGGTTACCAACCTCTCAAATTTAATCCTTTCGATGGAAATGGTAACCGAAAGCAGCATGTAGCACACTTTGTGGAGACATGCAACAACGCCGATACGAACAAAGATCTCTTAGTGAAGCAATTTGTACGCTCCTTGAAAGGAACCGCGTTTGACTGGTATACCAACCTTACATCAGAGTCCATCGATAGCTGGGGGCAAATGGAGTAGAAGTTTTTAAATCGTTTCTACAACACAAGTCGTGTCGTTAGCATGATAGAATTGACTAACGCCAAACAATGGGTTGACGAGCAGTTGTTGACTACATCAATCGGTAGCGTGCTCTTTCCCTAATGTGCAAGACCGTCTGTCAGAAACCTCTGCGGTCGACATCTGCGCTCAAGGAATGGATTGGAACATACTCTATGCCTTACAAATAAACAAGCCTAAGAGTTTTCAAGACTTAGTGACACAAGCTCATGACATGGAGTTTACAATTGCCAACCATGGAAAAAGCTCTAATAATAGCGTGTCTACAAGTGCCTGTGAAGACACGTCTGGAAGAGACCCAAAGGTTGAAGAAGATGACTATTACTTTTCCGACTATGATGCGCCAGAAATGTTGGACAAACTCCTTGAGAAGGGACTCATAGAACTCCCTGAGCCAAAGTGTCCTGAAGAAGTAGAAAGAATGAGCAATCCTAAGTATTGCAAGTACCACAGGATTGTTAGTCACCCACTAGAGAAATGTAGAGCGTTCAAGGACCCAATCATGGAGCTAGTGGAAGAAGGGAAAATCACGCTAGATGGAGAAGACACTAACGAGTCTGACTAGAAGCGACGTATGCAAGGAGAGACAACACCCTAGTGGGCAATAGGCAGTCACCTAAAAAAAGAAGGGGGACTCAAGCAACAAAAACTTTCATGTGATCGTCATAGACTTCCTAGTCACCACAAGACTTCCAAGTCATCATAAAAAAATAAAAATAAATAAAAACTCCCAAGTACATAAGGACTTCCAAGTCACCATCAATGACTCCCAAGTTGTCACACAAGACTCACAAGTCTATTAAATGACCAAAGACTTCCAAGTCACCGCCAATGACTCCCAAGTCAACCTAATCAAAAAACTCCCAAGTTGTCATACAAGACTCACAAGTCTATTAAATGACCAAAGATTTCCAAGTCACCGCCAATGACTCCTAAGTCAACCTAATCAAGAAACTCCTAAGTTGACACACAAGATTCACAAGTCTATCAAAAGATCAAAGATTTCAAGCCATCATCAACAGACTTCAAAGTCATCCCAAGAAAAAGACTCTCAAGTCATCATCAACAGACTTCCAAGTCATCATCAAAGACTCTCAAGTCATCATCAAAGACTTTCGAGTCGCTACAAATGAACACTTGAGTCAAAAGACTTCTAAGTCGTCACAATTGATCAAGATAAGAAACTCTCAAGTTATCCAAATCCTAGACTCTTCAATTCACCAATGACCATAGTATTAACGCCAATACATGCGCCACCATAACTATAGACGTCTCTCGTCCGGTTAGTGTCGATGATTGTTTCGTCATTATTATTAGCATACCACTTCAAGTCAAACCTCACAAGATGTGACCCTAATAGTTGCGCCATAACCATGATGGTCAGTGACTACCAAGAGTCGCTCGATCAATTGAGTCAGGAATATGTTAGTGGCACCCTTCATGTTAAGCCCAATAGTTGTGTTATGCCAATAGTTGCATCATGCGCACAATTATTGGTGGTTTCGGTCTCATGAACACCAAAAGTGGGACCGCATCGGCTATTAACATGATCGTTGTCTATTTTCTTCAACAAGTCATCTTTTCAAGGGATAACCAAAGTATTCAAGTCATGTTCATTCTTTAGCATCTACAGCTACAAGAAACATACATTGTACACCCTCAAAAACTTGAAAAAAAAAAACAAAAAAAGAAAAAAAGGGAGGGGGTCCAACACAATTAAAGAAAAGAAGTTTTTGGGATCTATGATAGGTTTGTCATCTTGGTATGGGACGAGTCTTCCAAATCATCTGACTCGTCACCTCAACAAGGATAAACTCCTCTACGCAAAAGCTGAGTCTGTTATCCTTGTCTATGGCGGTAGTCGGTCTTCAAAATCATCCGACTAGACACCTCAACAAGGATGAACTCCTCTACGCAAATGCGGAGCCTATTATCCTTGTCTAAGGTGGTACTTGTAACAGTGGTTTTGTGGACCTCGGTTTTGTCGTTATTTCTCAAGGGGCTGGCGGCCTTGGTCATAGAAACTAAGTCAATGGTCGGTTCGAGATTGCTAAGGTAAGGTATTCGGTTGAAAGGGGTCACAGCGCAAGAAACAAAACTAAGGTCGGTTAAGGAATGGAAATGGGCTTCGGAGACTTTTCGGGATGCAAACGAGGATGAGGAAATGAGTTTTGCAACAAGGGAATAACAAGAAAGAAAATCAAGTGGCAATTCCGTTAGAAAATACCAACCGAGCTTCCTCTTCCGAGGATAGTCCGGATTAACTTCCCCAAAGTCCACCGACGGACCCGGAGGGTTAATGAAACGGAATTTCCAAGTTAGCCTCTATTCACTTTCCGTGAGTAGAGTACTAAGTACTAACTATCCCAATTCCAACCTTCCAACACAAGTGTTGGATGTATTCGGGAGCTTTCGAACCCAAATACATCCCACTTGAGGTTAGGAAAGGAATGGGAAATTGATTTCCCAACTAATTACTCACTAATATTGCTAACCCAAACCTAATCACCCATTCACACCCTTAATTACCCCCTAACCCATAGGGTTTCTAGCCACTATTCGTGATACTAACTATGCTAATAACATCCAAACCAACCTTAAGCATGATTTCTAACATCAAACAACCATAAACAAGCAAAAACAATGAAATAGCAAGTAAAGAAATTAAAGAACAAGCAAAGTAATTAATAAAAGAGTTAAGGGAAGAGAATACTTATCAAAGTGTTGTAGATGAACAAAGGAAACCAATAAAAAGATGATCCAACAATCTCTCAATTGTTTGAATACCCAAATCTTCAATAAGAAACACAAATCTCCAAAACCCTAGATTAATCTCTAACTAATCTCTCTCTAAAACCCACTAATACAAAGCTGGAAATTGTCTAAGTCTATCTAGAGTCGAATCCCCTAAAAATCGCAGCATAGGAGCTATTTATACAAGTGAAAACAGTTGGCCAAAACGCGCCGTTTCAAGCCTGATAAGTCACACAGCAGCAGGGGGGTCGCGGGCGCGACCAGCGAAAAATCCCAGGCGATTTCTCCCTTCGAGAGACCGTGGCTGCGGTATTGCTGACCGTAGCTGCGGTCTTCTTCGGGCATGCAGAGGTAGCGGGCGCTACCCCAAGGGTGGCGGGGGCTACCCTACTCTTTTCGTCCCTTTGTTTCGAGGGTCGCAGCGGGTGTTATTTCACTAATCGACACCAAAGGTGGGGAAAGTGGTCCCAGGTCAA
The DNA here is from genome assembly GCA_029582165.1 of Portulaca oleracea. NCBI lineage: Eukaryota > Viridiplantae > Streptophyta > Magnoliopsida > Caryophyllales > Portulacaceae > Portulaca > Portulaca oleracea. The sequence goes on along the minus strand of CM055869.1, from coordinate 30,667,756 downwards.
CTGCGCCTCGACTTTCGGTCCGGCTCGGCTCGGAAAATCACCAAAAATACTCTAAAATAGCCCTTTTTGCTACAAAATAACAAAAAACGTATTAAAAGTTATAAAATTAAACCACGAAACGAGTTTAAATATTAAGAATTAAGGCGCTATTTAGACACAAAATTGGGTCCAAACACCCCCCCACACACTTAAACTTTTGCTCGTCCCGAGCAAAACAAGACAAAAACAAATAAGAAAACTAAACACCAACTCCTCTGTCGTGGGAGGAAACGAGTGCATTTAGCATATGCACCAAGCCCTTTGAACCCCTCGGCAGCCCGGGTGGACGAGATGGACTCGTGAGGGTTTGTAGCGGCTGTGCCCACAAAAGCCAAAGAAAAAGGAGAGAGGGAAAGTGAAAACAAAACCGAAGAAAACAAAATGAAAGAGAAACCAAAGCTTCGATTCAAAGGATCATGCAGCCTTAATTAAGAAAACGTTATTAAGCCTCCAAAAGGAACCGTTATGAGCATCTCACAAGCATCTATCCCAAGCAAAAGTCAGTCTTAAAGATTTTCGACCCCCTACACCTCATGCCAAGCAAAACCCCATATGCAAATGTGCAAGTGGGTTCTAACCGAATCCAAAAGACTCCAAAGACTCATGCCCGAGGTAAAAAACAACGAAACGAACAAGGAAAGAGTTGCCCCTCCTCATATTTGGTCGCCCTTGGCTTGGTGAGGGCCGTAGGTAATGCAAGGATAGGCCCACACTTTTAGAAGCATAAACTTTCTTTTTTTTCTTTTTAGATGGTTTCACCAACGAAATTGCTTTTTCTCTTTTTTTTTATCTTTTTAAAGGTCGGTATTAGCCTTACTGTCGGGAATTAGACGGCCCAAATATGGGGTTTACCCTCCCAACACAGTCTTTTCCATTCACCTCTCCGTCGCAAAGCGATATAGGAGGAGGTTTAAGGGGTATCCGTGTCGTACCACTGATACCGGGCCCGTGTAGGTTGGCTAAGTGTATGGTGGTTGATGTCATTCAGCGAAAATTCCCCACTTAATTAGGTTATTGTAGCTTTTGCTTTCTTTTTCTTTCTTTTTGAACTTTGCTTTTGCTTTTGCTAAACAGGAAAAAGAACAAACAAGCTCGGACACAAACCCCCATAATCTTCTGGTTTCAATGGGAACATGAAAGGAATCAGGGGTCTCACTAGACACTCAATGAAGGAAATCTAAGAAGGTAAGTCACGACTAGTACCCGAGACAGGGTTGAAAATGCTTAGACCGGTTACTTTTAAAGAAGATTAAGAACGACTTCTCAATTTCGACAACAAGATCCAAGAAACAAAGCAAAACAAAGCCAAAACGAAAACTGAAAGAGAACTTTTAAGGCTTTCACTCCCTTTTTTCTCCTTTTTCACACAATTTTTTTTTTCAAATTTTAAGCAAAAACTAGGAAAACAAAAACCAAAAACTAGGTGATCTACCTTTGAAACAGAATATCTCCCCCCCCCCCACACACTTAAAACGCCACAATGTCCTCATTGTGGGAAGGTGTCACAAGAAAAAGGGGAGAGAACCTACAAAAACAAGCAAACAAGAACAACTAGCAAATAAAAATGGTGGCGACCCGAGCCCACACGGCTCCAACAGCAATATAATCCCAACACAGACACTCAAAGGGGCTCGCCGCCCAAAAAGAAAATCAAGCATGCAACAAGGATCAAGATATATACACGACAAAGAGAGCGAAAAGAGGTTACCTCGTGGTCTTCAATTTAATAACGAACCAATCCGCGATCCATGAAAACATCACACTTGAGGTTAGGAATAAATAAGAAAAACATAATGAGTGTGAATGTTCGCATGCATAAAAGAAAAAGAACAAAAACTGAAAAATAAACAAGACACTAGAGACTAAAACCTAAAGAAAAGACAAACTATTTACAAAATGTACATTGACACTAACTAACATCAACCCCGAATCTCACTAGTTTGAGGCGGGAATTGAGGGTGAAACAACTCTCATAACTGGCCTAAACAAAGATGAAGTAATGAAAGCAAAACAACTCAAACCATGGGGACCACGAACTCAACAAAACCAACTAACTAGCACACTTCCCCCAACTTCCCTATAAAGCACCCCCCCCCACACACTTATCTAACACTAACAGTGTAAATAAAATCAATGAAAAGAGTAAAGTGGGAGTGGGGTCACTTACAAATTATTGCTCGAATCCTCCCGGGGGAGGATATGGGTGATATGGAAAGTAAGTGGGATAATGGTCATTTATGTACTCTGGTGGTGCCGGGGGATGGTTTGCAATGGAGTAGTGATAATACCCCCAGTCACGCCAATACTGGTTTTGTTGTTGAAAGTACCCCTCGTGCCTTTAAAGTGTAGACTGTTGGGCACGTATCAGATCTTGTTGGGTCTCCAATAAGTTGTTTTGACGCTTGAGTATCGTTCGTAGCTCTCGAAGGTCAACTCTCAATTGTTCAAATTGAGAGTTGAGATGCTCGAATGAAGTTTCCCATGGATGACTTCCACTTCCACTAGCTCCTCTTCTTCCTCTTCATTTTCTTCTTCTTCCCCTTCTTCTTCTTGATTGTCCTCCTCTTCACCACCAGACACATCTGGACAACCCACCTTACGGTCACTAAGAACCTAACCACAAGACCAGTTGTGTTTCTTAGTGATAGCCAACCATTGCTCGGCATGGTCCGGATCCAAGAGGATCTTCGTATTTTTGTCGTGTCCATGGCAATAAATCGTGGCAGTTGGGTGCTTGGCGAGGATGTTCATTTTCTACAACCGCACCTTGTCGATAGGATCCGGAAGATAGTGTGGAGTCCACTTCTTCAAATATTTCCCGAAACCCTCTTGAACTAGGAAGTGGAAAATAATGTGCCCCATCCCGATAGTCGTGGGTCGGGGTTCCATGCTAATGTCTTGAGACAATTGAACCGTGTCGGTTTCGGGTTCGGGTTCGAATTCCCTTACCCGAGCTTGAATTCCTGACTTGGCATTCCCAAGCTAAACCTGGTCACCCGTGCTCTTTCGGGAACCATTACACCTTCTCCAAGGGCGGAGTGATGAGCGTTGAGTTAGTGTGGTGTCAATGGGTCACCCTTTGTGGGGTATTGGATGGGCTCGGGTTTTGTTCCTCCTGCCCCGGAGACCTCGAGATCGGGCGAGGCCGCCCCATGACTAGGAGTTGCTTGACACCGAAGTTCGGGTTTTGTCCCGGCATGCATCGGAACAAGGAAAAAGTGAAAAGACGAAGGAGGAGAAAAAGTGAGGTAGCACCCGCTACCTCTCACGTAACAGCCGCTACATTCCTGGAAATTTTGGCCCAAAATGACAAACGCAGCCACGGAAAACGCAGCCACAGCGCCTTCAAAGAATAGTGTCGCTACGCGGCGCCATCGCTACGCTATCGCTTGTCGCCATCGCTCGCTATCGCTCGTTGTCGCCACGCTTCACGGTGTTGCCAAGCTTCAATATCAAAACTACGTAGTTTTGGTTAATTTGTGTTTTACTATAAATACTTGGTTTTAGCCTTTTTTTCAAGATAGACTATGTTTATGAATGATTTGCTAATGCAAAGTTGGGGTTTCTCCCTTTTTCTCTCAAAATCTTGTTGTTACTTTATCCATTGTTAATGGTGGTGTTAGCAAGTCATTCCTTTATTGATTATCTAGTGGATTACCTATGATAGTCATAGTGGGGTGTGAGGCCTAGAGTTGTGGATTACCTATCTCAAGGTCATATCCTTCCTCTACTATTCAAGTTTTGATCGATTGTTGTTTCAAGATTCAAACTCAAGCTAAATTCATCAACGTTAATTCCCACCGCGCCACGCTCCAACAATGTAGAATGCAAGATCCGGTGTTTACCCGTTTACCCCTTATGGCGTTGTAGATCACAAAAAGGTCATCCTCTCGAAACTTGGGGCGTCCGTCATCTCTCCCAAACACTAAACTAGTCACGATTCTATGGAAGATTCGAACAACTGGATTGCAAAAATCACGCCCCTTAGAGTTGCGCGAGCAATGATATCGTGGATATTCGCCTCTCATGCCAAGATTCATCCTCCTCCAACAAGTTAAGTCTTTCATTGCCTTCTGCTCATCAAAATTCGCGCATCGCTCATAAAGTCTCCTATCCTCGGGCAACCCCAACCGTTGGCAAAAACGCTTCAAGGTACATGTCTTGTCTTTGTTGGCAACCCAGTATTCAAAATGCGCATCCTTCTTGCCATCATCGTGAACATTCAAGGAGCTTAAAAATTCGAGGATGGGTTGGTCCACAATCGATTCGTCAATCATGATGAATACCTCCCAACCAAGAACACCAATGAGATAATCAAAGCTCGGCTTGCAATGGATGGCTTCAATCGTCGCCGCATCATAAATATCCGGTGCATATATGTTCCGTGCTTGTAGCGCTTCATACCGTTGTTTATTCTCTTCTTCTCGGAAAGTCACATCCGCATCTGGTTCACACCGAATTAGTGTGGCCGTTTGCGCTCGGTAACGATCCTTTGTGGATGAGGATGGTCCTAGTTGCAATGAAGGAGATTCCTCGACTCGTGAACGCTTGCTCCTTCCACTCATGATGAACAAAAACAAGACTTGGCAAGAATTTTGCAAATAACAGTGCCTAATTTCAAAGGTAAACCAAACATTCGACACAAGCAACAAACATGTGAGTTTGAAAAGCTTATGCACAAAAATTCACTAGAGATTACCTCAGATCGGAGCACTTGAACGTGTATTCACCAAGGAGGAACAATTTTTGCTTGTCAAAATGAACCAAAACACACAACACACAAATAGAATACACAAATAGCACAGAGACAGCTTACTAACTCAGCTCACAATGCAAGTGTGTGTGAAAAATCAACAAGAACCCTAAGTACTACTAGCGTGTGTGTGTCAACAGATGGAATGCAAGGACTAATCACACAAATCACTGAGAAAGAACCAACATTCAAACTCAGTACACCCAATCTCAACAAATAGCAAGGCAGAATCGTGTGTAAAAATTGACAAAATCGAACCCAACTCAGCAAAGCATGAAAAACCAACCAATGCAGATGAGAAGGAAAGGATTTCGCACAATTTACACTAGAAATACCTCACTTAGCTATGTAAAATAGGTGGTCGGACAATGCTTCAACCTTGGGCTAGATCTGGGCAGAAACTCGAAACCTCAGCAGCAGGTTCGCGCAGCATGAAGGAGAAATTAGGGCAAGGATTCAAAAATGGGGAGAGGTGAGGGTTGAATTGAGAGTTGAGATGGATCGAAGGGTGTGGGTGAGAGCACTTCACAGTCGCTTAGGGCTTGCAGAGAGAGAGAGAGAGAGAGAGGGTTGAGTGAGAAAGAAAAGAAATGACAATAGTGGGAGAAGAGTCGGGGTTTAGGGCCAGAAATAGAACGCGGACACTGTCAGGTCGCGGGCGCGACCGACACTCTCGCGGGCGCGAAGTGTGCTGGGCTGTGGGAGTTGCAAGGCGTTGCTCGTGGTACCACAGGCACGGTCTTCCTTCACCGTAGCTGCGGTGAGCTCCTGGAGATTCGTCTGCTGCTGTTGCACACTGTGTAGCGGGTGCTACACATTAGGTAGCGCCTGCTACCCCTACTGAGAATGCCAACAAAAATTCCAACACTTCCAAAATAAAATCCAACTCCTAAAAACTTCCACACTTCAACACTCAATTGTCCATACTTCCTCATAGACCTGGCAATTATCGACCCGACCCGGAAACCCGACCCAAACCGACATGCAAAAAATGTGTTTTGAACACGAAATTCCGACCCGGGACCCGAAAATGACCCGACCCAAAGAACCCGGTAAACAACGGGTCAGGTTGGGTCAGGTTTGGGTCGACCCGTTGGGTCATACACTTTAATTTTAAGTATTTTGTCTACTTTGGCCCTATGCAAAAAAAATAGGTCCATTTCATGAAAAATAAGACCCGAAAGTAAAATATTGGGTTGCTCTGGAAAGTTATGCGTAGAGAGAGGCATACAAATGAAATAATCAAATAACAAATGAACTAAACAAAACCCTAACACTGTCACTCACTCACTCTTTCAGTGAACCCTCTAACTCTTGTAGTCTCGCTGCTCTCCTCTCTTTCAGTAAAATAGTGTATTATTGTCAAAAATCAAAGTTCAGTGCATTATTGTCCAATACCTTAAAAGTTCAGTACATTAGCATCCCAAAACCCTATATATTTCATAGGTACAATTATTCGTGGATTGTTGACGTAAATCGCATAATACTTGTAGACTTGAAGATTGCCAAATTTTGTCCCTTGGGTGTATAGTAATATGTCTATGCAACTATGACATATCGTGGTGGTCGAACTTGGAATAGAATGGTACATTACACAAGTGTCTTTGACCAATTATAATAAATTTTATTAGTTGTAAGTGACTGAGGAAAAGGGCGGTCATGACCCGTAAACCCGACCCAAACCGCCCGAAACCGGAATACACACGACCCGTATTTACCCGAACCCGAAATACACCCGACCCGTATTTATCCGAACCCGATATACGACCGACCCGTAACCCGCCCGCCCGCCCGTATTGACAGGTCTACTTCCTCACATTCAATCTAAAATTTTCCAACTCTCAAACTCTCTCGACACTCATATATTTTCAAAACGTCACTCACTCACACATTCTTCCTTCATTCCAACTTCAATTTTCTTATTTTTCAACTCCAACTTTTTCTATTTTTCACATCATTTTTCCTCTTTTTTTTTCAAAGTTTTTCTTTTCAACCTAAAAATAAAACCTCAAATTACAAAAGAAAAAAATAAAGAAAATAAAAAAGACAAGAAAAATAGAAAAACCTAAAAAAAACTAAAAAGAAAAAATAGAAAGAAGAAAAAGGAATAAAATTAGAAAAATGTAAAAAACTAAAAATTTGAAATAAGAGACTCAAAAATTATGGGGTGCCTCCCATAGAGCGTTTGTTTTAGGTCCCTAGCTTGACCTAAATACTTACTTGATTCTTGGAATCCTCGGGACACAAACCAAAAACATCGTCAACCTTTTCCACTAATTCTTCTTCTTCTTTTTCCCATGATTCTCAAAGAGGTTCATGAATGTCATGGGACACTCTTCCGGTGGTCTAATCATCCGCCTAGGATATCCGGGTAGCATTTTCTTTGGCTTCCTCCACCGATGCTTCCTTCTTCTCTTCCAACACCTCCTACCCTTATGTATGAACGAAGCTTGCTTCCTCAAAGACTTAGTAGGGTATGAAGATATAGAAGTAGAGAGTAACTTGCATTTGGTATTTGGTGGTTTACCGGGCCTAAGACCTTTGAAGATCATCGCATTGACTTTGTTGCACTCAACATAGGTTTCACACAAAGACATCTCCTTCCTCCATGGAATGATCTTAAGAGGATGATCATAGTAAATGTTCTCAAATTCGATTAGATTTGGATGCGAAGCCCTTAGATATTTGATTTCTCCCCAATCATCGGGCTCTACTTAAAGGAAATAAGACTCCTTTTCGGGTTCATCCAAGATGCCTACCACCGCATTGGCCTTGAAATGAGATTCTTTGTGGGATTTCATTCTTGAAGGGTCAATGTCAAAATCAATACGATCTCTACCCACATGAAGAGACAAGCGGCCTCTTTTCACATCTATGGTAGCTCCTGCGGTAGCCAAAAAGGGTCGACCAAGAATAATAGGGCTTCTCCAATCTTCATCCATCTCCAAAATAACGAAGTCGCAAGGGATAAGGAAACTTCCCACTTGAACCGGGATGTCTTCTAATATTCCCAAGGGCCTCCTAACACTTCGGTCTGCAAGTTGCAAGTGGATAGTTGTAGGGGTCAAGTCATCAAGGTTCAACTTGTTACATATAGAGTGTGGCATGAGACTCACACTTGCCCCCAAGTCACATAATGCATTATCAATTTTCATATCACCAATTAAGCATAGAATAGAGAAACTACCGGGATCGGCTAGTTTCTCGGGACACTTGCTCCCCATAATGGCATTGCAACTAACTGTGAGATGAACGGTCGATGACTCCTTGATTCTTCTTTTGTTTGTCAAAAGGTCCTTGAGATGTTTCTTGAATGAAGGGACCTCCGACATGGCATCTAGAAATGGTATATAGACTTGGAGTTTCTTCATCATCAAAATAGAATTTATCATCATTCTTCTGTTGAACCAATCTTCCGGGAAATGCAACTGGAGGTTTATATGAGACGAGTTTCTCCGATGGGTTTACATGAATATCCTCCCTCAAGACTTCCTTTCCTTTCTCTCGTCTTTTCTCAATCTCTACCCACTCTTCCAACATCTCTTTTTCTTCATCCTCGGCCTCATTAATCACAACATCATTCTCCTTTTCTTCAATCCTAGCTTGCTCAACTTCTAAGTCCTCCTCTTCATTGCTATCCACCAAAACTCCCTCATTCTCTCCCAAAGGTCTCTCCTCCTCCACATTCTCCTCCATTACCATAGGTTCTTCAATTTTTCTTCCGCTCCTTAGGGTAATGGCTTCAACTTGCTCCCCTTGGATGGGTTGAGGTTGAATGGGTTGAGAAGAATATACTTGTTTAGCAACTTGGGTCATTTGGGTTTCAAGGTCTCTAAGGCGAGCACCCTCACTTTCTTGAATAACCACAATTTTTTGCAACAACTTTTCAATCATAGAATCTTGGGATGGTTGAGAAAATTGGGGTTGTGGGGTTGGTTGTTGTGAAAATTCTTCTTGAAAATGTGCATGATGGTCATAAAATTGAGAAACAGGATCAAATATAGGATTGGCAAATGTAGTGTAACCAGGATCATCACCTTCATAAGAATGGGAATAAAGTTGGTTCGAATAAACGACATTCACATGTTCTACTTGACAATACTCCACACATCGATGCTCGAGATGTGGACCAAAACACAACTTACAAATACGCACAATGGGAATAGGTGTGGATGCAAAGGTTTGCATACCTCGGGCTAAGTTCAACTGGTTGGAAACTTCATCATTCACCATCTTCTTTTGCAAATCAAGAACGGTAGCCATTAGAAGCTTGATAGTGGGGTTGTGTTCCAAAGAATAATCCCCATTTCCTGAATTTTGGCCGCCTCCCCAACTAGGAACACTCTGAGATAGCTCATGAATAAAAATATTGGCTTCCTCCGCAGTCTTCTTTAGGAACATCCCTCCGGACGCATTATCAATAGATTCTCTAAGAGGACCACGGAGCCCATGATAGAAATGTTGAAGCAACATCCAATCCGGTAAATTATGATGAGGGAACCGTCATTGAAGATTCTTAAATCTCCCCCAAGCGCCGAAAATACTCTCTCCCGGCCCTTGCTTGAAACTTAAAATTTCTGCTCGAAGTCGGTGTGTCTCCTCCGCCGGAAAGAAACAATGAAGAAAATCTCCTTTGAGTGCCTCCAATGAAGAATAAAAACCAGGTGGACATGTTTGTAGCCATATCTTTGCTTTCCCCGCAAGAGTGAGAGGAAAGAATTTCAACTTCAAATATTCTGATGATATCCTTGGATTGTGTATAAAGCTAATCCGGTCTTCGAATATATCAATATGAGCAATGGGACTTCCAGCAGCATCGTCCCCATGAAACGGGTTTCTTTCGAAGACTTCAAGTAAGTGCGGTTTAAACTCGAACAAAGCATCGGGTGGTAATGGTGGTAATGTGATAGGGCTGCCTCCCGTACCCAATGATGGAACGGCATATGATAGAAGGGTAAGAGGTGAACCAGCTTGAGCTTCACCCATTAGAACGCAAGGACTCCTACAAGAAATGAAGAAGCATCAAATTCATTTGGATTGGCACAAACTGATTTCTAGCGTGAAAGCAAACTCAAATAACCAAAAACCAAGTAACTAAAACTAGGGGCGCTGGCTCCCCGGCAACGGCGCCATTTTGTGTAACAGTGGTTTTGTGGACCTCGGTTTTGTCATTCTTTCTCAGGGAGTTGGCGGCCTTGGTCATAGAAACTAAGTCAATGGTTGGGTCGAGATTGCTAAGGTAAGGTATTCGGTTTAAAGGGGTCACAACGCAAAAAGCAAAACTAAGGTCGGTCAAGGAATGGAAATGGGCTTCGGAGGCTTTTCGGGATGCAAACGGGGATGGGGAAATGGGTTTTGCAACAAGGGAATAAAAAGAAAGAAAATCAAGTGGCAATTGCATTAGAAAATACCCACCGAGCCTCCTCTTCCGAGGATAGTCCGGATTAACTTCCCGAAAGTCCACCGACGGACCCGGAGGGTTAATGAAACGGAATTTCCTAGTTAGCCTCTATCCACTTTCGTGAGTAGAGTACTAACTATCCCAATTCCAACCTTCCAACACAAGTGTTGGATGTATTCGGGAGCTTTCGAACCCAAATACATCCCACTTGAGGGAAAGAAAGGAATGGGAAATTGATTTCCCAACTAATTACTCGCTAATATTGCTAACCCAAACCTAATCACCCATTCACACCCTTATTTACCCTGTAACACATAGGGTTCCTAGCCACTATTCGTGATACTAACTATGCTAATAACATCCAAACCAACCCTAAGCATGATTTCTAACATCAAACAACCATAAACAAGCAAAAACAATGAAATAGCAAGTAAAGAAATTAAAGAACAAGCAAAGTAATTAGCAAAGTAATTAATAAAAGAGTTAAGGGAAGAGAATACTTATCAAAGTGCTGTAGATGAACAAAGGAAAGCAATAAAAAGATGATCCAACAATCTCTCAATTGTTTGAATACCCAAATCTTCAATAACAAACACAAATCTCCAAAACCCTAGATTAATCTCTCACTAATCTCTCTCTAAAATCCACTGATACAAAGCTGGAAATTGTCTAAGTCTATCTAGAGTCGAATCCCCTCAAAAATCGCAACATAGGAGCTATTTATACAAGTGAAAACAGTTGGACAAAACGCGTCGTTTCAAGCCCGAAGAGTCGCACAGCAGTCGCAGGTGCAACCAGCGAAAAATCCCAGGCGATTTCTCCCTTCGAGAGACCGTGGCTGCGGTATTGCTGACCGTAGCTGCGGTCTTCTTCGGCCATGCAGACGTAGCGGGCGCTACCCCAAGGGTGGCGGGGGCTACCCTACTCTTTTCGTCTCTTTGTTTCTTCCTTCTTTCCAAGGCATGTAACACTCGTTTTGAGGGTTGCAGCGGTTGTTATCTCACTAATCGACACAAATGGTAGGGAAAGTGGTCTCGGGTCAACTCCGCCTCAGCTTTCGGTCCGGCTCGGCTCGGCTCGGCTCGGCTTGGGAAATTACCAAAAACGCTCTAAAATAGCCGTTTTTGCTACGTTTTGAGTAAAAACTCCAAAACCTACAAAATAACCAAAAACGTATTAAAAGTTATAAAATTAAACCACGAAACGAGTTAAAAGCTTAAGAACTAAGGCGCTATTTAGACACAAAATTGGGTCTAAACTGTACTTAGTCTTCAATATCATCCAACTAGACACCTCAACAAGGATGAACTCCTCTATGCAAATGCGGAGCCTATTATCCTTGTCCATGGCGGTACTCGGACTTCAAAATCGTCCGACTCATCACCTCAACAAAGATAAACTCCTCTACACAAAAGCGGAGTCCATTATCCTTGTCTATGGTGAGACTCGGTCTTCAAAATCATCCGACTCGTCACCTCAACAAGGATAAACTCCTCTACGCAAAAGCGGAGCCTGTTATCCTTGCCTATGGCGGTATGCGGTCTTCAAAGTCCATCCGACTCATCACATCAACAAGGTTAATCACCTCTAGGTTATACGGAGCCCGTTATCCTTGTGTATAGTGGTACTCGGATCTTGATACCTACCTAAAAAAAAAAGACCGCAAACAACGATAGCAAAAAATAAAAATATATGAAGGTTATACACAATTTTACAAATCCCAGAGGAATTGTGATATATTGAATGGGAAGCATGGCCAAGAAAGACAAAGATCCAATGGAAGTTAAGGGTTGTTAAGCGTAATTGGTAAATCAAAGTTGACCAAATTGGATGTATATTCATGTATTAACCCAAAAAAAAAGGTTCCACTAATAAAGCAGTCAAGCTTGGATTTTTTTTTTTTTTTTTGATAATTTGCGGTCAAGAGACCCTTTTATTCAAAACAAAAGTTGGGTCTTAAGAAACAGGCAGACAACATGAAAAGAGAACCAACAACAGAGAGCAAACTGATAAACCATTACGACAAGAGTATGAGCTAAGAAAGTACAACACAGAAAAAAACTTCTCCAGATACATCAGGGTAAATTACAAAGGTCTGTTGAAACAATCTGAGAATGTGATGAAACCTCATTGTAAGATGGTTACTGCATATGCATGTTTCCTTTTCCAGTTGGTAGACCAAGGATCAAGCCTCCACTTGACAGATTACACCACCAAGACTTAGTGTTTCTCTTGAAGATCAACCAGTAAATGTGAAGCTGTCAGACCAATGAAGAAAGCAGTAACCCACCCAATTCCAATATGAAACTTTAATTTGCCCCAACAAACCGCTAGAAAAAGTTGCACTTCCATCAACCTTCTCAATCATGATATAACCACATCCTGTTGTTCCCAAATACCACAACCGTATGCAAAGATTTGTGCTCCTCTTGAAGATCAAACAGAAATGCCCTCATCTTCCAACCAAAAACCACACAGCCATGCACTGCAATGGGCGATTTGAGAAGCAAATCACAGTTGCTGCTGTACTAGAGTGCTCAGTCTATTTATGACTTTATACCAAAAAAATATTGCCCCCAACTTTCAACCAAATCCAGTGCAGACAGGCTAGAGCCCAATGTCATCAATTGTAGAAAATATTCCCACTAAGGCTTCCTCCAAAAGCATCATGTGCACCATAAATGAGTTCCACAGCAACTGGTGATCAACAGAGAAGACACTTGTTGCTGCATATTCACCCATGAACTGCCATAATCTGCTTAAGAGTGATTATTTGAACTGTATCACATTCAAACAGCACAAGCACACACTGTATAACCAAGATCACTTTTATTAAAAGCCACCCCTCCCTCTAAGCTCTTAATCAAACTTATCCTGAGGCAGATGAGTTGAACTAAAATCGAGCCAAAAGATTTCTCAAAACAAAACTGTTCATCAATGACAAAACTCACTTTCAGTAGCATTAGAAAAACCAGATGAAAAAGCACTCATTTACTCACTATATCCAACTCAGTCAATCACTCCAGTCATCAAAAGTTAGAATCAAACCCACAAAGCTCATGAGAACACAACGCACTATATATAAGAGATATTTGAGATAACTATACTTGGCCAAAACCCCAAAACCTCACAAACTCTTATTTTCAAGCCAAAACCACCTCCGTGTGTTACCATCAAATTGATCAAGATCTCTAACAACATCTTTTCTTGCATTAGCAAATAGCGACAGCAGTGGGGATGCCTTCAATTGTGGTCGCTCAAAAACCATGATCTCAACTAGAAGAAGGGGAAGATATTAAATCTGCAATTTTCCTTCTTGCTCTCTCTTTGATGATTTAGAAAGTGTCCCCTACACCTTCCTCACTCCAAATCTCATCTTTAGCGATTGTCGCCTTCAAAAGAAGATGAAAGGTGATTCACCATAGATTTTTCCTTTCTAGCCCTATCGTTGTTTTCCTTCTTTTTCCTTGCCGATAACTTGTCACCAAAATGTTTTCTCGGATCGATGTTTTTCTTTGCCTTCATAAATCCACTTTTCCTGCCAAAGCTGATCGCTTTCTTGACAATGTATTCCCTAGCATTCACAATGGAGTCATCTCCAGAGGATAAGGAATCATTTTCATCACCATCTTCAACATTAGTTGCAATGTTATTCCGAGCAGATTCTGATAATTGAGTTGGACAATCATCATTCGCTTGAAGGGGAAGGCAGTTCACAACAACTCCAATATTTGTATTTGTTCCCAACGCAGTTGTGGAAATCACGAGTTGATTGTCATTAATTATCGGCACATTTTCAAGAGCAGGCTCATTAAAAGAGACTGAACCATTTTGAATAGCCAGTCTATTCAATTTCCTGCCAAGCTTGAACACCCAACATCCTAATCAATTCATCATTTTATGCATTTTTTTGATTATTCAACCTTCTCACTTCATCAATGCAGCCGTTACTCGATAATTGCTCCAGAATGTCGAGAGAATTACCTGTTGTTCTTCTAGTTGAGTTTTGTGACTGTTGAATGTTGATCCTGTTTCATGGAGATTCTGGAACCTTCTCAGAATAGATTTGATCAATTTCATCATCATTATCACCGTTTCATTCTCACTTGAACATCCTAGTGAAGAATCATCCTCCAGATTCTGTTCTTGAATGGGTGATGGAGGTATAAGATACGAACTAACTTCTCGCACAAATACTCTAAAAGAGCAATTATTAATGTCAAGTAGAACTTCTCCATCAATCAAGAGAAAGATATCTGACTAGATAAGGCCCCTCTTAACTTCAAATTGATTTGTTGATGAAATGGAACGAGCAAGTGATAAGAGAGTCCTCCATGGTTTTGTACAACTTTGAAAATTCTCCCAATTCCAACCATGTGGAGGGACTCCAACAATGTCAACTCAGACTCTCCTAGAGTCTGCAGATTCATAGATGGACCAAGGTTTGATATCCACAAACCAATCCTTTTACTCTTCTAAGTATTCTCCAAAGCTTCATACATTTCTTGTCTTGTTGAGAATGTTATCAGATACTTCACACCACTGAGAGATGTGATTTTTGAAAAAGGACCATAATTACTGCTCATCAACGATGCTAATGTATCCAGGTCTCTCGGGGTCTCCGCAGTACAGACGATACTCCTCTGTAACCAATTCAAGAAATCACACTTCACTTCTCCTTGCACTCTGTATTATGCTTCTTCAACATCTTGCCCAGATGACGAAATGTTTCTTTTGGGAACCGAAACGAGTTTGCTTCTCTTTTTCAACCTTTTTCCTTTAGCCCAATCCACAATTATCCGATGACCCCTTACTAGCTTCTTATGTAGATGCTGGATACAATCAGCAACATCATTACTCTTCCATAACTGAATAAATCCGAAATTCAACATAGAATTTCTTTTGCTGATGATTGTCGCTGATTTGACCTCTGCATATTGTTCGGTTGTGTATTTTTGGGTTTTTCTAAAGTACGGGTGTCGATCCACAGGGATGGGTGTTTAGGCTTTTTAGGAAGTTTGGTTTGCTAAAGGTTTCCCAATGCAGAAAACAGTAAATTATGTAAAGGAAAGCAAGTTAAACTATTCTACTCATGAAATCATCTCATCAACAATCAAGCAAAACATAAATAAATGATGGATTAATCTAGTCAGCAAGTAAGAAAACTAAATAAGAAAGCAATCAATAGTAAGAACTAGGGAAGCAATTAAACTATCCTAATAATGGAATTAAGAACAAAAAAGAGATCATACTGTTGAAGCATTAAGTCTTCTCTCTAACCTCTAACCTTCATTTTTAATCTTCATCGTGGACCTCCCCCAATTAATCAAGAGGCGTGACTTGGATTATTAAAAACCCCCAAATTCCCACTTGAAAGTAGAATTTGTGATTCTTAATCCTCCTCTTCACTAAAAGTTGGATTGTAGTTTTTGTGGCTAATCTAATGAACTAACAAAGACAATCTATAGTGAAAGCAAGAAAGAACAAGAGAATGTGGAAAGATTTCTGAAATTAATTGCAAGAAAGAGTTGATTACAATCAAGAAGTCAGAAAAACTTGGAGAACAATCAAAAACTTAAAACCCTAATCAAGACAAGAGCATAATGATAAAAACTAAGATAAAATGTATATTAAACTAATAAAAACCTAGCTGCGTCTGATTTCGCTACTTAGGGTATATATACAAACCAAAACAATTACACAAAACTCAGTCGTTTGGCCCAGAAAAATCGCGTGAAAATCATATCGTCGCGGGTGCGACGCTTGCCATCGTTAGTGCGACAGGCCTTCTGTCCGCTGGCGATGTTTGCCCTTCGCAGCACGTCGCGGGCGTGACAAGTTGTGACTCAGTCACGACGCTCCTCTGGCTTCCTCCATCAAAAGTATCCAAGGCTTTGATCAGCTACCTGTTATGGGCGTGATAGCTTCCCGTCGCGGGTGCGATGGCTTTCTGGCACCCTTGCCTTGGCTGATGTATTGACACCACAGGAAGTGATCGCGCCAACATGACTCGGGTGCGACCATCTTCTGCCTAGAGCTTGTCAACTTTGCCACTTTTGTCTCAGTTTTGGCTCTAACACATTATTATCCTACAAAAATAAAAATCATCATAACTAGTATATATTTAGGGGGCTAAAACAAGCAAAATACCCTATAAATGAAAAGGATTCGGCTCGGAATGAGACCAAACAACACTCCCACACAAGGGTTTGCTCGCCCCGAGCAAACTAAAAACAAAGAAAAAGAAAGTGAAAAAGAAACTAACTACCCTAGCTCACTTTCGCAGGAATTGCGAATGCATTTAGCACATGCATCAAGCCCTTTAAACCCCTTGGCAGCACAAGTGGACGAGGAAGGTCTCGTGAGGGTTTTTAGACGCTCTACCCACAAAAGCAAAGGAAAAGAAAAAAGGGAAAAATTAAAAGGTGAAAAACCAAAAACAAAAACAAAAGAGAAGAAGATAGTCCCATCCCCAATCATGCACTTAGTTCCCCAACCCCCCTCAACAATCACATGGAAGAAGCAAACATGAACATACAAGGGCACAAAGGTTGGAAAAGTGCCAATCCTTGAGGTTTTCAACTCTGACACTTCATGTAGAGCAAGAATCCTCGTGCACAAGTGGAAGTGGGCCCTAACTGATCCTTCCTAACTTAAGTCGGACAATCAAAGTCATTGTCATGCTCAAGCTCGGGATTATTAGCTAATCTAAATTGACCCTTTATTTTTCTTTCAACTTCTCTTTTCTTTCTTTTTTTTCTTTCTTTCTCAACTTTTTTTTTCTTTTTCTTCTTTTGTTTTCTTTTTCTCTTTTCTTCACTCTTTTCTTTCTTTCTTTTGCCTTACTCTTATTTCCAGATTTTAGGGGCGTCGGCGTCGGCGTCGGTTTGTTTCGGGATTAGGACCGGAATTCGCAAAGGGTTACCCTACCACTTCGGGTTGCTCCATTCATAAACATTGTACTTAAGGGGCATGGGCGCCGTCCACCCACACCAACCCTAATTGGTGGAACCGACAGTAATTAACTAATTCATTAATTAAAGCGAGCAAGAGCATTGAACAATTTAAACTATCCAACTTTAGGTAAGAAATTCACAATCGGGGCGTGTAAGAGTGACGACTCCGCTTTCACATTCCATGTCAAAGTCAAATAAAGATTAATCATGGCAGAAATCCTTCCTAAGGCATATCATTATTCATATCGACCACTTCTAAATGATTAAATTGGCCAATTAGACAACTACCTACACAATTGTGAATGAAAGCATCTTCAAAAAGAAAAAGAAACACTTTAGGGGGTTTTCATAACCTTTTTCCCTTTTTTTTCTTTCATTTTCCAAGAACAATTTTCAATTTTTTAGCAAAACTACGAAAATCAAAATCAAAGACTAGGTGATTTACCCATGAACATGGAAATATCACCCCACTCCCACACAAAACTTCACAATGTCCCCATTGTGAGAAGGGTGTCACAGGTAAGGTAGAAGACCTACAAAAAAAAAATACACAATCACCTAATAAACAAGCAAAAACTGGTGGCGACCCGAACCCACACGGCTCCAACAGCAAAATAATCCCAACATTCACACACAAAGGGTTCGCCACCCAAAAGGAAAATCAAGCATGCGTCATGGATCAAAGATATATACACATCCAAAGAGAGAGTAGAAGAAGGTTACCTCATGATCTTCAAGTAAAGACAACCCGATCCACGATCCAAAGAACATCACACCATAGGTTAGAAATAAACAAGAAAATCACAGTACACGTGAATGTTCACATGCAAGATCAAAAGGAAAAATAAATACACATGACACTAGCTAAAGAACAAACTAAAGACAAACTATTTACAACATTTACAATGATAATGATTCGCCTCAACCCCAAATCTCACTCATTGAGGCGGGAATTGAGGATGAGATACACACCTAACCCGGTCCTATATTTGATGAAATCAAATATAAACCATTCCACCCCACCATACAAATCCAGGGAAATGACTTTCATACAAAGACAATGACCATGCTAATGAAACCAAACTCATATGTCAACATCTTACTCATGCAATCCCAAATCAGCGAGCTTTTCCAAAAATTACCCCAACAAGAATACACCCCCCCCCCCACACACACACACATGTACTTCCACAAATAGAAATTGTGCATAACCAATGAAAAAGATGAGAGGGAGCGGGGGTACTTACAAATCACTGCTCCGGTCCTCCTAGAGGAGGATATGGGTAATAGGGAAAGTACGTTGGGTAGTACTCATTGACATAATCCATCGGCGCCGGTGGATGGTTGGCGACAGAGAGATGATAATACCCCCAATCTCGCAAATATTGGTTCTGGTGCTGAAAGTACTCTTCGTGCCGTTGAAGTTGCGCTTTTTGGGCACGACGAAGGTCTTGCTGATTCTCAAGAAGGTTGTGTTGACTTCAGAGCAAAGTCCTTTGCTCCTGGAAGTTAGCACTTAGTTGCTCAAGTTGAGTGCTAATTTGTTCGAGTGTAACTCCCCGAGTTCCGCTTCCACTAGCCTCTCCGTGGTGTGCATGTCCTTCCTCTTCACCTAGCTCCTCATCTTCTTCCTCATCGGCCTCGGGATCATCCGCCCTCCTACTCGACGTCGGCCTCCAAATTGTTGCCTACATGACCTGTTGTGTTCGTTGGTTACATCTATCCATCGCTCGGCTCTTTCATGCTCCAAATGGATTGAAGTCTTGTATTTATCATAGCCGTGCACATAGATAGTTCGGGTGCGGTGCTTCTCCAAAATCCCCATCTTTTGAAGCCTAACGCCATCAATAGGGTCGGGAAAGTATCTTGGAGTGAACTTGTTGAGAGAAGCCTCAAACCCTTGCTTCTTGAGGAAATGACATATAATGTGTCCAATACCTATAGTTGTGAGTTGAGTCTTTGAACTGATCTCCTTTAGGCAATGAAGGACACATGATCCAGTGTTCACTCTTTACCCTTGAACGACATTGAAAATGACAAACAAGTCATCTTTTCTAACATTCGGTCGCCCATCGTCCCGACCAAAGACCGAACTCGTGACAATTCGATGAAAAATTCTAACAGCCAAGTTGCAAAAGTCAGATTCTTTGGGCAATGGAAGTTAGTATCATGAATCCGGGACTTATGGAATGCCCTCCTCTAGCAAGTTAACCTTTTCATCGCATCTTGCTCGTCAAAACTAGCGCACTCCTCGTAATACTTCCCATCCAAAGGTAATCCCAGTGCCTCACATAAATCTTGCACAGTACACACTTTCTCCTTGTTGGCCACTCTATAACAAAACCTTGCATTTTGCTTTTCATCATCATCCACTCTCAAAGAACTTAAGAACTCAAGAATTGGTTGGTCCATAATAGAATCATCGATGTCAATGAACACCTCCCAACCAAAGGTCTTGATAAAATGGTCAAAACTCGACTTACAGTAGACCGACTTCACCGTTTTCCCATCATACACATCCGGGGCAAAAATCTTTCTTTGTTTGAACACCGTAAACCTTTCCTTGTGCAAATCATCTCGGAATGTGACCTTAAATCTTGGGTCACATTGAATTAATGAAGCCGGTTGAGCTTTGTACCAGTTCTTATTAGTAGAAGATGGTCCAGGCGGTGTGGAGGTAGTGTGCTCATCCGTGCGTACACGTTTTGACCCCATTGTAAGATCCAAGTGCAAGAGTGTGATGAATGGACCCAACAAACTCAAACCCTAGCTCTAACAAGTAAAACCAACACAGGCAACATCCAAATTGATTCGAAAAATCAAACTTGAACCACTAAATCGAGTGTTACCTGACAAGAAACCTTGGATGTAGCGTGGGTTGTTGTTATCGAGTCTCGTCGAGCTTCAAGCAAAGGCTTTGAGCCGATTTCTCACTTGAACAAGAAATGAGAGCTGCACACAGTCGCAGATGCACAAATTATGGCAAGTTGCGTGAAATTGGGGAAGAAAATGGAGGAATCTGTGAGGAATTGAGAGTGAGATTGCAATATTAGGGTTTGGGAGAGAGAATCGAGTTGTTTGAGAGAGAGGAAAAAAGTAGAAATGAAAAAGGAAGAAGAGGAGTTAGACGTAAAGTCCCGACAGGTCACGACTGGATCTGCTTCATCGCGGGCACGACGGACTTTGGCTCAGGCGTGACAGCGTTCTGAAGAAAATGGGCAATTTTTGATATAAAGTTGTCGCGGGTGTGATAGATTAATACTCGGGTGCGACACCTGTCTGAGGGGAAAAAAACCACAATTTTGGTATCAGATCGTCGCAGCCACGACACTTAGGTTCTCGGGCGCAACCACCGACTGGAGGGAAAAGGCAATTTCTGAGTTTCAACTGGCGCGACTGCGACAGACAATGACTCGCCCACGACGTTGTTCTGACGGAAAGCAGCGCTGAGAGATTTCAATTGTCCCAGCCGGCTGTCATGGGTGTGACGAATTAAGACTCGCCCGCGACCATCATCTGTTCAAAAACACAAAAAATTTCAATTTCTCAAAATATGGCTAAGTCCCTAAACTCTTACTTCCACAAAGATTTTCCACACTCTCAAACACCTTAAAATATTCCCTAACACTCTAAAACTCAAATTTCCTAACACTCTATTAAAACTTCCATCAAATCCCCCTCTTAACAAGGCAACACACTCAAAATAAACAAAAATGTACACACAAGAAAAATCACTAAGAGAAAAAAACACAAAAGTCGGTTGTTCAGTTGTAATTTTTGTGGCTTTATGAGTTAAGGTTGTCGGTCCACAAGGATGGGTGTTAGGCTTGATTTAAGGGAATTGGTTTGTGTTTTGGGATTTTCTTAATTGCGGAAAGCGGTAAATTAGGTAAGGAAAACAGTAAAACCAACCTAGACATGGAATCAAAGAAAGCAATAAAAGCATGAAATTAAAGGAAGCAATTAAAAAGCATGAAATAGGAAAGCGACAAAACTACAACTAATAATGAAATTGGGAGTAAGAAATTATACCTTCAATGAATTAAATCTTTACTTGAATCTTCAACTTCTAATTGATTTTCCCTCGAACAAACAAGAAAATTGTGAATTGGATTACTAAGAATTCTCAAATCCTCACTTTGAGTAGGATTTGTGACTCTTAATACTCCTTCTCACTAAAAGTTGGATTGTTTTGTGGCTAAACATAGAAAGACCAATAAAACCCTAATTTCTAACCCTAATCTGAATAAGAGACTAAAATAGACCCAAAAGGAAAACAATAACTAACCCTGAAACTGACCTAAACCATCACTAATTAACCCTGGGAAAACCTTGAAACTAAACCTACTAAAGACCTTAATAATCCTAATGAAACCCTAAACTGACCGAGACATAGGAAGAGAAAAGAAAAGGGAATCAAAACCTCATCTTCCTACTGCCCATTGCCTGAATAGAGGAAGAAGGAATTTAATCTGGAAACAAAATAGACAGGGACGGAATAAGGAAAAAAGAAGCGATTCATCAATCACAAACTCACAAACGTCCAACGATCGACATAACATTCAACCAAGAGTTTGATTCAAACAAAATCTACCATAACCCGAATACATCTCAATACCCAGAAAATTCCAAAACCTCATATTCAAACCAAAACTCAAACGCATAAAGCATCAAATATCAACCCAGAACATTACACTAATAATTCGAAAATCACTTCAATACCAAACAGAACTATACATCAAAAGCTCAGCCATTAAAAAGTAAATCTAGAATCGATTAAGAAGAAAAGTGAAATAGAGATTAAAAACAGAATTCAAAGCATATAAACATAAACCTAAAATCTAATTCTAACCCTAATTCGAAGGCCGAAACCTCCCTACTAGAATGGATCCTCTTCTTCCCCTTTTATACTCGAACTTGGGACCTCTTCTTTCAATCTGAGCCGTCGATCTTCTCCCAAAATGGATGGTGGAGATGAACATGGATGGTTAGGAGGTAGATGATGACGATGGTGGTGTGCGCGAATGCTGCTCTATTGCACTTCCTCTTCTCTCAACCGAATCTGTTAATGAAAAGAGAAAAAGAGTGAGTGAGAGATGTATAAAATCGCGAGAAAATGAGAAAGGGAAGAGAAGAAGAGATGAGATAAAGAGGAGAAGAAAGAAGGAGATGAAGAGAGATTGAGAGATGGAGTTCAAAAATGGTGATGATTTTGTTCGGTGGTTTGTCTGTGAAAAGAGATAGAGAAACAGAGATTGAGGGAGAAAGGAAGAGAGAGAGACGGGGAAGAAGTAAGAGAAAGAGGAAAAGGGGAAATGAGGATAGTATTAGGGTTTGGGGATGGGGATGGGTTTTGTGCGGCTGAAAGGAGTGAAGGGGCAAACGGGTAGAGTTATAGGGCTGACGAGTCAGGGTATTAGGGTTGTTGGGTAGGCGGGTTTAAGGAGGAGAATTGGGATGAGGTGAGTTGTGGACTAGTTGGGGATATCGGCCGAATTAGAAGGAAATAGGAAGGAGGAAAATGGGTTGGGGTTAGGATAGACTAGGTTTTTTTATTTATTTCTAATATTTACAATTTTGATTCATATTAATAATAATAATAACTAAAATAATAAAATGCTATAAAATCTAATAAAAGAGTAAAACATAATAAGACTACTAAAATAATTATTAAAGACAAGCAAAAATACCCTATACAAGAAAAGAAATTCGGCTTGGAACGAGACCGAACACCGGCATGCATGCCACCCCCACTCCCACACAAAAAGGCCACACAATGTCCTCATTGTGATTAGAAATAGTGATAGACAAGTATCCTAAAAGAAAAACCAAAAATTACACTAAGAAAAATAAAAATAAGTTACTCACCAACTAAATTCAAAGGAAAAGGAAAGATATTACCTGATTAAGTCGTAAATGAATCTTCTCATGACTCGTAAATGGAGATTGAGTATACAAATCATGTGAAGACATAAATGCAAGCAATGAATCATTCCTTCCTTCTTGATAGCGCATAGTTAAGAGTAGCAATAAAGAAAAATCAAGAAAAGAAAAAAAATTAGATATACAATATATAAAAAAAATGCCAAACTACCTTCCTTCAAGCAATAGATGGGTCATGGAATATAACACATTCCACGTCAGCATTCTCAGGGAACTCAAGGAAAGGCTTCAACCTGTGACCATTCACTTTCCAAATAGAGTTGTTAGAAGGATCTTTAATCTCAATTACTCCAGAAGGAAACACATGGGTCACAACAAAAGGTCCGATCCACCTAGACGTCAACTTACCAGCAAAAAGGTGCAAACGGGAGTTATTGAGGAGTAATCTCTGGCTCGGGAAAAAGGTCTTCCTATGGATAATCCTATCATGTAAGCTCTTAGGCCTCTCTTTGCTCAGTCTTCCATTCTCATAAGCCTTCCTCCTCAATTCCTGAAGCTCACAAAGGTTAAGTCTTCGCACCTCACTAACTAATGAAAGATCAAGGTTAAGGGCTTTCAAAGCCCACCAAGCTCTATGCTCAAGCTCGACTGGAAGGTGACACGACTTTCCAAAAACGGCTCTATATGGTGACATCCCAATTGGAGTTTTATAAGCCGTCCTATAAGCCCACAAAGCATCAATCAACTTGATGGACCAATCCTTCCTATTTTTTGGGCACGACTTTCTCTAAAATTTGCTTGATTTGCCTATTTGAGACCTCCGCTTGACCATTGGATTGTGGATGATAAGCAGTTGTTAGCCTATGCTCAACCGAGTATCTCTCAAGCAAAGCCTCGAAAGATATATTCTTAAAGTGGGTCCCCTGATCACTAATAATTGCCCGAGGCATTCCAAACCTAGAGAAAATGTTATCCCTAAGGAACCTGGTCACTACTTGAGCATCGTTTTTCTTTGTAGGAATAGCCTCTACCCACTTAGAAACGTAATCGACAGCTAGGAGGATGTACTCATTCCCAAACGAGTTAGGAAATGGTCCCATAAAGTCAGTACCCCAAACATCAAATACATCGACAAAAATTTCAGGTTGTAAGGTCATCATATCTCTCCTAGTTATCTTCCCTAAGCTTTGACACCTAAAGCACCTTTTAGCATACTCATAGGCATCTCTAAAAGTTGTAGGCCAGTAAAACTCACTTCGTAAAATCTTTAAGATATGAAGGAATCTATCCCTATCATGTTTGTTCCAAACACTTTGAAATTCACAATGTCCGTAAACCAAGGCTCCATTCCCACACTAAAGAGTTGTTCGTCGGGAAATTGTATGGAAATGGGGTTGGAATCTACAGAGTCAGGTACTATCCTAGAAAGGTGATCCGCTACAGGATTTTCAGCTCCCTTCCCATCTCTAATCTCACAATTGAATTCTTGTAACAACAAGACCCTCCTAACTAACCTAGGTTTGGAATCTTTCTTTTCCATCAAAAATCTGATCATTGAATGATCGGTGTACACTATGACTTTAGCACCGAGCAAATACGGTCTAAATTTTTCAAAGGCATACACAACAGTAAGAAATTCTTTTTCAGTCACAGTGTAATTCAACTGGGCATCATTCAAGGTGTGGCTAGCATAATGAATCACAATAGGTTTTAATCTATCCTTTACCCTAGCACAACACCAATAGCAAAATCAGAAGCATCACACATAATCTCGAATGGTTCTCCCCGGGTGGGAGGTTTGAGAATAGGAGGAGAAATTAGGGCATCTTTAAGCTAGTTAAAGGCCCTCATGCAATCATCAGAAAAATGGAAGGGCATGATTCGGGAAACCCGAGAGTCCTTCGAATGGATAAATATGGGAGGCCAAGGATCCACTAACTACTTAGGGTTTGAGAAAACCCCAATTTAGAACTCATAAAACTACACTAATTTTTAGGGTTTTGGGGTTTTGGAGATGAACAACAAACACAACAAGAATTAAAAGGGATATGGACAATTGTAAAGGGTAATCACTCACCCAATTGAACTAAGATGTTCAATCACTTGCACAAGGACCTTCCACAAGAAAAGAGTCTTGAAACACCCAAGAAATCTCACAAAGAGTGGAGGAAGAACACCCACTCACCGAGAAGAGAAATCACCAAACAATTTCCACCCAAAGGATTAGCTTTCATTGATTAGGGTTTGAAAACCCACAATTACAAACTCTCCAAGTGAGAGGAATTTTGAGTCTAAATCCTAAACATTCATCAAAAGTCTTCTCTAATAGAGGGGAAACAAGTATATCTATAAGGGAAGGGGGAAAACAAAATAAAAGAGATGAAAATGAGAAAATTATTGCAGCAGTGGAATGGCACGATCGTGCCATATGGGTGCACGATCGTGCAACTCAAAACAGCCCAAAAAATGGCTGAAGCTCGAAAATGGCACGATCGTGCTATCAAACGGCACGATCGTGCGGTGCCTTCTGGAAGAATGGCACGATTGTGCAGTTTGACGGCACGATCATGTTGTTGGCAGTTTTTTTCCTGCTGACTTCAAACGTGCATAACTTTCTCGTTTTAACTCCGATTTAGGCTTATAATATATCGATGGAAAGCTCTCTGTGTGTACTATAAGCTCGCCGAATTTCAGATCAATCGAAATTGTATTGAAGGAGTTATGATTGAAAGATTGAAGATATGTATTGTTCTCATGTCCAATTTAGCCCACTTTCTTCATTTTTCTTCAACTTTACTCCTCCAACTTGGCATTGACTCCATCTTAGCTTCTTCCTAGCTTTTCTAAATGGCCGACTTGAGACCCAAAAAGTGACCGAACTCAGTTTGGGAAAAGTGAGCCCGACCCTTCCGTTGTTATTATCTCCGATGTGAGGTACCCCTCGGAAATATGGATCAGGGCACCTCCTTAGTTAACAAGGATGACAAGGGTTTAGCTATCTTACTAAAGTCTTTGATGAATCTACGGTAAAACCCGGCATGTCTTAGAAAAGATCTAACTTCCTTCACATGACCTATAACTATCCCCTTTTCCCCATAAAATGACACTTCTCCCAATTTAGAGTCAAATTCTTCTCTTGACAACGATTCAACACACGAGCCAAATTAGCCAAGCATGTATCAAAGGACGTGCTGACACTGAAAAATCGTCCATGAAAATCTCCATGCAATCCTCAACTAAGTCCGAGAATATTGAAACCATACATCTTTGGAAAGTCACGGGTGCATTGCACAACCCGAAAGGCATCCTACGGAAAGCAAAGGTGCTGAATGGACAGGTAAACGTGGTTTTCTGTTGGTCACATGGAGCTATGGAAATTTGGGTGTACCCGGAATAACCATCTAAGAAACAATAGTACTCATGCCCAGCTAACTTTTCTAGCGTTTGATCCATAAACAGCAAGGGGAAATGATCATTCCTAGTTGCCTTATTATGTGTCCTGTAGTCTATACAAACTCTCCAACAAGAAGGAACGCGGGTAGGCACTAACTCTCTCTGCTCGTTGTCCACAACAATCAAACCCGCTTTCTTTGGAACCACATGAATGGGACTCGCCCACTTGCTATCAGAAATTGGGTAAATGATATCATGGTCTAACCACTTGAGAATTTCCTTCTTCACCACCTCCTTCATTTGTGGGTTTAATCTCCTAAGGGGGTCTCTATGAGCAGCATTTTCATCCTCCAAGAAAATTCGATGATGAACAATGGAAGGGCTAATCCTCTTGATGTCTCCCAAAGTCCACCCGAAAGCTCCCTTGTTCTTCGTAAGAACCTCAATCAATTGATTTTCTTGGTCCCTATCTAAGTCAGAAGCAATGATCACTGAGTAAGTCTCACTAGGGCCAAAAGAAAAGCATATTTCAACTCATAATGGAGGGGTTTCAACTCAAGAGTGGTGAATGAAGGTGGTGCAGGCTCTACTTTCTCAAGTGTGGTTTGAGATGCAAACAAAGATTCATATAATACATCACCATCAAGCACATCAGAATCACACAAAACATCCACATAATCAGGATTAATCCCTAAAGCAGTCAATTCATCAGCACAAGATACATGAACAAGGTCATGGTTCTCACCACCATCAACAAAGTCACTAACCCAATTTCATCATACTATCTTTGCAGTTAATCCAAGCATTCGAAGTAGCAAGGAAAGGACGGCATAGAATGATAGGAATCTCATCTCTAATGCTTTGCACTCTAGCAGTTTCAAATACGACAAAGTCAACAGGAAATACGAACTCCCCAACTTTAATCAATACATCCTCCACTACTCCCTTAGGCACTCTAGTTGACCTGTCAGCCAGTTGCAACACCATCCTAGTAGGTCTGGGTTCACCTAATCCAAGCATTTCATACACATGCAAAGGCAACAAGTTCACACTAGCACCTAGATCAAGCAAAGCTCTCTCTATCAAACGATCTCCTATGGTGATGGAGATGGTGGGGCATCCTGGGTCTTTGTACTTAATAGGTACCTGGTTCGAAAGGATGAAACTCACATTTGAGGCTAAGAAAGCCTTCTTTGACACTTGGGTTGCTCTCTTGGTGGTACAAAGCTCCTAAAGAAATCTGGCATATGGAGGACACTATTGGATGGCATCTAAAATAGGAATGTTCACCATAACCTGAGAAAAGGTCTCCCTAATTTTGTCCAAAAATTTCTGGTCCTTACTCCCCCCTTAACCTCTGAGGGTAGGGTGGAGGAGGCTTCTAAGCCACTGGAGGTGGTGGACTAATCAAAGGGGTCACTTTAGGCAAGGTCTTGGTATTTGGAGGCTCAACTATGGTAGTTGGCCTCTCCCACAAGGTTCATCCTCTACAGAAACGAGCTCATCAACAGGTTCATCTATCACAACTTGCTTACCACACATATCAGAAGATTTATCTTGCACCCTATTATCTATCTCCTTTCCAGAACGAAGGGTAATCAATCACCGCATTCAAGCCTCTAATCTGACTAGGGTCACAAGATGACGAACCTGAAGCTTGCCCATTGGGATTTGCCTGAGTTTGTCTAGGGAAGGAACCTCTATCCCTATGAGCCAACAAAAGCTGAGAGAAATTTTCATTCATCTGTTTCATCATTTTCTCCTGCATTTTCTCCATACCACTCTTCAAGGAATCCTTAACATCTTTCAAACTATACCTCAACTCCCTAATCTCTTTCTCATGCCAATCCTCACTAGCATGTCCTGGTGGAAGTCGGGTTTGGGAAATTTGGGGTTGGACAGGTGGCCTTCTAGGAGCTTGATAAGCTACCTGGAGTGGTGGTCGACCTTGAGGTTAAGGTTGAGGAGGTGGGTTTCTTTGGAAACCTCCTCCCTGGTTTAGGAGTGGTCTCAACACATTTTGATTTTCGGGGCCATAAGAAAGTAAAGGGTGCTTACGCATCCCCTGGTGTTGGTAATGTTGGTAATGGACAGGCCGGTAATTATGGTACATGGCATTCATATTCTCAATACTAGCAGCCAGATGTTGGATTCAAAGAGGACAAGTAGAATAGATATGATCAACACATTGACACAAAGCACAAGACACTTGAGACTAAGGGTTAAGGGTAACAGGTTGGTCCCAAGAGTTAACCTGAGCACATGTCTGGGATTTTGAGGCAGCTAATTGTTGCTGAGCTAGGGTCTTAATCATGTTCTCAATAGAAGCAAACCTTGCCTCATAACTCGTACTCTTACTTACAAAGTGCACAACCCCCTTAGCACTCGAGAACTAGGCACCTGAGGACTCATCTCTAGTGGTACCCCATTGCATAGCTCTGTCAGACATACTCTCTAGAAAATCCCAAGCCTCTTCAGCAGTTTTATCCATAAAACCTCCCTGACACATTGACTCTAAGGTGACTCTAGTTTTCTAGTCAACACCCTCATATACAATCTAACCAAGTCAAAACCATGGTGAGGAAATTGGGATAACAGGTTCTTAAAACGCTCAAAAGCTTTCCAGTAAGGTTCCCCCTTATCCTGTCTAAATTTCAAAATTGAGTTTCTTAGTTGGACAGCTAAGGAATTTGGAAAATACCTCTTCATGATAACCATAAGGAAATTATCCCAAGAATCTATGGACCTGGGTTTGATGTTATACATCCACCGCTTAGCGGCGTCCCTTAAAGCAAAACGCAAGTATTTCAACAGCACATAATCTAAAGGCACTCCGGGAGGGATAACCATGCTAAGGTATTCTTTATACTAGGCGGTCCATAAGAGTGCTAACCTAGTTCTAGTGAAAAGTGGTAGGTTCTGGGTGGGGTACTGCCTAGGATCAAAAGTCACTCCTGCAGGCAACAAAACATGAAGGCGGTGGGTCATAGGTAGGGTATAACTATTCATTAAGGGTCACCCTAGGTTCTTGTCCTCCAGCTATCCTTGGTGATTCAACTAAGGGTGTATCCCTCCTAACCAGTCGATTAGTAACAGGACTACGAACCCAACCCTCGCATTGTTGCACTTTTCCTCTTTTTGTTGATTTCTCAATTTTTCAATTTGTAGTTGTTTTTAACCTTAAGTTCTAATCTAGCAAAGGAATAAACTATTCACAAACAAACCAATTACCTAAATTGCCAAATAACGCCCTCCCCGGCAACGGCGCCATTGTTTGGTTGAGTATTTTTAGGTTTTTCTAAAGTACGGATGTCAGTCCACAGGGATGGGTGTTTAGGCGTTTTAGGAAGTTTGGTTTTCTAAAGGTTTCCCAAATGTAGAAAACAGTAAATCATGTAAAGGAAAGCAAGCTAAACTATTCTACTCATGAAATCATCTCATCAACAATCAAGCAAAACATGAATAAATGATGGATTAATCTAGTCAACAAGTAAGAAAACTAAATAAGAAAGCAATCAATAGCAAGAACTAGGAAAGCAATTAAACTATCCTAATAATGGAATTAAGAACAAAAGAGAGATCATACCCTTGAAGCGTTAAGTCTTGTCTCTAACCTCTAACCTTCATCTCTAATATTCATCTTGGACCTCCCCCGAACAATCAAGAGGCGTGACTTGGATTATTAAGAACCCCCAAATTCTCACTTGAAAGTAGAATTTGTGATTCTTCATCTCTAATGTATTGACACCACAAGAAGTGGCCACTGGCACGACTCAACATGACTCGAGTGCGACCATCTTCTGGCCAGTGCTTGTCAACTTTGCCACTTTTGTCTCAATTTTGGCTCTAACGCATTATTATCCTACAGAACTCAAAATGATCATAACTAATATATATTTAAGGGGTTAGAACAAGCAAAATACCCTATAAATGAAAAGAATTCGGCTCGGAATGAGACCGAACAAGTATCTTCTGAAAATTCCCTGGAGCCCGAATCTATATATTGACTTAGGTAAGCTGCCGACAAAGATTGTTGAAAGTTTTGGTTGGTCCTTCCCCATTTCTCCCTCCTCACTTTCTCTCTCCATCTAGTGTATACTGATGCCTTGAACCAAACTTACATAGGCATGGATCAGTCAAGATTGGATATATAAAGTCAAGATCTTGGTCTGGGTTAGGAATGCATTCCCCTCATACATATTATCAAATTATGGGAATGTATTGCTTTTCCCTATACATATTATCAAGTTACGGGAAAGTATTGTTTTTTCCCTATACATATTATTAAATTATAGGAAAGTACAATCTCTATTGCTATGAATAGACGTTTGTTTTGACAAATTTATGTAAGGAGATTCTTTCCTTTCTCACATAATAGTATGTGACACACATTTCACCACTAATGCCATGAGCGATCAAGTTAATAGTGTAATGCTCAGTCTCAAGACAAGTGTCGAAACATCGATCGTGCTTAAACACATGACAATGTACACGACCTAGTCTTGAGAGGGCAATTTGTAGACACTAAAAAAATCAAAATAGTGTCAAAAGTTAAAATAAATTAAGTTGATTATTTTGGTCGGTCCAAATTACTTGATTTAATTTATTTAAGTGAAATTCGCTCAAGTTGACAATCAAGTCAAAGCTCAAGTCATAGTCAAATCGATTACCAAGTCAAGACCCAAGTGACTACCAGGCCAAAGTCAAATCGACTGTCAAGTCAACCCAAACCCAAGGTTTGGTCAACAACCCAAAGACTAACAAGTCACCCAAGAGAGGGAGTCTCTCCTCTATAAATAGGACTACTCACTCTCATTTGGAGGGGGAGGGGGGAGAAAAATTAACTCTCAAGAAGACTCTCTCTAGAATTAAACAACAAACACTTCAATATGTGTCGTTTGTTCTAGAGATTCAACACCAACTTGATTGAGATTCAAGCCCATCTCCCCTCCTTCAAGAAGACGACAGAGATCGAATAAGAGGGCTATTTATTAGTTCATCTTGTAACAAATACTATAGAGATTGTACCCAAATTTTTTAAAATTAATACAAACTGTATTTGTCCATTTTTGTCTTAATTAATTTCATACTCGAAAATTTATGGTTATACAAGGCCAACACAACTTTAGGGTTAATAGAGTCCTTGCAGTAAAGGAATTATAAATGGAACTAGTTAACAAATCAACAACTTGATTCCCGTATCTTACTCCTCAAGAAATAGAGACCAACCCAAAATTGGTTTCCACATTCAACCCAACAATCTCCCACTTGGAGACCAATTGTAAATGCAACCATCATCGATTATCATCAACCACCACTTCAACACTTCCTCGAATCGTCTAGTGCATCCATCTCGATCTTGTTCAGTAAAGATCAACAGAGGTGTCAACTGACCTCCCATCAACTCCTCTTTTATCAACAGACTCCCACTTCAACTGATTTTGCCCCTGCAACTTCGACATACGCATCCTCATCAACAACTTGGGGGAATAATTGATTAGAATTTTACCTCGTGTTGAGCTTGTCGAATTCACGTGCTGGTTAGATGCGTTCTTCGGCTGACAATCCGTTCTCATAGCCTCGACCAGAAACCTCCTCATTTTTAGTACCCTTCTCTCATTAGAGAAGTTAACACACCTTTGATGAGCATGAACAAGCCTGTTAGAATTATCAATGGTAGTATGTAGCTTCCCCTCCTTCCTACCATTTGCAATTATCAGAGATCCCTTCCTAACCTTCGAATGACCATCCCCAAATCTCGTCGTGAACCCCTCCTCATCTAGTTGACCCACATATACAAGGTTCTTGGTCAAACCCGGGATATTCTGGACATTCTTCAACCTCCAATTCACACCCTTAGAAGTTTTAATATTCACATCACCTATTTCTCGTACCGTTAGGTTGTAACCTTTTGCAAGCTTAACCCTGCCAAACCTCCCACTCACAAGATTCTAAAGGCCTCCCTGCTAGACGAAGAGTGAAATGACGCTTCTGAATCAATCACCCAGCTTCTTTCTGACTTGTCAATATTAGTAGTTACGACATCACCCAAATCCTCAGCATAATTTACCGAATCATGCTCATTATAACTACTCTTCCTAGGTTTGGACAATCCCTACGAAAATGACCTCTATCACCACACTTCCAACACAACATGTGCTCCATGTTTCGACCTCTAGATTTAGGTTGACCTCGACCCGAGCTCCTATTGTTTCTCCTACCCCTAACAATCAAAGCATTCCCTGAAGAATTAAATACACCAGAATCATTCCTACGAATACTTTCATTCAGGACAGAGTCTTTAATTTCCCCAAACTTCAGTTTCTCATCGTTCTTAATCGAAGAAGTTACAGAAGTCACAAAATTATCACAAGACTTAGGTGGGGTAGCCAATAGTATATTAGCATTTATCTCATCGTCAAAACTAAATCCCACATATGTTAGCTTTGATAGTATCATACTCAACTCATTCATACTATCATTTATATCACCAAGCTCATGTATCTTAAATTCAAACAAATGACGCAACTCATATACCTTAGCTTGTTCATCGCCGAAGGTTTCTCATAAGTGTTTTGCAAGGCCTCCAACCTACCTTCCTTCGTTTTTGATCTTTCACGTTGAAAGCCATGTTCCGAGCTAATGTTAGTATCACTATACTGAATGTCTGACCATCAAACTCTTCCCAATCCTCTGGTTCCATCTGTTTTGGCTTTTCACCCATCACAAGATGCAACTTTTGCTAGCGGAGCACATCCTCTACGCGCATCCTCCACCATGCGTGGTCTTTTCCATCAAATTCCGTAATCTTTACAATTGCGCTCGCCATTGCTTTTGAATCTGCAGACCAACACGCTCCAACCCAAGCTCTAATACCAATTGTTAGGATACTGAGGGCGTTGTTAGCAGACAAACAATAATAAAGGGCAAAAAAATTAAATAAAGATTTGACACAAAGAATTAACGTGGAAAAACCCAAACGGGGAAAAAAAACACGAAGATGCACTATGAGAGGATTACAACAGTGTTTCAAAGATTCTCAGACCTCGACAATCTCTCACACCCTTCCTAGAGTTACAACCCGGGAACTCAACACTCATAACTGAGCCTCCCACAACTCCTTCTGGAACATAGAGATTACAGGTCAATCTCTTGTGGTTAGATGGAACACTCTCGATTGCGATGCCAATAAGCCTAACACCTAGGCTCTATTTATAGTACAAGGCTAATACAATTTTAGGGTTAATAAAGTCCTTACAGCAAAGGAATTACAAAAGGAAGTGGTTAATAAATCAGCAACTTGATTCCCACTCAAGCTCTTTTACCTTGCTCCCCAAGATATAGAGAATAACCCAAAATTGGTCTCCAGACTCAACCCAACGAAACCTGGATTATTCAACACCAAATCAGTTCGTTGATAAGAGGTTTTGCCAAATTAGGCTACATAAGCCATTAATGGAAGTCACTACATTTTATTCTAAGCTCAATTTTCAAAGAGTGGAGAGCAAGAGTACAAGAATGACCTCCAATAGAATTCTCAGATAGCATGTAAACATTCCTAGTAACTAACAACTTATCATTAATTAGAATTTGATTTGCAGGGGAAAACACTGACCACATATTCCCATAATACACAAATTTGAGTTCTATTACCAACATATGACTGAGTCTTTCATCATCCCAAAGAAAAAGTTAGACTCAAACGCCTCTCTCCAATTACAAAATCTAGTTCTTATAAGAAGAATTACTAAATTTGAAATTCCCAATCACAAATAACAAATAATGCTTGCAAGTTGCAACTGATCATATTCTCAAATTTGAATACACTAAAGCAATCATCATAAACAAACATTACAAGATCAAAAAAAAATATGATAGGTTTTTTTCAACAAAAAAAAAACACCATTGTAGACACCAAAAATAATACCCAACGAGCACCTCGAGGATTTTGGACTTGTTAGAGTCCTCGAGGACTTCAGGCTATATGGGCACCTCGCGGATCTCGTACCCGGGTCAAGGTCAACTCCGGGTCAAGGTCAACTCCGTATCAAGGTCAACTCATGGTCAAAGTTAGCTTTTTGGTCGATTCCTCACGGATTTTTCAGGAAATTTTGGTGAAAATCCTAGCGAATTTTTCAGGAAATTTGGCTGATTCTCGCGGATTTTTCAGGAAACTGGGGTGAAAATAGACTCAATTCAGAATAATTATCATGCCCTGGACAAGTGAAGATCCACGCGGATTTGTCAGCTCCAGCCAAGCAGTGTCTCGCGGATTTGTAAGCTCCAGCCAACCACTGTCTCGCGGATTTGTTAGCTCAAGCTCAGCAGTGTCTCGCGGATTTGTCAGCTCAAGCCCAACAGTATCTCGCAGATTTGTCAGCTCAAGCCCAGCAGTGTCTGGCAGATCTCATACCCGGGTCAAGGTCAACTTTCAGTCATCCCTGTTCCTCGCGGACATTTCAAGAATTGGGGCAATCCTCGC
This sequence comes from Portulaca oleracea, assembly GCA_029582165.1. Lineage (NCBI taxonomy): Eukaryota > Viridiplantae > Streptophyta > Magnoliopsida > Caryophyllales > Portulacaceae > Portulaca > Portulaca oleracea. The sequence continues at coordinate 30,632,849 of CM055869.1, read as the reverse complement.
GATTTCGCATTTTCGCCTGCATAACATTTTCATGATTTCTGCATTTTCGGCCCGGACAACATTTTGGCGGATTTCTGCATTTTCGGCCCGGACAACATTTTCGCGGATTTCGTTTTCAAACACAGGAAAATTCTGGCGGATTTGCCAGGCCAGTCCTAGGAAAATCCGGACGAATTTGCAGGCCAGCCCACAAAAAATCCTCGCGGATTTGTCAGGCCAGCCCAGGGAAAATCCTGGCAGATTTGCCAGGCCAGCTCAAAAAAAGCTCCTGGTGGATTTGCCAGGCCAGTCCAGGAAAATCCTCGCGGATTTGTCAGGCCAGCCCAGGGAAAATCCTCGCGGATTTGTCAGGCCAAGTGAACTCCTTGTGGGTTTTGGCCCGAGAAAACAGGTGGATAACCCATATTTTTGTTTGGAGGGAAAATCCTCACGGATTTTCAGTTCGAACTGAGCAGTTCTTCCGTCAAAGAACTGCTCCTCCCCACTCCCTCCACAAGGCAGTTCCTTGCTGATTTGTTGGGAGATGAGGGGAGATGTGATGTTGCGGATAACTGTTGAAAATGCAGATTATAAAAAGGGATCCTCGCAGATTTTTTCAAGGGGTTTCAGGGTCGGGTATAGGTGCATTTTTTCATCTTTTTCAACAGAAAAGAAAAGGAGCAAAAACACATTTTTTTTCCTGGAGTTGGATCTTCGCGGATTTTTCAGGATTTGGTTCTGAGCGAGGTGTGGACAACATCGAGAAAAATTCAATCCGACCAAGGAGATCCTCGCGGATTTGGTTTGGTTCTGAGTAAGGTGTGGACAGCATTGAGAAAAATCCAGTCCGACCAAGGAGATCCTCGTGGATTTTTCAGGGTTAGGTAAACTTTTTTTGCTATTTTCTGGGTTTTCACTAATCTGTAACCATGTAGCCTCTGTGCTCCGCCCGCTGTAATTTTCATTTTATTTTTCTTAAACACTCGCTTGTTTCTTAATCGTATTCGCATGCTTTAATTTCAAAATTTGGTGACAACTTAGTTTTTTCGTTTTTCTAAATTAAACCCGACGGAGTAAAGGCCGTTTTACGGGCGGTCTAGGAGCAACCCTCCTATACTTGTACCTTTACCTCCGAGCCCATTTTTTTGGTTCGTAGTACATGGAGCTTACTATTTTTGTTTTGTCAATTTTTCACAAATTGACTGGCGACTCCGTTGTTGTTATTTCACGCATGTTAAAATGTTTTAGCTTTATCTGAATTAATTTCGTGACTTTCTCTTTTTTTAGTGGGGTGAGAAGATTACTTACGAAGCTGGTTCGGGTATATACACCGTCCTGAAATCCTCGCGGATTTATGTACAGTGGACTCACCCGAAGTACTTCGTAAGTCTCTTGATGGGCTGTCTTGGGTCAGATCGGGGTTTAACCCAATTACACTGCCATGGGATCCTCGCGGATCTTATGGCAGTGAACTTGATTTAAGCCCTGTTCGGACCGACCCAGGACAGTTCACAGCCTAAAGTGGAGGTCTAGGTTAATTCGGATCAGAAATCCTCGCGGATTTCAGTTTAGGAAGCTTGGGCCAACTTTGGGTCGGGGCAGTCTACTAAGTCATCAAAAAAGGAGAAGTGCCAGGACTTTAATTCGGTAAAATTAAATATTTTTAACAACATGAAATAATGAAATTGGTAGAAATAATATTTTGTGCATAAAATAATGAAATGTGCACCCTAGGAAGTATAAGCAACCCTACATCGATCTCGACACTCCGTGGGGGACCGAGCCATCCGGGCCGCGGGCCCTACAGTGGCGACTCCACTGGGGACTTATTTAGTAAGTGGGTATGACTTAAAAAGTCGGGTTTGTTTTTTAAAAAACAAGTTGTCACCTTTTTATTTTTAGGCATATTTGCATTTTTGGGGCCTTCCCCTTTGTTGGGCACACAAGGCACCGCTTAGGTCAATCACCCTTTTTTTTACCATTTGGGAAAATAAAACCATTCAACTTGGTGGGTGCACTTAGACATTCACCAAGCCGGTGGTTGTTTTCCCACTCGTGCACCACTCCTTAGTCCACATGACAAAGGGAGCAACCTGAGTGTGCTAATCTTGCCATGCACCCCAAGGAAGATGAAACATTCGGGACACAAGCTAGATGTTAGGTTAAACCGACCCCCATAACCTTTGAACATAGATCCTTGGTTAGGATTGAATTCATTTGTGTGTTATTTGCTTCTTCTGATCCTCGAACCCGAGACCATGCCGTAATGCTTAGACAAAAAAAAATTAGTAAAAATAGTCATATTTTGCATGGTAGGTCAAGATAATTAATTTGGTCTATGCAAGATTTGAGCCTCGGGGATTCTCGCGGATCCCATGTTGGGTCTTGCCTTGTATAGCCCAAATTAATGGGTTGATCCTCTCTTTTTAGTGGTCAACCTCGGTTTAGGCCTTATAGTGAGCTTGAGCCCAAAAAATCCGCGAGGATCCTTGGCGCGCTCGGACACTACGAGGCCTAAGTTAAGGTGTTTTTTAGGATCATGCATGATGGGTAATGGTAGTTTATTTGGCCTATACAAGGCTCAAGCCCTTGGAATTCTCGCGGATCCCAGGTTGGGTTGTGCCTGGTATAGTCCAAATTAATGTTCCACCCTTTTCTTTTAGTTGTGAAATCTTGGTTTAGGCCAAATAGTGGACCTGAACCCAAGAAATCCGCGAGGATTTCTAGTGAGCTCGGTTCCTATGGGGTCTAAACTGAAGTGCTTTTAGGATCATACACGCATAAAGTCGTCCCATCTAGTGTAAGCAGGCCATTTGGGTCACACAAGTTTGTTCAGGCCTTGGAGGTCCTCGCGGATTTCTGAGTGAGCCCGACCTTGTGTGGTTCAAATGGGCTCCTTGTTGTGTGTAGTTAGCTAAAAATGATATATTTAGCCCTTACGTGAGGCCTGAGCCTGAAAGTTTGATATTGGGCTCGGCCTGGTAAGGTCTAAATATGTCTTTCTGGCTCGAGTCTGCATTTGCATAAGAACTTTATTTGGGCTTCACACATGACTTAGAGCTTTAGTTCGGTCATTCGGAGTTCAAATGAAATTCTTCATCCATTGCATGCATAAAGTCTTAGGGATCGACGTTGAGCTGAGTCTTCGAATTCCTCCATCTTTTAGGACATAATAGGTTGGTTTCGGGTATATCAAAGGGACGAGACCAGCCGGTTGGAGACTTTTGGCATCCACTACGACAGTAACGAGGATCGTGCGTCATTTGGGGCAACTGATAAAGAAGCGACCGACGAAGAAGCGTCTAAAGAAGGAGTTGAGTCTTTGGTGATTGATCCATCTGAGACAATGTCAGACCCTAACAGCGATCATCCTGAAGGTCATCCTCATGGTGATCCTGAGGAGGAGCAAGTACCTCCTCCCCATCTCCTCTACGTACCGAAATGGAACAACTCAACAACATAATTCTGAATATGCAAGTCACCATGAATGCACAGCTAGAAGCACAGAATCAGAGAATTGATGATGTCATTCATGCCATGGAGGAGGCGAAGAATTCAAATGTAAAAAACCGCACTACGGTTGAGAATGAACCACAATCAAGAAAGGAGAAAGATGGGTCGGTCCACGGGGTTTCAAACTCGAGACTTGACCGAATTGAACAGATGTTGAAGGAATCTACTCTTTTCAACAATCAGTTTATGGAAGACGTTGGTTTTACGCCTGTCCCAAGGGGTAGACTTCCCCCTAAATTCAACATGCCTGATATCAAGTTCCACAGTATTCAGAACCCACATCAACATGTGAGGAATTTTATGGGGGCTATGACGCTAAAAGGAGTGGACGAAGATGTCTACCACATTATTTTCCTTTGGACTTTTGGCCCGGACGCTATGAAGTGGTACAACACACTTAGTCCTACCAAGTCCTCACAATGGAGCTTACTTTGCAAGGAGTTCTTACATCAATACTCCTACAACGTTGATATGCCTATCACTTTACGGGACATGGAGCTGATAAAGCAAGGAGAAAAGGAGTCTTTCTCTGATTATTTCGCTCGATGGAGAGCAAAAGCTGCTCAAATGGTGGATCGACCTTCTAAGGAACATCAAGTAGATATGCTTGTGCAAGGATTACAACCCTCGTACAATGCCCACTTAAGGTTTCAACCTCTCAAGGACTTTGTCTCATTGAGGTTAGCTGGTTCAAAATCGAAAGTGAGCTAGCTAATTGGGGGCAGGAAGAACACTTATACTAATAAGCAAACTTTTGGCCTAACAAGGGAAATGAGGTGAATGCCTTAGAAGACTCCATGTGCTGAAGCACTAGAACAACTTCCAAGAAAAGGGATGAGCTAATACAAAATACACCAAGGTTGGGATGCTGATGAATTCTACAAGTACCACGGAGCCCGGGGACATTACACTGAACAAGATGCCTAGATCAAAGCAATTATCCAGAGGAAATGTTTTGAGGTTTATTGCCTTGTGCTAGCCTTTTATTCTTGAGTACTTCTTGCATGATTGTTGAGTCTTAGTAATTGTTTATCTTTTTGAGCTAGTTGAAGAGTTAGTAGAATAACTTGTGAGATTTTTAGCCTTCATAAACTATTCATTATATATATAGTCTCAATTTTCTTTTTGTGTATAACTCTTTCATGTGTGCATCTCTAGAACTTAGCTTGGCATTCCTTAAAATCACATTTGACATATGCATTGTGTTAATATGATTGAGGCATCCTTTTGTTAGCTACATAGCTAAAAAGCCACCTGACATTTTGACCTCTTTTTGCAAGCCCTTGCTAACCCTTTTTCCTGTCTTGTTGTTTACCCTATAAGTGTGCACCCTTGGTCTTTACATAATTTCCTACCTTTAGCCAAGATAGAATGAGTAACAGTTCAGTTGTATGGGGCAGTTTTGTTGTCGATTTTTGAGAGTGAGTAGTTGATTTGTTGCTACAAGGGAAGTACATTGTTGAATGTCCTTTCTACCCTTTTTTGTAACTTGTAACTATTGGGGTTTGAGTTGTTCTTTATGTATTCATGCTATTCATTGAAAAAAAAGAAAATAAAAAGTTCAAAAACAAGGATTTCATAATGGAAAAAAAAGAAGCAAAACAACAAAAAGGAAACAAAAAGGAAAAAAAAAAGAAAAGAAAAAGAGAAAAAAGAGAAGTTTTATTTTTATTTTTAGGTTTTGATTTGTATTTGGTAATCTATCCCGGGTTTCATTTGTTGGGGATGTTTTGTGCTCATTTAAGGTTCAGTGTAGAGGCGTTGCATTGCATGTAGTAGAAATGTTGTTGCTCTTTAGGTACTTGGCTACTTAGCTCCACATTTCCCAAATAATTTCCCTTCTTACCCTAGCCTAAACCCCATTACAACCATTTGAAAGTCCTCATGATTAGCATTTTTGCATGTTGTCCTCAGTGATGGAGAGTTGAGAGTCTTGCCAAGCTTATGGCAGCTGTATACATCGGAATGAGTTTTAGTGAACCCTTACACATTTCTAAACACATTGAGAGGAGTGTTCCACTTTACCTAAAGTGAGGATCTACTAGTTTCACTATCTCATCAATTGCTAAGGCGATGCATGATTGTTTAGAGATACAATATAGGGTGACTGGCTTTGTGTCTTGGTCTTATGCTCATAGTATTGAAATAGAGCTTGCTTTGAAATGATTTTGATCTTATTGAGTCTCTATTATGCATCTCATTCTCATTTGTCTTATTTTCATGTGATATGAGGACTTTTCCCCTATTGATTAATCTTGCTCGTGAAGTCTCATACTTTCTTTTCTACATGGCTTATCCTTGTAGACACTGGGGGCTTTCTCTTCCCATTTGTCTTCTTTTCGAACTGGGGGCTTTCTCTTTCCCTCTATCTTCTTTTTTCAACTGGGGGCTATCGGGATACAACTTATTTTGGCTTAGATTTCATAACCTCTACAGGTTGCATCCAGGGACAAATTTTTTCCTTTTGCTCACCTTTTAGTGGTCAATCTAGGGTGCCTAGGAGTGGGCATTTCGTTCCAATTCCTTCTCATGGAAATGACACGTCGGTCTTGACACTTTCCTTCATATTCATTCGGATAGCAAGATCAAGCTCTACTATCTAGTGGCGATAAGTTATAGTGGTGAAAAAGTCCTAACAGATTTTGGTGAGGCTGAATAAAAAAGCCCTCGCGGATTTTCAAGAGCAAATGTTCATCATCAATTTTGCTAGCAAAAGTTTACATAAGAACAACTTTTTAAAGCATGTCCCTAAAAGACCTCATGAATTTTGGGGCAACTAGGAACGTTTAATAGCCGGTTGCATGGTCCAACAACTTTGAAGAGAAGTTCTCAATTGATTGTATATTAGAACTACTTTTTCGTAAGCATGTTCAATATATGTTTTAGTACTAGAAACTTTATAAGCCCTCGAACAACTTTTACAAAAGCATGTTCACATATATCGATTTGGGCTTGGAGATAAGGGTTTTTCATTCATGAAGTTCTTGTGGATTCTGGGTTGCATATCGCTCCTACTATTTTTATATATGAGCCAAGAAGAAACAACAAATCTGGACCAACTAAGGAAGTTTTGTGCTTAAAAAGAAGGTCAATTATAGCAGCTGGTGATCAGAACTAGCAACTATCCTTAAGTTGTTGGCCACTAACTTATTAAGTCCGCAACTAAATGCTTACACTACCTTTTGAACTACGATGGCCTGATTCCACTCATAAAGTGGATACGTAGGAAGCTTTTGAAGTCCGGCCTAAATAGTCAAACAAAAGTAACTTCTTCGAGTGATTTCCCAAAAGGATCATGTCCAATCTCCAGACCATACTCAAGAAAGTTAAAGTAGAATCCTTACAAAATTTTGCTAAGAGCTCTCGTAGATCCCTTGAGATCCACAACCAGAGTGCTTCAAGATATCGATTCTAAAGGATTAACTGGACTAAGGTTCATCATCGATTGGCAAAAGAGGTCGAAGCTGATTTTATGGGTTAAGCTTAAAAATGCTTGCGGATTTTGGTTCTTACTATTTGAAGCATTATAATATTTCCAGTGTTATCGACCACAGCTCAATATCTAGACTCTCTTATTCATTGCATGTGTGTCTTGCATCCACATAGATTAAAAAGAAAAGTCCAGATCAAATGCATTAACATCATGCATTACTAGAGAAATAGAGTCCATCCATTGCATCATAAAAGATAAGCGAACAGTCTAAGCATTATACACGCACTCAGTGCTCTAACAGAGATCAGATCAATCGCTTCCAGACTCAAGGACTCCTCGCATGAACCCAAGGCCGACAAATCAGCACGCCTGCCAAAGAAGTAATTCCAATCTGCACAAAAAATGGAATGATGAACAGGAGCATGAGCACAAAATCTTGCAAGTGTGAATATCTGCCCGATCCAAGTGGATCCACACGGATCCCAAACAATCAAAGACTGCTTCTGGGTATAGTGCTCATGGTACTGGAATCCTCGCAGATCCAGAATGCAGTCCAAGATGGGATCCCTCGCGAATCCTAAATTCAACCCGGGCCAGCTTTTCGAAAATAAGGTTTATGAATTATGCACAAACAAAGCACAACTCAAGCACATGGTTTCCCAGAATGAAGAATAACAGAAATTGAAGAATAAGGTTGAAAGTGGTCCAAGCCGAATTCCTCACGGATCTCAAATCGAGACAGGTTTCGAAGCCAAAATACAGTCCAAGTAGATGGGTTCCACGCGGATCCCAATTCTGACCCAGACAATATTTTGAAAATGGAGTTCATAAATTATGCTCAAACAAGAATAAAATGCAGTTCAAGTTGACGGGCTCCTCGCGGATCCCAGTTTTGACCAAGATAACATTTTGAACAATTTTTTGTCCAAGTGGATCCTCGCGGATTTTTGGAATATGCAGTTGGAATACAGCCCGAGCAATATCTGGTGCAAGTCCAGAAAATGGGTTCCTCGCGGATTTTTGCTCAGATTGGCAAAATTTTCAGCAATGACAAATGCAAGACTTGTGCACGGGAGTCGCTTAGTTCCACGCGGATCTTTCTTCACACACATATGACATTTTGACTAAAAATTCTCTAATTTCCAAAAAACACGCGGATTTTTGCTCAGATCTGAACAGAGCGCTCTTCATGGATCTTCCATGGTTGAACAACGAAGCTCCTCGCGTGTTTCTTAGAAAACTCAAAATTTGAGTTTGAAGTGCAGCTCAACCTTGGCTCCTCAAAGATTCAAAATTTGAACGCATGAAAGCTTACCCGGCAGTTCAATTTCTTTAGCTCCTCGCGGATTTCGCCTTTGAATATGAAGAAAATGGCAATTTTGCAGAATTGGGAAACATAGTTCCTCGCGGATTTTTGCCGGAAAATCTACCAAGTTTTCGAAAATTCAGGCTTAGCAAGCAAGACAGCTATAGTTTCTCAAAAGGTCCCAAAATCTGTAGTTAGGCTCCTCGCGGATCGAAGGTACAAAATGGGGCATCTCAGCAAGGGCAGTCCAGCAAGGTCCGAAACAGAGATCCTTGCTGGTCTTTCGTACCAATTTGTTGCAATACAGAAGTTGAAGGTGGAAGAGCACAATCCTCGCGGATCTTTTGTACCAATCTATCGGATTTTTCAAAGACGGAGCTTGTAATGTCGTTTCAAGTACAACAGCTCAGCAATGGTTTCTCGCGGATTTCTGCAGCTCGTAGCGGATTTTCCAAGTACAGGCTGTCAAGTTTCAGAAAAAAATGGAATTTACTCAGACTAGGATCCTCCCGGATCTGAGTTTGAAAATGAGGATTTGGACAACAAAAAAGGGGAAGTGCATTATTTCACCAACATTTTTACTATTTGCCGCTTCAACCCCTTTTTACTATTAGTATTAGTTTTATCTTCATTTTTACTATTTTGACTTTTACTACTCCTATTATTATTATTATTATTATTATTATTATTATTATTATTATTATCATCATTGTTATTATTATTATTATTATTATTATTATTATTATTATTATTATCTTTATCTTTATTTTTATTTTTATTTCTTATTTTCATCTTTATTTTTATTTTTATTTTTAGTTCTTATTTTCATCTTCATCTTCATTTTTATTTTTATTTTTATTTTTCGTTTTATTTTTTTATCTTTATTTTCGTTTATTTTATTATTTATTCCATGTCGTATTCTCATATTCTCAGGTGAATGATTGTATTAAGCCTGGACAGCCTCCAGCAACAAAGTCAACATCACTACCTCCGGCCAGTTTCCAATATTCAAGCTACCCTTGAATAGTCAAGCCTTGACAGCCTCCAGCAACCAAGTTAGCATCGGACTACCTCCGAATATCAACCAACTATTCGGGTTACCCCCGAGAAATTCATCAAAGCCTGAACTACATCCAGCAATTTCAAGCGGACTACCTCCGGATATCATCCAAGTGTTCGGGCTACCCCCGAGAAATTCATCAAAGTTTGGACTACCTCCAGCACATTCAGATTGGACTACCTCCGACCATTCTTCAGCCAGATCAGATTACCTCCTACCAATTTTTCAGCTTATTCAAGCAAACCCATGAAAATTCACTGGACTAGCTCCAACAGTCTCAAGGTATACTTTGACTTTCGTCTTACTCAGACTCAATCAATGTGGGGGCTAACTGTAGACACAAAAAATAGTACCCAACGAGCACATCGAGGATTTTGGACTTGTTAGAGTCCTCGAGGACTTCAGGCTATATGGGCACCTCACAGATCTCGTACTTGGGTCAAGGTCAACTCCGTGACAAGGTCAACTCCGAGTCAAAGTCAACTTTTTGGTCAATTCCTCACGGATTTTTCAGGAAATTTGAGTGAAAATCCTCGCGGATTTTTCAGGAAATTTGGCTGATTCTCGCGGATTTTTCAGGAAATTGGGGTGAGAATTACCAAATTCAGAATAATTATCAGTGACCCCGAAAAAAAGCCTTTGGCCGATATCATGCCCAGGACCAGTGAAGATCCATGCGGATTTTTCAGCTCCAGCCAAGCAGTGTCTCGCGGATTTGTCGGCTCCAGCCAAACAGTGTCTCACAGATTTGTCAACTCAAGCCCAGCAGTGTCCCGGGATTTGTTAGCTCAAGCCCAACAGTATCTCGCAGATTTGTCAGCTCAAGCCCAACAGTGTCTCGCGGATCTCGTACCCGGGTCAAGGTCAACTTTTGGTCAACCCAGTTCCTCGCGGACAATCCTCGCGGATTTCTGCATTTTCGGCCCGGACAACATTTTCGTGGATTTTTGCATTTTCGGCCCGGATAACATTTTCGCGGATTTCATTTTCAAACACAGGAAAATTCTGGCGGATTTTCCAGGCCAGTCCAGGGAAAATTCAGACGAATTTGTCAGGCCAGCCCAGGGAAAATCCTGGCGGATTTGCCAGGTCAGCTCAGAAAAAGCTTGCCAAGCCAATCCAGGAAAATTCTCGCGGATTTGTCAGACCAAGTGAACTCCTTGCGGATTTTGGCCAGGGAAAACAGGTGGATAACCCATATTTTGGTTTGGAGGGAAAATCCACGCGGATTTTCTGTTCAAACTGAGCAGTTCTTCCGTCAAAGAACTGCTCCTCCCCACTCCCTCCACTTCCTCGCGGATTTGTTGGGAGATGAGGGGGGATGTGATGCTACGGATAACTGCTGAAAATGCAGATAATAAAAAGGGATCCTCGCGGATTTTTTCAAGGTGTTTCAGGGTCGTATATAGGTGCATTTTTTCATCTTTGTCAACAGAAAAGAAAAGGAGCAAAAATACATTTTTTCCCTGGAGTTGGATCCTCGCGAATTTTTCAAGATTTGGTTCTAAGCGAGGTGTGGACAGCATCGAGACAAATTCAATCCGACCAAGGAGATCCTCGCGGATTTTTCAGGGTTTGGTAAACTTTTTTTGCTATTTTCTGGGTTTTCACTAATTTGTAACCATGTAGCCTCTGTGCCCCGCCCGCTGTAATTTTCATTTTATTTTGCTTAAACACTCGCTTGTTTCTTAATCGTATTCGCATGCTTTAATTTCAAAATTTGGTGACAACTTACTTTTCTCGTTTTTCTAAATTAAACCCGACGGAGTAAAGGTCGTTTTACGGGCGGTGTAGGAGCAACCCTCCTATACTTGTACCTTTACCCCCGAGCCCATTTTTTTGGTTCGTAGTACATGGAGTTTTCTATTTTTGTTTTGTCAATTTTTCACAAATTGACTGGCGACTCCATTGTTATTATTATTTCACGCATGTTAAAATGTTTTAGTTTTATCTGAATTAATTTCGTGACTTTCTCTTTTTTTAGTGGGGTGAGAAGATTACTTACGAAGCTGGTTCGGGTATGTACACCGTCCAGAAATCCTCGCAGATTTCTGTACAGTGGACTCATGTGAAGTACTTCGTAAGTCTCTTGATGGGCTGTCTTGGGTCAGATCGGGGTTTAACCCTGTTACACTGTCATGGGATACTCGCGGATCTTATGGCAGTGAACTTGATTTAAGCCCTGTTCGGACCGACCCAAGACAGTTCACAGCCTAAAGTGGAGGCCTCGGGTTAATTCGGATCAGAAATCCTCACGGATTTCTGTTTAGAAAGCTTGGGCCAACTTTGGGCCGGGGCAGTCTGCTAAGTCATCAAAAAAGAAGAAAGTCGGGACTTTAATTCGGTAAAATTAAATATTTTTAACAACATGAAATAATGAAATTGGCAAAAATAATATTTCGTGCATAAATAATGAAATGTGCACCCTAGGACGTATAAGCAACCCTACGTCGATCTCGACACTCCGTGGGGGACCGTGCCCTCTGGGCCGCAGGCCCTACAATCATCTACAATCATCAATCACAATAGAAATGTAGCAGTTTTAAAAATATAAAAACTAGTTTTGAGCATCATGATTTAAGTAGAAAAACATGTTATTAACAAACATTATAATCATAACTTTTGTACTTACATAATCCTGATCTAAAGCATCCGCTTCCAGGTTGAAACATTCCGAACCTGAAAAAGAAAGTCAAATATATAGAGAGAGAATTCATAAATTGTCGAATGTGGTAACATTTACAATTAGCCAAATAAAATTTTCAAAAGATTGTCCACAGTTTGGTTCCTATAGCATTCAACAAAAGGGTGAGGCTTAAAACTCTATTAGAAAGAAAGAAGCATGAATGAGTCACAAATACCATAAATGTTCAAAAAATCTATATGTGTTGATTGACAAAATGGTTCAATTTTCCTATCTTGATTTTGTGACAATCATCTCCGGTAGTCAAAAGCTGGGAGTCAAGAGAGTAAGAAAATCATCTCACATCAAAATAATGACTCCACTGCTTTAATATATAGCTCTCAAACTTCCATTCCACACAAGCAGTTGTCGAAGCCTTACACAACCATGGGTTAACTAGTTAGCCAAATCATTGAAAAAGGTTGTCATTATCTTCTCCCTTGATGCAATCAAACACATCATTGTCGAATCCAATAACAATAACATTTAATAATTTTGATCTCATGAAGTAAAAACTCGTACTCTTCATCATTCAAGTTACTGTCTTTTCCATCAAACTCACCAATTGAGCACAATGCTCACGAAACTCACAACACAAACCACATTAATTAATACACCCAAAATTTGACATGCATGAACAAAATGAGCAATGAATTATAAATTATACCTAGATCGATTACGAATTTGATTTATTCAACCAATGGTTGAGCACTTGACTTTGATCCCACTAAAGATTCAAACCACAAATTCACCAAAGCAAACCCTAGACTTGTTTAAACTTAATACATTTAATAATTTGATTCATCAAATCAGACAATATCCTTGGAATACGTATTCTAATCTTGTTAGGTTAGGTTGATGCTCACCAAACCTGGAGAATTGTCAATTGTAATTATTTCAGAGAGGGAGGATATTGAAGCTTAGAAAGTAAAGTCTGGAATATCAAAGAAACAACTAAGAAGCGTTCGAGTAAGGTTTAATGTGGGGCTAAAGCGGTATAGGGTTTTTTGCATTTTGGACCCCGAATTTTAAGGGTATTTATATTCTGAACCCTTGGTTTTCAACTTTAACATTTTGAACCCTAAAGTTTGTAGGTTGAAAAAAAAGGCTCCTAAAGTTTGTGAACTGAAAAAAAAGCCTGTTTCCCGTTTTTCTTTTTCTTTCCATGTTTGAATTTCTCTCCCGATCGGCATTAAACTTCAAGACTAAGGTTAAAACTGATATTAAAGTTATAATAAACCTCTCTTATTCATGTTGGAGTTACTTAAAACCATGTACTCAGGGATCTAAGTAGCCCCGACATGAATAAGAGAGGTGTATTATAGCTTAAATATTAGTTTTAACCATAGTCCTGAAGTTTGACGTCAATCGGGAGATAAATTAAAACATGGGAGGAAAACAACAAACGACGTAACACATATACCTTGTTCGCCGTCGAAGGTTTCTCATATGTGTTTTGCAAGGCCTCGAGCAGATATTTCGTCATTTTCTGATCTTTGACATTGAAAGCCACGTTCCGAGCTAGCGTCAGCCTGACCGTACTGAATGCCTGACCATCAAGCTCTTCCCAATCCTTCTATTCCATCTTTTCTGGCTTATCACCCATCGCAAGATGCAACCTTTGCTGGCGGAGCACATCCTCAACGCGCATCCTCCACCATGCGTAGTCTTTCCCATCGAACTCTGGAATCTTCACAATAGCGCCCGCCATTGCTTCTCAGTCTGCAGATCAACCATGCTCCAACCAAAGCTCTGATACCACTTGTTAGGATTCTCAGGGCTTGGTTAGCAGACAAACAATAATAAGGGCAAAAAATAAATAAAGATTCAACACAAGGAATTAACGTTGAAAAACCCAAACCAGGAAAAACAAAACCACGAACGATGCACTATCAGAGGATTACAATGGTGTTTCAAAGATTCCCAAACCTCCAAATCTCTCACATCCTTCCTAGAGTTACAACCTGAGAATTCAACACTCACAGTTGAGCCTCACACAACTCCCTCAGGAACACAGATCTTTACAGGTCAATCTCTTGTGGTATAAGATGAAACACTCTCAATTGTTGTATATGATAAGGACCTGACCTCAATATATATTAGAAGGTGCAGAAGGAAACCCTAGGGTACAACCTAGAAAAATAGTCGTCGCAAGGAAAAAACACAATCGTGGGCCATCAATCACGGCCCATCAAAAATAATGCGTGGAAGCCATCAGGCGCTGGCAAGGGGCGCTGATTCCCAGCTCCTGGACAGGACGCCGGGCGCTGACAGCGCTTCTTTCCTTCGATCAATTTCCTTTTTCATATTTGGTATTCACTCCTAACAAATTGGTCTTCACACCCAACAGAACCATATTTAGAAGAGAAGAAGAAGAGAGTGAAGCAGGGAGATTGTGTTATTAGTGAAGGGAAGGAGATAAAAGAATGGATTGGAGAGGACCATGAAAAGAGACAAAGAGATCTGATGAGCCAAGAGTGTAAAATTAGATGAAAGATAAAGGTACTTTATCCTTTTATGCATACATAAAAGCTTGGGATCCCCAAGTATTTATTAAAATAATATTGTGCCCGTTAGGTTAGTTTTCAAAACTATATGAAACCTCCCAATAATTTCTGATGACATATCATAACGAAAATGATAAACATCTTGGGGTAAAACACACATATAAACAAATTTCAATTATAGTAGAATTTTCAATTTTCATTGGTATTTATTTTAATAAATAAGACACTGAAACATAATTTAATTAAAATATATACGTAATTTTTTCATTATGTAAATTTATAATATTAAATATTTTCCATTTCATGTCTAAGGTCACCTATACTTAACTCGAATAATTGTTTGCATTTCAAGCATTGAATCGCTAGCTAGGCTGTATCAAGCTATCAATTATCAAACATGGTCGAAGGGACGCTGTGAAAGAAACCCAGTATTGGTGTTGTCTGGGAAGTGCGGAGAGACACCGGGAACAGAAAGAAAGAAAGAGGGAACGACAACAATTCTTGCTTCATGGACGTGGATTCTTCTGCTTGATTAACATACCAACAACTTGACAGCGAAAGAGCCGATGCGAAGAGACATCTCTGCATTCCTTCAGCCTACATGGCTTCTTCTCTTCCTCCTCGCCTCTATGCTCCTCTTCTTCGCATTTTCTCTCAATCTCCAGGTAACTTCTTTTCTCTCCAGATTTCCCTTTCATTTTCTCTTTCAACTCTGTTTCAATGTTGGATCTGCGTCTTGTTTCTCAATCCCCATTGTCGGTTTACTGCTAACTTTCTTCTTTCTGCCCGTTTGTAAAAACTAAGATGATTCACTTGAAAGAGAGCAGCCCGCTGTGCTTAGTTAGGGATGCTACCATCTATATTTTGTGGTACAATTGAGGCTATTCTTATGTTATTGTCCCACAATTACTTACGTTAGGGCCTTTTGAATACAGAGCTTGGAAATCTCGCTTCCGTCTCAGACATTTTAACATAATCAATATACAACATATTGATGCTAATGAGTAGTCATTGTGGTTGATATCTTAGTTCTTTGGATTCTTTGCAACTCGCATACAGTAAAATCTGACATGAATCGTTAATTGGGTTATGTGGTAGCAGTTTGGATAATTAGCTAAATCTATTTCCTCCTTTCATGTGCAGTTATTTCAATGGGTTGAACAGGAGCCTGAAATTACTCATAGAGTGTTCTTGGATGTTGACATGGATAATCAACGGTTAGGTACATTGCAGTTTCCCTATAAATTATCAGCCTGCCCTTCAAATGCTGGAGCTATTTGGGGACTAGAAAGTAAATAATGTATTTTCCTGATTCCTACATTAGTTTAGTTTTTGCAAAAGCAAGACTGAGTTCCTTCCTTCTTTCTTTCTTTCTTTCAAATTGCAGTATAGTTTTTCACTTGCTGTTGATGTTTTCAATGTGTGCAAAGGGATATGGCAACTATATATCCTTAACAGTTAAGGACAATGGTGCTTTTATGTGTTGAATGTATGGACGAGTATATTTGTAGATTGTAGGATAAGATGAATGTGTTATAGGCCATCTTTGACATAAATTGGTTAGAGGTTTAGATAATTGGTGTGGATTAGAGTCTTGCTGCTAGTAATATGGCAAGTCATAAGGGACAGCGCTGATGGCAGTTTGGTGGAAAGGTGCTTTTATTGGAGCAAAGAACAAGGATAAGCTCTAATTTTCAAATAGGATGCTAGTTTTGCCTTTGCTTTTGGTGTGGGCAACTTGGGCCACAAGCTAAGGCACACCTTGCTATTTACCATGCCTTCTTTGAAAATAGGAGTGAACAAAGATGAATCAGCTTAATTAGGGACTTTTGACTTGGTAGGGCCATGCTGCATAAATTCTGAGTTCCAACTCCCCTAGACCTTCATTGGGTCGTGGTAGCAAATTATGGGCTTCGATTGAGTTCAAAGTGGATCCAATTATAGGTTCTAGATGTTCAATTTCGACTGCCACAAACAGCGCCAGCTGCTTGTTTTGAGTTAGCTTGCGGCATAGAGAGTGCTGGTGAACTATTTGGTGAATTTGCTTGATAGGATATAAGCTCTGTGCCTGTCTGTGCTGGCTTTCATCTTCTTTAAGCGGAACATCATTCTTATTTCTACTGTTGTTATAGTTGCATCTCCATGAGTCCAGCTAGTTAAGTTAAAACACAGCTTAGCAGGTTTCGTTTCAGTGATCATCTTTAATGTCCTTGACAATAACCTGCTATGGAATCATTGATGGGTGAGCTAATTTGAAACTAGAAACCTAAAATCCTTGCACATGTTTTCGTATATTTGCTGTTTCAACTTTTCATGTTTTGTCTCCTCAATTTATCAATATTAGGAATCACTTAAGCTTAGAAAGCATAAAATTGTTGAGCAGCAAGAGTAGGTACATAATTCAGAATTATAAGTTACATATTCCGCAAAGTTGCAGACAAGTCTTTCAGTGTCTCCCAATGTTTGTGGTGAAGTGCACTAACAGATGAAATGCTCAGTTTGCTTTCTTCTAGCTGTGATATACAAAATCTGGTAGTTTTAATGATGCTTACTGTCTGCAAACTTTGTTTCTCACAGGTAGGATTGTGATTGGATTATTCGGCAAAGTTGTTCCAAAAACTACTGGTGAGTACTTTGTTAACTCATAGTCCATTAGTTTAAACAGCTTAAACTAAATCCTGGATCTACCTCGATGTCGCTCTTTTTCTGTCTAGAGAGGACTGCTGTAGCTTTTACCCCTTGATTATTTTTCTGTATAGGAAATGTATATGTATATTAATAATAAGATAAATGATAAGATGCTCAGCTTGAACAACACCTAGTGTAGGTCTTGCATATGTAGGGCCTGGGGAGATCTAGATCTAGATCCAGATGCTTAGCTAGCATCTTACAAAATTATGTCCAACCAAAGTACAATCTATCCACTAAATCTACCACATCAAAAGAGGAGCTCCCCATTAACCCAAAGCAGAGAGACTTGATGAGATTGTCTGTCAATCGATAATGAGGAGTTTTGACTCCCTCAAAAACACATTGGTTCCTTTCTCTCCAAATACTTGGAAAAATCACATGTGGTATAACCATGACCTTCTTCTTCTTCTTCGGTTTCGTACCAAAGGCACCCTCCCAAGCCAGAAGGTGGCCTGTACTTGAATGGGAAAGACCCAAATAACACTTACCTATGTTACTTCAACTCTTCATTTTTCCTATCATACCTTGTGTCAGATCCTCCATACCCAGACAAGGGTACAACACTCAACACTTCAAATTACGATGAAAATTTGCAAATTTTCTTAAAATTAGCCGACCATGACTCCCGTATCCGTGTCCATATTGGGCACCCGTACCCGAGTTTGAGTAACATAGACACCTACGCAACCAAAGGCTAAAGCGCAACAGACCTAGCAAAATCACAATGAAGCAATGAAGATCCAGTGATTCAAGACCCCCCTTGCACGTAAACCACCTATTGACCTGACCCCCCCTCCCCCTAATTATTTTTTTAATGTAAATCATCTCAACTTAAGGTGCTCGCATATGTTGCTCCCCAAAGAAAAGATGCAACCCTTAAAGGAGCAAATGACATCCAAATGATGGTATAGGGGAAAGCACTAGCCCCAATGATGATTATTTTTGCTTATTTAAAATGTTTTAAATAATAGTAGCTGTCCATAAAGATCCCTTTTCTTGCTTAGATTCCGTCTCACCATGTCTTGTGAAGAGTCTCCTAAAATGGCCTCGTTAAGGGTGCTGAAAAAAGTAACGAAAGATACTTGATCAGCAAAACCATCCCGTATAAAAGTAGGAGATGAAGCATTAGACACAGAAAGTTGCCCCCTATAGTTGGCAATGGATGCATTTTCTTCCATTGCAAGAACCAAAAGAGTGGGGAGGAGATCTTTCAAAGGAGCCTCATTGCACCAATAACTGTGCCAAGGTGAAATGGTAGAAGTGTAGAACCATCACTGACAACAAAAGAAATATGTGGGAAGAAACACTCTCAAACATTAACGATAAACTTTTAAAGACTACACTCAGACGAGTCATCTAGTACTAAGGGTGCCCACCCAAAAGCACTTCACCATATTTTATTGTAATGACCTTCATAAATTACCCTTTTCATTCATAAATTTCCATAATTTACCCCGAAAGAGCCACGCGACAATGCTGTAAATCCCTCGCACCATTTTACCTTTTCATTATTCACATTTGCATGTCACTGGTAAAGTCCAATTGATTCTTGCCAAGACAAAATTTAAGTTCCTGATTTTTTTTTTCCTATCTATGTTTGGCATAGCTGTTGCATTTTCTATTCAAGTGTATTTGGTTCATGTTGATCTTCTGGTTATTGAATCTAACCTTTTGTGCCTATTGTTTTTAATTCATTCCAGAGAATTTCAGGGCTCTATGCACTGGTACATCCTTTTCTCTTGTTAGAAACTATGCAACTGTCCTATCCTATGCCTTTGATTTCGACGGCTGTTTCCTCAGACCATAAATTAATATCCTGCTTTGGGAAACAGGAGAGAAGGGTAAAGGAATCAATGGAAAAGCTTTGCATTATAAGAACACACCCTTCCATCGTATAATACCTGGGTTCATGATTCAAGGAGGTGATATTGTTCGTGGTGACGGAAAGGGTGGAGAGTCTATATATGGTGCTACATTCCCTGATGAGAATTTCAAGATAAAACATTCATACCCAGGTCTTTTAGTGACAGACCCATATTAGTTCTCTATTCATACTTTATCGACTGCAGTTGGGATTTATGTTAGCTGAGATGAAAGTAATTTCCAATATGTTGGCAGGAGTTGTCTCTATGGTGAATAATGGACCAGATTCCAATGGTTCCCAATTTTTTATTACTACAGTGAAAGCTAGTTGGTAAGTTAAAATTGATACACATTCGCTCATTTCTTACCCTTTATGTTTCTGTTATGGGTTAATTGGTAACTGAGTGTGCATTTCAACGAATGGTAAACTGTTGTTTAGGTTGGATGGTGAGCATGTGGTGTTTGGGAAGGTTATACAGGGCATGGATACTGTGTATGCTATTGAAGGGGGAGCTGGAACATACAGTGGGAAACCTAGGAAGAAGGTGATCATTGCTGACTCTGGAGAGATACCTAAAAGCAAATGGGATGAGGACACAACTAAACTTTGAAAGCTTCATTCAGTACATGATGTTTATTTTGTAGTTAGTTGTTTAGCCTCTCCCTTAAAATGTTGTATTGGTATGTAGAGTATATCATAAACGAGAGAATGTCAGGATCATGAAACTAGGCTTCTGCTTTTCCTAACATGTTAATTGTTTTAGAAAAGCATGTAGATGTAGGTGGATGTAATGGTGTAACTGAGGTGATTTACAGTGAGCTTTGTACGGAATTGGATCCAGTTCCTGGTGTTTCTTGGAAAACTATGATTTCAAAATAGATATAAACCTAAAATAGATGCAACGTAAACGACAAAGTCTCAGGGATAATATGTTTATGTGCGGTCTAATGGATTTAGATGTAGATAGCTTAGATGTCGATAGCTTTCCTCGGTGAATAAAAGTTCATGGAGAATCTGATTCCCGCATATTCATATCCAACTATTTTTCAATTTGTTAAAGAATTGTTAGTTGTAAGATAGTGATTTGCGTTACTTGTTTAGATCATCAGTTTGAATTAACTATTTTAAGAAAAAGTGTTTAGTAAATTGGTTGGTTTATATAGATATATCTAGTAAATTCCATATATGTCGTTGATCTTTATTAACTTCAAACTTAGGCACTTTTTTTTCCCCTAAGCTAATCGAGAAGCTATTTGCCCTTTCTATCTTTATTTATATTATCTATTTTCACTTATTTTTCCTATGCTATCCAAAATATCGCACATAATATATACTCTCTCAGTTCCAAATAATTTGTTCATGTCTGACTAATGAGGTAAAACTTTGTAAAATTTGACTGTTAATTTGTCAAATTATATGTAAGATTATTATTATCAGATTTGTAATGAAAAATATTTTTAACTAAACATAATATTATAGGTATTGATAAGATAAACATAAAATATTAACTCTCAAAGTATATGACATTGAAAACGATATAAAAATAAAATGGACAATTTACTTGAGACCAAAAGAATATTTAAAAATTGATTAATAAATGATGCGACTAATGCGGTTGATATATCATCACCGTTTTGTGAAAATTTGGCGTAGCCAACACGTTCCAAGCTTCCTATAATTGATAATTAATAGTATTTGACAAAAAATTTGGGGTTAAAAATGATAATAGGTATTAATTTTATAAAGGAAAATTTATTTTTAAAATCCCAAACTTTTGGGGTTGTTAGTCAGAATATCCCAAACTTCATCTTTGAGTCTGAACGACCCAAAGTATGAGGGTTATATTTGTGACTATCCCACCACCAATTAAAGTGAAGTTGGAGGTGGCGGCCGAATGATGTGGACGGCTGAAATACTTATGTGGCAGGTTAGGCATGTGTTTTAAACATGTAATTGTTCACCTCATCAAACATTACATTCCCCTCATTGTTAAACCCTCAGTGCTATCTATAGTTCAAAACTTCAAATTCCCCTTCTTCTCATTCTTTCTACTTCTCAAATATTTATACGTTCTTCTTAAATTTTCCTCCTTCGATTCTTCTGCTTCTGCTTCTCCTTCTTCAATTCTTTTGCTTCTCCTTCTCAAATTCATCTATGTTCTTCTCAAATTCATCCGCATTCTTCAATTCTTCTGCTTTTCCTTCTCAAATTCTTCTGCTTCTTCTTAGTTCGAAAATCGAGGTCGAGGCAACTGAAATCTGGGTCTCCAATCTGCTTGTCGTTCTTCTTCTGCACTAGCAATAATCAAGCAAAGAACATCCCCAAAAAGATAGAGAGACAAAAATGACATAACAAGACATGAGAACACATCACCAATATCAATTTGAAATTGGACGGATGTGTGAAACATAAACACACTCTCTACATAATAAAGCTGGATTGTCATATACACTTAACGACATCACCAATATCTGTTGGCAGAAGCAAGGAAACCAAAGGAAAAACAAAAGGGTGTGAGAGAGAGTGGGGCTATTATTGTTGACACTTGAAAATATACATCAGCAACAAACAAACCCAAACAAACCCAAACAAAAATGAATAAAAGTTGCAGGAAACTGTAAAATGAAGAAGGAACCAATGTAGAGCTATTATTGTGTTATTATCTTCATCCAAAAGCACCGTTACAGTGCCAAAAAAATTCGTTACAGTCGCTGAGTGTTGGCGAGAACAGAATAACACATTAATTAGCAGCAATTTCAGATACAAGCAAGAGGCCAACTCTGATTATTCCAATGGAAAAAAAAAGAATTAGGTTCAAGGGTTGACATGTGTTTTTTTTTTGGTTGAGTTGGACAATTGACCTGCCACATAAGCATCTTAGCCATCCATGTCATTCGGCCACCGCCTCCAATTTCACTTTACTTGGTGGTGGGACAATCACAAATATAACCCTCATACTTTGGGTCGTTCAAACACAAACGATGTGTGGCACCCCCAACAATTTTTTGTTGTTTCTTGTCCTTGCAAAACTAAAAGGGTGATGATATGTCCTGACAGTTGGGTCTTCAAGAGGACAGTTGGCCATGGCGCAGAGGTCGGAGGAAGAAAGGGTGCCGTGTGCGGCTGAGCAAGCTCGTGATTTGCATGGTAAAACAGAGGTTTTGGAGACGTTGAGAGTGGTTAGGGTTCCGGGCTCGTATTTGCCCTCGCAGAGGATGCATTCGAAGGGGGAACAGGGGAACCATACAAACATCGCTTCTTGTGTCCATATAGACGGAGATGGTTTGTGATTTGAGGGTGAAGCCGTGAAGGTGAGGGTGTAGTCGCTCCCTAGGGACAGAGGGAGGGAGACTTGTTGGTTGCTACTACGGTGGGATTTGTGGTGTCCGTGGTGGCGGTGCCGGGCGGCGGACATGGCGGAGGTGGTTTTGAGGAGGTGGTGGAAGCATATGGATGGAGCCATGGAAGCAACCATGAACTATAGAGGAAGAGGGGGAGGGAAAGAGTGGAAGAGGGAGGAAGGATAGATAAAGTTAAATTAGATAGAAAAATAAGGGTATTTTCGTCTTTTTCAACATAACTCGTCGGAATGGCACTTCCAGTCACTTAAATAAATTTAATGACCTCCGGAAATGCATTAAAAATACGTGTGACACCCCAGCATTTTTTTTTGCGAGAAACCAGCGTGTTGGAAAGAGGGCGGGAGATATATACTCGCACAAACTTCAGCGCATCTCTTTTTACGCGTCTTCTTCCCATTACGCCAGGTAACTCTCGTCTTTGTAAGCTGGACACCGACTTCTCTGCTCATTTCCTTCGTCTCTAATCCAAACCCATCTACATTCTCCTTTTAAATCACCTCCATTACCCAATCTCTCTGAACAAGACATCATCCATCAATACCATCATATCATTCTTTCTACAAAAACACCATTAATATTCCACTTATCAACTGGTGTTTTTCTGTTGAATCAATCCAACCACGCACCAATGACTGATCACGAGCCACCGGCATCCATGGACTCCGCGGAGGAGCTCCTCATAAGAATCCCATCGACCATAGTCCATCTCATTGACAAAGAACAGAGCATGGAGCTGGCTTACGGCGACCTCGAGCTCATCCTTCTCCGGCAAAACGACGCCGCAGTAGCTGTGCTGGCTAGAATCGGCGATCAAATCCAGTGGCCCCTCACCAAAGACGAAGCCGTCGTCAAGCTGGACGACTCCCACTACTTCTTCACCCTCAACGCCAAAGATGGAGTCTTGAACTACGGGCTGACCATCCCCTCCAAAGGCCAGGAGGGGTTGCTGAAGCAGTTCGATGCCCTTTTGGATTATTACGGCGCGTTTTCTGAGCAGAGGGTGTCGGGGGCGGAGGCTGCTGGGTGGTGGGTGGCTGCCAACGAGGCGGCGCCGGAGGAGTTAGAGAGGGACCAAAGCACCAGAGAAAAGGTGGAGGAGAACTCCGCCGCATATTGGACCACCCTGGCGCCCAATGTGGAGGAGTACAGCAGTGGCGTAGCCAGGATGATTGCGGCTGGTTCCGGTCAGGTTATTCGGGGGATACTCTGGTGTGGGGATGTCACCGCCGACAGGCTCAAATGGGGTACCCGCTTCTTGAGGAGTCGTGTTGGGAAGAGGGAGAATGCCCATGTCAGTCCACAGTGCTTCCAAAGAATCGCAAGGTTTCATCTTTTTCCTTCTTTGCGTTTAAGTTGATATGCTGAACCGTTCAAGTAGTTGTCTTCCTTTACTTAAGTCTCTCTAGTTGATCTGTAATGAGATTATTGATGTGGATTATGGATTGTGGTGATGATCGATCAGGGTGAAGAAGATGACGAAGATGTCAGAGGATGTTGCCACGGGGATTCTGTCTGGAGTTATAAAGGTGTCGGAGACGATAACAGGGACGGTGGTGAACTCCAAAGTAGGGAAGAAGTTCTTTAACATGCTCCCTGGGGAAATCATCTTGGCTTCTCTCGACGGGTTCAGTATGTTTTGCTCTCTCTGTCATACTCATACGTGTGCCGTGGTCTTATTATTGCTTGTGACTTTGACTAACAATGGGTACGTGATTTCGTGGCAGACAAGGTGTGTGATGCAGTAGAAGTAGCCGGGAAGAAGGTGATGTCGACATCATCAGAGGCGACAACGGAGCTGATGAGGGACAAGTATGGGGATGAAGCAGGGAAGGCAACGAACGAAGGGCTTGGAGCAGCAGGGCATGCATTAGGAACAGCTTGGACAATGTTGAAGCTGAGAAAGGCTTTGAATCCCAAGAGAGCTGTTAACCCCACCACGCTTGTCAAAGCTGCAGCAGGTGCTGCTGCTTCCAAGCCCAAATCTTGAATCGGAATTAATGGGCCTTTGTTTTCCTAGTGCTGTGTTGGTAAGTAGATATAATAGTCAAAGAGCCGGCTTAGTTCTTCCGTTACAAAGACAGTCAGGTGCTGTACCCGTGGTGCTCTATGTTTTGTTTCGGTGGTTTTAGACTACTTGCTTTCCCAATTGTCATATGTATTTATACATGTGGCAATGCAGGTGGATAAATGAACTCAATCGTTTATAAAATTAGTGGGGAATTTCGGTTTAAGATCATGTAGTTCTTTGCTTCACCCAACCACCGCAGAACTTGGTGTTTGAATATAGGGGAATATAAGTAGCAAGAACAAGGACAAGCCTGTAGGGCCATCATATGAAGTTATGAACCAACTTTCCGTTTCGGCCCAACAACCATTGTTGAAGCCCGGTCAGTTGGGCCGATTCGTGAAACTAAAACAATTTCCCCAAAAAGATCGTGAGACTAATTGTTATAAGTTACAACTTGGAGTATCCATTTATATCTACCAATGTGTTATATTATAAAAAAATTTAATCAATATTTATTATAAAAATTCATTATAAATTTATCATTCGCTGTTTTTTTAATTTTTATCAGTGCTTTACACAACTTCATCATATAAAAAGTTAGACTATCTTTGATACATAAGGTGGAACTAAGAAGGCCCGTTATGGTTTATAGTATAATTTATGATGGTGACATAGGTATCTCAGGACAATCCTTTTCTTTTTAATAATGATTTTTTAATTATTTTAATCTAAATTTGATCTATAGTCCGACTTCAATAGTTATTGGGTAATTTTTGATTTTTTTAAGTCCAACTCGTTTATAGTTTTTATATTTTATATCCCTGTTTATAATTGGACAATGGTGGACCATACTTTCACTTTGTATTTTGGTGGTAAAAAAAAAAATAAAATTGGATTGTAGTGGTTCCAAAAAAATTTTTATATTCTTATTTTTTTCATTCCTACACTATATTGTTTTTGTTTTTTTCGTTCCTAGCCCTAGAAAGTTAATGAATTGCAGTTTCTAAAACATTTTTTAAATTATTTTTTTGACACTCCAAATAATTATTATGATTTTTTAAAAATAATAAAAGTGAAAAAATCGTAAAAAATAGTAAAAAAATGAAAAAAATTGGGAGAAACGCTGTAAATTCATTAAAAATCATTGTAAAGTGTTATACTAAGTTTTGAATCAAATGCAACACAAAATCTATAATTCTCTTGAAAATATCCCACTACAATCCAATTTTATTTATTTTTTGGACCACCAGAATACAAAGTGAAGGTACAATCCACCATTATCCAATTCGTGAAAGTAGGGATTATTAGAATCAAATTATCCTATATATATATATATATATATATATATATATATATGTATATAATCAAGAGCGGGAGTGTGAGTGGGATCGAGAGATCAAGTTAAGTCCTACTTTGGATCTCAGTATTGAATATGACTTTATTTTTAGTCCCACCTCTGGGCTCAGCCCCGTTGAGAGGATTTTGGGACCAAGAGTTGACCAGGAGTAGGATTGTACCGGGATTCTTGGAATTTTTGCTCACCCTTATGTGTAACACCTCAACCTCTCTCGGGTAGCGGACAATATCGATACTTGCTTCAAGGATTGATAACTGACCTCACAAATCACTACAAATCATTCTAGAGTGCTTCCTCCTAGCACACATACTGTTCGGGAAATTTTCCAAGAGATCACCTATTTTGAGACTATTTCTAGTCAAATACACTTTTCTGAAATGTTATAATATTTTATGTTTTTGGTGCATCTATCTGAATACACCAAAGCGCATGATAATTGCTAGTTCATGTGCCACCTTGTTCCAAGTGTGCTTGGCATGGACGAAGGCAACATATAGATGGAGTTATGAGAATGATATGGAGCTAAGAACGGTTTCTGCTTAAACATTCTATAAAAACTCCATGAAGTTTGTTTTTTGATTGGAGACACGAAACATTATTGGAGAGGCCTTGGTTCAAATCAGAACTTCAGTAATTGTGGATATCTGTAGCAATAAAATTTAACAGCGCACTCAGGCAATTTTACTCATTCAACTAAATTAAGATCTTGCCTTCATAATCGTACAATAATGTTTGCGGACATGGAAAAACATATCAACTTACGCTTTCGGGGTGTAAGACTAGAGAAATTTTATCAAGGTAAAGGTTTCCCATAGATTGTCAAAAGACAAACAAAGAGTACGTGTTGTCACTGTTTTGGTATGACAAAGTACAATTTAAATACATTTAGGCACCGTTCTTTTATGCGGTACCGCAAGTTACCGTGTCAAAGATAGTAATTAAACATGATTTATTTTATCACTAATAACATTGACATATATTTTACGTTAATGAGCGTTTAGATGGATTGTAACATTTGTAACATTAGCTCATTAAGTGCATATGTTAAAATGACACCTATAAAAAGCTACGTGTTAGGGTCATTTCAACAACAAGAATCAAGGAAAAACAAAAATAAAAACATCACATTCTCCATCTAACCTTCTCCAACTAAAAAGTATTAAATACTTTTATTTTGTTTTTCAACAAAGTGGTGTCAGAGCTTATGTGAAGATGAATTCCACCTTTCCCTTTGTTGTTCCAAAACTCACAAAAGATAATTATGGAAATTGGAGTATTAGGATGAAGGCCTTACTTGGCTCACAAGGGGTGTGGGCGATAGTAGAGAAAGGTTATGAAGAACCAGCAAATGAAGGAGCTTTGACCGAAGGTGAAAAGAATACATTGCTTAAAAATTGGAAGTTAGATCAACACGCCTTGGCGATCATCCATACAGGATTGGATGATGCTATGTTTGAGAAGGCATCTTTGGTTAAAAAATTCCAAGAAGGTTGGGAGATTCTTGAGAATAATTTTAAAGGATGGATAAGGTGAAGAAAGTTCGTCTCCAAACCATTAGAGGAGAATTTGAATCATTAGACATGAAGGAGTCAGAAACAGTTTTTGACTATTTCACTAGAGTTTCTAGTGTAGTTAATCAAATGTCGTGCTATGGAGAGAAAATTGAAGATGTTCGTGTTATTGAGAAGATTCTAAGATTACTTGATTCAAAACTTGAGTATGTTGCTTTTGCCATTGAAGAGTCCAATAAATTAGAGACGATGACTCTTGATCAACTCATGGGTTCTTTACAAGCCTACGGGGAGAGAATTAATAGAAAAGCAGAACCATCTATTCAAGTTCTTCAAACCAAGGTGTCTTTGGGTGACAAAAAAAGAGAGTCAAGGAACTCTAATACTCAAAGTTCCAACCAAGGAAGGAGTCGTGGACGTGAAGGTCATTATGGTCGTGGAGGCGGTCGCAATCAAGCACGCGATAGGTATAACGGATCCCAATATAAGGAATCCAACAATAATTCACGAGCATTAAGAGGTCGTGGAGACTATGGAAACCAAAGAGCACGTGGTAGAGGTAGAAGATATGACAAATCGCGTGTTCAATGTCACAGTTGTCATAAATTTGGACACTATGCTTCAGAGTGTTGGCATGCCAGCTGCAACGCCAATACCAACACTGATGAGAAGGCGAATTTCATAAATGCGAAGGAGGATGAAGAGCTCTACCTATTACTCGCGAACAAAGGGGAAGAAGACAAAGATGTTTGGTACCTTGATACGGGTGCCAGTAACCACATGAGTGGCAACAAGGAATTTTTCACAAATCTTGATGAAGGTGTTGCAGGCAGAATTATTTTCGGAGACAACACTAAAGTTCCTATCAAGGGAAAAGGGGACATTCTTATTCGCGCCAAAAATGGTAGTCATCACTTTATCTCTCAAGATTACTATGTACATTCCTCGAAATCAAACATATTAAGTTTGGGCCAATTACTTGAAATTGGCTATGACATTCATATGAAGAATCAGTGCCTAACTTTGAAAGATGAGTTCCAAAACTTGGTCGTGAAGGTGAATATGGAAAAGAATAGAATGTTCTTACTCAAAGTTCAAGCTCATCATCCAAAGTGTTTAAACACATGTGTGAAGGGTGATTCATGGCTATGGCTTATAAGATTAGGGCACTTGAATTTTGGTGGCTTGAACATTTTGGCACGAGAAAATTTGGTGAATGGATTACTGCTAATCTCTCACCCAAATCAACTTTGTGAGGGATGTCTCATGGGGAAGCAAACTAGGAGAAGCTTTCCAAAAGAAGCCAATTTTCAAGCATTGATGCCATTCCAAATTGTTCACGCGGACTTGTGTGGACCAATTAGACCATCTTCACATCGTAAGTCCAATTATTTCTTACTTTTCATTGATGACTTTTCTCGCAAGACGTGGGTGTATTTTTTGAAACAAAAAAGTGGAGCATTTGGAGCATTTTGTACAGTGGTTTGTTGAACCGGTTTTTATCGTTCTTCTCAAGGAGCGAGGGGCCTTGGTCATAGAATCCTAGGTCTAGGGTCGGGATCGAGATCGCTAGGTAAGGAAATTGGTTGAAAGGAGTCACAACGCAACAAATAAAACTAAGGTCGATCAAGGTAAGAAAATAGGTTTCGGGGGCTTTTCGGGATGCAAACGGGAATAAGGACATGGGTTTTGCAACTAGTGAGCAATAAGGAGGGAGAATCAAGTGGCAATTCCGTTAGAAAATACCCACATAGCTTCCTCTCTCGAGGATAGTCTGGATTAACTTCCTCAAAGTCCACAACGGACCCGGAGGATTAATGAAACGAAATTCCCTAGTTAACCTCCTTCCACTTTCGTGGGTGAGCATTAACTATCCCGATTCCAACCTTTCAACCCAAGAGTTGGATGTATTCGGGAGCTTTCAGACCCAAATATATCCCACTTGAGGGAAGGATAGGAGTGAGAAATTGATTCCCAACTAATTACTCACTAATATTACTAACCCAAACCTAATCAACCATTCACACCCTTAATTACCCCCTAACCCATGGGGTTTCTAGCCGCTAATCATGATCACAACTAAGATAACAACATCAAAACCAACCCTAAGCATGAGTTCTAACATCAACAATCACAAACCAAGCAAAACAATCAAAGTAGCAAGCAAGAATAATTAAACAAGCAAGTAATTAAGCAAAGCAATTAATAAAAGAGTTTAAGGGAAAAGAGAACTTATCAAAAGCTAGAAATGAACAAAGGAAAGCAAAAGAAATGATGATCCAATAATCTCTCAATTGATTGAATCCCCAAATCTTGAACAACACCAAAAATCCACCAAAACCCTAAAATAATCTACGCTAATCTCTCACTAATCTCTCTCTAAAACTCACTAATACAAAATGAGAACCTAACTTCCTACTTCATAAGCTAACCCCCTAGCAAAATCGTCACTTGGCGTTTATATACAATGCAAGGCAGTTGCCCAAAACGCTGCCGTTTTACGCCCAGAATAATCGCTGAAAATCAGTAGGTCGTGGGCGCGACCTAGGAGGTGGCGGGGGCGACCTGTGCGAAATGTTGCCTGACGATTCTGGGTTAGGCATGGTCGCGGGCGTGACCTGGCATGGTTGCGGGGGCGACCTGCCTCTGGCCAGCTGAGTGATTTGCGCATGGCAAATGTGTAACGGGCGGCACGCGATCTGTAGCGGGTGCGACCTGCTTGTAGCGGGTGTCACCATACTTGTGACAGGCGCGACACCCCTTGTCTTATTCCCTTCTACTTTTTCCAAGGCTTGTAATGCCCGCCACAAGGACTGTAGCGGGTGTTACCCTCCTGATCTGCTTCAAACTTAGGGAGGGTGGTCCCGGATCAGCTCCGCTTTGACTCTCGGCACAGCTTGGCTCGGGAAATCGCTCGGGATTCCCTTAAAAACCTCGTTTTAGCCCTTTTTCCTTGCTTTTGCTCCAAAAGTGCGAAAACCTACAAAACAACTAAAACATTAGTAAAAACGATGAGAAAAGCTCAAAATCGAGCAAAAATAACAAGATAAAAGGCGATATTTAGGCCAAACTCAGGACTAAACACCCCCACACTTGAATTTTTGCTCGTCCCGAGCAAAACAAAACAAAAACAAACTAAAAAACTAAACACCAACTCCTCTGTCGTGGCAGGTGACAGGGCCGCAAGCTCACGGTGTACGTAGTAGCACGTCAAGGTCGATCCCATAGGGACTCACTTAGCAGCACAATAAACTAATCTCTATCTCGATTGCTAAGCTAATCAGGTTTTTGGTTTTGGAAGATTTTAGAAAACTAATTAAACTAATAAAGCAAGGGAAAATAAATCAAAGGTTCTATCAAGAGAGAAAGATTTCTAGGGAGATGCTAACCTAACAACGAGTTCGATTCTAAAACCTAGCCCGCACAATCGTACATTCAAGAACGAATCAAGAATCGACAACCTATGAATTCTATTGCCCTTTCGATGCTAAATAGAATTATTCTAAACAACCTAATAAACAAACTTCGTGTGCTTTTTAGGTTAAACAGAATTGAAGGTCTCAAAAGGTCAGGTTATCTAATGATTCCCTAGTTTACTACTCTTTTCTCAACTTTCGCAAACCTAGGTAGACAGGTTGATTACCCTAATTCACCTTTCAGTACCTCTTAGGTTAGTCTCAAACTTACAAATATTCAAGGCCTTAAGAATACTCATAAACATGGAAAACACAACCTTCTATTGATTCCAATCAAAAATTCATGCACAAACTAATAGCAATCAATCAAAACTACATTGTTTCAGGTTGAAAAACCCTAGAATTCGAAGGAAATTACTCACTCATGTTCAAGAAAAGTACGACACAAGTTCCAAACATCATGATTAATTCTCAAAACAAAGAAAGAAATCGAAAAGAGATACAAACTACAAGGAATACGACCGCCGACCCTTTCGATCCCGGGGTGGAGTCTTCCTCGCGAGCGTTGATGATTTCTTCTTGAATCTTGAACTTCGCTCCTCTTCGAATCAATCTCGATCTTGAATCTTGATGGAGAATTGAGGAGTAGATGGGGTTATTAGGGTTTTTTTTCTCTTGACGACCAAAGAATGAAGGAAAAATGATAGAAAATGAATGTCTCCTCAAAAAACTGTCGCTGTCTTGCTTTTCTACTCGCGAAAACAACCGACTTACACACGCAATTTGCCTCGATCCGTACAGTCTGTACAATCCGTACATGGACCATGGTGGCCTCTGGTTGCCCGGTTTGAGCTCCGTTTGCGTTGAAATTCATCCCACAGCCTGTTCTTGACATTTAGAGGTACGTGATGTCCTGGAATCTGCCAAAAATGTTGCCAAAGCTGGCGTTTTGTTCCCAAATCTGCAAATTTTCATAAAAAACAACAATACCGTACATAATAGAGAAATAGGGGGTATAAATCCAGATTGACACATAAAATTATCCCTAATTCACTATCGAAAACCCCTAGAAACATAGCCATAAAACGCAGTTATCAAATCCCCCCATGCTTACTCCTTGCTTGTCCCCAAGCAAGTACAAGACTCAGAACTAGATGAAAGGACTTGAAAAGAAAAAGAAATCTACTCACACCTCCTCTAATAAAAGGGCAATGTAAGAATACCAAAACAAGCATACACTCAAAAACTCCTTAGCGAGAATAGGATTCAAATTGAAACAAAAATTGTTGTTCGAAATAGAATCACAAGCCAGGAAGCAACATAACTAGTCTATCACAACTCAAATGCAATCTAATTCCATTCATATGCTTGGCGAACAATTTGGGATCGGTAGGACCTCACTTTAGGGTATGTTGATCACTCCCCTCGTGTGTTTGCAAAAGATATGACGGTTCACTCAAAACCTTCAACCAATGAAAGCACACTACCATAAGCTTGACAAGACTCTCGATTCTCTACTGATATAGACAACATGCATAAAAGTTAATCATGAGGACTTTTCAAGGGTTGTAATGAGGCTTAGGTGTAGGGTAAGGAGGGAAATTATTTAGGAAATGTGGAGCTAAAAGCCAATAACCTAAAGAACAACATTCCCAATACATAACGCACAACACCTCTTACTTCACACCGCGATTAAGCTCAAATATACATCCCCAATTGAAGGAAAAGCAAAGGAAGAGTCATTATAAGCAAGAAATCGACCATGCTATTCACCTTATTTTTCAAAGCTTCTCTCTCTTTTTTTTCAATATATTTTTCTTTTCTTTTTTCTTTTTTTTGGCTTGTGAATATCATAGATAAATAAAGAAACGAGTCATTTCCCATCAAACCAATTTCAACCTCGAATGAAAAGATGAGATAAATAATGATTAAGAACAATGTTTCCCTCATCAAGCGAAGTAACCAATGAAGTCATCAACAATTAGACTTCCAACCTGTCCCCCAACTAAATTGTTGCTCTACTAACTTGGCTAGAAGGATATGGGATTAAGAACAGGCCAAGGGCGCCCAATAGGGTAGACAACAAGACAGGAAAAATGGTTAGTAAAGGGCTATAAAAAGAAGTCATATTGTCAGGTGGATTTTGGCTATGTGGCTTCAAATTGGGCCTCAGTCATATTAACACAATGCACAAGTCAAATGCAGTTTCAAGAGAGTCAAATGAAGTTTTATAGATGCAAACATTGTAAGGCCACACTCAAAAGAATATGAGACTATAAAAGTGATAGTCTTTTAGGCTTAAAAAGTCTCACAGGTTAACCTACCACAATCACTACAACTAGTTCCTTTGATGTACCAAACACAAGAACTTCATTATCATACACAAGAATCATTCAAGACTAGCTAAATCACAAACAAGACAAGCAACCTTAATCAAACAAACAACCTAGTCTCTCCTATCATCCACATCAAGCCAAAAATCTCATGAGTACACACTTGCAATGACAATCCAAACACACCCCTCATAAAGAACTCAACAAAGGAGGGTTTTTCGCAATCAAGACAAAATAAAACAAAATAAAACAAAAACAAAAGAAAGCGAATAAATGCTTGGGTTGCCTCCCAAGAAGCGCTAGTTTAACGTCTTAAGCTAGACGAAACTCACCTTAGATGCAGTCAACGCCCTTAGAAGCTTGTCAAACGCGGCAACATGTCGTTCACAAGCCTGTAGATGAGAGAAAAACAAAATACTCATAGCAAAGAACGTTAGTTGCACTCTCTCAAATAAGTCAAAAGTACTAGAAAAATCAAAAGAATCAAAGTAAGTACATGGACCGTACAGTCCGTACGGGCTGACCTTTGAAAGCTCTTTAAGGAAATCAACCTTACATTTCATGAATAATATTTTGTAAAATCACTTTCGCTTTACTTATGCATTTTATGAGTCATTGAATTAAACCTTTAAGAGTGAACATCCACTTGTTCCAAACTCTTCTAAATTTAATCTAATTTGCTCATTTAAATGTTAGGCTTGGAAGAGAGTGATTTATGCAGGTATTATTTAGAAATGTAAGAAAGAAAACCCTAAAGTTGCATCGATACATTGTAAAACCATGTTAACCATAGTTTATGCAATCCTCGATGTGTTTTGGTTCAAAATGGGAGTCACCACCCGACTTTTTAAGGGAAAAGCCAAGACAAAACCACAAGAAAGAAAGACTCCACCTGCGAAACCCAAAAATAGATTCGGGGGTAAGGTTACGAACTCGAAAAGTAAACTTTAAGAATTCGCCTCTCACAAAAGGAAATACTCTACTAAAAGTTTAAAATGTGATTTTGATAAAATTTGACAGGAAGTTGAAGGAATACTTTATAGAATTATTTCATTGAATCATGCTATAAGAATGTAATACACAAGATAAAGAATATACAAAATTATGTACAAAAAAGAACACTTAAAAGCTTACATTGCTACTTTGTTGGAAAAGCCTCGCCTAGCCCTTTTGGTGCTTGAAGAATCCTCTTTGATTCCTTTAGAAACCTTATCTCCAAGTGCCAAGATGATGATAGAAAATGTGGTAAAAGATGATAAGAAGAATGGATAGAAAGAGGGGAATAAGAAGGCCTTTTCTGTGGTTTTGGTTGTGTTTAGGCTAGGGTTTTAGGTGGAGTTTAGGATGAATGAAGGTAGGATATGTATTTAGGCTTTCTGGGATATAAGAATGGTGATGATTATGGTAAGATAGATGATGGATACAATAGGAGATAAATATGAGAGATGAATATGAGATAAGAAGAAGAGAGATTAAGAGAGATTAGAGAGATTAGAGAGATATGGATGATGAGAGAATTGGTGAATGAGGATCGAATGAGGGAGAAAGGATGATTTGATGAGTGAAAATGACTTGGAGAAGAGTAGTATTTATAGGCTTAGGAGGGAGTAGGCATGTATGAACATACATACACCACCTCGTAGTCTCCGGATGAACGCATGATACCAAGGCAGAAGGGGGAGCTCACCTAGCATGGACGGTGGCACGTGGTCAATTGACCACATATAGGCGGAGTCACCAAGGCCGACCGGCCTTCAGGTAGGGGCGGAGGAACCCATCTTCGTCCATACATGCATGGACGGTGGAGTGTGAAGAGAGTTTACCTAGGGAAGCTGCCATTCACACTAGACGGAGAGTGTACATTATTTAGCTAACTTTTAGAGGTGTTTTTGAGTGTTCTTGTGAGGATTCGATCTCGCGATGTTTGGCACTTGCTTTTAGGGCTTGCATGCTTCATCTTTTTTAATAAAAAATGTACATGTAGCTAGGATGGACCACATGTGATCATGCATGTAGCTTCAGGGGAGGAAAATACATGTAAAATGCATGCATTTATCGAACTTCTTTTATTTCTTTGGCTTTTGCTTTTATATTATTTATGAGTCAAAATCCCGGTGTCTACACTAGCTTCCTCTGTCGAGGATAGTCCGACTTAACTTCCTCAAAGTCCACTACGGATCCGGAAGGTTAATGAAACAGAATTCCCTAGTTAACCTCCTTCCAGTTTCGTGGGTGAGCATTAACTATCCCAATTCCAACCTTTCAAAACAAGTCTTGGATGTATTCGGGAGCTTTCGGACCTAAATAAATCCCACTTGAGGGAAGAATAGGAGTGGGAAATTGATTTCCCAACTAATTACTCACTAATATTGCTAACCCAAACCTAATCACCCATTCACACCCTTAATTACCCCTAAACCTATGGGGTTTCTAGCCACTAATTATGATCACAACTAAGCTAACAACATCAAAACCAACCCTAAGCATGAGTTCTAACATCAACATTCACAAACCAAGCAAAACAATTAGAGTACCAAGCAAGAACAATTAAACAAGCAAGTAATTAAGCAAAGCAATTAATAAAAGAGTTTAAGGGAAGAGAGAACTTATCAAAAGTTGGAAATGAACAAAGGAAAGCAAATGAAATGATGATCCAACAATCTCTCAATCGATTGAATCCCCAAATCTTGAACAACACCAAAAATCCACCAAAACCCTAAAATAATCTAAGCTAATCTCTCACTAATCTCTCTCTAAAACTCACTAATACAAAATAAGAACCTAACTCCCTACTTCATAAGCTAACCCCCCTAGCAAAATCGTCACTTGGAGTTTATATACAATGCAAGGCATTTGCCCAAAACATTGTCATTTCACGCCCAGAATAATCGCTGAAAATCAGTAGGTCGCGGGCGCGACCTAGGAGGTAGCGGGGGCGACCTGTGCGAAATGCTGCCTAACGATTCTGGGTTACGCATGGTCGCGGGGGCAACATGCCTCTGGCCAGCTGAGTGTTCTGCGCTTGGCAACTGTGTAACGGGCGGTACGCGATCTGTAGTGGGTGCGACCTGCTTGTAGCGGGTGTCACCATCCTTGTGGCAGGCGCGACACTTCCTGTCTCCCTTGCCTTCTGCTTTCTTCCAAGGCTTGTAACGCCCGCTACAAGGACTGTATCGGGTGTTACCCTCCTGATATGTTTCACACTTGGAGAGGGTGCTCCTGGGTTGGCTCCGCTTCGACTCTCGGCACAGCTTGGATCGGGAAATCACTCGGGATTCCCTAAAAGGCCTCATTTTAGCCCTTCTTCCTTGCTTTTGCTCCAAAAGTGCGAAAACCTACAAAACAACTAAAACACTAGTTAAAACAATGAAAAAGACTCGAAACCGAGCAAACATAACAAGATAAAAGGCGATATTTTGGCCAAAACTCAGACCTAAACACATTTCAAAAATTCAAAGCATTTGTTCAAAATGAGAGTGGTTATACTCTAAAATCTTTAAGAACTGACCGAGGTGGTGAGTTCACATCCAAGGAGTTCGAAGATTTTTGTGCCTCACATGGCATACGACGTTTTCTCACTGTTCCACGAACCCCTCAACAAAATGGTGTAGTAGAACGCAAAAATCAAACCATTCTCAGTATGGTTCGAAGCATGCTAAAAAGCAAGAAGATGCCAAAAGATTTTTGGGCTAAAGCAGTCGCATGTGCTGTATACTTGTCCAATCTTTGTCCCACCAGGAGTGTTCATAGAATGACACCTCAGGAAGCATGGAGTGGAAAGAAACCAAGCATCTCTCACTTATGTATTTTCAGAAGCATAGCATATTCTCATATTCATGATGAAAAGAGTGTCAAGCTTGATGACAAGAGTGAGAAACTTGTTTTCATCGGATATGATTCAAGATTCAAAGGATACAAACTTTATAATCCTACAAATGGAAATGTGGTTATAAGCAGAGATGTCGTTTTTGATGTAGAAAGTGCATGGGAGTGGGACGCCACCTCCAACCACATGGTCTCAATTAATTTTCCATTGATAGAGCCAAATCAAATGTGAAGAGAAGATGAGACACCATCTTCAAAATTCTTCTAGAAGTTCACCATCTTCAGAATATGACTCTTCTCAAAGGCCGAGGTGTACAAGGATTCTCAGAGAACTTTATGAAGAAACAGAGGTACTTGAGAATCCAACTCTGTTTTGCCTTTTTGCTAATTCTGAGCCTCTTAATTTTGAAGAAGCAATTAAAGAAAATAATTGGAGACTAGCCATGGACGAGGAGATTCAAGCAGTAAAAAAGAATGACACTTGGGAGTTGACTAAATTTCCAGAAGGAAAAAAGGCGATCGGTGTCAAGTGGGTTTACAAAGTGAAGAAGAATGCAAAAGGAGAAGTGGAAAGGTACAAGGCTAGACTCGTTGCAAAGGGTTATATCCAAAAGCATGGAATAGACTATGATGAGGTCTTTGCACTTATTGCTAGGTTGGAGACTATTCGTCTCCTCATCTCCCTAGAAGCCCATAATAGATGACAGATTCATCAGATGGATGTTAAGTCTGCTTTTTTGAATGGTTATCATGAAGAAGATGTTTATATTCAGCAACTGTTGGGTTATCTTGTTGAAGGACATGAAGATAAAGTGTTAAAACTAAAGAAAACTTTGTATAGCTTAAAGCAAGCACCAAGGGCGTGGTATAGTCGCATCGAAAATTACTTTCAAAATCATGGATACAACAAATTTCCTTATGAACATGCTCTCTATGTCAAATATGATGGTAAAGGTGGTATGTTAATTGTTTGTTTATATGTCGATGATTTGATTTTCACTGGCAACAATTCAAGGATGTTCGATGAATTTAAGGAGGTAATGACTCAAGAATTTGAGATGACTGATATTGGACTCAACAATTCAAGGATATATCTCAAGAAGCATATGCTAGAAAAATTCTTGAGAAATTCAATACGCAAAACAGCAAACCAATAAGCACTCCTATCGATTTTAGAACGAAATTGCCGAGATTTGATAAAGGTGAAAAGGTGGATCCGACAATGTATCGAAGTCTTGTTGGAAGTTTAAAATATTTAACATGCACGAGGCCTGACATTCTTTATGGTGTTGGACTTGTTAGTCGGTTTATGGAAGTGCCAACTACTTCACACATGAAAATGGCAAAGAGAATTTTGAGGTACATCAAAGGTACAATTGATTATGGCCTATGTTTCTATCCATCAGGAGATTTTTAACCTCAATGGCTATAGTGATAGTGATTGGGGTGGAGATATTGATGATCGAAAGAGCACTACTGGCTACGTGTTTTTCATAGGAGACACAACTTTCACCTGGTGTTCAAAGAAACAATCTATTGTGTCTCTTTCAACTTGTGAAGCTGAATATGTTGCAGCTACTTCGGCAGTTTATCATGCACTATGGCTTAGAAGATTATTAAAGGTACTACGCACACCTCAAGAAGAGCCTACTATAATACATGTTGATAACAAATATGCTATAGCACTAACAAAGAATCCTACGTTTCATGAACGTAGTAAACAAATTGAAACAAGATTTCATTTCATACGAGACAATGTAGAGAAGAAGGAAGTGGAACTCTCTTATGTCAGAACAAATGACCAGGTCGCCGACATATTCACGAAGCCATTACAGTATGAAGATTTTTTCAGGCTGCGTTCCTTAATTGGAGTAAGCAAAATAAATCAAGTTTAAGGGAGGATGTTAAAGATAGTAATTAAACATGATTTATTTTATCACAAATAACGTTGACATATATTTTACGTTAATGAGCATTTAGATGGATTGTAACATTTGTAACATTAGCTCATTAAGTGCATATGTAAAAATGACACCTATAAATAGCTACGTATTAGGGTCATTTCAACAACAAGAATCAAGGGAAAAAAAAAAAAACAATACATTCTCCATCTAGCCTTCTCCAATTAAAAAGTATTAAATACTTTTACTTGATTCTTGTTTTTGAAATGACACACCCATCATCCCTATTCGCAATTCGCATAAAGCCAAATTTTTTACCATTTTTCCCAAATTTAGCAAGGATATAAACATCATCAACACCACCAAACTTGCTAAATAAAAACTTAAGCCTTGAGTTACCCATGTTGATCGGCAAATTATCAATTAAAAGGGAGTACACACGCTTATCTTTAAAAGGCATATTAGAAACAACAGGGCCAACTTTGAGGGGTAAGCCATTGACAACACCACGAGCATCACTAAGCACATGATTTTGAACAGGGGAGGGAGTCAACAATCCACCATGAACCTCCCCCAACTCTTTCAACACAACATAATTTCACATGCTCTATTCAAGGGGGCCCGACACAAAACTTTTGACGAAAAAATCTCCAAAGAAATGGAGGAAACAAGACACTCAAGCTCAGATTTCAACACTTTAAACTTATCCAGAAATATGCTGCTTAAATCCATGGCCAAACAAATGGAGAACACCCGCAAAACACAAATAAAAATCACACCAACAACTTATAATGGAAGGGAGAGAATTGAGACTGTTGAAAGGGTCATTGATAGTCTTAGAAAGTGGTATAATGAGTATAACTAAGCTTCTTCTTCTAGGGATGTGACGAGTACAAATCGTAGCAATATCTGGTTTAACAAGTGGCAACATCCCTAGCCAAAATAACTAAAATGACCTTGTTGATTTTGATAACTATGATATTCAAGAGAGAGAAACTTCCCAAGTTGGTAAGAGTGAGATTGATTTGTATTTAGATGAATGAAACAACAGTGTGTGAAGATTTGGACATATTGGATTATTGGTTCAAGACTTCGGCGAGGTTTCCTACTCTTTCAACTTTGGCTTGTGACCACTTAACTATTCCTATTTCAACATAGTAGCATTTGAATCATCTTTTAACATTGGTGGGAAAATAATAACCCATACAAGAAGCTCCTTGAAGCCAAAGACCTTACAAGAAGCAATGGGGGAAGGCAACTAATTTTTACATGAATAATTTGGAGTAAATATAGGTAATCTTTTTCATGGTTAAATGTTTTCTCGAATAGTTTTGTATGTTTAATTTATTTTTGTTTAATGGTGAATATGTAGATGATTGTAGCTCAAACAGTGGTGATGATGATGACGAAGATGGAGAAGACGAAGGCATGCTTGAAGAGTAATGTAAGATCGAAATAGTTTGAATATTGAACTTTATTTATTGTTTTTTCTTGGAATTTTGATTGTTTAACATAGTTTTGACTTTATTTTATTATTTTATTTGCATGCATTCTCTTTTAAAATCACATCAAAACTACTAGGAAATGGTGAACAAGGAGGACGAGATGGGGAAGATCGAACTATTATTTGGTCAAATGTTATGATAAAATATTGAAATTTTGTTTTGTTGTCAAGTTTTATTGATTCAGTGTATTATTGACTGTGGTCAGATGTTGTTGATATCATGTCCAAAATGCATGAAGTTAGGTATTTCCAGTCTTTCTTTCTTTTTTAGGGTCAATCTTGTAGGGTCAGTTGACCTGCTGACCCCACTCGTGAGTTGTCGAGTCAGGAGTGCTTGACTTGAAATTCAGGTTGAGTTAAGTTCGAGTTGACGGGTAAGGACTATCGACCCGATTGACCTAGCCCGACCCGACTGATGAATAGGTCTAGTATTGATAAACATTCGATTTTTATTAAGTTTTGGTACTTTTTAGTAAGTAATTATCCAATTTCCCTCACCCACAAATTGCATGTCCTAAGACTTTCAATGTTATTAGTGAATACACAGCTCTTGAAAAGGACTCTTTTTATACACTATAAATAATATATTAACCCATCCAATGTACAAATTGTGTATACTCTCTTCTAAATAGTCTTGCTACAAAACATGTACATATTCATAGAATAATTTGTTTATTTCAATTGTATTAGCCATTAACTAAAAAAAGTACTTTTATACTTCCACAAAAAATAGGTGTTTTTTGGCAAAGGAGACATTGAGCATGCAAAAATCAAACAAAAGAAAAAAGTTAAGTCATGCAACACTCCCTAGCTTGAGTTGCTAGTGTGTGCGTTGGGTTAACTTACTATCATATGATTTTCTTGACAATGACTTGCCTGAAGTTTAGTAAAGCGATGATATTGAAAGCTTCCTAATTCTGGGACTCTTTCAAACACACTAGCAATGAGACTAAGGCTGAAGAAACAGACACTAAAGTTTACGGTTGTATAGTTCTTTTTTTTATTATTTTTGTTTTAGTTGGTGCTGATGGACTACCAAATATCCTCTTCCTTACTAGATACTTTACATATACTGATGGACACAAGTGCTAACTAAACAAAGAACATGTACATATATGCCACTAAAGAAACTGAACTAACTCTAGCAAACACTTAAATCATACATCATATACAACAAAACTCACAAATATAAAAAATAAAACTAAATTAGTCACTA
The DNA here is from genome assembly GCA_029582165.1 of Portulaca oleracea. Lineage (NCBI taxonomy): Eukaryota > Viridiplantae > Streptophyta > Magnoliopsida > Caryophyllales > Portulacaceae > Portulaca > Portulaca oleracea. The sequence continues at coordinate 30,591,380 of CM055869.1, read as the reverse complement.
CCAAAAATCCTTATTGTTAAAACCCCTTAAGGACCTAAATAGACCTAGGCTAAAGGATGTTGACAGACCTAAGCTCAAAGACCGTGGCGATTAAATCGATTTTGAATATCCAGAAAAGGGAAGTATCCTTCACTAGAGAAATCCAGATCAGATCCTAGATTATATATTCTGATTATGTGTTTGATTCTTGTAGATATAATGCGCAAGGAAAAAAATCTCAAAGAAGGAAAGAAGAACAAGGAAACAAGAAAGGAAGGAGAATCAAGATCTTATATATAGGGAAATTGGATTCTAATAATACTAACTTTTGGCCATATAAGACTAAATAATACGAACTTTTGATTTAGTGATAAATAATACAAACTTTAACCCTATGTTGCTCTGAACAGTACGACACCGAGTTAAGTTGAACTTAACTTGGTGACGGATGACGTGGCGGCGGAGAAGGTATGACGAATCCCCCCAAAACTCAAGCCCAATCACACCTTCTCCGCCGCCACGTCATCCGCCGCCGAGTTAAGTTGTCTGATTATGTAGATATAATGAGGAAGGAAGATCTCAAGAAGCAAACAAGGAAAGAGAAGCAGAAAACAAGGAAGGAAAGAATCAACTCCAAACGTCTACCATCCAAACGACTACCAAGCTGCAATTATAAATATAAGACTTGAAGATAGAAGAACTCAGCGATTCTAAGGAAGAAATCGAAGAGTAAGAAATTTGTGAGGATTTCTGAGTGTGTCTTAGAGAGACATTTTTGTGTGTTCTGTTGTAAGCCAAGGACATTGGTGTGTTAGGCTCTTAATCCTTAAAGGATCTACGATTAGAGAGTATGTTCAGCACCAAAGTGAATTTGGTGTGTGCTTGTCTAAACATCCTTTGAAAGCACCCTTCAGTAAGGCACTCCCGGAACAGTTCCTACAAGGACCTTACTCCTTGAGCAACCAGGTTTACTCTGTTCTATATTCTGTTTATGATTAAATAAAGGAAGTTCTTCATTCATATCTATATTGTCCTTTATATTGTGAAAAGTTATCTCTTAATCTATATAAGATTAAGAGACCTAACGTTCTTTATCTCAAGTGTGCAGAAATTGTAATAACCCTATTCACCCCTCCTCTAGGGTTCTTTCACTAATAATATAAACTAAAACAAGAAAATACAAGCAAACTAACAAAGAAATAAAACAAAAAACTAACAAAGAAAAACCCTAAAAAGAAAAATTAGTAATACAAGTAAAACAAACAAACTAAAATAGAAAATCAAATATATACATGAAACTCCACACTTCAAAAAGCTTGAAGCACAACAATGGTGGCCAACAATGGAGGTTTACAAGTTATAAATGAACATTATGAAAATTAAAACTAAAAACGAAAATAAAACGAAAATAAACTAATAAAAACAAAGAAATTAGAAAAATCAAACATTTTTATACTTGGGGAAGAAGAAAAGACCTTGAAGGTGGGTAAAAATGGAGGTTTAGGGAGATGGAGAGGAAGTGAAAGGAATAAGGGTATGGAGATCTGAAAGAGGAAGGAAAAAGAGGAAGAATGGAAGAAAAATTGAGAAATTTGAGTGAGAAATGAGGGAGTATGGAGTAAAAGAATGAAGAGGAAGAAGGATTTTAGCAATGGAGGCTACGGAGGTTTAGATAGAAGGAGGCTGCTTTAAAATAGAAGAAGAAGGAGGAAATCAACTATTTTCTAAAAAAAATGAGAAGAAAGAGCCTTAAAATGGGTCAGCACCCGTGTTACCTGTTGTTGGGGTCCAACACGAGTCGTGTTGAATCAACACGGTCCGTGTTGGCTAGTGTCGCGTTTTCCTACTCTCTGGAGGGCAACACGAGTTGTGCCAGGGTTGACATGATCCGTGTTGACCCTGTTTTGTCTCCTTTCCCGCGGGTTCGACTCTGCTCAGTAGCAATTTGTCCCCTTCTTTTTTTCGTTCTTCTTTCTTCCTCAGTCACTTCCTTAGAAGTTTATCTCTCCCTCATTTTTTTTTCAAAATTTTCTTAACTATTCACATTTTTTTCTTTATTTCCCTGAATTTTTTTTTCAAAAACTCTTCTTCTTTTTTTTTTTTTCAAACTCTCTGTTCCCTTCTCCTCTTTCTTTTTTTTTTCAAATTTTCAGATTTTTTTCAAAGATTTTCTTTACTTTCTTAAAACTAATACCTCAAAAAATTAAGAAAAATAAAATAAAAATCCAAGAAAATAAGGAAACATTTAGAAAAATCAAAATAAGAAGAAGAAAAATAAGAAAAAATTCTAAAAATCCTAAAAAATGAAAATCAATATGAAAAAACTTGGGTTGCCTCCCTAGAAGCGTTGGTTTAACGTCCTAAGCTTGACATAGTACCTCACAAACCACACCGGGGGTGGTTAAGTTGATGTTACCTCCTTGCTCAATCGGTTGTCCAACAAAATAGGGCTTAAGCCTTTGCCCATTGACCTTGAATGCTCTGGTTTGCTCATCCCAAATCTCCACCGCACCATGAGGGAAGACTTTCAACTTGCCCAGAAAGAGTTTTCAACTTGCCCAGAAAGAGTTTCAACCTAGAGTTGAATACAAGCACCATATCTCCTTCTTCAAACCTTTTTTTCATGATGTGCTTATCGAGCCAATGCTTTGTCCTCTCCTTGTAAATTTGGGAACTCTCATAGGCCTCTAACCTCCACCCATCCAACTCTTGAAATTGCAACATTCTTCTCTCTCCCACCAACTTTTGATCAAAGTTGAGGGTTTGGATGACCCAATATGCCTTGTGCTCTATCTCAACCGACAAATGACATGACTTCCCAAATACTAACCAGTATGGAGTAGTGCCCAAAGGAGTTTTGAATGCGGTCCGGTAAGCCCATAATGTATCATCAAGCTTGAGTGACCAATCTTTCCTCGATCTACTAACCGTCTTCTCCAAGATACTTTTCACTTCCCGGTTGGAAAGCTCAACTTGGCCACTAGTTTGGAGGTGATAGTGTGTAGCAATCTTGTGAGTAACCCCATACTAGGCCAAAAGAGCATCTAAGGGCTTGTAGAAAAAACGAGTGTCATTATCACTCATAAAGCCCTTTGAGTTCCAAATCTTGTAAAGATATTCTTCTTGAGGAACTTGATCACTAGCTTGGAATCATTAGTAGGGGTAGCAATGGCTTCAACCCACTTAGAAACATAATCCGCCACAACCAAGATGTAGAGGTTGTTGTGTGAAGGTGGAAAAGGACACATGAAGTCGATCCCCCACACATCAAATAGCTCCACCTCTAAAATGCCCTTTTGAGGCATGTCATTGTTACGTGGTTTTTAAGATAACTAGAGGGTTTTTAAGATGATGAATAGCGGAAACAAAACACAAACACAACCATGTCCGGTCGATATGGAAAAATGGGTGTCGGGAGATTTCGGAATGTAAATTGCAATAAGAACGAGGATTTCGTAGCTAGGAAGCAACAAAGTAGAAGAATCAAGTGACAATCCCGTTAGAATAAACCCACCGGATTTCCATTTTCAAGGATAATCCGGATTAACTTCCTCAAAGCCCACCACGGACCCGGAGGGTTAAAAGAACGGGACTCTCTAGTTAACCTCCTTCCACTTTCGTTGGTGAGCATTAACTATCCCATTTCCTCTCTTCCAATGCAAGTGTTGGATGTATCCAAGATCTTTCGTTCCCAAATACATCCCACTTGAAGAATGAATGGCAATGGGAAATTAACTCCACTACAAATTACCTCATAGAATTGCTAACCCATGCAAAATTAACCACTCATATCCTTAATTTCTCCCTAACCCAAAAGGTTCTAGCCTCTAATCATCTCAATTATCATTCTAACAACATAAACAACTCAAACATTCATGATCAAAACAGACAAGCTAGAAATTAAGAGCAATATTCTAAGAACAATAAACACAAAACAATTCAATAACAAAAATAGAGATTAAAGTGACAATAAGTAAAGTAAAGAGAATATATAGATATAATATAGAACTCATATATATATATGCTCTTGAGAGAGAGGGAGAGAGAACGAAGCTCGGCTAGCGTTCTCTGGCGTCAACGCCGCCGTCTACGGTGGCGTGCCAGACCAAGATCCTGTCAATCATCGTTTCTGAACCTCGATCTAAAGGTTAGTTACTTGTACTGAGAGCCGTTTTGGATCGAAATGGGTTTCGAATTGCTTTGGAGATGTAAAGAGTTCTGCTCGAGATTCAAGATCTCTGATTGCTCTTTATCTTCACATCTGGGATTTTGTTTCTACTCTGAGTTTAGGATTTTGGTTTGTAATTTTCTGGGATCGAGTCAACTCATCTGGGTTTTGCGATTTGAAGCTTTTGTCTGGATTCGAATCAAAAGTCAGTTGTTAGTGTTTTTCGATCTGATTGTGGGTTGATTTGAGTTTTGTTTAGTTGATTAAGAAGAGTAATTGGCCAGCTTGAAAGTCGTTTGATGTCAAAGAATCTCTGAAATTGCAAAATCAGGGTTTTGTGCATCTGGGAAACGTTCGACACAGGGAAAAACGATTTGGTTTTCGTTTTGCTTATAATGAGTAACGTGAGCTTCTGGGTTTCGATTTGCTGAGATCTTGCTCTTCAGTTAAGAGTTTATCTAGCAATTTCGTTCTGGGAGTCGATCTTCTGAACATTTTTCTTTTGTCGATCAACTGTCGATGCTCGTCTGGGTGATGATATATCGCTTCATGAACTCTGGATGTTGACTGTGTGAACTGGTGTTCCATTGTTATTCTAATTTGGATCTCAATCACTGCTGGGTTTTGTCCTAAGTAAGAATTACAACTACTTGTTTTTGGATACCAACTTGTAAGATTGGAACCTGCTTGAGTTTGGAGGCCGACACCTACTATGGTAATGACCAGAAAGACGCAAACTGCTGGCCGGAACCATAATCCGGTGGCAAAAACAAGCAAACCAAAAGGGAATCCAAAAACTGGTGGTAAACAGGAACTTGAGATAGTCGATCAAACCACTGTCATCCAATCTGCAACTGGGAAAAAATCAGCTGAAGAACTTATCCTGGAGTCATTTAATAAAGAAACAAAGAGGAGTTCTTATGCTTCTTTTTTCAATCAGGAAGATGGGATGCAATTGCAGTATGTGGAACCAGTTATAGTTGAAGGAACGACATGCCCCAAATTAGATAGAGAAGATGTTATGGAATCCATCGAATACTGGAACAACTCTGTTATCTGCTGTGTTCTTGGTGCAAATCCACCTCATGAAGTAATGAATGGATTTCTTCGTAAAATTTGGCGACAACTGGACATTGAACAAATATTGGACGTCAAAAAGGGAATGTACATGGTGAGATTTAAATCAACTGAGGACAAAGACAAGGCTCTCACCCAAGGATTTTATTTCTTTGACAACAAGTCTCTCATTGTAAGGGAATGGAATGAAAATCTCGACATGGACATTGATTCAATTGCTTCACTACCTATTTGGGTAACTATGCCTGACATTCCCTTCAAATTTCGGAGCAGTGAAGGCCTAAGCAAAATAGCAAGTGTCCTAGGGGTCCCTATCAAGACTGATAGACAAAAAAAAGACCGGGCCAAATTGGGATATGCGAGGATCCTCATTGAAATGCAACTCAAAGGTGCCTTCCCTGAATATGTTGACAATTTAATGAGGCAGCGCATTCAATATGACTGGAAATCGACTCGGTGTGCACATTGCAAGATGTTTGGCCATGAAGAAGCTACTTACAAGAAGAAACTTCAATGCAAATATTGTAACAAATCAGGGCATGAGGAGAATCAATGCAGGAAGAAAACTAAAGACATCAAAAAAACAGAGCCCAAGAAAGGTCAAGCCAGGCAACAATCTGATGCAGAAGGGTTCAGTAAGCCTAAAAACTCTCTGGTTTGGAGACCAACTACACAACCAAACAAAACGGACAATACCAACAGATTTGAGGTCTTGCAGGATGAAGGTGGTACCACAATACCAGAATCGACGCTCGATGGCAATGCCCAAACTCCGAAACAAAATCCCGATGCAGAACATCCTCAGTTGGAACATCAGAGGGCTTAACAGCCTGGAGAAGCAAGAAGACCGTCAACAAGGAAGCGGGTCTCATTGGACTATATGAAACAAAAATCCCCTAACGAAACATTAATAGGTTCCATAACAATGTTTTTAACCATTGGAACTCGATTACAAACATTCAGCATTGTCAGAATGTTCACATTTGGGTTGCATGGAACCCTCGGGACTATAAAGCAGAAATTATGGAGAGTTCCGCTCAGCACATTCATATGAAAATTATAGTCGTTCAAAACAATACCACCTTTAACATAACTTGGGTCTATGGGCACAATGACCTCAGTGAGAGAGAACCTCTTTGGGAAGCTCTACAAGAGATTGCAGATGGGATGGAAGGCCCTTGGGCTGTTTTAGGTGACTTTAATGCGATAATGACGGAAGAAGACAGAACTGGTGGAGCCAAAGTTGAATCTTTCATGACCCAGCCGATGACAGAATGCGTTCAACACTGTTGCCTGCATAAGCCACCTTATTCTGGGACCTACTACACATGGACCAATGGTCAAGTCCGCTCCAGAATAGATCGCCTGCTTTCATGGAGATGACAAAACCGAAGCAACCCTTTAAGTTTTGTGACATGTGGACTAAAGATGATCGCTTCAACAATCTAATTAAGGACACGCTAATGGAGGTCTCGGAGGGTCACAAAATGTTTCAATTAACACAATTCCCCCATAAGCTTCGTCCGAAGCTGCAAGCTCTACATAGGGATCGATTCCACGATATTTACACACAAGAAATTGCAGCAAGAGATAAACTCACCAATCTCCAGGATAGGCTCAATCAAGATCTGACAGACACAACGCTTCAGCAAGAGGAGCAACAGCAGAGACGCAACTACTACGACATTTTACACTCTTCTCTGCTCCTGAAACGACAGCAAAGTAAACTGGCTTGGGATAATATGGGTGACAGTTCCTCAAAATTATTCTTTGCTAAGAAGAGACACAAACGCTGCCAGCTGTACGTTCGTGAAATCGAAACCATTAACGGCACTAAAGTCACAGGGCTACAGGAGGTCAACGAAAAACTTAGCTTGTTCTATAAAAACCTGCTTGGCAACATCGACCTGAAGCAAACAACATTGCATGAAGACATATTCAATATGGGCCCTCGACTTAACGGTGTTCAACAGATCAGACTCAGTAGGCCAATAACAGACAAGGACTTCAAGGATGCCATCTTCTCAATTCCCAATGACAAAATACTAGGACCAGTGGTTTTTATAAAAGTTGCTGGAATCAAATAGGAGACCTTGTCTCAGCTGCTGCTCAGGAATTTTTCCTTACAGGGAAGCTCCTCAGACAACTAAATGCAACTAATTTGGCTCTTATTTCGAAAGTGCCAAACCCGAGCAAAGTCACTAAGTTCCGTCCTATAGCCTACTGTAACACCTTTTACAAGGGACTCACCAAAATATCGCCTCACGAGTAAGAGAGGTCCTCCCTGATATAATCAACCCAAGCCAAGCAGCATTTGTACCCGGCCGACAACTCCTTCACAATGTACTGCTTTGCCAAGAGATTGTAAGGGGTTACAACCGATCGACTAACACACCTAGATGCTTGATGAAAATAGACCTTCAGAAAGCTTTTGACTCGGTGCATTGGAGTTTCATTGAAGAAGCACTTCACGCGTACCGATTCGCGGGATGGCTCATTAAATTCATAATGGCTTGTCTCACATCTCCCACCTTCTCCATTTGCTCGAATGGCATCTCTTCACCCAATTTCAGCGGGAAACAAGGTCTAAGACAAGGAGACCCGATGTCTCCACTCATGTTTGTTCTGACAATGGAATACCTCTCACGATCTATCCAATACTTCGTCAGCAAGCAAGTGGGCTTCAAATATCATCCAAACTGCAGACGTCTACAACTCACTCACCTTGTTTTTGCAAGATGATCTGATCCTGCTCTCCTCGGCTAATAGCGCCTCCATTCAAACCCTTAAGAAGGCTTTTGACGACTTCTCCGCAGCCACAGGCCTTGTCGCTAATAATGGAAAATCTGAAGTGGTCATAGGGGGTGTCCCTAATGATGCTTCAACAGCTCTCATTGCAGAAACAGGATTTCGAGAAGGTACGCTCCCCTTCAAATACCTGGGAATCCCTATCTCCTCCAGTAACCTCACAAAAAATGATGCCAACATTCTTGTGGAGAAGATTCTCTCGCGAATCAAAAATGGGAAAGTAGGCACATCTCTTATGCTGGAAGAGTCACATTAATTAACTCTGTCCTGATGGGGATCTATAGTTTCTAGGCAAGAATTATCGTCATTCCTAAGCATGCCATTGAAGAAATTACTCGCTTTTGCCGTAACTTTCTCTGGGGCTCATCCTCTCATTATAGTAAAGCCCCTATGGTGGCCTGGGGGGTTGTTTGCAAACGAAAGCATCTGGGAGGACTGGGTCTCCGAGACCTAACATACTGGAACAATGCCAACATTGCCCGACTGGTATGGGCGATTCAGAGGAAAGAGGATAACTTATGGGTCAAATGGGTTCATGTAAAATACATTCGAGGGTCATCCCGGTGGGGCTATCAACCCCTATATGATGTCTGCACTTATTGTAAGAACCTCTGCCTTGTTAAAGAATACTTCAAATGGGGCTGTGAACCCGGATATAGATGGCACTGGAAAAGAGGAGGGGCTACAACTACGGGTGATTACAATGCAACAGGTTGATACATTTTGAGCCTTGGGACCATGAATGAGGTTAGATGGGCCTCAATTATTTGGAACCCACTATCAATCCCACACCAGTCATTCATCACTTGGGTCCTTCTACACAGAAAACTTCCTGTCAGAGCTAGAACAATGTGTTGGCAACCTGGAGGTCACTCCCTTTGCCCCTACTGTGATTTGGAGGTTGAAACTATCGACCACCTTTTCCTTGGTTGCGCTTTTGGGAAAGAGGTAAGGCAAGCTATAGGAAATTGGGGGCTTAGTCAACTGTCAACCCCCCATGAATGGAAACAACATCTGTGCGAACTCCGAAAAACCAGTAAAGAAGCTCAACCGAATTGTGCTTTCCTCACAGCGTATGTCTATCACATCTGGACTGAAAGGAACAATCGTGTCCACAAGACTCAAAGTGTTACTCCTCAAATGATGGTGACAACAGTGAAAAATTATGTAATAAATAAGGTCATTATGGCAGCAAAAACTAGGAATAAGTACATCAGGCTGGTTGATATAGTACTTAATATGTGATTTGAGGGACCCTACCCTCCACCTCTTCTATGCTACATTTGTTTTGTTAATATAACTTGTTTCCTTGTGAAAAAAAAAGTAAAGTAAAGAGAATAGGGATTAAGAAATGCTCATTAGATGATGACAATGGAAGCATGATCAAGAGTAGATAATAATCCAAGCTCCAAAATAGAGAATAATCTTCAGAACTTCAATAGAACTTCAATGGAATCCAGTACAATTGCAATAAACCAACACTAATCACCCACTAAACATTAAGAAATATCTCTAATCTCACTCTAATTGATAGCTATAATGCTGGATAACTCTAAGATAATTGCCTCTCTCAGCTAATCGTCAAGGGTAGTCTTTATACAAGCAAAAGAAGTTAAACGAAACGCATCATTTCAAATAACAGAATCGGCATAATCCGTAGGAGACCATACGTACGGTCCCCAGGACCGTAGGTACGGTCATACGAAAGAACTTGGAGATTCTTCTCTTCTCCGCACGACCGCAGGCGCGATCTCTACTGACCGTAGGTACGGTGTCTTTAGGGGACTTAGCTTCCCACACAGCGTGACAGCCACCGTAGGTGTTCTCTCCAGGACCGTAGGTACGGTCCTTCTCGGGTTCGTTAGCATGTTGGACGTAGCGCCCGCTACGCCAAGGGTGGCGGGGGCTACGGTCTTAGTGCGTGCGATAACGAGCAAATGAGATGGGTAACGCCCGCTACCCTGAAAGTAGCGTGTGTTACCTCTGCAAAACTCAGCAAAACTCCATCTTTGCAATGCTCGAAATGTCCCGCCTTGCTTCCTTCTTCGCCTTTGACTCGGCTTTGGCCTGGGGAATATCGGGATTCCCTAAATTGTTACAAAATAGCCCTTTTTTGCTACATTTTGAGTAAAACACGAAAACCTACAAAATAACCAAAAACATAGTAAAAGACATGAAATTAAGCATGAAACGAGTCAAAAGCCTAAGAATTAAGGCGACATTTAGACACAAAATTGAGTCCAAACACCCCCCACACTTAAATGTTTTCTCGTCCCGAGCAAAACAAAACAAAAACCACCTAAACTAACACAAACTCGTCTGTCGTGGGAGAGAAACGAGTGCATTTAGCGTATGCACCAAGCCCTTTGAACCCCCCGACAGCCCGGGTGGATGGGATGGACTCGTTAGGGTTTGTAGCGGCTATACCCACAAAAGCCAAAGAAAAAGGAGAGAGGGAAAGTGAAAAACAAAACCAAAGAACGAAAAAGAAAAGGAACACTCCTTCGCTTCAAGGAATCAAGCAATCTCAGTTAGGAAAACGATATTAATCCTCCAAAAGGAACCGTTATGAGCATCTCTCAAACACCCAACCCAGACAATTGTCAATCTTAAAATTTTTCGATCCCTACACCTCATACCAAGCAAAACCCTATGTGTGTAAGTGCTTGTGGGTTCCAACTGACTCCGGTTGACTCCAAAGACTCACACCCGAGCTCAAAAAACGAACAAAAACAACAAAGAGTTTCCCTTCCTCGCATTTGGTCGCCCTTGGCTTGGTGAGGGCCGCAGTTGATGCAAGGAAAGGCCCCACACTTTAAAAACACTTTAACTTCCTTTCTTTTTGAGTTGGCTTTGCCAACAAAATTGCTTTTTCTTTCTTTTTCTCTTTTTTTTTCTTTTTTTCTTTTATGGTCGGTGTTAGTCTTATTTTCGGGAATTGAAACGACCCAAAATGGGGTTTACCCTGCCAACACAGTCTTTTCCGTTCACCTCTCCGTCGCAAAGCGATATAGGAGGAGGTTTAAGGGGTATCAGCGCCGTACCACTGATACCGTTCCCGTGTAGGTTGACTAACTGTTTGGTGGTTATGTCGTTCAACCGACACGCCCACTTAATTCAATTATTTGACTTTGCTTCTCTTTTTCTTTTGCTTTTGCTTCTTTTTTTTCTCATTTTTTAAAAAACAAGCTCGGATAAGAATCCCTAGAATCTCCCAGTTTCAACTAGAACGCGAAAAGTATCGGGGATCTCGCTAGACAATCAATGAAGGGAATCTAAAATAGGTGAGTCATGACAATCACCCAAGATAGGGTCGAAAAATGCTCAGATCGGTTTCTTTTAAAGAAGATTAAGAACGACTTCCCAACTTTGTAAACAAAATCCAAGAAACAAAGCAAAACAAAAACAAAAACAAAAATGAAAACTTTAAGGTTTTTCACTCCCTTTTTTTCTCCTTTTTCACACAAAAATTTTCAAATTTTAGACAAAAATTAAGAAAAACAAAATAAAAGATCTAGGTTGTCTACCCTTGAGCATGAAATGTCTCCCCCCCACACTTAAAGCTTCACAATGTCCTCCTTGTGAGAAGGTGTCACAGAAAATAGGGTAGAAAAGCTAGATAAAGACACATATTTACAAAACAAGTAGCAAACAAATGGTGGCGACCCGAGCCCACACGGCTCCAACAGCAAGATATACCCAACACATTCATACTTTGGGGCACGCCACCAAACAACGAAAGATCAAGCATGTGACGGATCATAATATTCATCAAGTAAAGAGAAGGGTAGAAAGATATTACCTTAAGCTCTTTGAAATTGAACGCATAACCCACGATCCAAAGTCGTCAACCAGAAGAAACATAATATTAAGGTGAAGAGACGACTTAAATTTTGACAAAGTCGCAAGCAAGACAAACAAAAGGAAAAACAACGAACTATACACTAAAGAGTTGAAAAGAAAGGCTATGAACAATATATACATTGCCAATGATATACCTCATCTCCGAATCTCACTCTTTGAGGCGGGAAATAAGGGTGAAATACATGCCAAAATCCGGTTCTACATTCAAACATATGAAATGTAAACATTACAAACTCATCTAAAGTAAAGGATAACTTGACACAAAGATGAACCAAACTTCCTTGGAGCTAACATTCATACAAGCCAAAAGCATATGCCAAAACCAACAAAATCATGCTTCCCCACCAAACCCCGACGAAGCACCCCCCCACACTTATATTACATGTAAGAAAGCATGTAAAGACAATGAAAGAGATCAAATGGGGGTGGGGATGCTTACAAACAATTCAACAGTCGGATCCTCCCGGAGCAGGATGAGGTTAGTGTTGGAGTTGCGATTGAATGTCATCAAGAATATTTTGCTGCGCATGTAAAAGCTCTTGCAAACTTCCAAGCAAACTGTGTTGGTTTCGAATTAACGCTCGCTGCTCTCGGAACTCGGCATGTAATTCCTCGAGTTGAGCACTAATATGCTCTAGTGAAGCACTTCCGGCTTGACTTGCACTTGTACCCTCTCCTTGTTCTTGCTCCTCTTCTTCTTCATCTACGGATTCTTCGTCACTTTCCTCATCGGATTCATAAGGACCACCCACCACACGACGACCTCCATACTTTTGTCCGCACGACCAATTGCGCCAGTCGGTGACATCCATTTGTTGTTCAGCAAGATCATGAATTAAGGTAACCGCGACACTGTGGGTGTCATACCTGTGGCGATAGACTGTTTGCGTCTTATGCTTCTCAAAGAACTCCATCTTTCGCAATCGAACACCATCGATAGGATCGGGAAAGTACCTTGGAGTCCATTTGGCAAGGTAAGACTCGAAGCCTTGCTTCTTGAGAAAATGACAGATTATGTGCCCCATCTCAATGGTCATGTTACGAACTTCAAGGCTAATTTCCCGAAGGCAATGGAAAATGTAGGAGCAAGTGTTGACAGGACGACAGTTGATGGCATTGAAAATGATGAAGAGGTCGTCTTTACGGATGTTTGAACGTCCCGTGTCTCGGCCAAAGACGGAACTTGAAATGATCCGGTGAAGAAGTCGAACACTTAGGTTGCAAACGTACCGAGCCTTAGAATTACTCGGGCAATGAATCTTTGATTGCCGATTCCAAGATTTGGGATACCGTCGCAACCAACAGGTGAGACCTTCATTACTTCTAGCTCATCGAAGTTTACGGAGTTTCCGTAGTACAGCCCGTCCAAAGGGAGACCCAAAGCATTGCAAAGATCCTGAACTGAACATATTTTCTCTTGCTTGGCCACCCGATAAGTAAAAGTGGCATTGGGTGTTCCATCCTCCTTCACCACCAATGACCTCAGAAATTCAAGCACTGCTTGGTCGATGATCGGGTCACTAATGGTTACAAAAACTTCCCAACCCAGAGTCTTGATAAAGTAAACCATGCTTGGCTTGCAATAGATGCTGTTTGTCGTTTCCTCATCACAGACATCGGGAGCACATATCTGTCGTTGCTTAAACCTCATGAACCTCTGTTTGTGCATTTCGTCACTAAAAGTGTCCTTCACCTTCAGATCACATTGAATGATGGAAGCGGGTTGTGCCTTGTATCGATTTTTATTGGGTTCCGACGACTTAGGTGGTGGAGGGGTCGATTCTTCCTCAGTTCGGGCTCGCTTAGATCGACCCATGAGAATCAATAGAGAATGGGGAGTAATGGCAACACTAGACTCCCACAAACCCTAAGTCTCAAACAAGGACACCCACAACACAACACCAAAAATCAGCAAATAACGAAATTGACACACCAAGATGCAAGAAATACCTGAAGAAAGAACGTAGGTGTGTTGCTTTGCCAATTTCGAACTCCAAGGACGAATTTCACTCAGAAATTTCACTTGAAAAGTTTCAAAAGGATGAGCAATGGTTGAGAGTGACGCAATTTGGGCAAGAAATCACAATTTGAGAGAGTGGAGAAGGAAGATTTGTGAAGGATTGAGAGGTTTAGAGCTTGAGTATGAGGGTTTAGAGAGAGAAAGAGTGTCTTTTAAGAGTGCGGGAAGAAAAAGAAATGAAGAATAATGAGGGAGAATAGAATTACAAGGCCCGACAAAATTGTAGCTCTTACCGTAGGTACGGTCTGATGGACCACAGGTGCGGTCTCCTTCAGGAGCAAAACTGGGAAAAATTGTCATCCTGGGACCGTAGGTGCAATGATGGAGACCGTAGGTGCGGTCTCTCTCGGGAGCAAAACTTGGGACAATTAGCGTAGCATGACCGTAGGTGCGGTCCAGATGGACCGTAGGTACGGTCGCTCTCGGGTGAAGCTGTCTGGGGTATGTCACGGGCGCTACACAGTTGGTGGCGGGCGGGACGTCTTGAGTGCTTCGGCATTTTCGCTCAGCCCAGGCATGCGTAGCAGGTGCTGCGTGGGAGGTAGCGCCTGCTACCTAGTCTTGCTCTGCACCTGTAAAACTCAATTTTCTTTGAAAATAAAATCAAGTCCTAAGATTTCTACTCCTCTCATTATTAATCTCTCTTTTCTTCATACTCATAAACATTAAAAAAAAAACAACTCTCAACTCTCAAAAACTAAAAAGAATCACTCTCTTCACAATTTTGCTTCTCACTCTCGAATTTTTCTAATTTTCTCAAAAATTTTCTTCTTCAAATCTTTCATTCTTTTTATTTTGCCTCTCACTCTCTTCACAATTTTGCCTCTCTTTCTAAAACTAAAATATGATCAAAACAAAATCATTAGCATGAAAAAGAAATAAAAATGCAAAAGATAAATGAAAGCATAAAAGAAAAAAAGGGTAGCTTGTACCTCCTGATTGCTTGTTTTAGGTCCTAGCTCGACCTAAACCTTCTTTCAACTGTCAAAGTCAGCGAGGAACACTACAACCGTCCCCACATATTCCTCTCCCATAATGTGTGGCTTGATCTTTCAAGAGTTGACTTTGAAACATTCCCCTTTGGCATTCTTAAGTTCAACAACCGTAGCGGGAAGGATCTTAACAATTTCGAAAGGCCCCGACCATCTTGATCTCAACTTTCCCGAAAAGAGTTTAAGCCTTGAATTGAAGATGAGAACTCTTTCACCAACCTTATAATCACGATGGTTCAATCTCTTGTCGTGCCATGCTTTCGTTAGCTCCTTGTAAATTCTATTGTTTTCATAGGAGTGCCGTCTTAGTTCCTCAAGCTCCTCCAATTGAAACAACCAATTCGCCCCAGTCGCCTTGAGATCATAGTTCATCTTTTTGATAGCCCACATCGTCTTGTGTTCAAGTTCCACGGGAAAATGGCATGTTTTCCCGTAGACCAGGCAGTAAGGAGTAGTTCCTATTGGTGTTTTGTATGTAGTGTGATAAGCCCATAAAACATCATCGAGCTTATCCGCCTAATCTCTTCGTGAGGAACTAACCATCTTTTCCAAAACTTCTTTGAAAGCTCGATTCGAAATCTCCACTTGGCGTTGGGTTTGGAGGTGATAGGGGAGTTCTCTCTTGTGAGTAATACCATATTTAGACAAAAGGGACTCAAACCTCTTCTCAATGAAATGAGATCCGTTGTCACTAATGATGACCCTCGAAATACCAAATCTTGTGAATACAACCTTCTTGAAAAACCTTGACACAGATTTTCCATCACATTTCACACATGGAATAGCTTCAACCCACTTAGACACATAGTCAACCGCCACTAAAATATATTGATGGCCTCTTGAAAACGGAAATGGACCCATAAAATCCAACCCCCACACGTCAAAAACCTCCTCCTCGAGAATAAAATTCAGTGGTGTCTCATTTTTTCGGGAAATATTCCCAGACCGTTGTCATTTATCACACGATTTGACATGAAGATAAGCATTTCGGAAGAGAGTTGGCCACCAATAACCGACTTGTAGAACTCTAGCGGCCGTCTTTGGAGATCCCCCATGACCTCCAACCGGAAACTCATGGCAATTCGTCAATACGGACTTCACTTCAATCTCAGGTAGGCATCTTCTATACAATCCGTCATTACACAAACGGAACAAGAATGGATCATCCCAAAAGAAATGCTTCACATCATGAAAGAACTTTTTCTTTTGGTGAGGGGTTAAATTTTGAGGAACCACCTCGCTAGACAAGTAATTGATGATATCGGCGTACCATGGGTGAGAATACTTGACGGACATAAGATGCTCATCCGGGAAAGAGTCCTCGATGGGTTGAGTATCCTCTAAATCGACAAGGATTCTCGACAAATAGTCGGCCACCACATTCTTGGTTCTGGCCTTATGACGAATCTATTAGTCGAACTCTTGCATAAGTAAAACCCAACGAACAAGTCTTGGTTTTGTTTCTTCCTTCCCCATTAAGAACTTGATCGTCGCATGGTCCGTGTATAAAACAACTTTGGAAAACATAAGGTATTTCCAAAATTTGTTTAGAGTAAATATGATAGCCAAGAGCTCCTTCTCCGTAGTTGTATAATTTTTCTGCGTACTATTGAGTGCATGGCTTGCATAGTAAATGACCCGCGACTTCCTCTCTTTGGTTTCAGCCAAACATGCTCCAATCGCAAAGTCACTTGCATCGCCCATGATTTCAAAAGGTAAGGTCCAATCCGGGGGTTGAACAACCGGCGCAGATATCAATGTTTGCTTTAACCTGTAAAAGGACTCAAGACATTAATTAGTAAAGGACAATGGGGCATCTTTGCACAAGATATCGGTCAAAGGACGAGCGATTTTGGAAAAGTCCTTGACGAACCGGCGGTAAAAACCGGCATGGCCAAGGAAACTACGCACCCCTTCAACAGAAACCAGGGGTGGTAGGCGCTCTATCACTTCAACTATTGCCTTATCAACCTCGATGCCCCTCGAAGAAATCAAATGTCCCAAAACAATACCTTCTTTTACCATGAAATGGCATTTTTCCCAGTTTAACACCAAATCAACTTCCTCACAACGAATGAAAACTTTCTCCAAATTATCCAAACAATCATCAAAGGAATGACCATAAACAGAAATGTCATCCATGAAGACTTCCATACAATGTTCAATGTAATCACTAAAAATGGCCATCATGCATCGTTGAAATGTACCGGGTGCGTTGCACAAACCAAAAGGCATACGTCTATAAGCAAATGTACCATATGGACAAGTAAAAGTAGTATTTTCTTGATGCGCGGGATAAATTGGAATTTGGAAAAAACCTGAGTACCCTTCTAAAAAACAGAAATATGAATGACCCGCCAACCTTTCTAACATATGGTCTATGAAGGGGAGAGGAAAATGGTCTTTCTTGGTCACTTTGTTCAATTGGCGATAGTCAATGCACATCCGTCATCCGGTGACGGTTTGGGTACTAACTAGCTCATTCTTTTCATTCTCAATAACTGTCATCCCACCTTGCTTAGGTACACATTAAATCGGGCTTACCCATTCACTATTTGCGATGGAGAAGATGCTCCTAACGGCTAAGAGCTTAGCTACTTCTTTCTTTACCACTTCTTGTATGTTAGGGTTCTACCTACGTTGTGGTTGCCTAGTTGGTTTGGCATCTTCTAACAAATCAATATAATGCATGCATATAGATGGAGACAAACCCTTTAAATCCTCAATTTTATAACCCAATGCACCCCTATGCTTTCTCAATAAATCAAGTAACTTAGACAAATCAAATTCAAGCAACTTAGCATTCACAATAACAGGGTAAGACTTTCATCATCTAAGAAAGCATATTGTAAGGAAGGGGGTAAAGGTTTAAGTTCTAAAGAAGGGGTAGAGGATTTAGCTTGGGAAGAAGACATATCCTTGTAGATAACTTCTTGAATTTCCATACACTCAATATGAGGCTCGTCAATAGTAATCTCCTCATGTGTTGGTGACGAATCAAGAAGGTTGGTGAGGAACGTCATGTCGGTGTCGTCGGTCTCAAATTGGGAGGATTTTAGGAGACATGCTCCCAAAGGATCATCATATGTAGACTCAAGTAAATGAGATTCTACAATATATTCTTTAACTGGCACCTCCATTACATCGATAGCATAACAGTACGAATCCCCATACGAAGGATTTTTCAAGGACTTCTCGAGGTTGAAAATAATGGTCTCATTTCCCACATTCAATGACATACTACCATGTTTCACATCTATCATTGCACCGGCCGTAGCAAGAAATGGCCTTCCCAAGATAATAGGAATGTTGGAATCTTCATCTATCTCTAGAATCACGAATCACATGGTATCAAAAATCTGCCCACTTGGACCGGAATATCCTCCAATATACCCAATGGTCTACGCACGGAATGATCGGCCAATAGAAGATTGATTGTTGTGGGAGTCAAATCCCCAAGATTCAACTTCCGGCAAATAGAATAGGGCATGACACTCACACTAGCCCCTAAATCACAAAGAGCACGACCAATCCTCATGTCACCGATAGTGCATGGAATAGAAAAATTCCCGGGGTCAGCGAGTTTCTCCGGGGATTTGTTGTCAATAATAGCACTACAATAAGCCGTCAAGTGGATAGTAGACTTCTCTTGGATTCTCCGCTTGCTAGTGAGAAGTTCCTTCAAATGCTTCTTAAAGGATGGAACCTCGGAAATAGCATCTAGGAATGGGATATTCACTTGAAGTTTCTTGAGCATCTCTATGAACTTTGAAAATTTAGCATCTGACTTTGGTTTGGCGAACTGCTCGGGAAAAGGAATTGGAGGTAATTTCGGCTTCTCAATAACTTGAAATGGCTCCTCTTCTATCACAACTCCCTTCCCTTACTCTCTCATTCTCTTCTCTTTCTTTTTCAATCAACTCATTCTCAAAACTAACTTCTCATCGCTCCTCCTCACAAACTTCCTCATTTTTCTCCACAAAAACAAACTCACTCGTTTTTTTTCCTACCAAATCCTCCTCATTTGTAATATCCACCACATCACCTTCTTTTTCTCCCAAAACACCCTCCTCCACCATTTTAGGACACTCAATCTCCCTACCACTCCTCAATGTAATTGCATTAAGTTGCCCCTTGGGGTTAAGTTGAGGTTGGCTAGGAAGCGATTGGATAGGTTTGGCTTGTTGTGCCATTTGAGCTAGTTGCAACACAAGGTTCTTGATACGGGCTTGGTCTCTATCTTGGGTCAAAGAGATCTTTTGCAAAATTTGCTCAATGGAAAATTCTTGTTGTGGTGGTTTGGATGTTTGGGATGATTGATTATGGTGAGGGTTTTGTTGGTATGGACGACGGTTTTGGTTTTGAAATCCGGGAGGTGGGTTCTGGTTATGTGGGACTTGTTGGTTATAGGCATAATTTCCACCAGGACGAATTGGATTTTGAGTGGAATAGGAAAGGTTATTATTAGGGTAAACCGCTTGAACTTGCTCGGATGAGCATTCACCACATTGTTGCAAAGGATGTGGTCCTCCACAATAATCACATATGACAACTCTAGCATCCGGAATAAGCGTTGGTATCTCTTGAGAGGCTTTAACTTGCTTTATAGTCTCCTCTAAGGCCTTCTTTTGTTGCATCTCCAATATGGCATTCATAAGAAATTTGATTGTAGGGTTGCTCTATAAAGAAGCGGCTCCTTCTCTTGAACCACGGCCTCCTCCCGAGTGTCAAGAATTTTGAGATAGCTCATGAAGAAATACATTTGCCTCTTGCCGTCTTCTTGTGAAACATGCCACCGGAGGCATGATCGATAGACTCTCGCAAAGAACTACATAATCCTGAATAGAAATGATGTAAATGTAGCCAATCTGCCAGATTGTGATGAGGACATCTCCATTGGAGGCCTTTGAACCTCCCCCATGCTTCGAATAAGGTTTCACCGGATTCTTGTTTGAAATTCATAATATCTTGCCTCAATCGACATGTCTCATCATTTGGAAATAATCTTTGAAGAAAATCACGACTGAGGGCATCCCATGAAGAATAAGTACCCGGTGGACAAGCGTTGAGCCACAATAATGCCTTCCCCTTCAAGGTGAGAGGGAAGAACTTCAACTTCATATATTTCGTAGAAACTCCATTCATTTGCACGAAACTAATACGTTGCTCGAACCTCTTGATGTGATCGATGGGGTTCTCATGTTCACGTCCATTGTATGGAGTGTTCACAAATATCTCAAGGAAATATGGTTTAAACTCGAATGATGCGTTTGGTGGTAATGCTAGTAATATGATAGGGTCGCCTCCCGTACCCGAAGATGGTAATGAATATGAGGCTAAGGTACGAGGTGGATCTGGTTCTCCGTCAAACATTGGAATTTGCATCGTCTCTTGCTCTCTCTGTCGCCTTCCTCGTCTCGAGCTAGCGTTCGCTTGGCGAATAATACTTTTCGGGTTCGGAATCGGTAGAGTTTTACGCGTTCGGCCTCATCGAGATGGAGTCTGCATACATAAAAGAACAATAGAAGAATCAAATTCTTAACAACTAAGGGTACCGAATATCTAGCAAAGAAAATGATCTTAAACAACCTAAAAACCAAGAAGCTAAGCTAGGTGCACTTGCTCCCCGGCAACAGCGCCATTTTGTGTTACGTGGTTTTTGTACCCCAGTTTTTTTTATTGTTCTTTCTCAAGGAGCTAGATGTCTTGGCTAGGGCGACTTGACTCTAGGTGAGGTTCACGATCACAAGATAACTAGAGGGTTTTTAAGATGATAAATAGCGGAAACAAAACACAAACACAACTATGTCCGGTCGATATGGAAAAATAGGTGTCGGGAGATTTCGGAATGTAAATGGCAATAAGAACGAGGGTTGCGCAGCTAGGAAGCAAAAAAGTAGAAGAATCAAGTGAAAATGCCGTTAGAATAAACCCACCGGATTTCCTCTTTCAAGGATAATCCGGATTAACCTCCTCTATGCCCACCACGGACCCGGAGGGTTAAAAGAACGGGACTCTCTAGTTAACCTCCTTCCACTTTCGTGGGTGAGCATTAACTATCCCATTTCCTATCTTCCAATGCAAGTGTTGGATATATTCAAGAACTTTCGTTCCCAAATACATCCCACTTGAAGGAAGAATGGGAATGGGAAATTGACTCCACTACAAATTACCTCCTAGAATTGCTAACCCAAGACAAATTAACCCCTCACATCCTTAATTTCTCCCTAACCCAAAAGGTTCTAGCCTCTAATCATCTCAATAATCATTCTAACAACATAAACAACTCCAACATTCATGATCTAAACAGACAAGCTAGAAATTAAGAGCAATATTCTAAGAACAATAAACACAAAACAATTCAATAACAAAATCAGAGATTAAAGTGACAATAAGTAAAGTAAAAAGAATAGGGATTAAGAAATGCTCATTAGATGATGATAATGGAAGGATGATCAAGAGTAGATAAGAATCCGAGTTCCAAAATAGAGAATAATCTTCAGAACTTCAATAGAACTTCAACGGAATCCAGTACAATTGCAATAAACCAACACTAATCACCCACTAAACACTAAGAAATCTCTCTAATCTCACTCTAATTGATAGCTATAATGCTGGATAACTCTAAGATAATTGCCTTTGTCAACTAATCGTCTAGGGGAGTATTTATACAAGCAAAAGAAGTTAAACAAAACGTAGCATTTCAAATAATAGAATCGGCATAATCCCCAGGAGATCGTAGGTACGATGCCTAGGACCGTAGGTACGGTCATGCGAAAGAACTTGGCGATTCTTCTCTTCTCCGCACGACCGCAGGCGCGGTCTCTACTGACTGTAGGTACGGTGTCTTTAGGGGACTTAGCTTCCTGCACAGGCGTGACAGCCCGTAGGTGCTGTCTCCCAGATCGTAGGTACGGTCCTTCTCGGGTTGGTTAGCCTGCTGGGCATAGTGCCCACTACGCCAAGGGTGGCGGGGGCTACGGTCTTGGTGCGTGCGATGACGAGCAAATGAGATGGGTAACGCCCGCTACCCTGAACGTAGCGGGTTACCTCTGCAAAATTCAGCAAAACTTCATCTTTGCGATGCTCGAAATGTCCCGCCTTGCTTCCTTCTTCGCCTTTGAGTCAACTTTGGCCCGTTGAATCTCGGGATTCCCAAAATTGTTACAAAATAGCCCCTTTTTGCTACGTTTTGAGTAAAAACACGAAAACCTACAAAATAACCAAAAACGTATTTAAAGATATGAAATTAAGTATGAAACAAGTCAAAAGCCTAAGAATTAAGGCGGCATTTAGACACAAAATTGAGTCTAAACGGTCATTCCTCTTGGAAATGCTCCCCGTCCTTTGACACTTATCACATGAAAGCACAAAATTTCTTGCATCTTTTGAGAGAGTTGGCTAATAGAATCCCTCTTGAAGTACCTTGGCAATGGTCTTGTCCGTGCTAAAGTGGCCTCTACATGTAGTTGAATGGCAATGATGAAGCACACTTTACACCTCTTCTTCTGACAAACATCTCCTATAAACTCCATCACCACATAGCTTGTAAAGGAGGGGCTCCTCCCAAACATATCTCTTCACATCGGAGAAGAACTTCTTCCTTTGTTGGTATGACATCTCCAGTGGCAAAACACCACACAAAATGTAATTCATGAAATCCGCATACCAAGGAGTGGCTTGATGGGCAAGAGCGAAGAGTTGCCCATGGAGGAAGGAATCATCGATTGGGGGCTCTTCATCATCACTAAAGGCCTCAAGTTTCAACCTCGAAAGGTGGTCTGCCACAACATTTTACAAACCGGGCTTGTCACAGATCTCAATGTCAAACTCTTGAAGCAATAAAACCCATCGAATGAGTCGGGGCTTCGAATCTCCTTCGTCATGAGATGTCGAATGGCGGCATGATCCATGTAGATAATCACCTACTAATCGATGAGATAAGATCAGAGCTTATCTAAGGGAAAGACCACCGCCAAGAATTCCCTTTTGGTGGTAGTGTAGTTGACTTGGGCCCCATCCAATGTTCTACTAGCGTAATAGATAACATAGGGCTTGTTGTCCTTCCTTTTCCCCAAAACGCCCCCTACCTCATTGTCACTTGCATCACACATAGCTTCGAAGGGTAAGGACCAATCTGGTGCTTGAACTATATGGGCGATAGCCAAAGCTTTCTTTAACCTGTCAAAAGCACTCAAGCACTCCTCATTAAATTCAAAGGGCACGTCCTTGATGGGCAAATGAGTGAGAGGTTTTGCAAATTTTGAAAAATCTTTTATGAACCGCTGGTAAAAACCAACGTGTCAAAGAAAACTCCTCACACTCTTTACCGAAGTAGGTGGTGATAATTTTTCAACCACCTCCACCTTTGCTCTATCAACCTCAATGCCCTTCGAAGGGTAAGGACCAATCCAGTGCTTGAACTATAGGGGCGGTAGCCAAAGATTTCTTTAACCTGTCAAAAGCACTGAAACACTCTTGATCATTAAATTCAAAGGACACGTCCTTGATGAGCAAATGTGTGAGAGGTTTTGCAATTTTTGAAAAATCTTTTATGAACCGCCGGTAAAAACCAACGTGTCCATGAAAACTCCTCACACTCTTTACCGAAGTAGGAGGTGGTAATTTTTCAATCACCTCCGCCTTTTCTCTATCAACCTCAATGCCCTTCGAAGGGTAAGGACCAATCCAGTGCTTGAACTATAGGGGCGGTAGCTAAAGATTTCTTTAACCTGTCAAAAGCACTCAAACACTCCTTATCATTAAATTCAAAGGGCACGTCCTTGATGAGCAAATGAGTGAGAGGTTTGCAATTTTTCAAAAATCTTTTATGAACCGCCGGTAAAAAACAACGTGTCTATGAAAAGTCCTCACACTCTTTACCGAAGTAGGTGGTGGTAATTTTTCAATCACCTCCGCCTTTGCTCTATCAACCTCAATTCCCTTAGAAGAAACCACATGACCTAGCACTACCCCTTCTTGTAACATGAAATGAGACTTTTCCCAATTTAAAACCAAGTTAACTTCTTCACATCTTTTAAGCACTCTTTTAAGATTATGCAAACAATGATCAAATGAAGTTCCATAAACAGAGAAGTCATCCATAAAAACCTCCATAATGTCCTCGATAAATTCAAAGAAAATGGTCATCATGCATCTTTGAAAAGTAGCGGGTGCATTACATAACCCGAAAGGCATTCTCTTATATGTAGATGTTCCATAAGGACATCTAAAGGTTGTCTTTTCTAGGTCACTGGGGTGGATAGGGATTTGGAAAAATATCGAGTATCCATCTAGATAGCAAAAGTAGGAGTTTTAGCTTGTCTCTCAAGCATTTGGTCAACAAAAGGGAGTGGAAAATGGTCTTTTCGGGCGACCTTATTCAATTTTCTATAATCAATGCACATACGCCAACCCGTGACAGTCCTAGTGGGAATTTATTAATTAATCACTGTCATTCCCCCTTTCTAAGGCACAACATGAACCGGGCACCCCCACTCACTATCAGAGATAGGGTAGATAGTTCCGGCTTTCAACAATTTTGAAAACCTCTTTCTTAACGACCTCTTTCATGTTAGGGTTAAGTCTCCTTTAGCGCTCTATGGAAGGTTTAAAATTCTGCTCCATTAGGATGCGATGCATACAAATTGAAGGATGAATACCCCAGCCCTAAGGTCCTCTATAGTGTATCCTATGGACTTTTGATGCAATTTTAAAACTTCTAATAAAGAAGCAATTAACATTTACTCAAATTTGCATTCATAATCACAAGCCCTAAGGAACTCATACCTCAACAAAGAAGGAACTGGTTTCATTTCTACCTCGGGAGATTTCTCCTCAAGATGCTTTGGCCCCTCTTTGATCTCGAGATCTTCCTTCTTGACAAATCCCAGAGGGACTTGTGGAGATGGCTCCAACAACATAGCAGAAACAACAATGTCGGGGCAACCATCCTGCAAAGATCCATCAAGCAACAAACATAGCTCAAGTGGATCACTTGACTTGGGGTTAGATTCAAATTCCCTTACTATTCCCTCAATAGAATCAATAAAGTTACAATCATCGGAAATAGAAGGAAATTTGCTAGCATTATTCACATTAAACTCCAACTTATCATTCCCCACATCGATCAAAAGTCATTTTGTCATTTTTCACATCCACACAGCACCCCGAGGTGGCCATGAATGGCCTACTAAGAATGATAGGGGTACGCAAATCTGCATCCATATCAAGCACAACAAAATCCACAGGCACAAAGATGTCACCCCCCTTAATAGGGATATCTTCAAAAATACACATAGGATATTTTAGAGAACGATCAACAAGTTGCAAAGATATGGAAGGAGTTTCAAATCACCCATTCCAAGTTTTTCAAATAATGAAAGAGGCATCAAATTCTTACTACGACCCCAAGTCACACAAAGCACGATCAATGAATACATTACCCACAACACATGGAATTTTCCTTAAGCTTAGGTGGAAGCTTATTTTGGATCACGACACTACAAAGGTCACTGAAAGCCATAGTCTCATGCTACGCTAACTTTCTTTTGTTTGATAAAATTTCTTTTATCGTAGGTGGACATTTGAGACAAGGCCTCGGTAAAGGGTGTGCTTATTTGAAGCTTCTTAATGGATTCGAAAAACTTCCCTAATTGTTTGTCAAGTTCTGCCTTAGCCATTCTTTGGGAATGGCAAAGTTGGTTTATAAATCCTTTGGGAAAGTTCTTGGGGATCATTAGGATTCTCCTTATCATTTTGCACATGCACATCAATCAAAGTCTCATTGGAGGGAGCATAATCCTCCTCATTCACAACAACATTTTCAGCATCAATCACAACATCTTTCACAACATCACTAGGCACATTAATCACAACATGCTCAATCCTATGCCCCTTAGGTTCTCCCAATTGTGACCCACTTCTTAATGTTATGGCTTGGCATTAGGCATTAGGGTTAGGGACAGGCTGTCCAGGAAGTAATCCCGGAGTGGGAGTCGAAGCACTAGCTTGGTTGGCAATTTGGGTTTCAAGCATTTGGTTACGGGTAGTTAACAAGTCAACTCTAGTGGCCAAAACTTTTATAACATCATCTTGCCTCTTTTGGTGCTCAAATTGCCTTTGTTGGGAATGAAGTATGACTTCTATTATGACGTTTAAGCTAGGATTTTGAGTGGCTTGAGGTTGGTCTTATCCTTGAGGAGGTCTTTGTCCTTATCCTTGTTGGGAACCCAAATGATTGTTGTTTCATTAAGAACAATTCGGGTGAAATTTCAAATCGGGGTGATATGCCTTTAGGTTACCAACATAGTTGACTTGGTCATTTGGATCAACACTACCTATCCCATTAGGACAAAATAAGGTCTCATGATCAAATGAATGATAAGATGCACATTGAGGTTTAGGGGGAGGGGTTGCATTCACATTCAATTTCTCCACTTTCTCAGTTATTGCATCTAATTTAGCGGATAAAAGGGTTATAGCATCTACCTTATATATAATTACCTCCCATTCGTGCGGAACAGGGTTTTGACCATTGGTAGCTATTCAACGACATTTTCTCGATGAGTGCGTGAAGCTCATCCATGGTCTTGGTCATTATGTTTCCTTCCGCTGTTGCCAAGATATTGGCCCTCAGATTGTCATCCACCCCATTGTAGAACGCTTGAATCGGCACCCGAGGTTCGAATCCGTGTTGGGGGCATTGCCTAAAGAGGTCCTTGAACCTCTCCTATCCACCGTAGAAGCTCTCTCCCGGCTCTTGAATGAATGTGGAAATTTGGTTCCTCAAACTCGTCAACTTGCTAGGCAGAAAGTATTTCTCCAAGATTGTACTGGCAAGTTGATCGAAGGTGGTGATGGTGTCGATCGTAGAGAGGGAATCAAACCATTCCCATGCCTTCTCCTCTAGTAAAAAGGTCGGGGAATAAATGAAGCTTGATAGCGTCCTCGGTAGCTCCATTCACTTTGAAGGTATTATATGTTCAGCGAAAGATGCGGTGATGCCGGTTGGGCTCTTCATTGGGAAGGCCATGAAATGGTGAGTCCTTCACCAAATTGATGAGGGAGCTCTTCAACTCAACTCAAATTCATGTGCGTTTACATCCGGTGCGTTGATGGTGGTGGGACGATTTGCAACGAGTGGCGTCACGTATTGCCCAAAGGTTCGTCATTCTCCGGCCATCTTCGGATTCTCCTTGGCTTCTTCTTGTCTCCTTCTTGCTTCCTCTAACCTTTGCCTCTTCCTCCCGGAATAGAAGGTTCTTTCTATCTCCAGATCAAACTCGTAGCGTAGTGCCTTTTGCATGCACCTTAGGAAGATCTGACAAAAGACAAAAACAAAACCAAAGGGAGATCAAACAGGAAAAATGAAAAGAAAATGATCTAGTCAATCTAAAGATATTCGTTCGATGGAAGCAAGGGACAAAGTCCCCGGCAACGGCGCCAAAAGCTTTGGTACGCCGTAAGTGCACAGGTGTAGGTGTAGTAGGTATCAAGGTCGTTGCCACAGGGACTTCGATAAACTACACACCAAACTAGTCTCCTATGTGATTGCTAAATCGATCGGGTTTTATTTTGGATCACGTATACAATTGTTAAACCACACACCAAACTAGTCTCCAATGTGATTGCTAAACTACTCACCAACTAGTCTCCTATGTGATTACACACCAAACTACAAGAATGACTCACTTACGCCACAGAATTATTTGTGGCTAAAGTAAAAATATCCCGTGGCGAATGCAATTGGCCATGGAAATCTTGTGCGTGGCCTGTCGTGGCGAATGGCCTCGTGCCTAATAAAATGGCCACAGAAATATCCATGGCATGGAAAGCTATCATAGTACTTGCCACAAAACATTAGTGGTTAAGTATTGTCCACCTTGAGTCATTTATTCCGATTTGTCACAATATCATTCGTGGCTAATAAGTATATTAACCACAATTAACATAGTGGCCAATAGGTGCCAAAATTAAAACATAGTGGCCACTAAATTATAATAGCCACTTTATAAGACTTGGCCAACTCAATAACTTTCAAGTTACATTAGCCACGGCATCTTCCATGGCTAGAATAAAAAAGTAATTATTTATTGCAAAATATTATTTCTACTAATAATCGCCTATATATGATTATGTGTGTAACCAATTGTAATGTTCCAACCCATCTGGGCCGCGAACATTACCGATAACTACTTCAAGGATTGCTGACTAGCCCACAAATCACCACGAGTCTTTCCAGCGTGCTTCGTCCTCGCTCACACGCTGCCTGAGAATACTTCCTAGGAGGTCACCCATCCTAAGACTACTCCCAGCGAAGCGCGCTGAACTGAGGAGTTCCTAACGGATGAGCTACCATAAAAGAAGGTGCACCTTGGTGATATAAGTAAAGTCATTTCAATCCTTTTAACCCACATTTAACCATATATTGTTCACAGTATGCATAATCTCTAGCCACGACTTTTGTTGTGACTTATTGCCACCATTGTAAATAATTAGCAAGAGAAAAGTTTATTTCATCTAATAAAAATATCAAGTATTCACTGTCATTACTAATCTCTAATAATACTCAACAAGTATGGCCACCAAATATATTTGGTAGGAGCATATGAAATATAACCAATTGGCCACCAAAATATTTTTATCATGACCAAATTTTCAAACTAGCCAGGACTATTGGCTACAAATTATTTTTGACATGGTCAAATTCACAAACTAACTACGACTATTGACCACAATATACTTTTATAATGGCCAAATTCATAAACTAACCACGACTATTGGCCACGATATATTTTTATAATGGTCAAATTCATAAACTAGCCACGACTACTGGCCACAAAATGCTTTTGTCATGGCCAAATTCACAAACTAGCTACGATTAACTTTTATTCCATGGTTAACAAGTGACCATTTTTTTAATTGGCCACTAAAAAATTACTTTCGTGGCTAACATAGTTTGAATCTATGGATTATAAACATTGATGTAAATTTTTCAACCAAAACTCGCTTGCCATGGCCACTTTCGTGGCACAAGTGAGTCATTCTTGTACGTAGTACTACTTCTAATCACTATCAAAGGGCAAATCAAACAACTATTCAAACAATTTACGAGATTAATCTATGGGAAAAAGATGTTTAGGAGACAAACCAAAGTAACTCTAAGAATTAAACAAGTGGATTGAACATGTATGTCACTAATTTATTACATTTTAGGGTCGATAATCGCATAATGTCTTTCGTAGCGAGCTTTTGGCAATGAAACGAATTACTTAGTAAAATTAATCACTTACTTTCGTGGTTATTTCAATTTTAGCTAAGTTAGAGATAAAATTATCAAAAGACCCCTAATTACAAAATTCTCCAAATCTAGTTCATTTTATAATTAGTTTAATCCTAAGGGTTTCAATTATCGAATTTCTCCGTTCGGTACTTCACTCGACAATCTAATTCCATATTCTTGATGGCCAATCAAAACCAATGACAAACATAATTATAGGATAAATAAAATGTATTCAATAAACAACCTGTTCAATCCAACAATATTCAATCCACGAAAGAAACTAATCGGGTTTATCCCCTAAACTAAAGAAACTACTCACTACTCATATTCAAACTATAAAACATATGAAAATCTATACTAGAAAGCATGAAAGCTATAAGAAAGAGAAATAAATCGAGTGATGGATCGATCCTTGCTTGAACGGTAATTCGCGGGGACTTTTACTCCTCCACTTCTATGAATCAATATTCCAAAACCCACAAATCTCTCAATCTTCACTACTATGAATGTAGATGAAAAAGTGGATGAAAGGGAGATGAATATGGCTGAAGATGAAGATGATGGCATGCTTGAATGATCAACAAAAATAGCCACATCCGTATTTATATACCCATTAAAAGCATATGAAACAACATTCAACCAAGTATGCAAACCTCAAGATCAAAACATAAACTTTGAAACCATAAGGCCCAAAAAACTAATTAAGGTCATAAATCTCGATAAATCAAACTAACCTAATTTTGCACTAGTAGTGAATATATGACAATACATTTTGTCCATCTAAAAAGCAGCGCAATATTGTTGGAAATTTTTAGTGGAGCGTAGCAGAAGTGTAGTGGGCCAAAATTTGCAAATAAAACTTGACATTTGGATTGGGAAGTGGAGAATGTTGAAGGGGGAAATTGGATACATGGCGGTGGTAGGAGGAGCTTATTAATTCCATACCTCAAAAGTATCCATGTAATGTCTATCTATAAGTGTTGTAAAGAGGTGATAGAATCTTTAACCTCATTTCTAATTTGTCATTTTTCATATTCGAGATTTTTCTTATATAATCTCTTAGTGTTTGTTTGGCCTAGCTTTTGAGAATGTTTTTGGAGTTAAAAAGCACAAACTAGGCCAAACAGTGCTTTTTTTTGAAATAAATATTATGATTGTTATAAAGATAATATTTAGATATTTTAATATTATGTTAGAACCTTTAATATTATGTTCGACATTTTTATTATCAAATTATTTTGCAAATACGGTATTAGTATTTTTTTATATATAAATTATTTAATTTAAAGAATTGTATAGTTGAGTAAGACCATATATAGTTATAATAATAATAATAATAATAATAATAAAAATAATAATAATAATAATAATAATAATAACTATAATTATAACTATAAGATTATAAATATGTTAAAATTAAAATTAGATAATATGTTTAAAATGTATAAAAATAGAAAATGTAAATAATCATATGATAATTTTACTTCGAAAAACACATGATAATTTTTAAAAATTAAGCTAACAAATTAAACTTAGTAAAAGCAATATATCATAAGTTAGGCCAAATACTTTAATTTAGTAAATTCACTTATATCATAAGCTAGGCCAAACACTTGACACTCTCTCCAAAAATAGCTTTTATAAAAACGGTTTATAAGAAGCAAAAACACTTTTTTAGAAGTTAGGCCAAATGGGCACTTAATATATCTTGCATTCTCTATGATGTTTTTGCACATAATATCCTAGATTTTATTATAGATCTTTCTAGTACATTTTTTATGATTTTTCTAGATCAATATTTACAACACTCCCTCTTAATGTAGAAAAATCGTATTTATATCTTTCTAAAATATGGCATCCATTGACTCCCCCGACTTTGGATATCCTTACTCTCTATGAGGATCTCATGATAATGATAAGTGCACCATTTTGCTCCTTGCAATTTTCCTCGTAATTACTTCATTTCAGCCTCTTTGCTGAGTGTGCTTTGAAGTTCGCCAGTGTATCTCACGACGTATGTTTTGAGCTTATTGCATTAAGTTTCTTGCAATAGTCTTGCTGCAAGTTGCCTCATTGCTTGAAATTTCTTCTTCGTGATTCTCCTTCATTGCTTCTTGTTGTTGGGACAAGGGTCAAGGTCCTTTACCTGCGTATTCACGAAGGACCTTATACGAGGTTTTAATGAAAGACAAAACAAGCCGTCAAAAAAAGGAAGTTATTTTGTTTAGCAAAATCAGTGGTAATGATCTTCAAATCTCTCTATAAATAAACTGATACTGTTGATATATCTTGTAGGATCAATATCTTCAATGGAAGGCAACTCCAAGAAAGGAAAAGATTGTAAGATCAAGACAAGGAAAGAATATCTCAAGCCAAGCAAGGAAAGATTATCTCCAACGATTTCCAAGCTTCCTATAAATTAGAGAGACTCAAAAACTAGGAGAATTAAGCAATTCCACGGAAGTAGTCGCAGAGTAGGAAATCCGTGGGATTTCTGAGTGTGTAGCTAATGGTTCCTTGGTGAATGCAGCGAGTAAAGGACCTTTAGTGAGGTGTAGCCGAGGACCTTGGTGAGTGTTCATTGTAGCCATATGTGGTGGTGAGATATTGTGTAGCAAATTCTTGAAGGACTAAGACTTTGTGAGTTTGAGCTTCAATGTAATCCATCATGTTCCGAATCGCTAGGGTTTTTCCTACGACGATCCTATCTATAGCTGACTCAAGGACCTTCTAACTTGGTTAGTGAACCTATTGGTGACTGCCTTCAGGCTGTTAATTTTTGCTTTGTTTCCTAAGTGTAACTTGTTCTTTGATTGATATAAATTTAAAGAGGTATTTCAGTTATACTGTGTTTTGATCCTTGGTTTGAAACCAAGGAAGTTTGCTCTAACGTCCTTACCTAGTGTGTAGGTCTTATTTGTCAAATTCACCCCCATCTTGGGTTCCCACACTTATGTCTAACATCTTGTCTTGAACTCTCTACTGATTGATTTCATTCACTCTTCCTAGATACTTGACTATATGCTTGTTGGATGTTGTTGATTTGTTGTGTTTGGGATACTTTGTCCCAATTCGGGGAACTTGGCCATCTGTTGGTGTCCTTCCCATCTAAAGAATTGGATTGGCGTTCTTAGTTGGCCACCCTTGAATTGTTGATTAGGTTAGACTTTTAGCTAACCTTACTTGGTTAAGGAAGGTGTTCATGCTTTTCAGCAATGAACAATTTATTTTGTTAGCATCTTAGCCATGCTTGGTAGAATGGACGGGAAGACTAGTTGATTAATGCACTTTGCATTGAATGTGGAGAAAGATGTTAACACAATGAAAAATGATTTTGGGAAGCATAGAACAACTTTACTTACCTTATTATGAGTAGAGATGGAGGAGAAAGGATCAACTTGAGCTTCGATGCCATGTTGAAACTTCTTAGAGGAGCGTAGCATAAGTGTATTGGGCAAAAATTTGCAAATAGAGCTTGGCATTTGGACTTGGAAGTAGAGAATTTTAAAGGGGGAAATTGGACACATGGTGGTGCTGGGAGGAGCTCCTTATAGGAGCTTATTAATTCCGCACTTTAAAGGCATACATGTAATGTCTATCTATAGATGTTGTAAGGAGGTGATGGAATCCTTAACCTCATTTCTAATTTGTCATTTTCCATATTCTAGATTTTTCATACATTATCTCTTAATATATCTAAGCACATTATATAATATTTTTGTACATAATATCCTAGATTTTCTTATAAATATTTCTAGTCATTCTTTTGATGATTTGTTTTAGATTAATATTTACAACAAGTACTAGCAAATAGCAATATCTTTGCATATATGATGGCTAAAACAATATGACGTTTCACTTAGGGTGTGTTTGGTTGAGATGAAAATCATTTTCTAGAAAATGATTTACCCTTTTTCGGTGTTAGGTGACTAGAAAATGGAGAAAATCATTTTCCAAAAGAATCATTTTCCCCCACCCCTTTGTAGATTCTTTTCTTGACTCCAACCTAATGAAAATCATTTTCTCCCTCTCTCCCCTACTCTCTCTCTCCTTTCGTTCTCTCTCTCCACTATTCTCTCTCACGCACCGATTTAAATATTTCTCTCTCTCTCATACATCCGTTTTAATATCTTCTCTCTCTTTCTCCTTTCGTTCTCCCTCCCTTCTTTCTCTCTCTCCACCATTATCTCTCATTAGGGATGGTAACGGGCAGGGTTTGGGCGGGTTCAGTAGGACCCGGACCCGTCAATTTTTTTTGGACCCAGACCCGCCCTAAGACACGGTGGGTCCCAAAAATTTGTACCCGGAGCCGCTGGGTCCGCGGGTCCATAGGTCCTTAGCGAATCCTTATTGGGTCCAACACTCTTATGTATTTTTTTACTAGATTTATCAATTTATCGGGTTAATTTTATACGTGCGTAATTGTATAATAAAGACTATTCTATTTAAATACACAAATTGTCAACACAATAAAAACATCTAGCTCATTGTATGAGGTTATGAGCAAAATTCAACATAAAAACATTACAAAAACCATCCACACATCAACTCTAAAAGTGCAACTATACAACTTAAAATATATAAAAAAAAACACACACAAAGTTCATGATTATCGCATTATACAACTCTAAGAATACTTATACACTAGGGTTTTCATTTATATATATATATATATATATATATATATATATATATATATATATATATATATATATATATATATATATATATATATAATATGACGGGTCCATGGGTAGGGTCCACGGGTCCATGCCTGGACCCAAACCCGTCAAATTTTTAATGGACCTAGACCCCTGCCGAACCTGATGAGTCCAAAATTTTTGACCCAAACCCGCCTAAATGGGGCGGGTCCAAGCGGTTCTGGGGCGGGTCCAAGATCATTGCCATCCCTATCTCTCATACACTGATTTGAATATTTCGCTCTCTCTCTCCCTGTCTTTCATCTTTCTCTCTCCACCACTTTCTCTCACATACCCATTTTAATATCTTCTCTCTCTCTCGTTTTTCTCTTTTCCACCACTGTCTTTTGCACCCGTTTAAATATCTCTCTCTCTCTCTCTCTCTCTCTCATTTTTTCTCTCCACCACTCTCCTACACTCGTTTTAATATTTCTCTCTCTTTCTCTATCTCTCTCTCTCTTACACCCGTTTAATATCTCTCTCCGCTACTCTGTCTCTTCCCCCCCTCCCCTCACCACTCTCTCACACACACATATTTTAATCTCAGTCTCCTTATTGTCAAACAAGTGAAAATCATTTTCCAGGAAAATCATTTTCCTGTGCATCAAACACGGGAAAATATCAAATGAAAATTCATTTTCTAAGAAAATCATTTTCCAAGTATAATCATTTTCCTAGAAAATAGTTTTCCTTTACACCAAACACACCCTTAATGTCCAATTGGTTGTCAAAAAGAAAATGTCGAATTTTTTTTTCTTTTTTACAAACCAGAAGAAAATGTCGAATTGACGTGGGTATGGTAGTGTTAGGGAGCAGTAGAATTAATAAGGCGAGCAGTTCTTGGAAAATCTTCAACAGGGTTGGGTTGGTAAGGAGTATGCATGCATATGCATGGGGTCGAGTTTGGTTGGAGCCATAATTGCGGTTCGGTACAAACAGTAATATTTGCAATAATAATGGTACCTAATAATATTTATGACATTAGTACATATATGCATGCATGGGGTACAAGCTGCCCTACGTATCTAGCTACCCATTATCAACTTTGTTAATTATTAGGTACACTGACTGACCTTTATATGTACCTACATCAATGTCCATGCATGTTATTATGTTATTAAAACACTATGCATTATCTCACATACAACATTATTATAAAGATTTCGCTATCCTACTCGATCCTTCCAATTAAGGACCATCACATGTACTTGTGCCTCAATTTTGATGTATATATACTCAATCTCATGATTAGCTATTTGATTGGATAATTGATTTTTTTTTTGTATAATTTTAAGGAACAAAATTTACCATTCAACTAAATGAATGTCGGTGTCAAATAATTTATGTAAGTCCTTAACTTTTACTTGATGAGTTTCATTGCCTTTCAGTTTAACGGATGTCCATCGATCAACCTCCTATTTAGGGTTCTAGAGATAACCTTTTTCACGTTGTTTGTTTTATTCACAAAGATAATACAAATCACTGTGTAATCTGTGTTGCATAAATTATGGGCAAATTATATTCAGAACCTTTAGCCAACTCATCTAATGAGTGTATCTCCCAACATATATTTATCTATATAGGATGCAGTAATGACACACGTACAACTTCTTCAGTAACCATTTAACTAAAAGTGTAGGTAAGAATAACAATAAAATGCGAGGGATACATAGTGTCACAATAATATCATCTGATGTATAATGGGATCAAAGATTAGATTTTGATTAATTACACATCAAGGGGGACGTGCAATCAATCTCAGTATGGGAGGCTTCACGTGAATTAGGGTTAGGGAAGGGATAGTTCATGTGAGAAAGAGGAAATCTTTGTGGAGTTTGGATGATTTGTGAGAGACAGAGAGAGTATGGATTAGGGTTTGAGAAATGATGGATCTTTGTGGAGTTTGAGAGAGGGGGGTGGACAAATGTATGAGGGAGCTTTTGGGGATTGACGTGAGGTCTTTGTGAGGGAGGATGTTTTGAGAGAGAGATGGATGGGCGTTTGATTGTGAGAGAGGGAGAGGGTTTAACGTGAGACTTGAAAGAGTGGGAGAGATTGACGTTGGGTTTGGGAGAATGCAAGATAACCTCCCAGAATCTTGAGCATCGATCTTGAATACTTGAAGGAATCAGCAAATCATGGACGTTCTATCGAGCAAGGATGAGGAAGCAACTTTGAATATATATATTAAAATTACTCTATCGAGTAACATCAAGTAATCAGCACTTAATTCCTCTCTCATAAGTAAAGCAGAGCAGCATCCCTAATTCGCCTAGTAGTCGCCTAGTGAGAGATGCTTAAATCTGGATTTCGAGTTAGAGGTATCTATTATGGGCTTCGCATTATAATTATTGTTCTTTACTCTAGCTCTCGCTCTGTGATTCAAGGACAAGCAATTCTGGGTTGCTGGGTATCGAATTCGAGCTCATTGTTCTTTTAGGTTTCAATTCAAAGTTCTTTGCTCGTCTGTGTATTACACCTGGTATTCGATTCTGATGGATACGAATTATTCATTGTTCGTCCCTCTATCCCCCGATCTACTACGTTCTGTTTCAAACTGCATCACAGTGATTCAAAGCTAAACAATTCGGGGTTTAGCCTTACTGTTTTATCAAGGAACGTGTGTCATTTCATCTACACTGGTTATATTTCCTTACTCTGATTAAGATGAGCTCTACTATTCTGGAGAATTTATGGAAGGTTTAGAGCATCAACACGTTGCCTCTCACTTCAGCGCCTTAATAGGATAGCGAGATCTGAGTCTTCGATTTATCCCACCTAAATCGGCAGAGGGGAATCTCTATGCAAAAATCAATGAAGATGATGTTGTCATCGAATCATGGGAGAATTCGACTCTGTGCCGAATATTGGGAATGAATTTACCATTCCAAGAAATGAAGGATTTCCTAGGTCGAATCTGGAACAACATGGAGACTGACAAAATCTGCAAAGCTCGTAGGGGAGTGTTTGTTGTCAAGTTCAAGGATGAGCAGCATAAGCATATGGTTCTTGGAAAAGGTGTGTATTATTGTTGTAACAAACCTATGATTGTGAGAGATTGGAATGAAGACCTCAGCATCGATATTGATTCAATACTGTCTCTACCTATTTGGGTTATTCTTCCTAAATTGGATGTGAAGTATTGGAATGCAAATGGATTCAGCAGAAAAGGTAGCACACTGGGGATCCCGATTAAGACTTGCCATAGAACAAGAGATAAAATAGATCTAACTGCGACCAGATTGATGGTGGAGATGAATGTAGATGGCAAGTTTCCTGATGTTATCAATTTTGCTGATAATTGCTTGATTATCTCTCAGAAAGGTGGTGTATGACTGGAAGCCGGTGAAGTGTTCATATTACAAAAACTTTGGTCACGATATTGGTGAATGCCAATTAAAAACCAAGAAAAGTAAAAGTATTGCAATTAAGCCAATTCTGAAGGAAGTAAGTACTACTACTAATGTTGTTCCTGATTCTCCAGTGACTAAGGTTATTTCTGATCCGCC
Source organism: Portulaca oleracea (assembly GCA_029582165.1). NCBI lineage: Eukaryota > Viridiplantae > Streptophyta > Magnoliopsida > Caryophyllales > Portulacaceae > Portulaca > Portulaca oleracea. The sequence continues at coordinate 30,553,979 of CM055869.1, read as the reverse complement.
ATCGACAAGTGCAAACACAGCTTCTCCTACCCCCAATATTACCAATCATTCAATTCCAACTCCTTCAGTACCCTCTAAAGGCCTGCCTCCATGTTCTACTAGACCTCGCACTATCCTAGCTGGTGAGGTTCTAAAGCCATTCCAAAAGGCAGGAGGGTCTTTTCCTAAGGGATATGGTTAATATAATGAGCTGGAATGTTAGAGGGTGTGGTAGAATAAATAAGTAAGTTGACATTCGTCAATTTTTGCATAAACATCATGTTAGTCTTGTCGGCTTACTCGAAGTAAAAACAAAAAATTAAAAAATGGCGGAGTTGGGGGCGCATATGTTCAGTGGGTGGCAATTTGCTCATAATGCTGGAATTGATGGTAAATGCAGGATTCTGAGTGCTTGGAAACCTAGCGTTTATATTGCGGAGGTGCTGGAAATTCACTCTTAATGGATCCATATTTCTGTTACTAACCTTGCTGATGGTTTTAAGTTCAAACTCACCTTTGTCTATGGCTCCAATAATTTGCAAGAACGAAAGTGCCTGTGGGAGAGATTATCGATCCTTGCTAATGAAATTCATGATGGCCGGTTAATACTTGGAGATTTTAACTTAGTTCTGAAACCGGAGGATAGAACTGGGGGTACACAGGTTGAATTCTTTGAGCTGGTTGATTTTCATGAGTGTATTCAATCCAATAATCTGCATGAGTTGAGCTATACTGGTGATCATTTCACTTGGACCAATTCCCATGTTTGGTCAAAAATTGATAGAGCTTTCTCTAACGAAGACTGGTACACTCAAGGAAGGTATGTGCATACAAGTTTCCTTCCTTTTGGCTTGTCTGATCACACACCTATCTTGTTAACATTTCCTACAGCTCCTGTGCGTAAGTATTCTTTTAAATACTGTAAGATGTGGCAGAATTCTAGCATTTATAAGAATATTGTTGGGGAGGCTCTATCTGGAGTCAGAATAGGCTTCAAGATATATCAGTTTCACCAATTTCTTTTGTCCCTACGAGTTCCTCTGCAAAAACTTCATAGAGATCAGTTTTATGATCTTCATCAACAAGTGGAAAAGTATCGGAATGACTTCGAAAATGTCCAGGTGCATTTGATGAATGATAAGAATAACAACACTCTTATTAATCTGGAGAAGGAAAAACGAAACTACTATCTTACAGTTTTGGATTCAGCTCAAATGCTAATTAAGCAGCAATCTAAGCAGAATCGGCTAAACTTTGGTGATTGCCCTTCTCATGTGTTCTTTGGAAAAATGAAAAAGAGACAGACTGGTTCTTATGTTTATTCCTTAGTAAATGAGGATGGTATTTTGGTCGAGGGTTTTGAGAATGTGGCGGCTATTGTTTTGCACTACTTTGAGAAGCTGTTGGGGGCCCAACCATACATTAGAAGTCATATCAAATTTGATATTGTTCAGAAGGGCAACTTGCTGAATATAGATCAACAACTGAAACTGTTGTCTCCTGTTACTAGAGAGCAAATCCGAGACATTGTGTTTTCTATTTCCCAATTTAAAGCCCGAGGTCCGGATGGGTTTAGTAGCTCTTTCTATCATTACAATTGGGGGATTATTGGGAACATGTTCTGCGATGCTATCATGGAATGCTTGGACACAGTGATGGAGACCATCCAACAAGTACAGAAACATTTCAAGTGTCACCAGCCAGCTTAGATCAGGAGGAGGAAGATGATTCAGCAACAGCAACATCACGAGTAACTTCTTCATCATCTTCATCACCCAAGGAAGATCAAAGAACCTCAAAGACCAGAATGATAAATTCTAAGCCTTGCTAAACCACACTTAGCAACTGTTGGAGCAACTCCAGTGAAGCAATGAGCTTCCATCCAAATTTCAACAGCGATTCAGAGTTCTACAAAGAACCACCAGCCCATCAACTTCATCCATCCAGACTTACTACACCTTGGTAAGGCAAGTTCTTGCCAGCACAGCCACTCATTCCACCAGCATTGGCCATCCAGGTCAATTTCAGTTCCCATCACAAGCAGTCCAAGCAGGCATCTTTCTCAATTCTGTATCTATGAATTGAGTGAGATTCAACGCAAGTTCCCCAGGAGTTTTTTGTTCCTTGACATGCATTTTCCAAGGACAAGTCAAGTCCCACCATGATCGAGTAAGAAAGCATCAAGTTACAGGCACCGGAACAAGCAACCCTGCAAGGTTGCCTGTTATCAGCTTTTCCAGAATCCCAGTCCTGTGGCAAACTTATTTTGATTCAGCTACAATCAGGGTTACCTAAGTCTTTTCCAGCCTTCCTTAAGCTATTGAGGTTATGTCTAGCTTAAGAAAAGCCCGGGAAAGTTACTGAGATAACTTTTTTTTACCCCTTCAGCTAGGAAAGGTTTTGATTGGCTGAAATTGCCAACCCTTTGGAGTTTGGTCCAATCAGAAGCAAGCTTTGTTTTTCTTTTCATTTTCAATTGTATCCGAATGATATTAGCTAGACTAAGATGTAATGTGATGTATCTAGTTTAGTTTTGCAGTTAGCTTAGAAGGGAGATTAGCATGTTACTTAAATTAAGTGCCTCTAATCAAACTGCTTTAGATTAGCTATATATAGTGATGTATCCATCTGCTTAAGGCATTAATCAATGAATTTTCAATAGCATTCTGAGTGCCAAACTTGAGCCTCTCGTTTGTGAGTGTCCTTAAACTCTCAGTTGGTTAAATCTACTTCAGTATCCAGGAGCTGGCAAACTTGGTGGTGTGTATAGAGCTTGCTTGCTTCAATGGTGGTGAGTCTGTATCTGTTGAGGTAATCGAGTCCCTGCCCTTGTGATCATTCTGTGGTGTGTCTATATCAGATTGAACATAAGTCTATCCTTTTATTTCCTTATTGGATTGTCATCCATTTCAGCTAATTGCATCCAATTAGCTTTGTTTTAAAGCCTCAGTTGTAAGTGTGTGTCTGTATGGTGTATTGCAAGTTCTATACTCAGATCTTTGGGAGCTAACATACATCATCTTGGTATCAGAGCATTGTGTTCTTTCTTGGAGTGTGTTTGCTTATTTTAGTAAAATGGCCGGAACTAGTAAAACACCTCAGGAAGTCTTAGAACAAACCTTGAAAGAGAAGGAAGAAGTAGAACAGAAAATGAAATTTTTGAGTGAGCAGTTGAATTACTATATGAGATTGCATAGGCATCAGTTGAATAAGGAGACTGATGATGAGATGGAGGAAGGAGAAGGTGAGAATCCTTTTAGTAGGACAGGGAGAGGAGGTCGAGGTCCTAGGCCTACACCCAGAAGAAGGAGGAGAGTTAGGAGGTCACCTAGGATCAGTGAACTTAAGGAGGAAAGTGAAAGTGAAAGAGAAATAAGGAGGGAAGATAGAAGGGTTGAAAAGCTTGATTTCAAGATTGAAATACCTGAGTTTGCAGGAGAGTTAGACCCTGATGTTTTCTTAGATTGGTTACAGACAGTAGAGAGGGTCTTTGATTTGAAGGAGGTTACAGAAGAGAATAAGGTAAAGTTAGTAGCCTTGAAACTAAAGAAATATGCCTCTACTTGGTGGACTAATCTGCAGAAGAGGAGAATGGAGATTGGAGAAGACAGGGTGAGTACTTGGAGAGAGATGAGACAGAAGTTGAAGGAAAAATTCCTTCCAGACAATTACATGAAAGAGAACTACTTCAAGTTGCAGCATTTTGTGCAAGGCAGCAAATCTATGGAAGAATATACCAAAGAGTTTGAACACTTGCTTTGGAAATGTAACATGCAAGAGAATGAAGTACAAACTTACATCAGATATCTTGCAGGTTTGAATGAGAGTATCAGGAATATTGTTGAGCTGCAGGTCTATGATTCCCTTGATGAGCTGAGCTCATTGGCTCATAAAGTGGAGCAGCAAAACAAAGCTCGAGCAAAGGACTACAGCGGCAGCAGGTACCCAGCCAAGCCTTATACTCAAACCAAACCCAATCCATACAGTAAGCCTTATATTCCCCTAGAAAAAGCCTATCCACCCTTACCCCCACCTCAACCCACATATCCAGCCCCAAGACCCCCACAAAATCAGCCACAAAATGTCCCACAAAGAACCCCAGCCCCTGCTAGCAAAGCCTACCCAGAAAGAAGATGCTTCAGGTGCCAAGGACTTGGGCATATAGCATCTGAATGCCCCAACAGGAGAGCAGTCACCTTGGCTGAGTTTCAAGCAGCTCTTTTGCTTGATCCTGAGCCTTTTGATGAAGAGTAGTATGAAGAACCCCATGGAGACCCTGTGTATGATGAGGAGGAGGTTGAAGCAGGACCTGATGAAGGAGAGATGCTTGTGATTAGGAGGATATTGAGCAGTTCAGCAGTAGATGAGACAGTAGAGCAAAGGGAGAATATTTTCCACACCAGATGCACAGTTGGTTGGAAAATTTGCTCCTTGATCATTGATGGAGGCAGCTGCACCAATGCAGCCTCTGAAACCATGGTGAAGAAGCTTAACCTGGCTACCAGCATTCATCCAGCCCCCTATACCATACAGTGGTTGAACCAAAGTAAAGGTATCAAGATTTCTTCTAGATGCCTTGTTAATTTCTCAATTGGTTCAGCTTATAGAGATGAAGTTTGGTGTGATGTGCTTCCTATGGATGTCTGTCACCTATTGTTAGGAAGGCCTCGGATGTATGACAGATCTGTTAGTCATGATGGGAGAGCTAATACATATTCCCTTTGCCTAAGCCACAAAAAGATCACCCTTACCCCTCTTAGACCATCCCAGCTGACAAAAAGACCTAAAACCCTTATTGTTGAGCCTACTCTTGATGTCCTTTTGACAGCTGAACAACATGAGTTCAGTGAACAAAGTGGACTCATTTTGCTTGACATTGAGGAAGACTTACCCCCACAATATGACCATACCCTCTTACAGCCTATCCTAAACCAATATCTGCATGTCTTTCCTGAAGAAATGCCCCCAGGCCTACCCCCTAAGAGAGACATACAACACAAGATAGATCTTATTCCAGGATCTGTCCTGCCAAACAAACCTGCCTACAGAATGACCCCAGCTAAGACAAATGAGATTCAAACACATGTTGATGAGTTATTGGAGAAGGGTATGATAAGGGAGAGTCTGAGCCCCTGTGCAGTGCCAGCCTTATTGGTACCTAAGAAAGATGGCAGTCAAAGAATGTGTATTGACTGTAGAGCTATTAACAAGATAATCAAGCAATTATCCAATCCCAAGGCTTGAAGATATGCTTGATGAACTGCATGGTTCAGTGGTATTTTCTAAAATTGATCTGAGGAGTGGCTACTACCAGATCAGGATATGTGAAGGGGATGAATGGAAGATAACTTTCAAGACCAAAGGAGGATTATTTGAGTGGTTAGTCATGCCTTTTGGCCTGACCAATGCACGATCTACATTCATGAGGCTAATGAATCAAGTTCTAAAGCCATTGATTGGTAAGTGTGTTGTTGTCTATTTTGATGACATACTTATTTACAGTCAATCTGAATTGGAGCATGTTAACCACTTAAAGAGTGTGATGGAGATATTGAGCAGGGAGCAACTATATAGGAATTTAAAGAAGTGTCAATTCTTTGCAAGCCAAGTCTCTTTTCTTGGCTACATTGTAACAACAGCAGGTATTCAGGTGGATGAGTAAAAGGTCAAGGCAATCAGAGAGCGGCCTATTCCCAGTTCAATTCAGCAGATTAGAAGTTTTCATGGTTTAGCTTCATTTTACAGGAGATTTGTGAGGAATTTTAGCACCATCCTAGCCCCTATGACAAAGCTAATCAAGGGCAAAAATTTCTCTTGGACTACAGCAACACAAAGAACCTTTGAAGAAGTTAAGAGGCAGCTTACTTCAGCACCTGTTCTAGCTTTGCCAAGCTTCTCTAAAGTCTTTGAAGTAGAGTGTGATGCTTCAGGTGTTGGCGTAGGAGCAGTCCTGACCCAGGAAGGCAAGCCTGTTGCCTACTTCAGTGAGAAATTGAATGATGCCAAGAGAAGATACAGCACCTATGATAAAGAGTTCTATTCCATCATCAGAGCTCTTCAACACTGGAGGCACTACCTAATTGGAGTTGAGTTCATATTGCACAGTGATCATGAAGCCTTGAAATTCATTCAAGGGCAGCACAAACTCAACACCAGGCATGCTGCTTGGGTAGAGTTTATGCAACAGTTCCATTTCATGATCCATCACAAGTCAGGGAAGCTGAACAAAGGAGCTGATGCACTTTCAAGGAGATATTTGTTACTACAGGTTCTAGATGCAAGGGTACTTGGCTTTGAGCAGTTGAAAGCCTTGTACAAAGAAGATGAGGATTTTGGTGAGACTTTTCAGAAGTGCCAAGAACACCCACAGAGTCTGTATCATATAGACCAAGGGTTTCTCTTCAAGGGAGCAAGATTGTGCATACCAAGGAGCAGTTTCAGGGAGTTACTACTCTCAGAAATCCATGGAGGATGTCTAGCAGGCCACTTTGGCATTGAGAAAACTCTTCTCATGCTGAAGGATCACTACAATTGGCCCAAAATGAGAAAAGATGTAGAGCACTAGGTTAAAAGGTGTGCAGTGTGCCAAGTAGTAAAGAGCCACAGCCTACCTCAAAGGTTGTACACTCCATTCCCAATACCAACAGGCCCCTGTGAAGATGTGAGCCTGGATTTCATAGTTGGTCTGCCAAGATCACAAAGGGGAAAAGATTCAGTGATGGTGGTGGTAGACAGATTCAGCAAAATGACACATTTCGTTCCATGCCACACCACCAATGATGTAGTAAGACTAGCTGAACTATACTTCCAAGAAGTGGTGAGACTTCATGGAATCCCTAAAAGCATGGTGTCTGATAGGGATACTAAATTCTTGAGTCATTTCTGGGTGACTCTCTGGAGAAAATAGGAGACAATGCCTACAGATTGGATCTTTCAGAAGACTATGGAGGAAGTGCTACTTTCAACATAGCAGAATTAAGGCCCTACTTCCCAGCCCATGAAGACCTTCCAAGTTTGAGGACAAACTTTCCTCAAGCTGGGGAGGATGATGGAGACCATCCAGCAAGTACAAAGATTCAGTGTCACCCGGCCTTAAATCAGAGGAGGAAGATGATTCAAAGAACAATAAAGACGAGTAACTTCTTCATCATCGTCATCACCCAAGGAAGATCAGGCAGCAGCCTCAGCACCAGCAATGACAGTCCTAAGCCTTGCTAAACCATACTTAGCAACTGTTGGAACAATTCCAAAGAACAAAGTTAAGCTTCCATCCAAATTTCAGCAAAGATTCAGGAGTTCTACAACAACCACCAGCCCATCAACTTCATCCATCCAGACTTGCTACACCTTGGTAAGGCATGTTCTGGCCAGCACAGCCACTCATTCCACCAAAGATTGGCCATCAGTCAATTTGATTCTAGCACACGCGATCCAGTAAGCATCTTTCTCATTACAGATCTATGAATTGAGTGAGATTCAGCACAAGTTCCCCAGGAGTTTTTTGTTCCTTGACATGCATTTTCCAAGGACAAGTCAAGTCCCAGCATGATCGAGTAAGAAAGCATCAAGTTACAGGCACCAGAAAAAACAACCCTGCAAGGTTGCCTGTTATCAGCTTTTCCAGAATCCCAGACCTGTGGCAAACTTATTTTGATTCAGCTACAATCAGGGTTACCTAAGTCTTTTCCAGCCTTCCTTAAGCTATTGAGGTTATGTCTAGCTTAAGAAAAGCCCGGGAAAGTTACTGAGATAACTTTTTTTTACCCCCTCAGCTAGGAAAGGTTTTGATTGGCTGAAATTGCCAACCCTTTGGAGTTTGGTCCAATCAGAAGCAAGCTTTGTTTTTCTTTTCATTTTCAATTGTATCCGAATGATATTAGCTAGACTAAGATGTAATGTGATGTATTTAGTTTAGTTTTGCAGTTAGCTTAGAAGGGAGATTAGCATGTTACTTAAATTAAGTGCCTGTAATCAGACTGCTTTAGATTAGCTATATATAGTGATGTATCCAGCTGCTTAAGGCATCAATCAGTGAATTTTCAATAGCATTCTGAGTGCCAAAGTTGAGCCTCTCGTTTGTGAGTGTCCTTAAACTCTCAGTTGGTTAAATCTACTTGAGATCCGGGAGCCGCAAACCTGGTGGTGTGTGTAGAGCTTGCTTGCTTCAATGGTGGTGAGTCTGTATCTGTTGAGGTAACCGAGTCCCTGCCCTTGTGATCATTCTATGGTGTGTTTGTATCAGATTGAACATAAGTCTATCCTTTAATTTCCTTATTGGGTTGTCATCTATTTCAGCTAATTGCATCCAATTAGCTTTGTTTTAAAGCCTCAGTTATAAGTGTGTGTCTGTGTGGTGTATTGCAAGTTCTATACTCAGATCTTTGGGAGCTAGCATACATCACATAGGGTCTATCCTGTCTAGCATTAATGACACAGTAATTTCTTTGATTCCCAAGAAGATAAATCCTCAAAACCTATCTGATTTCCGACCAATTTCATGCTGCAATGTGTCTTATAAATGCCTCTCAAAAATTCTTTGTTCTCGTTTAAAGAATGTCTTACCTGATATCATCAATCCCAGTCAAGGGGCCTTTATGGAATACCTTTCTCGTTTACTGCAAAGTCTGCAATATGATCCTGTCTTCAAGTATCATCTGGAATGCAAGGCAATGAAAATCAATCACCTCATGTTTGCTGATGATTTGGTGATTTTTTGCTCTGCAAACCGGGAATGTATTAACTGTATTGCAAAAGTGCTGAACCATTTTGCCGAAAGTACGGGGTTGAATGCTAACCAAAATAAGTCTACCATTGTGTTTGCTGGTTGCAAAGATACTATGTCTCAACATTTGGCAGCTATTTTGGGATTTACCCAAGGAAATTTCCCTCTGAAGTATCTAGGGGTTCCTATCACAACTGGAAGAGTTGGTAAATTTGACTGCTTGTGTCTGGTGGAGAAAATTACTTCAAAAATCAGGATATGGTCTTCTAGACATCTGTCCTATGCGGCCAGACTTCAACTGGTAAATTCCGTTCTGCTGAGCATTGTAGGTTACTGGTCAAACATTTTTGTACTACCGAGTAATGTTATTGACCAGATTGTTAAAATCTGCCAGACCTTCATTTGGTCAGGCAGCTGCAACTCCCACAGAATCCCTCTTATAGGCTGGTACACCCTCTGTTCCCCTAAAAAACTTGGTGTTACTGGCCTGCGAAACCCGCGAATCTGGAATACTGCTACTATTGCTAAGCTGGTGTGGGATGTGACTATGAAAAAGGACAACCTTTGGGTTCGTTGGGTACATAAAAGATACATCAAATCTCAAAATTGGTGGCTCTATAAGCCACCAATTACCAATTCTTGGTCATGGAAACAAATCTGCAAGATCAAAGAGAAGATTAAGTTGGGCAATCATGACAAATGGGATTGGAAGGGAGTGGAAAATGGCAGGTTTTCTGTTCGCAAGTGCTATAATTCTTTATTTGATAACAAAGAAAAATGGCCTCTAAATCACATTGTTTGGACTGGTGGCTCTCCCCCTCGTCATATGTTCTTGGCTTGGGTTGCTTCACACTATAAACTACCAGTATCAGCTCGTCTGGCTGCCCATGGTAGTAATGTAGAGACCACTTGCTGTTTGTGCAACCAGTTGGAGGAAACTGTGGATCATTTATTTGTATCGTGCCCCTTCATAAAGAGAGTAATGTCCCATTTTTGCAGAAAATGGCAGATTCAATTCAACTTCATTTCTTTATCTCAATGGCTCTCTAATTGGAAGAATGTGAGGAGGATTTGGTGTCTTAAAACCATTATGGCACCTTTAGCTACCTCTACTATTGCTATTGTTTGGGAAGCTAGAAACTACAAAAAATTTCCTGGAAGTCATAAACCTTTATCAAAGGATGAAGTCGTAAAGAAAATCCAGTTTACTATTGTACACAGGTTTTTATTTTTGTCAAAGAATAGTTCTAAATACAATCGTTATATAGATTTGCTTCTCCAATAGGTTGCATCCTTCTGGACTCTTTTGTTTTTTGGGCCAGATGTTGTATTCTTTGGACTTTGTTCTAAGTCTTTGGTAATGAAGAGTTTTAATTCTGCCAAAAAAAAAAGTAATCGGATAGTTCAAGGGATCTATCTTGATACAAAAACACCACAAGAAGAAACCCTAGGGCTACTTGACCTTTAGCCTAGTTACAAAAACACTTTCTAGGTTTAGGGATCAAGCTCTTTCTCACCACTTGGTTGCCAATCCAAAGTACAATAGAAGAGATCAATGAGGTTCTCACAAAACACTCAATGGGTAAGCTAAAAGCTTGACTATATTCATAATTCAATGCTTGATTAACTTTGACTGATTACAAGCCTAGCTATTTATACTAATCAAGTCCCATACATATTAGGACTCTATTGCTTGGCGTGCAAGCCTCCTACTACTACTCCTAGACGCCATCTATGTTATCTCCTCCTTGCATTAGGACTCCTTATCCTAAGGGGAGTTAGTTACAAAAGATAATAATCCTTTTAGGACTTGGCATTCCTAATCCAAGATGGATTAGTTACAAAATAAGCCAACCTTATCTAGGACTACATATATAGCTTGCAAGCACCTAATCTAACACACCCACACGTCATACTCGTGACCTACTAACCTTCTAGATCATTATAGAACATTCTAGATCATTCTAGACTAATGTAGACCCCTAAGACTTGGTGTCCAAGTTTATATATATTACTTGGCACCTCACACAACTAGAAATGTAACGAAAACCTGAGAAATGTAAAGATATACATCAAAAGGCCAAAACTGTGAAACTCAAACTAAAATGGTCAGAAATGTGAAATTTACTTTAGGCTCGAAACTTAGGCCTTTGACTTGACTTGGACTCCTCCTTAGGACGTTTGGACGTCCTCTTGCCATAAGGAGCACACAATATGGATGGGCCTTTGGCCCTCTATACTCATTCTGTCCTCCATATCTCGTTCTTCTTCTTTGTAAATGTAATGGGCCTCCTTAATTGTATTTGGCGTCGGCCAAAATACATCATCATCTTTACCTGCATGTTGCGAAATCTTGAAATTAAAACAGAGGGGTTGGGTGAGGTGGGTGTAACCACAAATTTTCGAGTCTAAAATTAATTAAGACAAGAAAAATGGACAAATATAATTTAGATTAATTTCAAAGAATTTTGGTACAATCTCTACAATATTTGTTACAAGATGAACAAATAAAAGTCCTCTGATTCGATCTCTGTTGTCTTCTTGAAGGAGGGCCGACGCGACTTGAATGTCGATCAAGTTTGTGTTTCAATCTCTAGAACAAACGACACATATTGAAGTGTTTGTTGTTTATTCTAGAAAGAGTTTGCTTCAGAGTTGAATTCCCCTTCTCAATGACAGTGAGTAGTTCTATTTATGGAGGAGAGACTCCCTCTCTTGGTGACTTGTTAGTCTTCTTGGGCGGTTGACCGGGCCTTGACTTTGGGTTGACTTGGCACTCCATTTGATTTTTGACTTGGTAGTCACTTGGGCCTTGCCTTGGAAGTCAATTTGACTCTGACTTGGCAGTCATTCGAGCTTTGACTTGATAGTCAACTTGAGCGAATTTCACTTAAATAAATTAAATTAATTGATTTGGAAAACCCAAAATAACCAACTTAATTTATTTTATAATTTGACATTATTTTGATTTTTTAAGTGTCTACAAATTGCTCCCTCGAGACCAGGTCGCGTACACTATCAAGTATTTGAATGCGACTGACGTGTTGACACAAGTTTTTCGTACGTGTCTTGATAGAATTTTCACTTGACTCCTTAAGTAATGAAGACTTATCATTTGGTCAATTAATTTGGTACATGGCAATCGTATTGTGTCAACACTTGGACATGTTAGACCCAAAAGCTTGAAGGCATATTAAGTATGGTTTGATGTCCAACGCATGCAATTGAATTTGGAAGTGATAATTTGCACTTACCCAATCATAAAACTTGCACTTTATGAACACATCAAGTTTCCATAGAAGCCACGAATCAATAGAAGTCAGAATCCCAATGATTTCCCCTATCTTTACCAAATACTTTTGATAGCATTTATTTTCCTTTTACACGTTGGTGTACAATATAAGGAACCAACCTCATTCTTTGCAAAAATATCCTCCTCCAAGGGAAAAATCTATATATTGATTTGAATGATGATTAATGTATCAACTTATCCAATTAATAGGCAATCAAAGAGGGCACTGGAAGCTTAATTTAGTGCATTCAAATCACAACATGTTTTGGGGTCTTGTAGTCCTTTTGTAGCCCAGCAGTTGCACTGTTTCTATGGCCATCTATGATAATTAATGTTCACGATACCATTGATGCTTAGCTTTTTGAAAACATCTTGTGACTATCACCAATCTTTCACCCTTTTTTCTTTTCAAAGCAAAATTTTGTCCTTTGCTGATATACCTAACTAGAACTTCCATTCAGATGGTTATTTGTGATCATTTGATTGATCATTGCGATATTTCATCGATCATTAATTTACCTTTCTTTCTCTTTTTTTTCCGTGGTGCATTTTTTTTAGGTAACAAGACCCGAGTACCACTATATACAAGAATAACGAGCTCCGTATAACATAGAGGTGATTATCCTTGTTGATGTGACGAGTCGAATGATTTGAAGACCGAGTACCGCCATAAACAAGGATAACAGGCTCCACTATTGCGTAGAGGTGTTTATCCTTGTTGAGTACCGCCATAAACACCAAATATTGCCAAAGGCAAGGATAACAGGCTCCGCTTCAAACTGTCTTGGTTGACATGTTGCACCCTCCATTTCAGCATGGCATTAATAACCATGACCATTTATTTATTTATTTATTTCATTTTTTTCTAGGACTTTTCATCTAACTATATTTTGTCCTGTTGTAGGAACCATAGTTTACTTCAAGGAACATCGCACGCGAGACACCGTCTATCATTCAATCGTCGACTAAAGGGAGACAGAGGCGAAACTTGGTACCCTCATTCCTGTCTGTTCCTCCTTACTTCGTCCTAGGGTGGAGAAAATTTCCATTGCTCCTGTGCCTTGTCTTATATCGCATTTGGTAGTCAAACTTCCCAATGAAGCCCCTGATGGTTCAACAACCTATGCTCTTCATAGCGCCAACCATGATGAATAATGTGATGTCACCGCCAAATTCCTTCTACTTGGACGCATGATTCTTTCCGACGAATCACAATGGGGAACGCATCTAAGAATTTTTGGCGAGTTCTCTTTCATATCCAAGTATTAGGAGTGGACAGAACACATCCTTTCATGTTTCGAGTCCCAGCTACAACGTTGCTCAATTTTTGACGCGGTGTACGCTTTATTGTACACTTACGAACGCGAGTCAAATGTCTTTAACGCCATTTGTGAAGCTCGGTGCCCGAAGACCAATACTTTACACACCATGTTAGGGGAGATGGTTATTTCATTATGGGACTTGTACAAACTCGGCGGCCTCCCTATCTTTGGAGCGATTTACGACAAAGTTGTGCCCGACCCATTAGCAATAATGATGACGAACAATCCTCGGCGTTGACTTGACGAGGGACATCCATAGTCATGGTGGCACATGTATTGGCATTGACACTATGGTCATTGATGACTTAAAGAGTTTGGGATTTGGATAACTTGAGAGTTTCCTATCTTGGTCAATCATGACGACTTAGAAGTCTTTTGACTCAAGTGTTCCTTAGTAGCGACTCCAAAGTCTTTGATGATGACTGGGAAGTCTGTTGATGATAACTTGAGAGTATTTTGGTGATGACTTGAAAGTCTTTGGTCATTTGATAGACTTGTGAGTCTTGTGAGTCAACTTGGGAGTCTCTTGATTAAGTTGACTTGGGAGTCGTTGCTAGTGACTTGGAAGTCTTTTGTCATTTAATAGACTAGTGAGTCATGTGTGTCAACTTGGGAGTCTCTTGATTAGGTTGACTTGGAATTCTTTGGTCATTTGAATTTTTTTTGGTTGCTTGAGTCCCTTTTTTTTTCTTTATGTGACTACCCTTTGCCCCCTATGGTGTTCTTTCTCCTTACGTGCATCACATCTAGTCAGACTCGTCAGTGCCTTCTCCATCTAGCACGATTTTCCCTTCCTTCACTAGCTCCATGACTTGCTCTTTGAATGCTCTGCATTTTTCTAGTGGGTGGTTGACAATCCTATGGTACTTGCAATATTTAGGATTGTTCACTCTTTCTACTTCTTCAAGGCGCTTTGGCTCAGGGAGTTCTATGAGTCCCTTTTCAAGGAGTTTGTCCAACATTTTTGGCGCATAAGAGTCTCTTCTTGCCATGTCTTCAAAAGCAGTTATGGACACACTATTGTTAGAATGTTTTCCATGGTTGGCAATTGTAAACTCTATGTTATGAGCTTGTGTCACCAAGTCTTGAAAACTCTTATCTTAGGCTTGTTTACTTGGACGACATAGAGTATGTTCCAATCCATTCCTCGAGCGCACATGTCGACCACATAGGTTTCTGACAAACGATCCTTGCACATTAGGGAAAGAGCACGCCAACGGCAACGGTTGATGTAGTCAACAATTGGCTCGTCACCCCATTGTTTGGTGTTCGTCAATTCTGTCATGCTAACGATACGACTCGTGTTGTAGAAATGATTTAAAAACTTCTCCTCCATTTGCCCCCAACTATCGATGGATTCAGATACAAGGTTGGTATACTAATCAAATGCGATTCCTTTTAAGGAGCGTACAAATTGCTTGACTAAGAGATCTCTGTTTGTGCCAGCTTTGTTGCATGTCTCCATGAAGTGCGCGACATGCTGCTTTGGGTTACCATGTCCATAAAATTGATGAAATTCGGGAGGTTGATAACCATGTGGCATACGAAGAGTGCTGATTCTCTTAGTGTATGGCCTAGTATACCTGTGAGTTCTTGGTGAAGATTCTCCTAATTGATCCTTGAGTGTTTTTGCGATCAAATTTTGGATTTGTTCCACAGTCGTTGAGCTTGTCGCTGATTATGGCTTGTCGCCCTTCTTAGACATGTCACTCTCAGCCTCAATTTCACTAGATTCGTTTTCTCCCTCTGCGTCTGAATATTTATTGAGGGACTTTGCTGGTCGTTGCTTCAACTTCTTCTCCAACTTGGCAATCTTTCTATCTTGACGCTTGATTTGTGCGTCCTTCTCTTCGCTCTCTTGAGAAAGCTTCTATAACATGGCTTTTATGTTAGCCATTTCTTCTTTGATACTCACAACTCCTGTAACCATGACCGACATAGTAACAAGATCAGATGACCTTGTTTTACTTCGAACTTCCCTCACCATGCCAATGGCCTCGTGTTTCATCTTCACATTTGTTGCGAGCACTTTCTTAAGAGATAGATTGGTTGAAGTCTTCGTATCCATCTCTTATTCGTGGAGAGGTTCTTGAAAGTCTTGATTTCAAAGATGGAGATGAGAGGTTGAGATGGTCCAGCCGAACGTGCCGAATTTTGTAACCACAAATTTTCAAGTCTAAAATTAATTAAGACAAGAAAAATGGGCAAATACAATTTGTATTAATTTCAAAGAATTTGGGTGCAATCTCTATAATATTTGTTACAAGATGAAAAAATAAAAGTCCTCTGCTTCGATCTTTGTCGTCTTCTTGAAGGAGGGCCGACGCGGCTTGAATCTCGATCAAGTTTGTGTTTTAATCTCTAGAACAAACGACACATATTGAAGTGTTTGTTGTTTATTCTAGAGAGAGTTTGCTTTATAGTTGAATTCCCCTTCTCAATGAGAGTGAGTAGTTTTATTTATGGAGGAAAGACTCCCTCTCTTGGTGACTTGTTAGTCTTCTTGAGCCGTTGACTGGGCCTTGAATTTGGGTTGACTTGGCAGTCCATTTGATTTTTAACTTGATAGTCACTTGGTCCTTGACTTGGTAGTCAATTTGACTCTAACTTGGCAGTCATTCAAGCTTTGACTTGATAATAAGCTTGTACGAATTTCACTTAAATAAATTAAATTAATTAATTTGGAAAACCCAAAATAACCAACTTAATTTATTTTATAATTTGATATTATTTTGATTTTTTTAGTGTCTACAGTGGGTACGCTGATAAACATAAAGATTATACATTTTTCAATTAATAGATCATGATGTGATCCTATAAATGGGGTCTAATTAATTTATATAAGATGGCGTACCCTTATTTTTTGGCAACTGAGCTTTGTAGTGCTTTATTAATGCATTTTACGCCCTATTGTTTATGGGTGTAGGGTATGTTGAGGTAAGATAAAATAAAATAAGGTAAGGTAAGGTAACATAAGAGATAAAGAAAAATGGATAAATTGTAGATAAGCCAATCACCTCTTGCCCGAGTCCTCCTCTTATCCCTTACTTTGAAGGTTCGAATTTTGGGGGGGCATTCTCCCTTATCATTTCAGAGATATTGCGGGTAGGAGATGGGCCCAACTTTGGGCCATTGGCATCTATGTTCCCCGATCGCTGTAGGCTTGTTGTGTTATTCCTTTGAGATAGGAGCTCGATAGGTTGGACCGCTTACCTATAAAAAAAAAATATAATATAAAAATATATACTTAAATATTAAAATTAATTTTTCTTAAGTTTAAAAAATATGGTTTTACTGCTCAAAAAAGTATATTTAATTGTTAAAGTTGATTTTACATTTATTTAAGTGAGATTATTCTTTTAGGAGTTGAGGTAATAAGTAAGGTAAGGTAAATTTTAACATATAAATGAAAAGAACATGACCATAATTTGGTTCACTTTGGCCAAAAAAGGGCAAAAGAAATTGTAGGGTAGACTGTAAGTCACACTAATATGAGTTCTTTTTAATAATACCATTTTATTTTTGCTTACATACCAGTCGAGGTACATCTAAAACCTTATTAAAAGCAGCTAAGGAGGGTAATTATCCCAAAAGTTGAATTCCGTTTTCACCCTTGCTAATTGATTACTCCCTCCGTTCCATATTAATTGACACATTTAAAAAAATTTCACATACCAAGGTTTAACTAAAAAAACTACCTTCATACTTAAATGATACTATTTTCCAAGTTGTTTTTTCGGATATCAAGGTGTAGGTAGTGAGAGAATGTGAGTAGGAGTAGTTATTATTGTTTGGAAAAGTAAAAAGTTAACATAATTATTAAAGTTAAATAATTAAATTAAGTATCGGGAAATGAAAAGTGACAATTATTTTGGAACAAAAAAAGTTAGTTTAAGTGTCAATTAATATGGAACGGAGGGAGTAAAACAAATCGGTCTTCGTTATTGGCTTATTGCCTGCTTTGTAGCCTAACATTTTTCCAGTCGGTCTCTTCCTCCTCTCCTCTCTCATGGTAGAATCCTCCTCCTTCTTTGCAGCAATTAGCTCTTCTCAGATTTGCATGTAATTGGTCGATCAACCGAAACTCTTCTAATTGAAGCGAAAAGGTAAGTTTTTACTTCTGTAAATTTTTGCGATGGTTTAGTTTTTTGAGGCGAATTATGTCTGGATATTTCAATTCTTGAAATCTTTTCTAATGGGCTTCGTTATTGCATATGTCGTCGTCCTTTTCTTGTTTTTGAATTTGGATTTGTGAGAAAGATCGTATCTTTTGATGATTTATGATCATAGGTAGGTTGTGTTTTGCATGAAGCTCGATGGTTCGTTGATTGCGTCTGTATTTGCTGTAATTTGCCGAGGGTCTCTGGGTTTTGAATTCTTTTGGCATGCAACTCAAGAAAGTGGTAGGATACTCTATGGATATCACCCAGGTACATGCATTTAGGTAATTATATTTTCATTTTGTTTTATCCCCAATTTCAAAAATAGGAAACCACTGGTCTTGGTGAAGTCACTTAGTTTCAGTAAAATCAATAGCAAGAAGATAGAATTCAAATTGTTGGCAAGACCTCTCTTTTCTCAAAGATTTGCATGTTTAGTTTCCTCCAAGGCAATGTTGATACTCTAAAGAACCCGCTTTTATCAAAAAATTAGTTAGAGGTACCCTAATTTTTTAAAAAACAATTTTTTGGTGCCCTAACTTTAGAAACTAATTTAGGGGTATCCTTACTTTTAGGATTAGAAATTACTAGGTGAATTTCCGGCGAAACTCCGATTGATTCAAATCATTTTCGTCTACAAAAACAAAGGGCATTTTCATCCACAACAAGACTTAATCAATTTCCCGCCTAAAACTCAGGGGTGAATTCAAATCATTGGCCGAAAATTCACCTAATTATTTTTAATTCTAAAAGTTAGGGTACCCCAAAATTAGTTTTTAAAAGTCGAGGTACCAGAAAAATATTTCACCAAAAGTTAGGGTACCCCTTAGTAATTTTTTGCCCTTTTATGGTCTGGCACTTTATAGATTTGTCTTGATTACAGGGGAAAATGAGTGCATATAAGAATGAAACTGAGTGCTTTTTCCCGTTCGTACACGCAAATGCTCCACTCAGCACACATGGGACTTCCTGTCTACCATTTTTCTATTACCTGTTGTAATAAACAATTTTTTCAGCATGTTTTAAATCTTGTTTTGATAGTTATTGTTCTATCTGCCTCACAGAGTTAGTCTTACATAAATGATGGAGGATTTTAGGTGAACATTGATGCATATTGTTTCTTATTGATTTTAGAGAAATGAGAAAAGCCTTAATAGGGACTTTCTTTTGGGACACCTATACTACAGAAGACAAAGGAAACATAAGAGACAAAGCCACTTCCTAAATTACATTGTAAGAATCATATCTCAATTTACAGAGAGAAAACATATAACTATTGAATGTGTAGTGTCTTATTTCTTTGCATGAACACGTGGTGTTCTCATTTTGTGGACAACTTGGTGTTTCTCAAACTTGGTTTTTAGTAGCTGGTGTCCCTCCTGTTCTGCTCCTTGCGTTTTTGGAAATCTCTTAATACTATGCCTTCCGACCTTGTCAAGTTTGCCCATTTTTTATTGATTCACTTCAATCTAATCCTACCCAATTTTTGGAATTCTGTTCTTGTTGTTACAGTTACAAATATTGATTGTGACCTTTCTCTTTGAAAGTTGCCCTTTTTTTGAGGTATGAAAAGTGGCCCAATTAGCTATGAGCCTTTTTATTAGGTTTGACATAGAATGATAGAAATTTTATCAATAATTCTATATTTATAATCTATAATTTATATCTACATCATTTTGAAGTTGCAATTCAGTGTTGAATCTCTTTTTATTAGATAATTGTCGGGCATTAGCCCATTTATTCCAAAAACCAACCATAGTGCAATAAGAGCACAATTACAAAAGTTGCTCAAAAGAGCAGGGATAAGTTAGCCAGAACATGACCAAAGCCAAAGAATACAAAAAGCAAAAGAGAGAGTTCCACCAAGTCAGACTATTCTAAGATTGAATAGCATGGAAGTTTGTTACAATCGAATCCGGCGTATATGGTACTGAGTTTTCCCTGTGGTACACCAGGTGGCCTCCTTCCATTTGACTTGTCTGATCACTTCACTCGAGTCAAACGGAAGATTGTCATGAACCTTTTTGTTCCTATGTAACCAAATCACCTGGGGATAGCAAAAAAAGTGATCCAAATCTGAGACCTGACCTTGTTTCTGAAAGAAATAATCTTTTAGCTTTCGAACATTGATCTTAAATTTCGTGAATGCTGCAACGTTTGGCCCCAGCAAACCATGATTTCCTCCCACGGAGGCCAAATGCATCTGCACTGTAAAAGCACATGGCCCAATTCTGTAACAAATTGTTCTCTGATTAACAGATGGCCCAATTTTGAAATGAACCTATTTAACCTATGTCTCATGGTTGTCGTTTATGAAGTGCCAAGACTATAAGAGAAATTGTCAATATTGCTGCTTCTACTTTCTTATACATAATGGTACTTGCATGGAAGGTCATGATTAACTATGTTAAGAGGTTTCCCTCATATTAGCTTGTGCCCTTTTGGTGTGTTGCTGGCTATGCAGACACTCTTAAAGAGCTATATTCAAGAATCAAGATATGATGGCACCGTAAGTGCTACTTTTTTCTCCTTGTATCTACTGTTTTTATATATTTCAAGCTCTTTTTGTTGTAACCCTCGTAGTAGATAATACTTATATGACTTCATTTTTTATATATTTCAAGCTCAATAGACTCTTTTTGTTTCAAGATGAAAAGCAAAACATATGATGTATTTATTTAATAGCTATGTATCTATTTAATAGTTGTGATTATTAACAGTTACGATTGTCGGGTCAGCGTGCGAAGCACGCTCTGTCCAGACTAATATATATATAAAAACCATGTATCTTCACATATACAAGCGTATCAACTTCTCTAATAACTAAATCCAATGTTCATTGTTGTTTTACGAACCCTAAACAACGTAAAGATTCATCAATCAACTATATTGAAAAAAGGTGAATTTTTTACGATAGAGGAACTTTCTGATAAATAAATGCCACAAAATCATCCATATCTATATAAAGAACTACACACCCATACAACCCTCTTTTTTTTAATTTTACGCATAAAGTTGTAGAAAATTAAAACATTGTACTGTGAATCACATATACCACACAAATTTTGGATATAAAAACTAGGCCTTTTCTAGAGAAATGTTTTGAATACAAACTACAAATAAATTTCAAAAAAGTAAAACCCAATCATATCTAATATATTTGGGTGAACAATTATACCATCTGGAGCATGTGCTCCGAGTGCACCTAATAAATTGCAACCATAAATTGTACAAACTTTGAACCCTCTTAAGCCACAAAATAAACAAAACCAAAAAAAGGCATAAACAAGCATCATTTGAGATGCTGATAATCATCAACACACAAGAGGTTCAAGATCGATCGTACTGTCTCTCATCCTTTTTAGTTTTGCATGCACTTTTAATTTCTAATGCATGCCCAACCTTCACCTCCAACTATCACTTCTATTTTTGGTCTGAAAAACCCATAGAGGGGGTTGATTAAGGTGATTGGCTAAGCCAAAAATAAATTGGATCAGGGCTACAAGACTTCACATACAAGTCAGTCAAGGTCCTTGGCATAACCAAGTATAAAGTATAAAAATGAAATTGTTGGGACTATGGTCAAGGACATTACCTCTGTATTCACCAAGGACCTCAAATGAAGCTTTGACAAGGACATCAAATAGAGTTTTAATATGAAAGACAAGATTACAAAAACAAGAAAGGAAAGTATATTATATTTCATTCTATCCAAAATTTGCCTTTATGTTATTGAACACTAACTTTGAATATGAATCATGTAGGAAACAATTATGAAAGAAATCCAAAGATTGAAGGAATAAAAGATCTTCATGCACCAAACCTGGAAGGAAATCAGAAGACCACATACGGAAGGAATCTTGAAGTTATCAAGCAAGGAATTAGTCGTGAGCAGATTGTCACACCTCTCAAAAGGAAGGAATTCAACACTGGAGACTATAAATTCATCCTCGGGCCTAAATTGAAAGTGCATTTGATTCCATGTGAGGAAATCGAGTGAAAAGCTATAGGAAATTAATGAGTGATTTTAAGTGTGTAACAGATCTGATCCCCTCCCGACCTCTTCTCAACACGATGTGAGTATCCTTGTCGTGTTGGAAGAGCATTGGGTGATGTCATGGACAACCTACCTCCACATCATCCTTAAGTTCCATCGGGCATTGAATTAGATTCCTTCCCGAACCTCCATGGTGTCTCGGGCCATCCCCGATCCCACTTGATTGAAGACCTCGGGTCGGGTCGACATCGGCATGAATAATCCCCGGCTCGAGCTCGGGTCCATTTTCTGCTAAAGAGCTCGGTATTGGGCATGGAAGAAGGCTAGGAGAGACATGGAAGAAGAATGGGAGGAGAAGGGAGAAGGAAGAGAGAGCTGGGAGAGGCGCTGGCTGCGCCAAGGTGGCGCCATCCGTGCCTCGTCTTGTTCCCTATGTCCTAAGTCTCTAGGTTAGGCGTTGGCTATGCCTCAAGAGGCATTGGTTGCGCCTAAGGAGGCACCAACGCACCTAACCCTAACGAGAATTTTCTTAGTTCTTTTGGTTATTTTATTTCTCCCTTCCCCCTTATATTGTATTGATTTTCTTTTGAAGATACTTAGACATTTTGTGAATGAAAAACTTTTGGTATTTGCAAACCCTTTCCTCTTAAATCTCTCTCTCTCTCTCTTTATCATTGAATGTTAGCTTGTAGTATGAACTACCTTCTTCAAGTTTGGTGAGGGTTTCAGTGGAGTTTCAATGGGTGTTGGTGGCCAAACCTTTATGCATATTTTAAACTCTAAGTTCAATCTTGGTAAGTGTTCTTTATAGATTGTACATATCGTGTCAAGCTTTTGTTGGTTTGGAGTATTTGAGATATAGATATACTCCATTGTTAAGGTTTGGGTTGTGCTGTGTGTTCTACTTCTTGCCATGGATGATGTTGGTGCTTGTAGTGCTTTGGATTGATTTTTCTTGCTTTTATTGAGTCCCCAATCTCTCGTGGATCATTTGGCATTGGAGTAAGGTGTAACAACCTGAAAAAAATCGCCCCTTAATACATACTTATTGTTAGGAAAGGGTCCTAAAATCACCAAATCTCTTGATCCCACAATTATTTGTGTTCCTAATTGTATTAGGATATTATTTAGGTTTCCTTATTATGTTGGGTTTCCTAATTGTATTAGATTCTAAATCTGATTGGAGTGGGAGTCAAGTTAGGTTATAGGGAGTTTTCCCTATAAATAGGGTACATGTTTCTCCACCAAAACACATCGGTAAACACAGAGAGCTAGAGAGAGAGAAAATATTGAGAGAGAAAGGGGTCTCACCAATATTTTCCCCAGTGTATCCTGAGAGATTGTGAGTTGAGTGTTGAGAGATTGTTATTGCAATCTCTTTTGTGGATCGTATCACACCCTGTGATAGTGATCAGGTTGTACTCCTCCTTTCTCATAGTGGATTATTTTCTGGTTGTCGCCGTCCGTCGGTTTTTCTCCGAGTTCTTCGGTTTCCCACGTAATTCTGATGTTTGATTTTATCGCTTGTTTTTCGTTCCTAAATTTTGTTGTAATATCCGTCATCTTGTTTTCGATTCTATTATTCGCTTCCGCTGTTACCTTACTACTTACTTTTCTCTAACAAGTGGTATCAGAGCAAGGTGGAGATGGCTTCAATCATAAAGTGCGATATTCCAAAATTTGATGGAACGAGGAGTTTTACTATGTTGAGACTGCAGATGAAGGCGGTCCTGATTCAGCACGGATTATGGGATGTGATTGAGTATCCTGACACGAAGACAGATGCGACAATGAGCGATGATGAATTCAAACAACTCCAGAAGGATATCAAGCGGAATCTGACTCCAAGGGAGTGGAAGAAGCTTGAAGATAAGACTCTGACAGGGATTCAGCTGTGCTTGGCGGAGCACATTCAGAGAGAGGTGATGCATATCGAGAAACCTCGGGAGCTCTGGACCAAACTGGAAGAGTTGTACATGTCGGAGAGTCGTGCAAACAAGTACCGAATGAAGGAGAAAGTCTACAAGCTGAAGATGCCCCAAGGTACTTCTATTCAGGCACACCTTAGTGAATTTGATCCTATTATTACTGAATTGGAATCAATGGATATAAAACACACTGATGAGGATAAGGCTTTTCATTTAATTATGTCCCTACCTGCGTCACATAAACAATTTAAGGAAATCATGTTGTATGGGAATCGTGGTGTCCTTAACCTTAGTGAAGTAAAGGCTAGTTTACTGTCTAAGGAGAAACTTGATACCGATGGTGATGACCAGGGTGGTGATGCTATGGTTGTAAGGGGTAGGAATACTGAACATAAGGGAAATGGGTCTAGAGGGAGGTCTAAACACCGTTCAAAGTCTAGGAATCCTCATAAGAATAAGAAGTGTAATTACTGTAGTAAGATGGGGCACATAGAGAGAGAGACTGTTGGGCAAAACAGAGAGACCAGAAGCAGGAGAATAAGGATAATCACACCAAACTTGGTACCTCAAACTTCGTAGAGTCTTAGTCAGGTGGTGATGGGTTTGTAGTTACGGATGATGCCTTGGCTACCACATCAAGTAGGATAGCTAGAGATGAGTGGGTTTTTGACACGGGATGCACCTATCATATGTGTCCTCATAAGGACTGGTTCGAGTCTTATGAGAGTGTTGACACCGGGGTCGTAGTCATGGGTAACGACACAGCCTGCAAGGTTGCACTAATCGGCAGCATCAAAATCAAGACTCATGATGGCATCGTTAGAACTCTCAAGGAAGGTTCGTCATATCCCTAACATGACTCGAAATTTAATTTCTTTAGGTACTCTTGAAGCTAACGGCTGCAGGTACAAAGGAGAAGATGGTGTTTTGAAAGTGTGTAGGGGTTCCATGGTTCTTATGAAAGGAATCAAGAAGGGCAGTCTATACATCCTGCAGGGGTCTATAGTGACAGGATCTGCAGCGGCAGTAATCTTGATGAGTCCGACAACATAAAACTGTGGCACATGAGACTAGGCCACATGAGCGAGAAGAGAATGTCAATGTTGAGCAAGAAGGGATATCTTGAAGGCGCAAAGATCGGCAAGTTGGAGTTTTGCGATCAGTGTGTCTACGGGAAACAGAAGAGGGTTAGCTTTTCAAGGGCTAAACATACAACAACAGGGATCCTTGATTATATTCATTCAGATCTTTGGGGTCCTGCTAGAGTGCCATCACTGGGTGGCAAGCGCTACATGTTGACATTCGTGGATGACTTCTCGAGGAAGACTTGGGTTTATTTCCTGCGGCAAAAGAATGAGACATTCTCATATTTCAAGAAGTTCAAAGCTTTGGTGGAGAACCAGACAGGCAGGAAAATCAAGAAACTTAGGACTGACAATGGGTTGGAGTTTGTTGATTCTGAATTTACTGAATTCTGCGAGGAGCATGGGATTGCAAGGCATCGAACCTTGGTGGGTAAGCCTCAGCAAAACGGGGTAGCCGAGAGAATCAACAGGACACTCCTGGAGAAAGCACGCTGCATGCTTTCGAATGCAGGGCTTTGGAAGAACAAATCGTTCTGGGCAGAGCTGATATCTATTCCCTGCTACTTGCTGAACAGATCACCTCATGCCTCTATCGAATACCAGATTCCGGAGGAAGTATGGACATGTAATCCAGTTAATTATTCTAATTTGAGAATTTTTGGATGTCCTGTATATGTCCATGTGAATGATGGGAAGTTGTCTCTCAGGGCTGTTAAATGCATGTTTCTAGGTTACGGGTCTGAGTCTAAGGGATATAGAATGTGGTGTCCTGATTTAAAGAAAGTTATTCAGTCTAAAGATGTAACCTTTAATGAAATTGCTATGTTATCTGGAATGGAATCTACCGGTACTTCTGATGATGCAGGAAATCAGGAGAAGGATGTTGGAAGAATGGTGTTCGAGGTGGAGAAAGCTCAAGGTGGAGCTGCTGGAACCTGCAATCAGGAGCAAACTACTGATGATGCTCCTGAACCAACTCAGGTTAATGAGCCTGAGATTGAGACGAATGTTCCTCAGGTGGAGGAACAACCATGCATTGCTAGAGATCGTCCCAGGAGGGAGATCAGGAGACCAGCGCGATATACTGAAGAAGATGATGCTATGATTGCTTATGCGTTGAGTGTTGCAGAGGAGACTCCTGAAGGTGTTGAACCTTCTACCTATCAGGAGGCCATCTCTTGTCCGAATGCCTCAAACTGGATAGGAGCTATGCAAGAGGAGATGGAGAGTCTGCAGAAAAATCATACATGGGAGCTACGTGAGTTGCCTAAAGGGCGAGAGCTCTTATTGCGAAGTGGGTGTACAAGAGAAAAGAAGGTATACCTGGTGTAGAAAGTGCAAGGTGGAAGGCCAGATTAGTGGTAAGGGGTAGCAACCAGAAAGAAGGAATCGACTACAACGAAGTATTCTCGCCAGTCGTGAGGCATACGTCGATCCGCACCTTGCTTGCCTTTGTTGCTCTATTTGATTTGGAGTTGGAGCAACTTGATGTCAAGACAACTTTCCTCCATGGCGAGTTGGAGGAAATATATATGAGGCGACGGAGGGTTTCATCGTTCCTAGCGAGGCAATGTATGCAGATTGAGAAAGTCCTTGTATAGACTTAAACATGCACCCAGGCAGTGGTATAAAAGGTTTGATACCTTTATGGTAGGGCAAGGGTACACAAGAAGTCACTATGATAATTGTGTGTACTACAGGCAATTTGAAGAAAGGTCTTTCATTTATTTATTATTGTATGTGGATGACATGTTGATTGCTTCTAGGGACATGTCACTAATAAAGAAGCTAAAATCTCAACTCAACCAGGAGTTTGAGATGAAAGACCTCGGAGTGGCGAAGAACATTTTGGGTATGGACATCCAAAGGGATAGAAAGGCAGGGAAGTTGTTCCTGTCTCATAAGAAATATCTGGAGAAGGTGTTGGACAGATTCAACATGAGAAACTGTAAAACAGTTTAAACTCCGTTAGCTGCACACTTCAAGTTGTCTGGTGAAAACTGTCCTAAATTTGATTTGAATGTAAGGAGGATGTC
The DNA here is from genome assembly GCA_029582165.1 of Portulaca oleracea. NCBI lineage: Eukaryota > Viridiplantae > Streptophyta > Magnoliopsida > Caryophyllales > Portulacaceae > Portulaca > Portulaca oleracea. The sequence continues at coordinate 30,527,458 of CM055869.1, read as the reverse complement.
TAATATTCCCTATGCTAGTGCAGTTGGTAGTTTGATGTATGTTATGGTGTGTACTAGACCTGGTCTGTCCCATGCAGTTAGTGTGGTGAGTAGATATATGCAGAATCCTGGGAATGAGCATTGGGAAGGGGTAAAGTGGATCCTTCGCTATGTGAAAGGTACTTTAGAGAAAGACATCCTGTATGATAGAGGTAGTGTTGCAACGTCTGATGTTGCAGGTTATGTTGATGTTGATTATGGTGGAGACTTGGATAGGAGACGCTCAATTTCAGAGTATGTGTTCACCATGTGTGGAGGAGCAATATATTGGAAAGCTTCACTTCAATCTATAGAGGCTGAATATATTGCTATAACGGAAGGAGTGAAGGAGGCCATCTGGTTGAGGGGATTGGTCATGGAGCTTGGAGTACCACAGGGCGAGACCGTGGTTTATTCAGACAGTCAGAGTGCCATACATCTGACAAAGAATGACACTTATCATTCGAAGACCAAGCATATAACCGTCAGGTATCACTTCATCAGAGATACAGTTGCTGCGGGAGAGATCGTGGTGAAGAAGGTGCATACTTCTGAAAATCCGGCAGACATGTTAACCAAGCCTCTATCTATAGCTAAGTTCGAACATTGTTTGGACTTAGTTGGTGTTCTAAGCATGTGAGAGCCCTGCGGGGCCACGCCCTGCGGAGGGGCGTGTTGATGGCGACAATCAAGATTTTTATCTGGACCGATGATTCGTTGATTTTAGTCTAAGGTGGAGTTTTTTAGGAAAGTGTCCTAAAATCACCAAATCTCTTGATCCCACAATTATTTGTTTCCTAATTGTATTAGGATATTATTTAGGTTTCCTTATTATGTTGGGTTTCCTAATTGAATTAGATTCTAAATCTAATTGGAGTGGGAGTCAAGTTAGGTTATAGGGAGTTTTCCCTATAAATAGGGTACATGTTTCTCCACCAAAACACATCGGTAAACACAGAGAGCTAGAGAGAGAGAAAATATTGAGAGAGAAAGGGGTCTCACCAATATTTTCCCCAGTGTATCCTGAGAGATTGTGAGTTGAGTGTTGAGAGATTGTTATTGTAATCTCCTTTGTGGATCGTATCACACCCTGTGATAGTGATCAGGTTGTACTCCTCCTTTCTCATAGTGGATTATTTTCTGGCTTTCGCCGTTCGTGGGTTTTTCTCCGAGTTCTTCGGTTTCCCACGTAATTCTAGTGTTTAATTTTATCGCTTATTTTTCGTTCCTAAATTTTGTTGTAATATCCGCCATCTCGTTTTCGATTCTATTATTCGCTTCCGCTGTTACCTTGCTACTTACTTTTCTCTAACACTTATTAGTGTTAATAATCAAGGTTAATGATAAATCACAAATAATTAAAGCGCGCATTCCAAAATTTTTGTTTTCCTAACCAAGTGTGTGTTTTGTAGGACTTGAACAGTGCGACGATCATCCATGATTCGGTTCTAAATTTCTTTTCTTGAAGAATCTCTTCCGATAATTTTTACGGTGATCAATATCGTCTACGAATTCTTTCCCGAGACGGATATATCGGGTCCTCCTTTTACCTACGTCAATTTAGGATATAATTATGAGAATTCTCATCGAGGTGTATGAATATTTTTATTGGGATTATAGATGTTATTTTTATGGTTTAATAAATTTCGGTAATTTTGGAAATTAGGGACATATAAGTATAAGAGGGGAGAATTAAAATTGATAAAATTTGTTTATTTGGGCCCAAGGTGGCCGGTCACTAGAGGAAGAAAGTGAGGGGAAAACTTTTCATGTTGGGCCTAGACATATATATGGATGTACAAGATGATAATGAGGGGATTTATTCATCAATTCAAACACTTAAACACAAACATTTACTCTCATCTCCCTTGCTCTCTCTCTCTCACAATGACCATCCACTTCCTCACTGCCCAGCCGCCACCACCAGCCCTGCTGCCGACCACCACCAGCCGCCGCCGGCTAGTTTTTCCGGCCATTTTCCGGCCACCGTCACACCCATGCACCACCATCATCTTTGTTCTTCATTCTTCCCTCCTCTTGCAAGTGTAATGTCATCCCTTCTCTTTAATGAAAAATCATAGATGAAATTTGAGTTTTTGTAGATGTTTCATGTTATTTCATAGGTAAACCAAGTGTTCTAAGTTCCTCAAGTGAGAGGTGAAGGAATCCAAGCCTCAAAAATGTGAATTTTGGGTAAGTTGTGTTAATCTTGAGTTTTTATGAATTAAATGAGTATGGATGATGGTGGATTGTGGCATGCATGTTGCTTAGGATATTTAATCCTTTATGAAAGAGTGAGTTTATGGATTAAATACAAGTGCATGTGTTTAAAATGAGATTATATTAGTAAAAAGATGATCTTTGTGACTTTTAATGTTGAAATTGTCAAGTATAATATCTAGGAGCATGATATGTATTGAATTGGGCTTTGCATGTGTAATATGTGACCAAGGATGAAATTTTTCTTCATGTTATTAGTTCTGGAAGTTGTTATTGGTGATGGAAGGATAGGATTTTAGAAGTGTTTGAGTTAAATCATGAGATTAATCAAGCATGCAAATGATTTATTGAGTGTGTTGCAATCTGGTTAGTAAATGGTTTTTCCAGAAAATGAGAAATATGATTCTAGATTATTTTATGGCATGAATACATAGATAAAAGTGTTAGCTAACACCCGGTTTTACGTTTCGTCGTTTCGATAAGTATATTGGGATTTATGGCCAAAGTCGTAAAGTCGTGCGAACCTGAGACATTTTGTCTTCAGTTTTAAGATGGATGTTTTTCGATTAGTTAGAGGCTTTTATGGTTTAACAGCTGAGCTTGAAAGTTGTAGGGGACATTCTGAGCTTTCCGGAATGGTATGATTTACATTCATAGGATATCGGGAGAGAGAGTTATGAGCTTTTATATGGAAAGCAAAAATCTGAGTTTTCCAAAATGTATTTTTGGGACTGCCTGTATTGTTGGTCAAAATCCGGCCCTTTCCCATGCTCAAATGAACTTGTGGTTCAAATGAAAGTTGAAGTATGTATTACGAGCTTTCCATAGACAGCTTACCCATTCCGAACCGATAAGTAGAACTTGAGTTACAATTTTCCGAATAATTGAAGTTAAGGGTTATTATTCTGGGCAGCTTGTAAAGATTTTAGTTTTTACCCTCTTTAGCCACGTCTCTAGCTTTCATGGCCAGCTACAAAGTTGGAGTTTATATTCTAAGCTTTTCGAAAAGTCCTTTTATGCCATGATCCGACATTTGTGGGACAAGATATGACCTTACGAGTATGCCTTAGAAATCGTGTTCAATATAATTATTCCCAGAAAATTCATTAAGTTATCCATCCATGATACCACCTTAGTTAGGACCTAATTCTTGATTTCTTTTCTTTTAAGTCCCTTTAAGAAGATCGTTGCGCTACTGTTCAAGTACTTGCTCGTTTCGTACGTGTTCCTAAGTCTTCGGATACGTATATTGCCTGACCTTTTATGTGTAATGTTATGAATTAATCTTTTATGCTAAGTTGTAAATTTATATTATGTTATTCATGTTTAAATGTAAAGTATTCTAAGTTATGTTCAAACTTTATGCAAGTTCTCATGCATTCTTAAATTTTTAAGGACGATTTATCAGGATAGTTTTACAGTTATTTCTAAGTATTTATGTTACGTGCCCTCTATGTGAGAAACTTTTACGATATTTCCATTATTTGGATGTTAACGGTATTCCATAAATAAAATTCGTTATAAGTACAAATCTTATTCAAAGGTTGGGTTTAAGTTATGACTACAATGTGGATAAAGATCCCGTTTTATTGAGAACCCGAGGTCAAGGTTCCAAGTTTCTAAAGTTTTTAATAAAGGCCCCGCCCATGTTTATGGTTCTTTAGCGCACACGCCGGTGTTTATGGTGCCTTAGTGCACACCAAGGAAAACATGTTTATGTGTCTTTGTGCACCCTAAGTTATTTATAGTTGTGTCTTAGTCCACCCAAGGAAAAATATATCTTTAGTGCCTTAGTTGCACGCCATGAAAACCTGGCCAGTAGGATTATTATCCACCATCCGGATCTCCCGATCGGTCCGGGTATGCGCATACGAAGGCTTAGCCAATGATCACAAGTAGGGGACTTTCAGGATAATATCAGGATAACCAAGTTTAAAGCTTCTTAATTTACACAAGTATTTTGAACTCAAGAAAAGCTTTATGACTTACATGCCAAATTTTCTATAAGTCTTGGTTCACAAGGGCTTAAGATCAAGTTTATGCTATGGCTTTGTGTGTGCGTATATGTTAAGTCGTGAATGATTTAAATTCTTTTGGAAACTATGCTACATTACTTTAATGCTATATTGCCTCTAATGACTATGGTTATATATGTTGCTTTTACAAGGAAGAACTCAAAACTATTTTCATTCAAGTTGTGGTTTAAGTACAGGTTAAGTCACATTTGCCATGGACAAGTTAAGTATGGGCAAGCGGTGTAAGTATGCCATCTTTTAATGCTTGTTTATTATTTATTATTGTTTTAATGTTTTGGAACCGCGCTAAATAACTAAAATGAGTTACGAAAAGATTCTTACATTACTAGGGGTATACGTACTGAGTTAAACTCACTTTTCGTTGTTTTATGTTTTTGTTTTAGGTATCTCGGCAAAGGAAAAGGGAAGAGCCCCGGAAGGACGAAACCCTAGAGCTTCTTTAGGAGATTGAAGGTGGTTAAAAGACTCTTTATGAAATATTTAAGAGAAATTTGTGTTAGTTTGGCTTGTATAAGTTTTATTGGGTTGGGTTACGTTGTATTGAGGTGGTTCCAGTTAAGTTATGTCTTGATGACCAAGTTTGAAGTGGTTTATGTTTTGGTTGTTTTGTTGGGTTTTAGTCTTAGCCTTGTCCACCTTCGTGGACGGCGGTAATACTCCCAGGTGTTTATCTGCTGCTAATCATTGGGTTAGGTATATCATTAGCTTAATCTAGTGGTTAGTAACCTGGGGGCGTTACAGTTGTGGTATCAGAGCAAAACAAATTTGGAGAAACACCTTTAGGATATCTTTAGGTTTTGAGGAAGAAGTGTATGATAAAATTTGAGGTAATTAAGCAATATAAAGAATGCGATAAGAGTTTTTATGCATGTGATTTATTAGAATTTAAGTACATAAGGTACTTGAAGAAATGCTTGAGTTTTGTTCTAAGTAGAACAAGGAAATTCGGGGTGTGAGAAAAGTCTAAGTATATGCATAGTGGTGAGCAAAGGTCTAGGGAATAAAGATTTATGCATGAATATGGGAAAGAGTTGAGTATAGGTTGAAGTTTATGCTCAAGATTTACTACAAGTTCATAAGTTTGAAAAAGATTGGTAAATGATGATGTTATACATGTTTATGAGAAACGTTAAGATATAAACTGAGGTGATGTTATAGGTTTGAGATCAATTATGATGCCTGAAGTAGTTTAAGACTTGATATATGTATGGGTTTCGTCCGGGCAAGTTTATGATATAGACTTATGTCGGTATTTTTATTTTATTAATACGTAAATTGATATATGACATGTTGGATGGTCAATCCCAAAATGCCCAACCCCCATGCGATAGTGACGAAACCGAAGGATTGCGTTTCCTCGCACGTTATGAAATTAATGGAGGTTTTCCATACGTGAAGAGAGAATCCACACCCTCAACATCACCTTTAAGATGTTGAATGACTTTCATTTTATCTCTTTTATGTTAATGATAGATGATTGACTGAAAAGTTTCGAGTAAAGGTTAACCCTTATGGAATGAGTTATAGTTTAAGGGGTATGTAATGATCTATGTGGCAACTGAGCTGTGTAGCTAGAGTTAGTAATGAGATATTGATTCTTGGCTTAATTTTTAAGATATGGGTCCTCATAATGAAGGTCCTTACAAGATGGGGAATCAGGAGTTCGATTGGGCTAGCATATTGACTTATGTGAAAGTCATTCCATTTCACAATAGATACCGGATCCGGAATCGCCGAACCCTTACGCTATTCATACGGAATCAGGGGAGCTAGTCTCCGCACACGTTCCTAAAATGATGGAAGTCTTTAGTAAGTTAAGACAAAAATCCATAGTTTAAATACCATGATTGACGACTTTCCCATCTAGTTATTCATGAATAGAACTTCTAAACTAAGTATCATGATTTCCTCTACACGCATAACCAGGACATACGCAAGGAAATGTCTCAAATATCAGGAGCATAGACCACTATGACCTCAAGTTGCTACTTCGAGAGTATGTGGACTTCAAAGGTATTTCATATAGGAGATATTGTATTAGTGGAGCGACCTCTCGGGACCCCACTCTTCCCTCTCGCTACATCGTATGATTCTAATGATATAAGTGTGGTATAAGTAGCATTGGGTCCTAAGGTCATCAAAAATTAGTTTGAACTAAGAAGTAGAAAGTAAGGGCAGAAATGGGTCAAGAGTGACCCAAGATCTAAAGAAGGCAATGACTCAGAAGATGACGCCTACACCTCCACCTAGGACGGTTGGAAGAGGCATATAGATTGTTTTATGTGGATCAGGGAATAATGATTTCTAATTATTCTGTCTACATATAGTTGGTTTGGGTGTAAATGGATAGTTGACCTCATTGTATTAGATCAATTCTAAGATGCGATATACAGGGATATCGTAAGAAAATTCAAGTTCCGGTAGCTCGTGTCTGGGTGTGACTCTAATGAAATTTTCTAAATATTCCACTTGGTTTGAAGGGCCTGCTTACAGTGGTCAACAAAGAGAACAAAGATTTATGAACCTAGTATCCATGAAAGGGGGCAATAGCACGAATGCAAGGATTCTGACAATCGTCGAGGTGATACTGAAATTCTTTTATTGAACCCATGTGTAGGGATGAATGTTAGAGGAAAGAAATACAGTGAGGAGGAAAAAAAATGGAGTTAGAAATTTATTATTAAGGATAGGAAAAAGGGAGTAATAAGATCAGGTGAACATGTTCATCCGGATATGTAGAAGGGAATTATGTAAAGAGATATTCGACATGATTTGGGATTTAGAAGTCTCTATCCTCTATTCGTTTGATGATATACCGGGATCCACCTAATCATTTTCCATCTAACCACCATGATGAGGTTCAGACCCCTTCTATATGGCTACCATACTTGGGGTTTATTACTTGAACCAAAACCTTTATCTCACCCTTACATTGTGCACCCTCGTAATAAATTTTCCCTTCTCATCGCAATATTGAACCCAAGTTTATCATTTCTTATCATTGTTCATCTTCAAGAATTCTTATGAGATTCTATCATTGTTATCAGCCAATTCATGATAAATTCAAGAATTATTCTTAGCTATTTAAGGATAAGCCCTCACCGAGTTGTTACCAATTCATGATAAATCTACTCATGGCCATTGTTTCTTCTTTTAATTTGCTATCAATTCATCATTTCATTATGGATTTCACTCATTACTTATGGTCCTTTATCTTGGCCTTCCTTTTCTCTTTCATAGGTAAGCATCATTTCAACAATGGATCTACATATTATATTCAAATTTTAGCTCCAATAAAATTCATAAGTCATCCAGAATCAATAACCTGTGCCTTGCCGCCCTAGGTAGCTACTGTAAAATATTCATACATTCCAGACATTGATTGTCTTAATTCAGGAATCAAAAGTTTATTCTAATATCATTCTATCCAAACCAAGCTCATTTCAGTGTTTCTCACGAGCTCCCTTATCCCTGAAATCATTGTAATCACCATTTCTACCGATTATTCAACCTTTTAATAACTATCGTTCTTGTCCAATGTACATATGTAACATTAAACTAGTGAGCTTCTCATCCATTCCACCATGAAATATTTTAGCCATCATTGAGAATCCATGCCTCATCTTCAGCTTGGAAATCCATGCTTATACCTCGTATCAATTGTATCTTCCTATTACCCTGTATTCCCTCCGTACCTACCTATTTCCTTGATGGGAAATAAATGCCAAGGGAGTAAGTTTAATAAAAAGGGGAGTAAAGTGCATGGTATTAGTTCGAATGGAGTTATCATGGTTTATGAGGTAAAGTTTAAAATATGGAAACAGTGTCTAAAGATATACATGACCTTTTGAGTCTAAATTGTTTGAAGAATAGGTCGAGTATTAATGTAAGGATATATGGTACTTGAAGAGGGTTAGCTCGCTTTATAGGAATGAAAGTCACATGGGTGAACTATTGAAAGGAGGGACACGCTGTTATCATATTGTGTTGCAAAGAAATGAAAGAGTTCAAGATGGTTAAAAGGAATAACACCCAGTATTTTGGGGCAATTATGGAGGATTAGTATTCCCTGGTAAAGGCTTATTTAGAAAAGATATGCGAGATATGAATCCATAGTCCTAGAAATAACCGGCTTGGTTATTTATTCACGAATGATGACTTTAGGGTTAGACATGATAATCGACGAGATTTTGAAAATAAGCCGAAGGAATGAGCAAGTCAGATGTTTGCGCTGGATAAAAACATTCTTCAAGTCCCAAGAAGTGTATCATAGAGGAAACTAGCGACTTTGTAATGTTCCTAGTGCAAGACAGGCAGTATATGATAATTTAGGTTATGTTATTGCCTCTCTAAAGTTTATAAGCTTGAGATATCGTACCTAAAATGGTGTTACGTCATCCTTTGGTGTAGTTTTTTTTTTTCTTTAAGTTCCAAGAACGCAACCTAACTTCAAAACTTCCAGATAGACTGGCGCATGTGGAATTTAAGAGGGTCCAAAACCCAGATGGGACGCCTGTACTTCTATAAAGAAGGAAGATGGCCGTTAAGATTATGCATTAAGTATAAAAGATTGAACAAGGTTATTATCAGAAATAAGTATCCCCTTCATCGGGTTGACAACCCTTATAATCAGTTACCCGGAGTTGGAATAGTTCGAAGTTTGATTGGAGATTAGGGTAATATCAAACAAGGGTCAAGTCGGAAGACATACATAGGGCTGCTTTTAAGGCTTGATACTCATTTATGGGCTTATAGTTATGTCTATAGCTTACCAACGTGCTAACAATGTGTATGGGTCTCAAGAACTAAGCATATGGGTGAGTCTAAGAAAATATACGTGTGCGCTTCTGGCAAGGTATTGGACCACTTAAAGACCCAAAAGGGACATGAACGACAGGTGAAAAATTAGCCACGAAGCTGAAAGCAGCGTCAATCAGTTACTAAGTTGCCAAAGCATAGGCTTTGATTTAAGAAAATAACATTCTTAGGATATATATGACCCTGAAGGTAGTTCAGATCGATCCACAAAAAGTGGATACAGTTATAAATTAATCCAGAGCAGCAATTATTCCCAAGATAAGAGGTTTCGAGGCATAATAGATCGTGGTTACCAAGGCACTCGAGAACTTTAGAGAGGAATTCAGTATAATTCAAGTGCACGCCTAATAATCCGACCTCGGTGGCACCAATTGTGCAGAACATGAAAATATATATTGTATACCGAAGGGAAATATAGGAAGGAGGTTGACCAAGTCTGGCCATTTTATTCCAATAAATGAGAGTTGGAAAATAGATAAGTCAGCTAGTATTTAAGTGAAAGGAAAAAGTAGTGAGGCTATACGACATTCCAATAGACATGGACTCTGACCGAGATACCAAGTGCCAGTCATGACTTTGGGCTGCTTTGCAAGAGCTTTTGACACCAAGCCGAACTTCGGTAACTCGTATCACCCAAAATTCGATGTCCAAACAGAAAAGGTAAATTAGGTGGTGGAAAACCTGCTTAGGGCTTGTGGTTTAGACTTTCAGGGAAGCTGGGAAGACTTTTTACCGGTAGTAAAGTTTTCCAACAATATCGATCATCAAGTGATAATTCAAATGGCACTGTTTGAAGCCTTCACAGTAGGGAATGCAGGACTTCGTTGTGTTGAAGTGAGTTGGAGGAAATCCTGTTCACTACAACAGAACAGGCTTGAGGCGACCGTTACTATCGGTCGTAAAATGGCTTTATCGGTCGCTGCAGAGCGCGGGCGACCGATATCAGCGACCGATGCGTATCGGTCGCTGCATATCCGTCGTTTAGCGAACCGAGCGACCGATATGTATTGCTCGCCAAACTTGCGACCGATATCTGAATCGGCGACCGATACGTATCGGTCGCTAATTAGCGATCGCTAAGATCGTCGGCCGATTATCGGCCGATCGCCTTAGCGGCCGACATCAGATCAATCGCTACTTATCAATCGCGAATTTAGCGACTGATACAGTATCGGTCGCTATTTATCAATCGCAAAATAGCGACTAATAACCAGCGACTGATATGTATCGGTCGCATATTACAATTTAAATTTTTTTTAAAATATTCTGGATTAAATCGAATAGGTTATAACCATACTGTATTTGTCGACATATCGGTCGCTGCTATTATTATATTATCCATATATATATATATATATATATATATATATATATATATATATATATATATATATACATATATATATATATATATATATATATATATATATATATATATATATATATATCAACCGCTTAGTTTTTCACCTGTCTATTTCATACATAACATACTAAACATATATAATATTAAACCATTAATACATAACTAAAAGTTCATATATATATATAATAGCTAAAAGTTCATAACTAAAATTCAATCTAAGTTTATAACTAAAACACAACTTAAAAGTGCATAAGTTCAAGGTTGGGGAGGAATCATGGGATCCTGATAAGTTTAGATGTTGAGATGGGGACGAAGAACTACCGCCTTGTTGTTGAGATTGGACAACTTGTGTCAATTGACTTTGAATCTGTGAGATGGCGGATGTGTGAGCAGCAAGTAGATCCCGCATAATAGCATCAGTGGACGGAGTTGCGCAGGGATGCCTCGAAGAAGAAGAACTGCCCTGGGTACGGGGTGGAGTATCATAGAAGTACGAGGTCGCACTCCCAAGACCATAGACAACATGGTCTTTGGGTTTGTACCCCCCTGCCAGTTGCAAGTACAACTCCCTAGCTTCCGGGGAGTTCTCAATTATGCCACGCTCCTCACACATTTAGCGAAAAGTTGCCTGCAATCATTCATACATAAGTAGCGAACAGAATAAAACTTAAAACACAACTTAAACCATTCACGGCCACACGCCGGAGTTCAAATACAATGCAAACACACATAAAACACGCACGGCCACACGTCGGAGTTCAAACACAATCCAAACACATATAAAACATGCACGGCCACACGCCGGAGTTCAAATACAATCCAAACGCACATAAAACATGCACGGCCACAAGTCGGAGTTCAAATACAATCCAAACACAACCTAAACCATTCACGGCCACACGCCGGAGTTCAAATAAAATGCAAACACACATAAAACATGCACGGCCACACGCCGGAGTTCAAATACAATCCAAACACATATAAAACATGCACGGCCACACACCGGACTTCAAATACAATCCAAACACACATAAAACATGCACGGCCACACGCCGGAGTTCAAATACAATCCAAACACAACCTAAACCATTCACGGCTACACGCCGGAGTTCAAATAAAATGCAAACACACATAAAACATGCAGAGCCACACGCCGGAGTTCAAATACAATCCAAACACATATAAAACATGCACGGCCACACGCCAGAGTTCAAATACAATGCAAACACACATAAACCATTCACGGCCACACGCCGGAGTTCAAATACAATCCAAACACAACCTAAACCATTCACGGCCACACGTCGGAGTTCAAATACAATGCAAACACACATAAAACACGCACGGCCACACGCCGGAGTTCAAACACAATCCAAACACATATAAAACATGCACGGCCACACGGCGGAGTTCAAATACAATCCAAACGCACATAAAACATGCACGGCCACAAGTCGGAGTTCAAATACAATCCAAACACAACCTAAACCATTCACGGCCACACGCCGGAGTTCAAATAAAATGCAAACACACATAAAACATGCACGGCCACACGCCGGAGTTCAAATACAATCCAAACACATATAAAACATGCACGGCCACACACCGGACTTCAAATACAATCCAAACACACATAAAACATGCACGGCCACACGCCGGAGTTCAAATACAATCCAAACACAACCTAAACCATTCACGGCTACACGCCGGAGTTCAAATACAATGCAAACACACATAAAACATGCACAGCCACACGCCGGAGTTCAAATACAATCCAAACACATATAAAACATGCACGGCCACACGTCGGAGTTCAAATACAATGCAAACACACATAAACCATTCACGGCCACACGCCGGAGTTCAAATACAATCCAAACACAACCTAAACCATTCACGACCACACGCCGGAGTTCAAATACAATGCAAACACACATAAAACACGCACGGCCACACGCCGGAGTTCAAACACAATCCAAACACATATAAAACATGCACGGCCACACGCCGGAGTTCAAATACAATCCAAACGCACATAAAACATGCACGGCCACAAGTCGGAGTTCAAATACAATCCAAACACAACCTAAACCATTCACGGCCACACGCCGGAGTTCAAATAAAAAGCAAACACACATAAAACATGCACGGCCACACGCCGGAGTTCAAATACAATCCAAACACACATAAAACATGCACGGCCACACGCCGGAGTTCAAATACAATCCAAACACAACTTAAATCATTCATGGCCACACGCCGGAGTTCAAATATAATGCAAACACACATAAACCATTCGCGGCCACACGCCGGAGTTCAAATACAATATAAGCACAACTTAAACCATTCACGGCCACACGCCGGAGTTCAAATACAATCCAAACACACATAAAACATGCACGACCACACGCCGGAGTTCAAATACAATCCAAACACACATAAAACATGCACGGCCATACGTCGGAGTTCAAATACAATATAAACACACATAAAACATGCACGGCCACACGCCGGAGTTCAAATACAATCAGTTTATGAATATGTTTAAATGAAAATTACAGCAAGTGTGGCGTCATGTTCTGAACTCCACTGCGGATTCCCCTCAGCATCTCGCCCACAATGAATGTGAGCGTGGACTTCAGACAAGGTCATGATTGTCCCCCCGGCCTTTTACAAATTAAGATAGTAAATGCAAACAATTGTTTAGAAAGTTCGTAATTGTTAATGCATACATATAACTTTAATTTATTAATTGTGCCAATTTACGATTCACCTGCTTTTTCATATAACTTGCCGCTGAAACTGAGCCCACCCGCGTTTTGCAATTGGCGGAGTTTTCATTGTTCCTGTTTGCTTTGGCGGCATTGGACCATCGAATGAACTCCTCAGTCTAGGATTCCTCATCTATTGCATCCCGTTGCTCATCGCTCATGTGAGATACAGGGTCCGTCCTCTTCTTTGTCCTGACCTTGTACCTCGTACTAGAAGCCCGGTCGCACAATTTCGTGTGCCGCCCACTAAACACATCTCTTGTTAATTCTTCTTCCCAAACATAATGTCGCTGTATAAAGTAATTTATTAGTGATTAGTTAAACGACTATTACAATGAAGAAAATCAATAGACCCAATTTGTTGTTGATTACGTAAATGGACGTGCCATAATTATTGATTAGTTATTAGTGATTAGTTAAACTACCAAAATCATCCACAACTAAAACTAAGCTACTTAAATAGTTGTTGAGTACTTACGTAGCAACTTGTTGTTGATTACGTAAATAGACGTGCCATAATTATTTACAATTTATGTCTTCATTTGGAGTTATAAGTAATTAAGTTAGCAATTAGGTTGGGTTAGCAAAAAATTTACGCTACCAACTTAATAGGCTAACTTAATTAAGTTAAGCAACGAAGTTGGCAGTCGTGTAAATTTGTTCCAAACCAACCATAATAACTAACTCACTTATTAATAACTACCAAAACCATTCATACTCAACCTTAACTTATAACCTATAAAACTAACCCACTTCATTTAACTAAATATTAAATTAAACTTAACTCAAATTTATAACTAAATTAATTTAATTTAATTAACCAAACATATACAATCAATTAAACATCCTATAATTAATTAAACTAATTATTCATAACCTTGTAAACCCTAAACATCAATATTCTAACTTTAATTTCAAGCCATAACAGCATAATAAACTATAAGCATTCATAATAAACCCTTTCAAGCCCTAACAAACAACAATATTCTAACATTAATTTCAAGTCCTAACAACATAATACAATAATAAATTATAAGTATTCATAATAAACCCTAAAAATTTACATTCAAAACATACATTATTCTAAATTTAATTTGAAACCATAACCAAACTAAAATTACTCAAATTCACTCTAAAAATTAACATTCAAAACACAATTCTAAATCCAATTTCAAACCCTAATCTTGATTAACACTAAACACTACCCTAAATTTGAATATCTAACCATAACCACACTCAAATTACTCAAATAAATTACTCTAATACAACAATATATATGAATTTTAAAATTAAACATCAACAATTTAACATCATATACTCTCACTTTATTAACCAACAATAATCTAACTTTAATTTCAAACTCTAACATCCTAACACTATAATAAACTCCAAACATTCATAATTCACCCTAAAAATTTACATTCAAAACACAATTCTAAATTGAATTTCAAACCCTAAACTTGACTAACACTAAACACTACCATAAATTTAAATTTCAAACAATAACCACACTAAAATTACTCAACTAAATTACTCATATACAACGATATATATGAATTTTACAATTGAAAATCAACAATTTAACTACAAAAATTAATTAGGGGACTCACATTGGTGGTTGCCGGAGATGTTGGCGTCGGTGGTTGCCGGAGCTATGCGCACACGGCGTCGTCGGTGGTAGCAGTGTCGGCCGGCGTTGACGGTGGTGGCCGGAGTGAAGGTGGTTGGGGCGGTGGCTGGGGTCGTGGTGGTCGCAGTGAGAGGAACGACGAGATAGAGGGAGAGAGTAAGCAGCGTCGAATGTTTGAGATTCTGCCCGTTGTCGCATTAAAGCCAGCGACCGATACGCAGCGACCGATAGCGTATCGGTCGCTAGCTCAGCGACCGATAGAAAGTCAGACGAAGTTAATGTTACCGTTGAAGAATTTATTGAACAGCGCGACCGATATTATATCGGTCGCTGGATTAGCGACCGATATGGAGAGATTTGCGACCGATACTATATCGGTCGCTGATTAGCGACCGATACCGTATCAGTCGCTATGTATCAGTCGCCCGTGTCGATTAGAGCGACCGATACGTATCGGTCACTTTGGGTCGGTCGCCGTAGACGTTTCATGTTGTAGTGGTTGGTAGGTCCTAAGTTGATACAAAACATGATGGATAAAGTTCGAGTCATTAAGCAGTTTATCCGGACGGCCAGAGCTGACAGATCTTGCAGAGCTACGTATATAAGAGATAGAACCCCTAGAGTTTTAGCCTTGGCACAAAGTATTTCTCTAGGTTTCACCCACTAAAGGAGTGCGTAGATTCAATATTAAAGGGAAAGCTAAGTCGGTGTATTGGACCTTATGAGATATTGAGAAAATTAACCCGGTCACATATAGGCTTGAATTGCCTACATAGTTAGGGCATATTCATGATGAGTTCCATGTCTCTCAGTTGCGCAAATATATACCGGACCCAACATTGAACCCGAGCCAATGTCTACCGCAGAGAATCTATCCCATGAAGAAGGGCCGATTCAGATTCTAGAAAGAGGATAACGTTTTTTACGCTCTAAAAGAGACCTCTTTAGTGAAAGTCCTTTGGATTAAGCCCCCACGACGAAAGCTACATGGGAAATCAGAAAGAACTTGCGAACCAGTACCCCCAGCTGTTTTGAGGTAAGACACCGAAGATAAGAGGGTAGTATTTTCAAGTTTCGGGGACGAAACTTCTTTTAAGGGGAGTAGGATCTAACAACTCGAAGAAAATCACCCCTTAATACGTACTTATTAGTGTTAATAATCAAGGTTAATAATAAATCACGAATAATTAAAGCGCGCGTTCCAAAATTTTTGTTTTCCTAACCAAGTGTGTGTTTTGCAGGACTTGAACAGTGCGACGATCATCCATGATTCGGTTCTAAATTTCTTTTCTTGATGAATCTCTTCCGATAATTTTTACGGTGATCAAGATTGTCTACGAATTCTTTCCCGAGACGGATATATCGGGTCCTCCTTTTACCTAAGTCAATTTAGGATATAATTATGAGAATTCTCATCGGGGTGTATGAATATTTTTATTAGGATTACCGATGTTATTTTTATGGTTTAATAAATTTCGGTAATTTGGGAAATTAGGGAGATATAAGTATAAGAGGGGAGAATTAAAATTGATAAAATTTGTTTATTTGGGCCCAAGGTGGCCGGTCACTAGAGGAAGAAAGAGAGGGGAAAACTTTTCATGTTGGGCCTAGACATATATATGAATGTATAAGATGATAATGAGGGGATTTATTCATCAATTCAAACACTTAAACACAAACATTTACTCTCATCTCCCTTGCTCTCTCTCTCTCACAATGACCATCCACCTCCTCACTGCCCAGCCGCCACCACCAGCCCTGCTGCCGGCCACCAGCAGCCGCCGCCGGTGAGTTTTTCCGGCCATTTTCCGGCCACCGTCACACCCATGCACCACCATCATCTTTATTCTTCATTCTTCCCTCCTCTTGCAAGTGTAATGTCATCCCTTCTCTTATCTCTTTTTAATGAAAAATCATAGATGAAATCTGAGTTTTTGTAGATGTTTCATGTTATTTCATAGGTAAACCAAGTGTTCTAAGTTCCTCAAGTGAGAGGTGAAGGAATCTAAGCCTCAAAAATGTGAATTTTGGGTAAGCTGTGTTAATCTTGAGTTTTTATGAATTAAATCAGTATGGATGATGGTGGATTGTGGCATGCATGTTGTTTAGGATTTTTAATCCTTTATGAAAGAGTGAGTTTATGGATTAAATACAAGTGCATGTGTTTAAAATGAGATTATATTAGCAAAAAGATTATCTTTGTGACTTTTAATGTTGAAATTGTCAAGTATAATGTCTAGGAGCATGATATGTATTGAATTGGGCTTTGCATGTGTAATATGTGACCAAGGATGAAATTTTTCTTCATGTTATTAGTTCTGGAAGTTGTTATTGGTGATGGAAGGATAGGATTTTAGAAGTGTTTGAGTTAAATCATGAGATTAATCAAGCATGCAAGTGGTTTATATAGTGTGTTGCAATCTGGTTGGTAAATGGTTTTTCCAGAAAATGAGAAATATGATTCTGGGTTATTTTATGGCATGAATAGGTAGATAAAAGTGTTAGCTAACACCCGGTTTTTACCTTTCGTCGTTTCGATAAGTATTTGGGATTTATGGCCAAAGTCATTAAGTCGTGCGAACCTGAGACATTTTGTCGTCAGTTTAAAGATGGATGTTTCTCCATTAGTTATCTGCTTTTATTGATGCATAATGAATCAAAACTAATTCATTATACACAAAATGAAAACGGATCGTTCACAAGTAATAACTTGTGATTGTTGATTTCTCAAACAAACGAATGAAACGAATGAAAAAAGGTATGAAACGAAAGGCTTGGACGAGACTTCTAATGATTATGACAAGAATGACAATCAAGAGAAACAAAAGACTAAGCAAAATGTACCAACCAATGTAGAACAACACTTTTGACGTAAGAACAAGATAGAATTGGCAATGAAAACTTCCTTGATTGATATAGACGCACCACAATCAATTTGATATCCAACTCCTCCTTTGCACCATCCAAGATTGCTCCCTCTTGGAATAGAAGAGAAGATTTGAACGAAATCCCCTCGAGGAATTCGAAACTCCTAGCTAGAATGCTAGAGAGAAACTAAAGCATGATGACTTTAGAGAGACTTTTGTGTTTATTATGATTCAATAGATTGTGTTTACAAGGCACCATAAAGGGGGTATTTATAGTACTAGCACCTCCCTTTAGGCGTGATATACATAAAAAATAAGGCCTTTTTAGGCTTACATCACCTAATACAAAAGTGACATCACAAAGATACAAATGTACATAAAATGATGATAACTAGCTCAATACTAATCCAAACTTGAAGATTCAAAAACCATGATGTAGATCTTCCAAAGCCCTTCAATTTTGATGAGATGAATCTTCATGGATCTTGTTGTAAGTAGCTCAATAAACCTCTTCCATAAAAGCTACCATGGATGTCACGTGAATTAGAAGCTTATAGCTCATTTAAGAGAATTGGAAAGTCTTGGATAGCTTCTTCATGATGCTTATGATATGAATATGCATCATTGACCCCTTTTTGAGAAAAGTTTTCCCTCAAACTTGGAATCTCTTCACCTTCTTGATAATATGGTTTGAGATCACTTACATTGAAGGTATAATCCCTCATAACCATCATTTAGCTTCAACTTATAAGCATTATCTGTGATCTTCTCAATGACCTCACAAGGACCATCACTTCTTGGTTTCAATTTCCCTTTTCTTCTACTCGGAAACCTTTCTTTCTTGAGGTGTATCCATACCAAGTCTCCAGGTTTGAAAATAACTTTCTTCCTCTTTTGATTGACCTTCTCTTCAACCCTTTGAGTATACCTCATGATCTTTTCTCGAACCTCCTCATGTAACTTCTTGATCTCCTCCACTCTCTTACTAGCTTCAAAACTGAATTTAGTTGATGTAGACATAGGAGATAAATCCATAGGCTTGAGAGGATTCTTACCATACACAACTTCAAATGGAGATAACTTTGTAGCTCGATTTAGACTCCGATTATAAGCAAATTCAGCATGACTTAGCAAAGTATCCCAACTTTTCTTATCCTTGCCCACCAAAGCTCGTAATAAAGCTCCCAATGTACGATTGACAAATTCAGTTTGTCCATCCGTTTGGGGATGACATGCTGTGCTAAACTTGAGCTTTGTAGCCAACTTCTTCCATAAAGTAATCCAAAAATGACTAAGGAATTTCGAATCTCTATCACTCACCATGGTCTTTGGGATACCATGTAGCTTCACAACTTCTTCAAAGTAGAGATTTGCAACCTTAGTAGCATCATAGGTAGTATGGCAGGGAATGAAGTGTGCCATTTTCGAGAATCTATCAACAACAACCATAATAGAATCTTTCCCTCTTTGAGTCCTTGGTAGACCCACAACGAAGTCAAGACTCACATCTTCCCATGGATGGTAGGGAATAGGTGGAGGCGTGTATAACCCTTGTGGTAGAACATGAGACTTAGCAAGATTACAAGTCCCACATCTTTTTACAATATGCTCAACATCTTTGATCATGCTTGGCCAAAAATAATGATCTCTCATCATCAAATAAGTCTTTTCAATACCAAATGACCAGCTAGGGCTCCTCCATGATCAATAATTCACGCAAGCTACTCCTTGGGATACAAAGTTGATTTCCTTTTAAAAGAAACCCCTCTTCAGTATGAAACATCTCGTGGGGATGCTTCTTTGAGAGCTCAAATACCTCTTTGAAATCATGATCATTCTCATACAAATCTTTAATATGATCAAATCCAGCAACTTTTGAATCAAGAATATGTGTAAGCAAGTACCTTCTTGAAAGAGCATCGGCACCTTTATTCAAATGGCCAGCTTTATGCTTGATCACGAATTGGAAAGATTGCATGAATTCAACCCATTTGGCATGTCTTGGATTGAGTTTATGTTGCCCTTGGATGTACTTGAGAGCTTCGTGATCACTATAAAGAATAAACTCTCCACTTAGTAGATAATGTCTCCAATGCTCAAGAGCTCTTATAATGGCATAGAACTCTTTGTCGTAAGTACTATACTTCTTCTTTGCCTCATTCAACTTCTTACTAAAATAAGCAATTGGCCTTCCTTCTTGAGACAAAACCACTCCAATACCAACACCACTTGCATCCACTTCAATTCAACTTCAAAGATTTTGTCAAAGCATGGCAAGACAAGTATTGGTGCATTACAAAGCTTCTCTTTGATCATTTCAAACGCCTTTTGGGCACTTCTACTCCATTCAAACTCCTTATTTTTCAACAACTCGGTCATAGGAGCCATAATAGTGCTAAAATTCTTGATAAATCTTCTATAGAAAGAAGCTAAACAATGAAATGATCGTACTTCATGGATGGACGATGGTGTAGGCCATTCGTGAATAGCTTTGACCTTGCCTTGATCTACTTGAATACCATCTTGTGAAAGCACATATCCAAGGAAGACGACCTTGGGTGAGAAGAAGGAGCATTTCTCCATATTGGCGTAGAGCTTCTCTTTCTCCAAAATACACATGACTAGCTCTAAATGCTTTACATGATCAAGCTCACTTTTACTATATACAAGAATGTCATCAAAGTACACTACTACACATTTGCCAATCAAAGGCTTCAATACATGATTCATTAAACGCATAAATGTGGAAGGTGCATTAGTAAGGCCAAATGGCATGACTAACCATTCATATAGCCCTTCCTTTGTTTTGAAAGTCGTTTTCCACTCATCACCTTCATGGATGCGGATTTGGTGATATCCACTTCTCAGATCCACTTTGGAGAAGACAACGCTCCCATATAACTCATCAAGTAGATCCTCCAAGCGTGGGATAGGGAATCTATACTTGATAGTTATCTTGTTGATGGACCTACAATCCATACACATGCGTTGCGAACCATCTTTCTTTGGAACTAGTAACACCGGAACGGCACATGGACTCATGCTAGGCCTTATCAAGCCTTTTGAAAGTAGCTCATCAACCTGTTTTTGTACTTCTTGAGCCTCCTTTGGATTCATTCTATATGCCGCTTTATTTGGAAGAATGGCTCCGGGAATGAGATCGATTTTGTGTTCTATCTCCCTTCTTGGTGGCAAACCGTGTGGCATCTCATTAGGGAACAAATGATTGAACCTCCTTAGAATGGGTTGGAGCCGTGGGTGTTCATGAGTTGGGGCAGCTTGTTCCTCTTGCAAATTAGCCAAAATCAACTCCTTCTGCTCATGGAACTCATGTTGATCCGCTTTTAGCAAAGAAACAATATTGGACTCCTTCCCTTGCTCCTTTTGTTGGGGTGGCCGAATGATAGAAGAAGGTGGCAAAGGGGCCAATGTGATCTTCTTCTTGTTGATGGTGAAGGAATAAGTGTTCATTCTCCCATCATGTGTGACGTACCTATCAAAAAGCCAAGGTCTCCCAAGCAAAATATGGCAAGCATCCATTGGTATTACATCACACCATATTTGATCTTTATAACTCTTCCCAATGGATAAAGATAGAAGCACACGTTTATCAATCTTAATGCCCTTCCCATGACTCAACCATTGTATATTGTAAGGAGAGGGATGAGGACTCACTTCTAACTTCAATTTTTCAACCATTATAGTAGAAGCCACATTAGTACAACTACCACCATCGATAATGAGTGAACATACCTTCCCTTAAACCGTACATCTAGTGTGGAAGATAGTTTCACGTTGCTCCAATTCATTTGGTGTAGAAGCCACGCTTAATGCCCTTCTCAACACAAGTAATTCTCCATCATCCGCTTCTTCTACATTTTCCTCTTCACAAACGTCATCCTCCTCAAGTTGTTCTTCTTCATATTCACTTTCATGGCAACTTGGTTCAACATATAAAGCACTTTGATATTCAACAAGAGAAACTACACGTTTGTTAGGACATTCAGATGCAATATGACCCAATCCTTGGCACCTAAAACATCTTCATGGAGGCAATGTCCTTGATTCTCGGACATGGGGTTTGGATGGGGGATTTTGTGGCTGATTTTGTGGGGTTTTGCCGTAGGGTTTTTGGGAGGATGGGGGCTGATTTTGTGGAGTTTGGTATTGTGTTTGGGTAGGTGGACGTGTGGTATAGGGTTTAGATTGTGTAGGGTACGTTCTCATGGTATCTTTTCCCCTTTCTTTCCTTTGCCTTTCTACTTTCAAGGTCAAAGTACTTAATTCATCCAATGATTGATAAGAATGTAACTCAACAACATTACGTATCCAATCATTTAAACCAATTAGAAAACGTACCAAAACTTGTGGCTCATTCTCATTCAAATCACAACGCCAAAGGAGATGTTCAAACTCCTTAGTATACTCTTCCACCGATTTGGATCCTTGAACTAGCTTTTGAAGCTTGACATAGTTGTCTTGGACGTAGCTTTGGGGTACTAACTTGCCTTACAATTTGGACTTCATCTTTTCCCATGAACGAATCTTGTCGCTTCTTTTGCATGTTAGTCCACCAAATAGAGGCATGCTTTCTCAACTTCAATGCTACATACTTCACTTTTAGCACATCATTAACTTCTTTCAAATCAAATACATGTTCAACCGTTTGAATCCAATCAAGAAATACCTCCGGATCTAGACTACCATCAAATTCAGGTATTTCAACTTTAAAATCAAAACGTTCACCCCTTCTTGAGAGTGAACTAGGCGTGCCATATGAAGCACCTTCATCAACATTTAAAGACTCCCTTTGTAAAGCACGGTTTAAATCCATATAGGTCTTTAATTGTTTTTGCAACATATCAATTTGCATCCTCATAGCATTAACATTCTTAGGTGAATTGGTTTGAGACTCGTCCATTTTGATTCAATCTTGATGTCAATCTTAGAACTCACGTAGGGTAAGGGAGGGATTTGGCTAGGTTTGTGTTTGGTCTTAGGGTTCTTTGTGGAGCTTAAGGTTCTTGATGAATTCTTGATGAATTCTTGATGAGTTCTTGGAAGAACTCAAGGGTGGCGTGTGAATGTGGCGAAAAACAAGGTGCAAAAAATGATGCAAGAAACAAGAGATATCAACAAGCTAAGCTCTGATACCACTTTTGATGCATAATGAATCAAAACTAATCCATTATACACGAAATGAAAACGGATCGTTCACAAGTAAGAACTTGTGATTGTTGATTTCTCAAACAAACGAATGAAACGAATGAAAAAAGGTATGAAACGAAAGGCTTGGACGAGAGTTCTAATGATTATGACAAGAATGACAATCAAGAGAAACAAAAGACTAAGCAAAACGTACCAACCAATGTAGAACAACACTTTTGACATAAGAACAAGATAGAATTGGCAATGGAAACCTCCTTGATTGATATAGACGCACCACAATCAATTTGATATCGAACTCCTCCTTTGCACCATCCAAGATTTCTCCCTCTTGGAGTAGAAGAGAAGATTTGAACGAAATCCCCTCAAGGAATTTGAAACTCCTAGCTAGAATGCTAGAGAGAAACTAAAGCATGATGACTTTAGAGAGACTTTTGTGTTTATTATGATTAAATAGATTGTGTTTACAAGGCACCATAAAGGGGGTATTTATAGTACTAGCACCTCCCTTTAGGCGTGATATACATCAAGAATAAGGCCTTTTTAGGCTTACATCACCCAATACAAAAGTGACATCACAAAGATACAAATGTACATAAAATGATGATAACTAGCTCAATACTAATCCAAACTTAAAGATTCAAAAACCATGATGTAGATCTTCCAAAGCCCTTCAATTTTGATGTAGATGAATCTTCATGGATCTTGTTGTAAGTAGCTCAATAAACCTCTTCCATAAAAGCTACCATGGATGTCACGTGAATTAGAAGCTTGTAGCTCATTTAAGAGAATTGTAAAGTCTTGGATAGCTTCTTCATGATGCTTATAATATGAATATGCATCATTTATGGTTTAAGGGCTGAACATGAAAGTTGTGGGGGACATTCTGAGCTTTCCAGAATGGTATGATTTGCATTCATAGGATACCGGGAGAGAGAGTTATGAGCTTTTAAATGGAGAGCAAAAATCTGAGTTTTCCAGAATGTATTTTTGGGACTGCCTGTATTGTTTGTCAGAAGTCGGCCCTTTTTCCATGCTCAAATCAACTTGTGGTTAAAATGAAAGTTGAAGTATATATTACGAGCTTTCTATAGACAGCTTACCCATTCTGAACCGATAAGTAGAACTTGAGTTACGATTTTCCGAATAATTGAAGTTAAGGGTTATTATTCTGGGCAGCTTGTAAAGATGTAAGTTTTTACCGTCTTTAGCCACATCTCTAGCTTTCATGGTAAACTACAAAGTTGGAGTTTATGTTCTAAGCTTTTCGAAAAGTCCTTTTATGCCATGATCCGACATTTGTGGGACAAGATATGACCTTACGAATATGCCTTAGAAATCGTGTTCATTATAATTATTCCCAGAAAATTCATTAAGTTATCTATCCATGATACCACCTAAGTTAAGACCTAATTCTTGATTTCATTTCTTTTAAGTCCCTTTAAGAAGATCGTTGCGCTACTGTTCAAGTCCCTGCTCTTTCCGTACATGTTCCTAAGTCTTCAGGTACGTATATTGCCAGACCTTTTATGTGTAATATTATGAATTAATCTTTTATGCTAAGTTCTAAATTCATATTATGTTATTCATGTTTAAATGTAAAGTATTCTAAGTTATGTTCAAACTTTATGGAAGTTCTCATGGATTCTTAAATTTTTAAGGACGATTTATCAAGATAGTTTTACAGTTATTTCTAAGTATTTATGTTACGTGCCCTCTATGTGAGAAACTTTTACGATATTTCCATTATTTGGATGTTAACGGTATTCCATAAATAAAATTCGTTATAAGTACAAATCTTATTCAAAGGTTGGTTTTGAGTTATGATACAATGTGGATAAAGATCCCGTTTTATTGACTACCCGAGGTCAAGGTTCCAAGTTTCTAAAGTTTTTAATAAAGGCCCCGCCCATGTTTATGGTGCTTTAGCGCACACCCTGTTTATGGTGCCTTAGTGCACACCAAGTAAAATATGTTTATTTGCCTTTGTTCACCCCAAGTTATTTATAGTTGTGTCTTAGTGCACCCAATTAAAAATATATCTTTAGTGCCATAGTTGCACGCCATCAAAACCTGGCCAGTAGGATTATTATCCACCATTCGGATCTCCCGATCGGTCCGGGTATGCGCATACGGAGGCTTAGCCAATGATCGCAAGTAGGGACCTTTAGGATAATATCAGGATAACCAAGTTTAAAGTTTCTTACGTTACTCAAGTATTTTGAACTAAAGAAAAGCTTTATGACTTACATGCCAAATTTTTTATAAGTCTTGATTCATAAGGGCTTAAGATCAAGTTTATGCTATGGCTTTGTGTGTGCATATATGTTAAGTCGTGAATGATTTAATTTCTTTTGGAAACTATGTTACATTACTTTAATGCTATATTGCCTCTAAGACTATGGTTATGTATGTTGCTTTTACAAGGAAGAACTCAAAAATATTTTCATTCAAGTTGTGGTTTAAGTACAGGTTAAGTCACATTTCCCATGTCCAAGTTAAGTATGGGCAAGCGGTGTAAGTATGCCATCTTTTAATGCTTGTTTATTATTTTTTTTTTAATGTTTCGGAACCGCGCTAAATAACTATAATGAGTTACGAAAAGATTCTTACATTATTAGGGGTATACGTACTGAGTTATACTCACTTTTCGTAGTTTTATGTTTTTGTTTTAGGTATCTCGGCAAAGGAAAAGGGAAAAGCCCCAGAAGGACGAAACCCTAGAGCTTCTTTAGGAGATTGAAGCTGGTTAAAAGACTCTTTATGAAAGATTTAAGAGAAATTTGTGTTAGTTTGGCATGTATAAGTTTTATTGGGTTGGGTTATGTTGTCTTGAGGTGGTTCCAGTTAAGTTATGTCTTGATGACAAAGTTTGAAGTGGTTTATGTTTTGGTTTTTTTGTTGGGTTTTTGTCTAAGCCTTGTCCACCTTCGTGGACGGCGGTAATACTTCCAGGTCTTTATCCGCTGCTAATCATTGGGTTAGGTATATCATTAGCTTAATCTAGTCGTTAGTAACCTGGGGGCGTTACACAAGGTGTAGAACTCACTTGTTGTGTTTGATTTGGGAACCCTCTTCATACCCATTTGTGTTGTTGTTGTGTTGGGAGTATTTTAGCGTTCAAGTTTGGTGTTTTTGTGTTGAAATTGGTCTATTGTACTCATGTCTTGTTGTGTTTGAAGTTTGGTTGAGAATAATTTGGGTGAGATTGTCATCAATAATTTGGGTTTTTCGGTGAAATTTCTAGGCAGCCATGAAAGCGTCCTTTGGAGGATGAAAATTAGCCTCTATAAACCAACAAAAATCCATAGCTACAAAGAACCCGAAACCTCATCCGTTCATCTCTTCCTTAGCCCATTATAACCCTTTAGCTCCACAAAATGGTTGAGCCGTCTAGTGAAAGAGACAAATTCCACTCTCCCCATTCCAACTTTATTTTCCCACCCGAGCCTTCAATTGCTTAATTCATGCAACAAGTGATTGATATGCAAAACCGGTTTGAATGTACCCAACATTGATGGTGAATAGTCAAGGGGCGATTCAACCTCAATTGCAAAGCTTGGAAGGGACTCTTGGTAATCTCCAACTTCCACCTTATAGGGACGATAAAAGGATTCCTCAACGACCCCTTAGGTTGGAAGTGGATCGACCGCCCATAAATCAAGAAGTTAACATCGGCCTTTATAGGGGTGGCGGTGTTCGTTCCCCAAAGGCTCTTCAACAACGATCTCTCCAAGTCATCGGTCCTCCTCTTCCAATCCGACCATACGTTCGTCATGAACTTGAAGAGGAAGAGTTGAGTGAGGAATCAGATGATGCTTACTAACATGCGGGTCCCCGTATGTAGGCCCCGAGACGATTTGGGCGACCTTCGGGTAGATCTTCGTACCTTTGATGGTAGTTCTGACCTCGATGAGTTTCTTATTTAGGTGCATGCTATGGAGACAATATTTGAACTCAAGGAGTATGATGAGAAGAAGCGATACAAGGTGGCTACGCTTCAATATACTAAGTATGCCTCCCTTTAGCTCGAGAACTTAAAGAAACAGAAGATGAAGGAGCAAAATCCAAAATCCAAACGTACTCTAGAAGTACTTGATGAAGAGGTTTGTGCTCACCAACTACAGGCAAGATCTATACAACAAGTTTTTCTCCCTCAAGCAAGGCTACAAGAGTCTTGGAGAGTATATTCGAGAATTTGAGTTGGTTGTGATGTGAATGAAACATCGGAGCAAATGATGGCAAGGTTTCTCAACGGCCTCGATTAAAAATTCCATTAAAGGTGAAACTCTATGAATATGCCTCCATCGACGATCTCTACAAGCTTGTTACCCTCATCAAGGAGAGGGGAAAGAAGAAGAGGAGTATGGTCAAAGCCTTTGAGAAGGGTGGATCTTATGCCAAAGGCAACTCATCCTTGGCTAAGAACCCTCCTTCACCTTCAAGATTCCCTAGGCCTCCCCTCCCAACATTGGCGGCTCCAAAAGAGCCCTCAAGAGGCTAAAAGGGAGGAAATGGTTCAAGTGCCATGGCTATGGCCATTTTCTATCAGATTGCCTTACCAAGAGGGTTATGACCATGCAAGAAATTGAGGAAATCGAAGAAGTTGTACAAGAAGAAGTAGATGTGGTGCAAGAAGATGAAGACATCCGAATTGAAGATGTGGAAGAGGAAGTAAATTTTGGCCCGGATACGGGACATCTCTTAGTTGTGAGGCAGACCCTTCACCTTGACGAGGTGCCCCAAGAGACAACGCAACATGATCTTCCAAACTCGGTGCACGATTCAGGATCAGGTGTGTAGCATGATTGTTAATAGCAGGAGTTGCAATAGTGTAACCTCCACCACTATGATTGAGAAGCTCAACCTTCCGGTGATTGCATATCCTCACCCTTATCTTGTCAAATGGTTGTTGACTCCAGCAAGATGAAGGTAACCCAACAAGCTAATATTTCATTTTCAATTGTTACTTACTATGATGTTGTTTTATGTGATCTGGTACCAATGGATGCTTGTCACCTTTTATTTGGTTGCTCATGGCAATAAGATCGAGGAGTGGTTCATGACGGAACCAAGAGCACCTACTCTTTGCTTGTGAACAAGAAGTGAATTATGCTCGTACCCCTTTTCCTTACCCAACTCAACAAAAAAAAAAAGAAAAAAAAAACACCCGAGGTGGGAAGTTAGAAGAGAAACCACCTTGTGAGTGAAACTGGAGCAGTTCGGGATAAACTCTGATACCAAATGGAGCGGTTCCCGATACGCGGTGGATTGATGATGAATATATAGCATGAGCTGATTAGGTTGGGGAGATGAGAGAAACCCAATGAACCCATGAGCAATAGAATAGAGAGAGTAGCAAAACTCAATCATCTATGCTTGATTTCCATAATAATAACCTTAAACTTGACTAATAACAAGATAAATAATCTAAATCAACCAAAAGCTTCCACACCAAAAGGGATTGGATGTGACCTTGAGGCAAAGAGAGTCCACAACCTTAGGCCTAACACCCCACTATGATTATCTAGTATATTCCACCAATAATCACTAAAGGACTTGAAAACACTACCACATCACTTGGATAAAGTAAACAAGGTTTGAGAGGAAATAGGGAAAACCCTAAAATGCATAAGCATTACAATCATAATCAGTCAAGTTCTCCCTCAAAGCAGTGAAAATAGAGTATTTATACAAGGTAGATTAGGCACAAAACACAGTCGTTTAAGCAGTAAAACACGAGTAAAACAGTTTCGTCACGGGCATTACGGCTGTCGTCACGGGCGTAACGACCTGGGTGGGCAGGTGTCGCGGGCGCAACAATGGGACATCGCAGGCGCTACCTCACTTGGACCATATCCTAGATGTTTTGCCATGAGTCGTCACGGGCGTTACAACTGGAGGTAGCGCGCTTGACAATTTGGGCAGTTTTTCTGCCGACTTCAAACTCCCATACTTCCTCATCCAAACTCCGTTTCAGGCCCATAAGATATCGATGGAAATCCCTCGGTGTCTACTTTAAACTCCCAAAATTTCAAGTCCATCGAAGTTGTATTGAAGGAGTTATGGTCGAATGAGTGAAGGCACGCGTATTTCTAGCCTTTGAATGTTTTCCACCTTGCAAGTTTTTGACTTGGGTCACTTCCGAGCCTTGATACCACCTTGCCCTTCATTCTCGGGATGACCTAGCACGAATCCAAGGCCTCTGAGGTCGTGGACAAGTCCCGAGTCTCTCCATGCTCCAACAATGGTCGGCTCGCCGAAGCCACGCTAGCTTGATACTCACCACCCCACCCTTGGAGAAGGTGTAATGGTTCTTGAAAGTGAGCTGGAGAGCGGGTTTAGGGCCAAAATGTTGGGTCTGGATTTCATCCATCCTGTCTAGTACCTCAAGCTCAGCTAAAGGAGCACGGTCCCAAACCCGATATGGTCCAAAAACATGGGTTGAGCGGGCTTTAAGCAAGGGCAAGCAAGTTCTCGCTTTCCTCTTCCTTTAAAGTAATGAAGGTGAGGTAGTGACATCCATAGCTCCACAATTTAAACCCCTCATCTCCGAATACCCTGATATCTTTCCCGAGGATCTTCCTCATGGCCTTCCACCAATTAGGGGCATCGAGGACCAAATAGACTTGGTTCCGGGATTGACTCTCCCCCAACAAGCTAACATACCATTGCAACCTCAACGAAAAGAAGGAGCTACAACGACAAGTCGATGAGTTAGTGGCCCGTGGCTTTGTGCGTGACAGCATGAGGCCGTGCTCCATATTGACCCTATGCTTCCCCAAGAAAAATGGGACATACCACATGTGTATCGATAGTCATGCCATAAACAATATCACCATCAAATATCGTTATCCCATCCCTCGGCTTAACTATCTCTTGGACGAGCTCCATGACTCTTTGGTGTTCTAAAAGATCGATCTCCCGAACGGATATCACCAAATCCGGATGAAAGAAGAGGATGAATAGAAGACGATGTTCAGAACGAAGGACGACCCTATGAATGGCATGTGAAGCTATTTGGGCTTTCTAATGCCCCGAGTACTTTCATGAGTTCGATGAACAAACTGCTCCATCCCTTCATTAGAAAATTTGTGGTCGTGTATTTTGATGACATATTGGTGTACTCCAAGAATGAGGCGGATCATGTCCAACATCTTTGTGAAGTATTCAAAGTCGTCCGAGAGAAAAGTTGTGTGTAAAATTGGAGAAGTGTGAGTTTTTCACCCCAAGGGTCACTTTCCTTAGATATGTTGTTTCCAAGGATGACATTTCCATGGATGAAGCAAAGGTACTGACGATTCAACCATGGCCATCACCGACTACACTCACCTAAGTGTGGAGTTATCATGGGCTCGCCTCTTTCTACCGTTGCTTTATTCTGAACTTCTCGACCTTGACGGCCCAAATTATAAAATGCATGAAGAAAGGAGTCTTCGCTTCGACTCCCAGGGCTCAAGCAGCATTTGAGGCTCTCAAGGAGAAGTTTCCTAGTGCTCCGGTATTGACCCTCCCCAACTTTGATCAACTTTTGAGGTTGAATGTGATGCTAGCGACGTTGGCATCAGGGTGGTATTGGTGCAAGAGGCATATCACTTACTTTAACAAAAAGCTTAATGGGTCCCAGCTAAACTATAGTACTTATGGCAAGGAGTTCTATGCCATGGTGCGCATCCTTGATCATTGGTCTTACTATTTGAGACCCAAGGAGTTTGTGCTACACTCGGACCATTAGGCATTGAAGTACTTAAGCAAGAAACACAAATTGAGCATAAGGCATGCGAAGTGGGTAAAGTTCCTCCAATCCTTCAACTTTGTTGCAAAACACAAGAAGGGGAGCTTTAATGTGGTGACCAATGCTTTATCTAGGAGCATGCCATGTTGTCATTAATCGAGGCTAGGGTCTTGGGTTTCTTGCCTTAGGGAGTACTACAAAGAAGATCTGAACTTTGCTCCTTGCTTTGGTGAGAACCCTATTTCTAGATCCACTTATGTTATATACGTAAGAAGGTTTTCTTTTTCATGGAAACAAATTTTGTGTGCCCAGGAGTCCAATGAGGAAATTTCTTATGAAAAAAGCGCATGGCGGTGGTTTGGCGGGTCACTTTGGCATGAACAACACGGTGGATATGTTGAACGAGCATTTTTATTGGCCCAATATGGCCGGGGATGTGCATGATGTCGCGTCCCGGTGTGCGACTTGTCACCAAGACAAGAGCCAATTCCATCAAGGCTTGTATATTTTCCTCTAGATCCCACAAGCAACTTGGGAGGATTTGAGTATGGACCTCATTGTAGCCTTGCCAAAGACCGCCCGGGGCAAGGATGCCATTTTGGTTGGGGTGGATCGGTTCTCGAAGATGGCCCACTTCATTCTGTGCACCAAATCCGACGATGTCGATCATGTTGCTCATCTCTATTTCCGAGAGGTTGTGCGCCTTCATGGCATCCCCCGAAGCATTGTCTCGGATCGGGATTCGAAGTTTGTGGGACATTTTTGGCAGGTTTTGTGGAAGCTTATGGGCACGAAGCAACTATTTAGCATCGCTTACCACCCCCAAACCGATGGTCAAATCAAGGTGGTCAATAGGATGGTGGGGACGTTGTTGAGGAGCGTCATCAAATCTAATGTGCACGAGTGGGACTTGAGGCTCCCGTTGGTCCAGTTTTCTTACAACAAAGCTTCATCCCTTGCTCTGGGGTGTCTCCCTTTGAAGCCTTATATGGGGTGAACCTTCTTGCTCCCATCGACCTTGTCCCGCTCCCCATTAAGGCACGTGTGAGTGTTGAAGCGGCAAGACAGATGAAGAAGCTCCAATGGATGAAGAGGGTGCGTATTGACACTTCAACAAAACATGGCTTTAGTAACACATGAAAAGTGTTATATTAGGCCCAAATAGTGTTATCTTAGGTCTATGGCAATGCTTTGCAAAGTGTTATATCTGTTGTGCATTACAAGAAGTTATTGTAGCATTTTTCTAGCCTACTGTATCGTTGGTGAAAAAAGAATTCCTTAGGTATTTGGGCTACTATAACGCTTGCAGTGAGAAATGTTGTCTTAGGTATTTACCCTATTGAAACACTTTGTAAATTTGTACTGTATCCTAGTGTAATGCTTTGTGAGTTGTTTGACCATTTGACTTTTACCTATTATCATACTATTTTATAGCTCTACAAAAACTCACTATTTTGACCAATTCTTGCCAAAAATAGATTTGTCAAAATATAATAAATTACAAATGAAATAAAAATAAATTTCGATAAAAGAACATTAAAGTATAATTACAATTCTAGATCATCTAAAAATTCTAATATACTTAGGCTTTATATGAAAACCTTCTCTACTAGCCCGTAGTCCACCACCAATGCTATTTCTCCATTTTGAGTAACCACCCAGTGGCTAGTGCAGAGGAAACTGGCAAAGTCACGAATATTTCTAACAAGAAGTTCAAAGTTTCATCCTTGTCT
Organism: Portulaca oleracea; assembly: GCA_029582165.1. Lineage (NCBI taxonomy): Eukaryota > Viridiplantae > Streptophyta > Magnoliopsida > Caryophyllales > Portulacaceae > Portulaca > Portulaca oleracea. Next base: position 30,495,101 of record CM055869.1, on the reverse strand, counting down.
AAGTCCATACACTTGATAAGACAAGTGACCTCACTTATTGCTACTACTAAGGTGTTAACCCATATATAGCGTACTTTGCGGTCCATTTTCGGAAAGTGGTGTCATACTTGGCCTTGTTAGTCTTCTACTTTGGGTCTAGCTCCATCCCTTGGGCAGTAGTCTCACATTTGGCCTTGTGAGTCTTTACATGTGAGAAATCTCAGGGACTAAAGTAAGATCTGAGTTTGGGTCAGTTAGTAACGAGCAAATTGAGAGCAACACCTTGGATATGTTAAGAGCAGGATTCATCAAAGGGGTGAAAATGTTAAGGTCGACCATCATTGATCCTGGGAGCTTTTGCTTGAGAGATTTTAGTGTAAGGCCCGACTTATTGTTGTTAATAATAGCATTTTCATTCTCTTCTGCTGAACAATCTCTTAGCGGGCTGCCACTTGTAGTTCTTTGTGATGGCAGACATCCCAAGGGTGGTACATTTGTCAACAAATCTTTCTCTTTCGTAGAGCATATAAGTCCTACAAACATTATCATGTTGATTTACTCTTTGTTCATTTCATCTAATGTGAAAAAAAATCAATAGAGCACTAAAACATTAGGAATAATTTACCAGGACAAATTGAGTAGTCCAGTTAACCACCATGCTAGTGCAAACAGATGTGTTGTATTGAACTTTCCTAATTGGAACCAAGAATGAATTGATAATGTCATTGCTCCCAGCAAAGACAAAGTAAATACTCTGTGAAATTATGGCAAAAGTTGCATTCTATCCTACAGCAGCCTTGAGCTTGTTGATATACTCTTTGTAGACATAATTATATTTAGTTTTTTTTTTGTCTTGAATAACATCTAACTAAACTTAATTGTTTAATTAAATTCATCTCAAGTACATTTGATTTTCATCTCAATTTTGTTTAACTTCGTTCTCTGTCGAGACATAATTAACCCATATAATCTCATCACTAATCTCCTCATTTAAGGGTGTATGTTTTGGTTATCATGTACATTATGCTATTAACAGTTACACCATCTTGCTATTTTTTAAACATTTTTGGAAGCTCTTGTAAATTAAAATTTTGAAGACTCGATTTCTACCTTTGTTTCATTTCGGAAGATTCTTTAGGCTACTCTTTATTGACTTCAATTTTCTTAATAGAAGTTAACAAAAACAAAATTTTGTTTTATTGATTTTAGAAATGATATTTATGAATAAAAGCAATATTATATTATTACATTGTTGGAGGCGTTATGTCCCACTTTGTTTAACAAGTGATGAGACAATTAGGGGTGAGCTAGTTTATCTCAATTTTGAGAACCTCATATGCTTTTTGAAATCTAAAATTAAATGACAAGACAATTTTTTTTTTTTTTTGAGATCAAAGCTCTGAAACTTCATTGATTCACCAAGCATTTCTCAACCGTTATTATGGGTTGGATACATGAAGGTTCATGTCCTAACCATACCTTTTTTTGAGAAAATCTCCTAACCATACTTTTGTTCCACTAAGATTAATTTCTAGCCTGGCCATCTCATGTAAGGTCTTATTACAAGATCTACTAACTGCATTAAATTGAAGGTCACAAAATGTTGCCTGAGTAGGTTCTCCTGATTTCTCCCTTTTTTAGAGCATTCACCACCTGTAGGGAGTCCATCTCTAGAATGAATTTGTTTAGGTGGAGAATCTTGGCTACTTGTTTAGGCTCAATTTTGAGCCTAAGTGTCACTCCATCTACTTAGAATTCTTGTTTGTTGCGTTCCTTAATAATTGTCTCTTATCCGATTTTCTTTTCATTTTTATGCAGGTTAGTTTGGACCTGAGACATTAGGAGATGCCAAGTTGTCGATGCCGAGAACCCCGACTCGAGAATTCAAGGAAGCAACCTCGGGAACCTAGGAGCGACCCTCATCTTGAAGATAATGCAAAGGAGGAGTCAAGACAAACCCAGGAGGTCACAGTCATTACCCCCAAGGGTAATGCCCGTGAACAGAGTTGGAAAATGAGCATCAAGGCAAACCCAGGTGATCACGGGCGTGACCCCATTTGTAGCGCCCGTGACCCAATTTAGAGAATTAATTTCCATTTTGCCGAGAGCGGTCACGGGCGTGACGATCCTTGGTAGCGCCCGTGACCCTGGTGAGCCATTTTCCCAAGTTGCCGACTTCCAAGAGGTCACGGGAGTGACATTCTCAGGTAGCGCCCGTGACCCAACTGAGGAGATTTTTGAAGATCGATTCCCAGGCGGTAACGGGCGTGACGATCTGAGGTAGCGCCCGTTACCTCAACGAAGAAATTCTGTTCGAGATTTTGGAATCGCCTCGTCACGAGCGTGACGTCTGGTGGTAACGCCCGAGACGACCCTGGTCGACTGAAATTTTTGGGCCAAAACGACTGCGTTTTGTCTATTTTTCTCCCAATGTATTTAAGCTCGGTTCAAAACTAAACCTGGGGAAAGCAAATTTTTACTGTTCATCTTTCCCTTTTAGTTGCTTAGCACTACTTTCTAGATAGATTATCTCATCATTACTCTCAAACTTTGCTTTTATTTGGTATTTTGGGTTGGATTATTGCATTCAAGGAGTAATACTTGAAAATTATTATTCAAGCTTTGGTGTTCCTCCTTTTTTTTATTATTATCATCCTATTTCTTGTTTAGGTAAGTTTCATTTCCTTCTTTTAGTAATTACTCTAATTAGTTCTTGTGATTATTCTTTGTGTTTCCTTTCTAGACATCATGCTTAGGGTTCTTGTTTTATGCTTGATAGTTTTAATGCTTATTATCATGATTAGTGGCTAGTTTCCTTAGGGTTTAGGGGGAGATTTAGCCCCTAATGAGTCCCCTTGTTTAGAGTAAGTTTATGTAGATTTCATTTGCTCGGTACGAGCAAAATCTTATGTGTGTGTGGGGGGGGGGGTGTTTAGGCTCAATTTTGAGCCTAAGTGTCACTCCATCTACTTAGAATTCTTATTCGTTAGGTTCCTTAATAATTGTCTTTTATCCGGTTTTCTTTTACTTTTTATGTAGGTTAGTTTGGACCCGAGGCATTGAGAGATGCCAAGTCATCGATGCCGAGAACCCCGGCTCGGGAATTTAAGGAAGCAACCCCGGGAACCTAGGAGCGGCCCTCATCTTGAAGATAGTGCAAATCAGGAGTCAAGGCAAACCCAGGAGGTCACGGTCATTACAAAGTTGGAAAATGAGCATCAAGGCAAACCCAGGTGGTCACGGGCGTGACCCCATTTGTAGCGCCCGTGACTCAATTTAGAGAATTAATTGCCATTTTGCCGAGAGCGGTCACGGGCGTGACGATACCTGGTAGCGCCCGTGACCCTGGTGAGCCATTTTCCCAAGTTGCCGACTTCCAAGAGGTCACGGGCATGACATTCTCAGGTAGCGCCCGTAACCCAGCTGAGGAGATCTTTGATGATCGATTCCCAGGCGGTAACGGGCGTGACGATCTGAGGTAGCGCCCGTTACCTCAGCGAAGAAATTCTGTTCGAGATTTTGGAATCGCCTCATCACGGGCGTGACGTCTAGTGGTAACGCACGTGGCGACCCTGGCCGACTGAAATTTTTTGTCCAAAACGACTGCGTTTTGTCTATTTTTCTCCCAATGTATTTAAGCTCGGTCCAAAACTAAACCTGGGGAGAGCAAATTTTTACTATTCATCTTTCCCTTTTAGTTGCTTAGCACTACTTTCTAGATAGATTATCTCATCATTACTCTCAAACTTTGCTTTTATTTGGTATTTTGGGTTGGATTATTGCATTCTAGGAGTAATACTTGAAGATTATTATTCAAGCTTTGGTGTTTCTTCTTCTTTTTATTATTATCATCCTATTTCTTGTTTGGGTAAGTTTCATTTCCTTCTTTTAGTAATTACTCTAATTAGTTCTTGTGATTATTCTTTGTGTTTCCTTTCTAGACATCATGCTTAGGGTTCTTGTTTTATGCTTGATAGTGTTAATGCTTATTATCATGATTAGTGGCTAGTTTCCTTAGGGTTTAGGGGGAGATTTAGCCCCTAATGAGTCCCCTTGTTTAGAGTAAGTTCTAAATAGAACATTAGGCCTTGTTTATGAAGTTTTCATTCGATGACTCTTTTGACTATGGGGTTTAGTGTGGTGAAAGCCCACTAAATCTATCCAAAGATAGTCCCTAGGGTATTCGAATAGATATATGAGCTATTCCACTTGAGAAAAGTGGAAGGACGGGTAAGGAGATTTGCATTTCAAACTCCTTATGTGCGTCCTTAAGAAATTGTTGGACGAACCTCGAGGGTTAAATTCGGGTATACCTTGAGAGAGGCCCCGAAATGGCATTATTCTTGCAATATCCTAACTTCTAGCTTTGTTTAGTGTTTTGTCCGGGATTGCTTGTTTGAGGGAAATCATTAGGTGGTGAAAACCGACCCTTGAATCCCTTCATCTCTGTTTTTGCCTAGGTTTCTATCCTTGTTCCCTTTTTCCCCTCACAATCGTTTTTATTACCTTAAACTAAGCTTTAGTAGTGAAAGTTTTGACAAAAAGACCTTGCTCCCTGTGGATACGATACAAAAACCCGCACTGTATTGCGAGTGAACACTACTCGAATACCCAGTGTGGCTGCCCCCACTTCGCTTGCTTCAACGTCCCAGTCTCCATCTATCTTCTCCCCAGCCGCTGCTATCACATCTCCGACCTCATTTCGGATGACTACACTGAAGCCTGTGGCTCCCCCTTCCTTTGTTGCCGCATCCGTATTGATTTTTACACAGCCTTGGGGCGGAGGGGATCCAAGTTGGTGCTGAGCTATCTATTCCGAATGACCTTTCTGCCTCGTCTTTCTTCTTTCCCACCAAGTTACTCCATATTGATATCGCATTACTCACTTGGAAGTTGATTTCACATACCCGTTTCTCAAACACCCATTTGTTGCGGGAGTTCCAGATTACCCTTATTATGGTCATTAGTAGACCCCGTTCTTCGTCGGCAAGGTTGTCGCTGGCTTTTCGAAACCACTCTCCGAATTTTTGCAGTGTTCTTTTTTTTGTTCCAGCCTGAACGGGCATCGGTACCACAATTCTTGAGCTTTTGGGCAATCAAGAAATATATAGGTATTTGTCTCGTAGGCTTCTTCACACTGAGAGCAGTAGACATCAATGTCCATTCCCCTTCGATACAGGTTTACCTTCGTCGGCAATGAGTCGACAAGACAATTTAATTGGAGTCGGTGAGCATTGGAGACTAAGAATTATATGAGAATATATTAAATTATGGGTGAGTGGTTCTAGTTACATTGTCCTAAAATTAGGAACCTTACTCTTATTCGTTAGAAAAAGTTTCTAACTTTTAGAAGCCTTATCCTTGCTTGGGATTCTGATTTTAGTTCTAGGGTACTTGTTCATTATAAAAATTTTACTGTTAGATATAATCTTTTTCAAAAATAATAATTTTCTACTTGAGCGAAACTACACTTGGTTTTAGTATTGACAATGAAAATTGAAAAATGCAACAAGTTTTTGATTAATATTATACATTTTAATTATTTCAAATTTATGTATCTATACTAAGTTTAGGTTCCATGTCATGTGTACTATTTATTAGTTCCAGGTGTTAGTTCCAAGTATTCGAAACTTCAACTTGTATGACCGATTCCAAGTTTCGGTTCAGGATAACATTTTTGGAACCTTACCTTACTCATTATGACAATTTCCTAACTTTTGAAATCTTACACTTACCTGTTGTCATGTGCTAGTTTGGCAACAAATCACCCATATGTTGAACAAGACAAACTGGCTTATAAGCTCAATATTTTAATTAACACACTAATTATATTGCTAGTTATAACTTGCTGAAAATATTGTTAGGTGGCTTTAATATCACATGAGAAAAGACTTTCAATGGTACTAAAAGCATTAATTACTAAATGTAGAGATCAAACTTTTCTAATGTAATTTTTTATTTTCTTAGGGTGGAATAGTAGCTTTTTAAATAGTAAAAGGGGAAAAAATATTAAATATGTTCAATCAGGGAACACTAACACAAAACTAAGAGGGTAAAACAATATGATTTAAAATTCAAGTAGTATAAATATTAAATTTTAAAAATAAGAAATAAAATGATGAAGGTCATAAACATCAAGTAATATATATATATATATATATATATATATATATATATATATATATTAGAAAAAGGAAAATTGGATTCTAACAATTCCAACTTTAAGCTTTTATACGTCAGTGGTCCTTACATTTTTTTGTATTATGGTGATCAAAAAATTGTGTTATACTGGTACCAAAACTTCCTCCACATTATTTTATTTTATTTTAATTTTTCATTCTTTTCTAATATTTGAAGGGGAGCCTTGGCGCAACGGTTGAGTTGTTGCTTGTGACTGGAAACAGCCTCTTGCAGAAATGCAAGGTAAGGTCTACGTACATTACACCTTTACAGTGAGACCCTTCCTCGGACCATCGCTTGCGGGGACGCTTTGTGCACCGGGTTGACCCTTATTCTTTTCTCATATTTGTTTTTATTTTTTTCATTCATACCCCCAGAAAAGTATGAAGTGTACTTACTTAAAGAATTTTTAATTACTTTTTTTAAAAGACGACTCATTATTATGATTTTTTTAAAGAATATAAGTGAAAAAATCGAAAACAAATCGAAAAAAATTTGGGATAAACATTGTATATTTATTAAAAATTGTAGGAAAGTGTTGTATTAAGTTTTAAATTAGATGCAAGTCTTCAAAATATATGATATCTAGGTGTTAAGGCCCTTGAGGGAGGTGAAGTTCACAATTAAGATCTACACACCAGGTAAGGACGTTAGAACAAACTTCCTTGGTTTCAAGCCAAAGATCAAAACATATTGTAGCTGAAATACCTCATTAGATTTATAACAATCAAAGAACAAGTTACACTTACAAAACAAAACAAGAAGTAACAGCCCGAAGGAAGTTACTGATAGGATCACTGACCAATACTAAATGCCGTTGAGTCAGCTACAGATAAGGATCGTCGTAGGAAAACCCCTAGCGGCGATTTGGAACACGATGGATTACATTGAAGCACAATCTCACATGTACAACCTTAGTTCGTCAAGGCTCTGCTACACACCATCTCTCCACCACATGTGGACACAACGAATGCTAACCAAGGTCCTTGGCTATACCTTCACCAGAGGTCCTTTACTGGCTACCTTCACCACCGAACAATTGGTTATACACTCGGAGAAATCCCACCGGATTTCTTACTCTGCGGTTACTTCCGTGGAATCGCCTAAGTTCTCATTTCTTCAATCGTCCTTTATATAGAGGGCTTTGGTTGCTTGAACTTGAGTCATTCCAACGGTAACTTGCCTTCATTGTTGATTCTTCCCTTTTGTGTTGATGCTTCCTCAATCATCAATCATCCAACGGATTCTTTCCTTTTGGGTTTGTATTTGATTGCACAATCCTCTTGATTTGTTTTCCTTATGCTTTCCTTATGATTTATATCTACAAATAAATCACACAATCAAAATATATCCGAATATATATTATATAATCAGAATATATAATCAGAATATATAATATATGACAACTTCCATTTTCCGGATTTTGGCTTTCATCAAAACCTAAGGTCCTTCGCAGATGCGCGGTGAAGGACCTTGACCCTGTCTTCAACAATCTCCCCCTTTTTGATGAAAGATAAAATTTTGCAACAATAAATCCTTTTTCCATTTTTGGATTATCACAAGGTCAATAGGGAATCTCCCCCTTGATATAACATCTAGTATGTTTCAGAGGTTGTCTGGAAATCTGCAACACTTGATAAACTTGTCAGTGCTAAGAGAGAGTCCTCCCCCTTAATTCATGCTATAATTCAATTTGATCAATGAATGGTTTGCAGATGACATACCTCATGGTTTGTGTCAGATGAAGGACATAAGAAATATGATTTAATTTTTTACCTCGTCAATGTCCTTATGGCTGAATGCATCTACGACCGTGACTTACCTTGTTGTTTTTCACTATCCCCCGTGATATTTTCCACAGAGCGGATAGTCTGTTCTTGAGTGGACCTGCTCTGATAGCACTTGTTAAGGCCCTTGAGGGAGGTGAAGTTCACAATTAAGGTCGACACACTAGGTAAGGACGTTAGATCAAACTTCCTTGGTTTCAAGCCAAAGATGAAAACACAGTGTAACTGAAATACCTCATTAGAATTATGACAATCAAAGAACAAGTTACACTTACAAAACAAAACAAGAAGTAACAGCCTGAAGGCAGTTACTGATAGGATCACTGACTAAGACTGAATGTCCTTGAGTCAGCTACAGATAAGGATCGTCGTAGGAAAAACCCTATCAGCGATTTGGAACACGATGGATTACATTGAAGCACAAACTCACATGCATAGCCTTAGTCCGTCAAGGCTCTGCTACACACCATCTCTCAACCACATGTGGACACAACGAATGCTAACCAAGGTCCTTGGCTATACCTTCACCAGAGGTCCTTTACTGGCTACATTCACCACCGAACCATTAGTTATGCACTCGGAGAAATCCCACCGAATTTCTTACTCTGCGATTGCTTCCGTGGAATCGCCTAAGTTATCAGTTCTTCAATCGTCCTTTTTATAGAGGGCTTTGGATGCTTGAACTTGAGTCATTCCAACGTTAATTTGCCTTCATTGTTTATTCTTCCCTTTTGTGTTGATGCTTCCTCAATCATCAATCATCCAACGTATTCTTTCCTTTTGGGTTTGTATTTGATTGCACAATTCTCTTGATTTGTTTTCCTTATGTTTTCCTTATGATTTATATCTACAAATAAATCACACAATCAAAATATATCCGAATATATATTATATAATTAGAATATATAATATATGGCAACTTCCATTTTTCGGATTTTGGCTTTCATCAAAACCTAAGGTCCTTCGCAGATGCGCGATGAAGGACCTTGACCCTGTCTTCAACACTAGGGTATACACTCGATAACATCATACCGTAATGCGATTTTTATTTTTGTTTACCATCAAAATACAAAAATTAAACCAGGACTATGGACGTACAAATGCTGAAAATTGTAGTTATTAGAATCCAATTTTCCTTTAAAAAGAAAGGCGTGTAAAGCTGAGACGCTGCAGATAGTGATGAGAAGAAATGGCATAATCCTGCATTGAAGGTTGAGGCCATGGCCGGTGAGACATTTTGATCATACAATTTGTTTCGCTTTCATAGGTACAGATACACAGTAATTGTCGTACTATTTTTCTATATCGATCTATAAGTAGAACTGTAGCAACAATATTTGGAATATGAACTGGGTGTGTGGTTTGGATGAGAGTTGGGTGAGTTACCAAATAACAGTACTAGTGCGCTATAGAATTTGCAAACCTTACTGATGTTGATAATTTTGGTAAGCTGGATGAAGATAGGGGGGGCCATGCATACTTTAAATTCCACGCATGAAATGGGGCCAATATGTAGAGCTGGCAAAATTTTGTCCGGGCCCGGGTTGCTCGAAATGTCAGACCTTAAAAAAAACCGGGTCTGGACATAGATTTTTCGTCCGAATTTTTATATTGACCGAATTGACCGAATATTCAGACATAAAATTTCTCTTTTTTCTATTGTCCGAATCCGATTTTAGCTTCGTCCGAATTGTTCGACCCGGTCTGACCCGAAGTAAAATCGGGTCCGAACATGAATTTCTGGTCCAAATTTTGACTTTGTCCGACCCAGATTAACCCGGACCCGGATTTTTGCTAGCGCTACCGATATGGACCATCCACTCTTTCTTCCTACCCTAGCTCCATTATTTCAACTACCGTACGTTACTTGCTGGTTACCAGTTAAAAGTGTGCCTTCGTGATCCAGTGATGCCTGCAATAATTCAAGCATGCCCCATTCACCATCCTTTCTATTTCTTTGGCCCTTTATTCAATCAAGTTTGATTTTAGCCACTTTGCATTCGAGCTATGAACCACTTTTCCTTCATTTTTCAAAAGAAAATCTTTTTTTTTTGACTTTGACAATTAAGTTAGGGTAGAAAGGGCACCTTTTGTGTGTATACATGTAAGTAATTCATCTCCTAATAATCGTAAGTTGTGCAATTGAACTTAAAAAAATTGGATTCTAACAACAAGTAAAACTATTGCCATTGAGATAATAATTAGTTGAACAATTCATACATATAACATAGCGAGCCGAAATTTTAATCCCTTCATTTTAATATATCGATCACCAACAATTAGATTCGACAGTTTTTTAATGTGGCGCCAGAAAAATGAAAGGTTGGCTTTTCTTTAGTGTTTAAATGACACTTGATGTTTCATTTCAACTCAAATAATCTATTTCCTCTTTCCCTCACCCTTTCTCTCTTTAATTTAACCTTATAAATGGTTGTTAAATATTAAAAAACAATAATCAACACTTCATTTTTCCAAGGCTCTATCAAAAAACCACAAGTTGCTTTGTAGCAACTCGGTGATAATATACTAAAATTCAAGGGGTCAAAAGTTCATTTGGCTCACTGTTATACATTTTTCAATTTAGATTATTATTGTTCCAATTTTCATAGTTTCACTTGTCAGAATCCAATTTTCCTTAAACGATAAGAGAGTATATATGACACAACAATATCTACTTTTGGGATCTTGCCTGAAGACAATCCACTTTGATGAGTTTTGGATCTTTGATATTCTATAAGCAAAATGATAAATATTTTGAATCAAGATGGTTAACAACTAGCTTGAAGTTCACCTAAATCACTTAAAAAATTAAATATAAGGATATTTACATCATTATAAAAATATATTTCACTATTTTAAGGATTATTATGACTTATAAACTATATGAACATATTTATTTATTTATTTATATTTTTTCATAAATATAAATTATGCATAAAATGTGCATTATCTAATATGTTGTTAAAATAATGTTATTATTATATTGGTTGACCTAGCTAATAAATGTTGGGTTTTTTTGCATTTTGGGCCCTGAACTTTAGGGATATTTATATTCTGAATCCTTGGTTTTCAACTTTAATTTTTTGGACCCTAAAGTTTGTATAATGAAAAAAAGGACCCTAAAGTTTGTGACGTTGAAAAAAAGCTCGTTTCCCGTTTTTCTTTTTCTTTTCATATTTAAACTTCTCTCCCGATTAACGTCAAACTTCAAAGCTAAGGTTAAAACTGATATTAAAGTTATAATGAACATCTCTTATTCATGTTGGAGTTACTTAAATCTTGTACTCAGGGGGTTTAAGTAGCCCTGACATGAATAAGAGATGTATATTATAACTTCAATATCAGTTTTAACCATAATCGTTAAGTTTGACATCAAACGGGACACAAATTCAAACATGGGAGGAAAACAAAGAATGAGACAGAGGCTTTTTTTTTAACTCACAAACTTTAGGGTTCTTTTTCCTTCATTTGACAAACTTTAGGGTCCAAGAAATTAAATTTGAAAACTAAGGGTTTAGAATATAAATACCCATAAAGTTCGGGGTCCAAAATGTAAAAAAGCCAATAAATGTTATTATACTCCTTTAATTGATAAATATATAATTACTAAAAAAATAATAATAAAAGTTATAAAAATATATATTATCGGAAATTCAAAATATTTACTATCTTGATACACGACGCGTATCATTGTCCATTTTGGAATTAGCACATACCCAGTAAGCCTCCACAACCATTTGACACTAGATAGTAGATACCTGACATGGCAGTTGCAGTTGATGGTCAAAATACTAAGCAAGCTTTGTTTGGTTGACGTGGTTGTATGCTCCAACCATCAAACATACTAGCAATTTACGAAACTTGTAGAGAACCTTCAAATATGGGGGATTTGTTTTACGTGTGTTCATTTCGAACTTTGGACGTAATTGTTGAGTTGTCCCACATCAGCCTTTGACACCCATATTGTGGTTTTTATAATGGCTTGGGTGCCTCAACCTCCTAAGCTAGCTTTTGGGGTTGAATTGGGCTCAAGTTCATTATTTCACATGGTATCAGAGCGAGCCAGGGTCGTTGATGTTGGGGCCGCGCCCGCAGTTGTTTGCGCCTCGTGGTGAGGGGGGCGTGTTGAGTTGTCCCACATCGGCCTTTGACACCCATATTGTGGTGTTTATAATGGCTTGGATGCCTCAACCTCCTAATCTAGCTTTTGGGGTTGAATTGGGCTCAAGTTGATTATTTCACAGTAATTGCCGCAACAACGACAACAGTAATGTCAATTTACTAGCATTTTAACCACGTGCGAAGAGTATACAATATTACAGATCGATTAAAAAAAAGGTCGAAGATAAATTATTTTCATCCAAAACTTCATAATATATTAAGTTTGAAAAATTTGCACATACCCACGGCCACATTTATGACATTTATGATTTCAATCCTGACTTTTTTGAGTTAATATTTATCTCACTTAATCTTTGGAACCAATTTTATTTAGCAACATTTCCGTTAGATTTAGCAATTATTTCGGTGAATATGTGATTTAATTTGTGATGATATTTATTTGCTAAATTGACAATAATTATAGCAAACAAATTTCATCACTAGTCATATCTTCACCCCAAAAGTTGTTAAATTCATCAAAAATGTTGCTAAATTAAATTAGTTTAAACGGTCGGAGGAGTTAAATACTAACTTTAAAAGGTCTAGGTTGAATTTATAAATGCCATAAATTGGAAGGATGGTAATATGCAAATTTTTCCACCAAGCTTTGTGTACCAGAAACCTTATATATTCTAACAGTTGCCTAACATTATATTACTCTATAAAATTAAGCTAAACACAACAAACAAACGAATTGAATAATGTCTGAAGACGATCCTAACCACTGGACTAATTAAAAGGTTTGAGGATTTTCATTGATTTAGACATTCATTTCCGTGATATGTGTATGGTGTTGCTTCAGCAGTTTAGCGCGCTAGTACGCATGTGAAGGGTGTAATTACTAAACTTGCCATAAGAGCAAATAAAGTTGAAGTACTCTCTCCCCCGGTTCTACATTAATTGTTGTATTTGGAAATTGTGCAATCAAATTTCAAAAATTTTGAATATAAATTTTTTAATATATATAATGAGTTGCTATACAAAATTACCACCGTCAGATTCGTAATGAAAAATATCATCATAAACGTATAATATTGCAATTGTTAATAATATATTTATTTAAGAAATTATTAATAAAAAATTAACATTCGAGACTGTGAAACTCAAAATTATGACTATTAATATGGAACAAAGGGAGTATAATTTAATTTGTTGGAGAGAGGACAATGTATACACTATAGCATGATACCTAACTACCTGCAGAATTGGAAATTAATTGAAGGGAGTAGTTAGATGTGGTGAAAAGAAGTTAGGTCAAATACTAATGGAAGATATGGGGAGCCGTGATGAACGATACATGATCAAGTAGTAAGTAACTGGAAGAAGGGAAAGTGATAGAAGAAGAAATGAAGGGAGCAAGAAACTCAATTATAGGACGAAGTTATTAAATATGGGACGCGGAGATGTAGATAAGATTTGAGAATTGAAGAAGCTAAAACATGGATAAATTGACAAAGGTGGAGCCCAGGGCAGGCCACAAACATCGCACATGATCAACAGATGACGAGACCTTATCGTATGGTTTCATATCATATCATATCATATCATATAATGCAAAGTATAATTGATTTGAAGTGTAAAATGGATGAATATTGAGCTAGAATTGAAACATACGTTGTGATCGATCGATGGGTTGCATGCGTTGGTATAGCCGCCAACTACCCTGGCTTTCCGGCCCCTCAAAGGAGTCTATCTGCATTATCTGACAGACATAAACTATTCACAAACAGGGAGTTGGGAGTTGGTAAGCACAGACACAGAGAGAGACAGAGATAGATTGGTACGTTGAAACCCTACAGTAATGTACAAAAATACAACTGTACAATTAAGTTGATCTGTGTCGTTTTCACCCTTCAATTCACTCCGCGGTCTCCTTTTCAACGAATTTGCTATTTCCTCGTAATTGCCTTTTCAAATCAGTGATACAGCCATCTTATTAGGTTAGTCAAACTACACCAACACCAACATCAACATCCACAGTAACACACTGCATCCACTCACCCTCCTGCATTCCCGGAGTCCCAATACATTCAAATGAGTTATGTTGTTTCTGGACAGCAAAATCAGTGTAAAATGCTTAATAATCATCTTATACTTCGTCTAAACCATTTATAAAATTAAATATAAATATATTTGAGTCATTATAAGTGGTATGTTTTATTACTCTGGAAACTATTATAATTTATAAACAGTATAAAAATAATTATTTATTTATATTTTATCATAAATATAAAATTATGCATAAAATAATCATTTACTATGATTGATTAAATTAGGCTTTTTTTTTATATTTCTTTGACATAACTAATAAGTATTATACTTTTATAGTTGATAAATATATATAACTATTAGATACAGTATTATTATAAAATTGCAAAATATGAAATCGACAATGATAAACATCTTGACACAAGATAACTCCTAACCATCTTGCATTTCTTCAAAATCACTAATAAGTGAAATGTAAGTGTATTTAAATCATTCTAAAGGTATGTTTCATCATTTTCAGGGTTACTACAACTTATAAACAATTTAAAAATAATTATTTATTTATATTTATTTCGTAAATATAAAACTATGTATAAAATGTGGATTTTCTACTATGATTGATAAAATTAGGCCATTATTATATTTTTTCACCTACCTATTAAGTATTATATTATTATAATTGATAAATATATAGATAATTCAAGATAGTTATTAACCATCTTGAGTCAATATGTGTATCATTAATGTCCTTCTGGGTATTCTTTGATTTATCTAGTAACATAGTCATCTTCTTTTTTCTTTTTTTTTTCATTCTTTTGATATAAAAGGCTTTGTTCTTTGGATTGGATAAAATAAGGTTTGGATGGATTGGATTTGATTGGATAAGTTATGATATTTTTTTTGGGGAAATTATATTTTTAGAGAGGAAAAGTTTTGCGAGAATTATGTAAGGTTTGGATTGGATTGAGAACAATTACCAATTCAAAGAACATGGCCATAAGCTAAGAATGAAAAACAAGAGGTGAAGAATTTAAAAAAAAACAAAGAACTTGAATTTTTTTGCAATTGTATGACTAAATTAAAAATTCAATTGTATGACTAAATTAGAGTAGAGGCTATCGTATTAGGTAGATCACGGAATTGTGTTGGGTTCTAGAGAGAGAGACTCCCCCCTCTCTCTAGAAGCGGTGTCCAGGCGATTTTAGGGTTTTGTCGATTTCTTCTGTCTCTAGCGCTTATGGAGTATTAGACTGGGTTTCCCAGTGTCTATCCTGTAGATTCGATCTTCACCATTCTCTCACGCTTTCATCATGATCTATTCAGAGGCTTTACATCCGGATTGAGACAGAACTTGCGATTTCGAATTCTAGGGTTTCAGGAAGAAGATTAATATTGTCAAACAAGGAGATTGGATTCGGCTTTGACCGAAACAGTAAGGTTTCTGGAAAGTCATCATTTTCTGATCCCAAATTTTTCTTGCAGAGGCCTAGAAAACGCATCGAGTGGTCTTCAATGGCTGCTGAAGGGTACTGTGCGAGACGTATGGTTTGAATCAATTAGTGAACAAGAGGATGTCAAGATCAGATCTACAGTGAAGAATAGTGCTCAAAAGACCTGTGGAAGCTGTCGCCATGCTCAGGTGTGCTCTTTCCTTTTATCATCTTCACCTCCCTTCTATTGTCTATTAGTACCTGTCGTGTTATTTTGGTGGATCTGTGATTCTTTGATTCGAGTGTGTCAGTTTGTTTATTCAATCTGGATTTGGGAGTTCTTTTTACACTTCAATCGAATTTTTGTTTGGTTACAATCTAGTTGTGCTACTGTTTCTGGTTGGATTGTAACTAAGGTCGTTACCTTTGTGCTATATGAAAGAACCCTAGAGGGGGGTGAATAAGGTTATTAAAATTCTTCACAAAATCGCAACTTGGTAAAGGACATTAGGCTCTTAATCTATTCAAATTAAGATTCAAATAAGATAACACAAGAACAGAACTATAATAAAGGACAATGAATGTGAACTGAATAACTTCCTTTATTATGACAAAACAGAATGCTACTTTGAACAACCCAAGGTAAACGTCCTTAGGGTTTACAAGTGAGAAGAAGTGCACGGCAGCAGGCACTTCGAATTTGTTCTGGAGAAATGAAACACCCACCAAAATCAATCTTTGGTGTAAAAACGAATCAATCCCAAGTCCGTTTGGGAATCGATTATACCAACACAAATCAATTCTAAGTCCGTTAAGAATTGAATTCACTCAAACACAAATTTCTCACACATTCGTCCTTCCTTCAACCTGAAGAACACAACCAAAACATAAAACCAAGTTCTCTGTTTTGAACACCCGATTACTTCCGTGGAATCGTTGCCCTAATTCGAATCCCATGTCTTCAATTTATAGACTTGTTTACTTGAATCGAATGGAGACGGTGGAGACGTTGGTGATTTGATTTGAGATCATATTCCTTCCTTTCTTCGTGCTTCCAGATTTGCTTCATTTTGTGCGAGATTTCCGGATTCAAAGATCTTGTTTTTCTTTCCAAACTCTTGCTCGATTGTTTCATGCAATGCACATAGAACAATCGAATTAGTCTGGTTAGAGAATTGACAAAGAGAATCAGATGACTCAGTTTCGAAAAATAGCTTCCATGTTTCTTTGCTCTTTTTATCTTTCACGACGAAACTTCTCGTCTGGGGTGAACGTCCTTGTGATGCTGTGAGTAAACGTCCTTATGATGCGCTAGGTGAATGTCCTTCTGCCTGCTTTGAGATTTCTTTCCTTGCGCATCATATCTTTTCTAGCTATTCGAATTTTGGCTTTCATTCATAACTAATTCAGTGCCAAGGTCCTTGAGCCTGAGCTATCAACGTCCTTGAGGGGTTCTAACAATCTCCCCCTTTTTGGCTTTTATCAAAAAGTCTATAGAGAGCTCCCCCTTAATATTGTAAACATTTCCATAACCTGCATGACTAAATAAACTTGTTAGTGGGGTGCTTCCCTTCAATATGTGCCATAAAAATAATCAATAACACTACTTATTTGAGTAGATGCATTTGTCAAGGTCCTTGATCCTAGGTCGGCCATGGTCCTTGAGGGGTTCTTATTGCTGATATAAGTAATGTCCTTGATTGCTCCAAGCTGCCTTAAGCATTCACTCTCCTGGATGCTGAATATACCTGCAAAAATTTCTGACACCCTTCCTCAAGCCATAATTGACATTAAATTTAGGTTCTTGACTACTAGTAACAACTATGTTAGGAGGTCTTGTTCCTTTTGGAACCCAAACTTGTACAATTTTAGAATGATAATGGTTGAAGTAGTGAGATTTACCATATTTGCTTTGGGGAAGAGATGAATGACCTTGATATCTTGTCCCAAGATAGCTGTGTCGTTCTTGGTGCCACATGTGAGATCTGTGGCCTTGGTACTGCTCATTAAGGTCCTTGTGTCGTCCTTGGTGCCTGGTTCTGATGGCTGGTCCTTGCGAGACTGAATGTCCTTGACGACAGTTTCGCTCCTTAACAGGGGATGAGCTGTTATGCCACTTTCCAAGGTTTTCTTGTTGCTTGGTTGCCTTAGCCAGAGACTTATGACAATCATCAAGGTTGGCCTTGAGGTCTACTATTTCATCTTTGAGAATGTCGACCCTAGAGGTAAGCCCTTCACATAATTTATCCAATTTCTCATTGGTCTCTTTCATGCCTTTGTTGGTTTCTTTTAGTGACCTAATCTCATTTAAATGCTTGTTCTCCTGACCTTCAAACTTTAAACAACATTTTCCTAACTATAGAATAAGTGAGGAGATCATCAAATGTTACCTCCCTTTATTCATCCTTGTCACTGCCCGGATAGTCATCATTGGCTACAGCAACTTTCTCTATGTCGTTGGTGTTTTTTCTCATGATGCAATGACTAGTAGTTTCCTCATCATCACTCTAAGTGGCCATCAGGGCCATGTGATTTCTCTTTTCTTTGTTTTTTCTGTGGTAGGGACAGTCCTTGATCAAGTGATCTGGGTCACCACAAAAAAAAAAAGAGAGTGAGTTAGTTAGTTCTATTATTTGATGAGTCATTAACTCTTTGGTTGATACGTTTGGATGAAGGTCCTCTGGAGGTATGACTTTTCTTGCACGGTTTCTTGAATTCCTTGGTCATCAAGGCCAAGATCTGGTCCTTATCACTGTCGTTAGGATCATAGATGTCCTTACGGGCTACACTTTCTTTTTCGTTTTGCTCTTCCTGGAGATGTAATTCGTGAGCAAGAAGTTTTCCAATGAGGTCATCTAATTGGAGAGTTTCCATATCATGAACTTCCTCTATTACAGTGACCTTTGATTCCCATTTCTTTCTTGGAAGACATCTGAGGACCTTGTGAACTTTTTCTTCATTGGAGTAGGTTTTCCCCAAGGACTTGAGATTATTGACTATGACAGTGAATCGTTTGTACATGTCCTTGACGGATTCTCCATTCTTCATTTTGAAGGTTTCATAGTGCTTGACATAATTGTCACGCCTTATTCTTTGAACTTGGCTCGTTCCTTCATATGTGGTCATTAAGGTATCCCACACTTGTTTAGCTGTATCACAACTAGAGATAAATTCAAACTCATTAGAATCAAGTCCACAGTAAAGGATATGTAATGCTTTAACATTTTTATCCGCCTTTTCTGCTTCTTTGGCAGAATACTTGGATCTATCTTTGGGTTTCGTGATTTCTCTAATAGTGATCATGGGGACAAAGTCTCCATTCTCAATTCTGTCCCAAAGGTCATAGTCTTGATCCATGATGAATGTCCTCATACGCTTCTTCCAGTGTGCAAAGTTTGATCCTCTGAATAAAGGAAGAGTATTTAACCAACGTCCTTGCCCTATATCACCATCTTTGATCCCAGCCATGATCTTTACCACAAAGCGGTTAGTCTCTGAATCTTCAGTGGACAAAGCTCTGATACCAATTGAAAGAACCCTAGAGGAGGGGTGAATAGGGTTATTAAAATTCTGCACAAAATAGCAACTTGGTAAAGGACATTAGGCTCTTAATCTATTCAGATTAAGATTCAAATAAGATAACACAAGAACAGAACTATAATAAAGGACAATGAATGTGAACTGAATAACTTCCTTTATTATGACAAAACATAAAGCTACTTTGAACAACCCAAGGTAAGCGTCCTTAGGGTTTACAAGTGAGAAGAAGTGCACGGCAACAAGCACTTCGAATTTGTTTTGGAGAAATGAAACACCCACCAAAATCAATCTTTGGTGTAAACACGAATTAATCCCAAGTCCGTCTGGGAATCGATTACACCAACACAAATCAATTCTAAGTCCGTTAAGAATTGAATTCACTCAAACACAAATTTCTCACACATTCGTTCTTCTTTCAACTCGAAGAAAACAACCAAAATATAGAACCAAATTCTCTGTTTTGAACACCCGATTACTTCCGTGGAATCGTTGCCCTAATTTGAATCCCATGTCTTCAATTTATAGGCTTCATTTTGTGCGAGATTTCCGAATTCAAAGATCTTGTTTTTCTTTCCAAACTCTTGCTCGATTGTTTCCTGCAATGCACATAGAACAATCGAATTAGTCTGGTTAGAGAATGGACAAAGAGAATCAGATGACTCAGTTTCCAGAAATAGCTTCTCTGTTTCTTTGCTTTTTTTTATCTTTCACGACGAGGCTTCTCGTCTGGGGTGAATGTCCTTGTGATGCTGTGAGTAAACGTCCTTATGATGTCCTAGGTGAATGTCCTTCTGCCTGCTTTGAGATTTCTTTCCTTGTGCATCATATCTTTTCTAGCTATTCGAATTTTGGCATTCATTCAAAACTGATTCAGTGCCAAGGTCCTTGAGCCTGAGCTATCAACGTCCTTGAGGGGTTCTAACACTATATATTGGACAGTTGGTTGAGGAGTTCCATCCCCACCCACAACTGTCTTGGATATCTTGTCTGTTTAGCTTTAAGTCCATGTCTGAAAATTCCACCACCTCTCCTCTTACCAACCCTCTTAGTGACGATGGTTCTTCTCTCAACCAAGATAAAAATACCCATATTTGTTCTGACCCCCGACCTAGTGGTTCACATGCTGAAAGTGGAGGCAGAATTGATTCAGCACTCCATTAGACCGAGGAACCCAATCGCACATTTGCCTAGGCAACAAAATTCGGTTTGGGATGTTCTCATCTTCTTCCGGGTTCCCTTTCTACGCCGGGAGCTAGTCATTCGAGCCCGTCGCTTGTTCGTCACTCGACACTTCCTGTAGGTTCCACCCCTGACAATCCTATCGAACCGGATAACTATTCACAACTGTCCCCTCCCCACTCTCCCAAAGTGTCCCGACACACGGGGGAACTAAAGGCCTTGGCTCGTCTGATGAAACCTTGGGGTGAGTTTTTGCCCTTATCTTATCTAAGTAATCGCGCCAGGGCGGATTGGAACTTTGTTATGGGGGAAATGTCTTTTGTGGCTATGGGCAATGGGTGTGTTTCTGTCTATTTCTCAAACACTAAGGATAGAGACAGGGTCTGGAATGGGAAACCTTATATCCTAGGAGGGCTAAATCTTGTCATGATAGAGTTTATCCCCTTTTTCGATCCTTTTGCGGCTGAGATTACACATGTCGACCAATGGGTCAGAACCCCGAGACTCCCGTGGGAGTTCTGGGATTTTGATGTGCTTGTCCACCTTCTCAAACTTGTTGGGAGAGTCATTAAAGTTGACCAGAACACTTTACAGCGTCTGAAAGGGAAATTTGCCAGGGTTTGCATTAACTTCGATATCACGAAACCCCTCCCTGGCTCCTTGGTTGTGTCAGCAGGAGGTCAGTTCAAAATCATTCCTTTGACTTATGCAAATCTTCATGAAGTGTGTGCTTTTTATGGTGCGGAGGACCACAAAATTGATGGTTGTCCTAGTGTTCCTAGTCATTCCAAAGTCGAAATTATTGTGAAGCGTTTCAATGGTTAACCAGCCCCTTGGGGTGAACCCCCGAAGACCACTTATTCCATATCTATCTCGGAGAACTGGATCCGAGTGTCTCCTAAAAAGAGGCAACGTGCTGCTCAACCTCATAGGGGTAGACCTACTACTGGTAATCTAAGGCCTGCTGGGGCACCTTCGTCCTCTAAGGGGAAAGGCATTATTATTGAGGATAATCTGAAAGTTAGTCATCCTGAACCTGAGTCTAAGATGTCCCCCATCCGTCCAGAAAACCTCATGGAGGGTGCTGGTAAACCTACCATTCCAACGGTCCCGGATAACATCATTCTAGCTCACAAGGACGAAATGATCCTAAATGATGGGGTGAAAACCTCTAATGCCTTTGATCCTCTTGAGGAGGATGATGACCAGTCTGTGGATGATGATCACCAGGGCCATAGTGCGCAAGATGATTACGCTGATGCCTTTCTTGACTTTCCTGTAATTCAGGACGTGGATATGTCCTCGGACTCGACTAAAAGGAAGAGAAGGGATGATGGAGAAGGTTCGGCCTAATCCCGTATTCTCATGAATCTATGATCATGTGTATTTCAGTGTACTTGGAGTTCTGTGGGAATAAGGTTACCTGTTGTCAAGCTGTTCTCTATGGCAGCTATGTTTTTCCTTTGTTCTGTTTGTGTAAGAATTCACCCGTCCTCTGGGCTAACCCCCAAGTACACAAAAGGGGTAGTGTGTTTATGTCTTTGTTCTGTTTCAATGTCGTGTTGTATTCTGGTTGGTGTAATGTGGTTTGTGGACCTCGGTTTTTATCGTTCTTTCTCAGGGAGCGGGAGCTGGCGGCCTTGGTCATAGAAACTAGGTCTAAGGTCAGGTCAAGATTGCTAAGGTAAGGATATCGGTTGGAAAGGATCACAACGCAAGAAACAAAACTAAGGTCGGTCAAGAAAAGGAAAATGGGCTTCGGAGTCTTTTCGGGATGCAAACGGGGATGAGGAAATGGGTTTTGCAACAAGGGAGTAACAAGAAGAGAGAATCAAGTGGTAATTCCGTTAGAAAATACCCACCGGGCTTCCTCTTTCGAGGATAATCCGGATTAACTTCCCCAAAGTCCATTGACAGACCCGGGGGGTTAATGAATTTCTATTCGCTTTCGCGAATTAGAATACTAACTATCTCAATTCCTACCTTCCAACACGAGTGTTGGATGTATTCGGGAGCTTTCGCACCCAAGTACATCCTACTTGAGGGAAGGATAGGAGTGGTAAATTGATTTCCCAACTAATTACTCAATAATATTGCTAACCCAAACCTAATCACCCATTCACACCCTTCATTACCCCCTAACCCATAGGGTTTCTAGAAACTAATCGTGATAAGAACTAAGCTAACAACATCCAAACCAAACCTAAGCATGATTTCTAACATCAAACAACCATAAACAAGCAAGAACAATTAAATAGCAAGAAAAGCAATTAAGAACAAGCAAAGTAATTAGCAAAGTAATTAATAAAAGAGTTAAGGGAAGAGAATACTTATCAAAGTGTTGTAGCTGAACCAAGGAAAGAAATAAAAAGATAATCCAACAATCTTTCAATTGTTTGAACACCCAAATCTTCAATAATAAACACAAATCTCTAAAACCCTAGATTAATCTCTCACTAATCGTTCTCTAAAACCCCTAATTACAAAGCTGGAAATTGTCTAAGTCTATCCCTAGATGCCCCCCTTAGAAAACGTAAACAAGGAGTATATATACAAGTGGAGTTAGTTGGGCAAAACCCAGCGCACAAGCCGAAACAGTCGCGCAGAAAAAGGGGGAGACCGTGGGTACAGTTTAGGAGACCATGGGAACGGTCCCAGCGAAAAAGGTCGGGCGATTTCGAGCTTCGAGAGACCGTAGGTACGGTGCTGGAGACCGTAGGTACGGTCTCCTTCGGGATCAGGAGGTCGCGGGCGCGACCCATTTGGTAGCGGGCGCTACCGTCTTCAGCTGATGATTCAAGGCCGACTTTGAGCACAGCAGCAGGGGGGTAGAGGGTGCTACAAAAACTGTAGCGGGCGCTACCATATAGGTAGCGGGTGCTACGCCAAGGGTAGTGGGCGCTACCCTGCGAAAACCACTTGGCGAATCTCTCCTTCGATTGACCGTAGCTGCGGTCTTGCTGACCGTAGCTGCTGTCTTGCTCGGCCTAGCGGTGGTAGCGGGTGCTACCCCAAGGGTGGCGGGGGCTACCCTACCTCTTTTCGTCCCTTTGTTTCCTCCTTCTTTCCAAGGCATGTAACACCCGATCCGAGGGTCGTAGCGGGTGTTACCTCACTAATTGACACCAAAGGTGAGGAAAGTGGTCCCGGGTTGACTCCGCCTCGGTTTCCGGTCCGGCTCGGCTCGGGAAATCACCAAAAATGCTATAAAAAGGCCCCTTTTGCTACGTTTTGAGTGAAAAATCCAAAATCTACACAATAACCAAAAACACATTACAAGCTATGAAATTAAACCACGAAACGAGTTAAAGCTTAAGGATTTAGACGGTATTTAGACACAAAATCGGGTCTAAACAGTTGACCCAGCTTTCGCTGCTGGGGTGCTGTACTAAAGTCCTTTAGTGTGTTGAAGATGTTCCATGGGTATGCTTTTTTCTTTTCAATCTACTGCTGCATAATTTTTGCTTGTTGGCTGGTTATTTCCTTTATGCTATGTTCTGCTATATTTTGCTTCTGTTGATGATGAATTCTCCTTGGGAAGTGATGAAAGGGCGATTGATCTTACCCCATTGGAGGACCAATTGTTGGAAGGGAAAGTTTGCTTCTGGCTTTTTGTCCTACTGGCTCGTTCTTTGTTTCGAACTGTTCTGGTTCTGTTGTATTTTTGGCTGGCTGAAGTGCCATTGTTTCTAGTTAACTTACTGGCTGGAGCTATTCTTGGGTGAGTGTGGTGATGGATTTTTCTATCCCCCCAAGGCCTTCCTTTTGACATCCATGAATTATCATAGTCAGACTCTCGTAACAGAGGTTATCACTTTAGTTCGATTAAAGTTGTCTAGTGTGGTGAAAGGGGCCAATGGGTACACTTCTTTCTGCTCAGGATGTTACTGCATCTTTTTTTATTGTTGGTTGGATGGGTCCAGCTTGCTATGGTCTGGTTCCTGTTGCAATCTGCTACTGTTGATGATAATTCCTCCTTGGTTTTTGATGACATGGCGATTGACCTTGCCCCTTTGGGAATTTAATCAATTGGTTGGCCACCCCTTTGTTTTCTTTGTTGGGTTATTTTTGTTATATAGAGGTTAGAGGCCCAATTGGGAGTTGTTTTTGGTGGTTTTCCAGGATGACCCTAGGGTTTGGCTAATGATGTTTTTGAAGCTAACCCGGCAAGGCTATGATGTCGACCCCATAAATTGGAAGGGGGACTCTGCTGAGACCTTGTTTTTCTGTAATTTCCCTATTCATTGTCTTGTGAATAGGTAGGCAATTAAGTTTGAATCCAGGGATCTACGCTTAGCTTCTACTCTGTGTGCAGAATTTTTCTTCCTTGCTTGTTTCACTTTCAAACACAGCTGTTTTGAATTTTCTACTGGATGGTTAGACCTGCAGGCCCTTGTGCTATGTTCCTTTGGGAAGCAAAAATTACAAGAATTGGAGCGAGGTTCTCAACCGGAAGACCTGGGAGCTCTCTCGTTTGACTCTATTTTTTACAGTTGGTTTCAATTTTGTTTAGATCCTATTTGGTTTTGTTGTAGTTTTGGCCAGCCGAAGTGCCGTTGTAACCATTTTATCTACTGTTTGGAGCTGTTTTTGGGTGAGTGTGGAGATGGTACTTTCCATCCTACCAAGGCCTTTATTTGGACATCCATGATTTATCATGGTCAGAATCTCGTAATTAAGGTTACCACTCTAGTTCGATTACCATCAACAGGTCAGGTTTTACCCCATCGGTTTGAGACAAGGATAGTCACCAACTTTACTTGTTTTAGATGAAAGTTGTAGCTTGGAATGTCTGTGGTGCTAAACGGGGTCAGATGGTAGCTGAATTAAAGGCTTTAGTGAGTAATTGCAAACCTGATATCCTGTTTGTCCTAGAAACTTTGACCAATAATGCTAACTCTGAAAGAATTATAAAGACACTTGGTTTTGATAAGTTCGAAATGGTGTCCCCCATTAACCATACTGGAGGCATATGAGCTCTATGGGAACAATCCTTAGTACTGATCCGCGGTCAATCCACCTTTTAGTCTTTGATATAGTTCAGTAATCTAATTGCATTATTACAGGAGCGTATGGGCCGACCCAACAACGAGATAAAGACTCTTTTTGGTCTTATTTAACCTCTTTCCATGATAATTTTGATCTCCCTTGGTGCCTCATAGGGGATTTCAACGAATTAGAATCAGGACGGGAAAAACAAGGGGGCGTTCCCTTCTCGAGGACAAGAGGGGCTAGATTAAATAATTTTTTGCACACTATCAATGGGGCCTCTGCAGATGTGAGAGGTAGACTTTTTACGTGGAAAAAACGAGTTTGAGGCCAATGGATCCATGAACGTCTTGATAGGGCTATACTCAGGCATGACTTTCATCTAGCCTATCCAGAAACTATTGAATATCATGGTAACTTTACTTTTTCAGATCATTGCCCAATTATTATCGAAACTACCAGTCATAGACAATTAATAAAAAACTTTCCATTCCGTTATCAAAAATTTTTGAGGCAATATGATAAAATGAAACAATTAACCAGGAAAGTTTGGAGTAGGAATGTTTATGGCTCGCCTCTGTTTCGGGTCTGGCAAAAGTTAAAATTACTCAAGTGACAGCTTAAGGTTTGGGCTCGCACCCAATTTGGGAATTTTAAAACTAAACTTGATAGCAACATGGATCGCATTGATTATCTAAAGTAGAAACTATTAGAGGATCCTCAAAATCCTAGACTTAATCATTGGTTGAACAGGATGATTAAACAAAGGGAGAAACTCCTCCTTTTTAATCAAAAATATTGGGGGAAACTGGCGAGAAAGAAATGGTTAGTGAATGGTGGTAGGAATTCTAACTACTTTCAGAGATTGGCAAAAGCTCGGATTAAACGCCAAAGTATCTCCAAAATAAAAACAGACACTGATGTTTGGCTGGATTCAGAGAAAGATATTGGTGCCCTTTTTGTTGAGGATTTTAAAAGGCGATACACCTCGACACGGAATCCGGAGGGTTTGAATTTTCTTAAAGAAGTGAGGGAGGTTATTTCCCCTGACGAAAATACCCGACTTACGGCTATGCCAACGGTAGAGGAAATCAAACTCGCGCTATTCGACATGGATCCTGGTAAAACCCCGGGTCCTAACGATTTTGGGGCGGGCTTCTTCCAGGATTCTTGGGATGGGATTCAGCAGGATATCATAAAAGCAGTTCAAGATTTTTTCGAACATGGTCAACTACCAAAAGAATTTAACTATACGTTTATAACTCTCATACCGAAAATTGATAATCCTAGTCAGACCTCTCATTATAGACCAATCAGTTTATGTAATACGTTCTATAAGCTCATTTCGAAAATTCACGTCGCCAGGCTTCGGCCGCTTTTGGACAGTTTGATTTCCCCTACCCAAAGTGCCTTCATTCCTGGTCGAGCGATTCAAGATAATATCCTTTTGACCCACGAGATAATGCACAAATTCCGCACCTCTACCTCGAAGAAGGGGTGGGTGGCCTTAAAATTTACATGGAAAAAGCCTATGATAGGATAGAATGGGAATTTTTGAAGGAAATTCTCATAAAGATGGGTTTTGGTGAAAAATGGATTAATCTTATTGACCAATGTATTTCAACGGTTACCTACTCGGTTTTGATAAACGGGGTACCGCAGGGATTTTTTAAAGTTTCTCGTGGACTGCGTCAAGGGGATCCCTTATCCCCGTACCTCTTCCTATTGTGTATGAATGTCTTTAATTCTTGGCTTGATAACGCTTCCGATGATGCTAAAATGGGCATTGGAGTCAAATTAACCCCTCGAGGACTTACTATCACGGGACTGTTTTTTGCGGACGACTGTCTACTTTTTTGTAGAGCAATGAATAAAGCTGCGACCACGCTAAAGAATATGCTTTTACATTTTTGTTCCTGTTCGGGTCAACTTGTAAACTTCCATAAATCCAAATTGATTTTCTCCAAGAATACCTCCCTGCAACGGAGAGAGGAGGTTAAGGGTATTTTCAATATCCCTCATACAGAAGCTTTGGGTAAATACTTAGGTTTTCATATCCCGAATGGGCGTCATGGTACCCAAGCCTTTAACGAACTTTTAGGCAGAGCAACAGATAAAATGGCGGCTTGGAAGGCCAATTCCCTTTCCAAAGCTGGTCGGGTTGTGTTGATACAAGCCAACTTGGAATATCTGCCTGCCCACACAATGCAATGCTTTAGACTTCCAAAAGCTACATGTGTGAATTTAGACAGAATAAATAAAAATTTCTTTTGGAAAAATGGAGAGAATAAGGGGATTCCCATGGTTACTTGGGATACTATCTGTCTCCCTAAAGATTTTGGGGGTCTTGGTCTCCGTCGCTCGGAAGACATCAATACGGCCTTTCAATGTAAACTCGCTTGGCGAGTGATCCAAGAGGATAGCCTCTGGACTAGAGTTATGCACGAAAAATATTTAAAACACGATGATTTCTTTCATTATAAGTGTAAAGGTTCTGAATCACCTATTTGGAAAAACTTGCAACGGGTTAAAGATATTTTAAAATCAGGTCTACGTTGGTCTGTGGGGGATTGTAAATCCATTAGTTTCTGGTGTTACAATTGGATAGAGAATACCTCTCTAAACGAGCTATTGAAAAGAAAGCCAAGTGAACCTCCAACGTGAAGCATTTCTCTTGTGGGCAATCAGGAAACAGAGGAATGAGGTGGTTTTCCGGAATACGATCTTCTGTCCGTTGCAGTGCCTTATTCAAGCTAAACGGTACTACGCAGAATGGAAAGTTAGAATTTCTAGCCAGGTAGATGTTGATGGTAGTCGTTCTCCTGGGGCATCCCACCCCGGATTTCGCTTTGCTCGGTGGGATCCTCTTCCGATTGGTACTCTCAAACTCAACTTTGATGGTTCTCTTCTCAACAACTCGGCGGCGGGCGGTTTCATACTTCGCGATTGGTGTGGTAATCTAGTGCGAGCAGGTGTGCGTTCTTATGGGGATGCCCCGATTCTGGTTGTTGAAGCCAGAGCTCTCCGTGATGGCCTGAAGGATATTTGTGACTTGGGTCTTTCTAATATCATCATTGAAGGAGATAATCTTGTGGTGATTCAAGCTATCAAGGGAGAATTCGTAATTCCAAGGAAAATCAGGAGTCTCATCCAAGATATCCGCATACTCATGAGCAGATGTCATGTCCTTAAAATCTCACATTTTCAGGGAAGCAAATGGTGCCGGAGATTGGTTATCAAAACAGGGTCAGTCAGTGTCTGCGGCGGGTACATGGGCCACCTATTTGAATTTAGATTTTAATAATATTCTTAGATGTGATCGAACGGGGCGATTTCTTGTGAGAAGACATTGCTAACCGTTTTTCCTTTTTTCTTACTTACCTGTTGTAAAAAAAAAGGTAGATCACGGAACTATCCAATAATTTATGTGTTAATATTATTTTACTGCCGTATTTTTAAGAGAGATCCATATATATGAGATCGACTACCATATTAATTAAAGAAAATACGCACATAAATTCAAGCTCCTGTATGACTTGCCATATAGTATATGTATTGTGTTGGGAGTTTCAGGCTAATTAGCGCTGGCAAAAATTCGAGTCCGGGTAAATTCGAGTCAGACAATGTCAAAATTCGGACGAGAAATTCATGTCCGGACCCGGTTTTATTTCGGGTCGAATCGGGTCGGACAATTCGGACGAAGCAAAAATCGGGTTCGGACAATAGAAAAAAGAGAAATTTTATTTCCGAATATTCGGTCAATTCGGACCCTATCAAAAATCGGACGAAATATCCATGTCCAGACCCGGTTTTTCCCGGATCGGACAATTCGGGTCGGACGAAATTTTGCCAACGCTAAGGCTAATATAATCTTAATATGTTGATAAGATGAAATGGCTCAAAGAATGCTCATAAAACTTAAATTTATACACATATTCCTCATTTAACCGTTAACTTTAAATTAAAATTCTTATAAATTTATACACATATTCCTTATTATCTAATAACTGATTAATAGAAAACATTTAATTCTAATAATGTGTGTCCAACCTTTTAGCCTTACATAGGGCATTCAAGCCAGTTTAGTTTGAAATATACTTAAAATTAGCCAATAACCTTCTCGCACATGCAATATATATTTATATATAGATAAACATATTGTTGGAGCCTTAGAGGGGGGTGAAGTTCACAA
The DNA here is from genome assembly GCA_029582165.1 of Portulaca oleracea. Classification (NCBI taxonomy): domain Eukaryota; kingdom Viridiplantae; phylum Streptophyta; class Magnoliopsida; order Caryophyllales; family Portulacaceae; genus Portulaca; species Portulaca oleracea. The sequence goes on along the minus strand of CM055869.1, from coordinate 30,465,675 downwards.
TTAAGATCTACACAATAGGTAAGGACATTAGAGCAAGCTTCCTTGGCTTCAAATCAAGGATCAAAACACAGTGTAATTGAAATACCTCATTAGATTTATAACAATCAAAGAACAAGTTACACTTACAAAACAAAGCAACAAGAAGGCAAGATTCGATAGGATCACTGACCAAGACTGAATGTCCTTGAGCCAGCTACAGATAAGGGTCGTCGTAGGAAAAACCTTAGTGGCGATTTGGAACATGATGGATTACATTGAAGCACAAACTCACACAGCCTTAGTTCGTCAAGGCTCTGCTACACATAATCACTCCACCACATGTGGACACAACGAATGCTCACCAAGATCCTTGGCTATACCTTCACCATAGGTCCTTTACTGGCTACCTGCACCATCGAACCATTGGTTACACACTCGGAGAAATCCCACCGAATTTGATCCTTTACTGGCTACCTGCACCACCGAACCATTGGTTACACACTCAGAGAAATCCCACCGAATTTCTTACTCCACGATTACTTCCGTGGAATCGCCTATCTTCTCAATTCTTCTATCGTCTTCTTTATAGAGGCCTTTGGATGCATGGACTTGAGTCCTTCCAACGGTAACTTGCCTTATGTGTTGATTTCTTCCCTTTTGTTGCTACAATAATCATGATTGATTTCCCTTGATTTGTTTTCTTTTGTTTCCTTTTTATATCTACAAGAATCATGCCCATAATATATAATATATAATCAAAATATATATATAATATACACATAATTTCAGTATATAATCAGCATATATATTATATACTCAGAATATATAATCAGATTATAAAATATAAGGCAACTTCCCTTTTCCAGATTTCGGCTTTCATCAAAACCTAAGGTCCTTCGCGGATGCGCGGTGAAGGACCTTGACCCTGTCTTCAACACATATTTATCCTAAGATATTGATTAATAATTTTACCATACATTCACCTTAATTGTTAACTCATAATTAAAACCACTGAAGGTTGATAAAATTTCTAGTAATAATAAATTTAAAATAGAGTACTTTTACATTTTGTCTACAGACATGTATGAGAGATTTTATTTAATCTGAAACAATATTTTATAGGCAAGGCAATGCTATAATTGGACCCCAAAAGGAATGGAGAATAGGGATGAAAAAAAAGGGCATGACTTATGTCAGATATGTGATGTTAGAGCGATGAAGCATTTGAATATTATTAAGATAAACTCAATAAGTAGGCCATTGTAAAGAGAAAGCAAGATAAATTAGGATACTACTAATTAGGCTTGTCACACAATTCTGAATTCTTCGATCTCAATCAAGACCAAGAGAAAATGATAAAGAAATAATTGATGTGCACATCGGATGGAAGCTTCTAAATGTGGTGGTCTAACTAACCCATTTGAAAAGGGAAAATGAGTTGAAAAAGCGTAGTGCTCTTTTCTGTATTAGAAGGGCCACTGTTTGTGTGTATCTACGTTTGATTACGATATTAAATTCATTCTTATGTGCTTCATTAGTCTTTCTCCTTTTTCGGGTCTCTTTTGTCCATCGTTGATGTCCTATCCCTATACTTACTTTTAGGGGTGCCATTTTCTTACCTTAGCTACCTACGTACCAACACAACCTAGCTAGATAGCTTCCCTCCCCCCCTCTCCTCTAACAAACCCAATTTTGGATTACAATGTTGCAATTAAAATCTGTGTCTACTTATGCCTTCCATTATGTTTCTATGTTACTCCTATTAAAATAAACATCAAGTCATACATGTTTTGAATTAAGACACATTACAAGAAAAACAGTTTGCTTTCACGCTTATATACCCATGGATATTTAAATGAAGGTAAAAAAAATTGAGTAATTTTCTAATTTTTCATCCTTCCATGCAAACTAAGAGTAGTAAGACATTAACCACACTTATAAGCGTGAGGACATGTTATAAGAGTCCTACCACAGTTATTAAGTGAGGTGATTATTAATTATAAATGAAATCCTTATTTCCACGTATAATAAGCGTGCTAGACTGATATTACTTTTTAACTATAATTTTTCAAATATCGTTTTTTTAAAAATATAATTATAATTTTTTAAATATATTTTTCAATTAGTTACTGATAAAATAGAAGATAAAATAAGAAAAGGCCAAGTGGTATTTGTGTATATACCATTAGATTAATTTCAAGAATATTTAAAAATTTATAATTATATTTTTTTAATATACCTGTCTATTCACTATTAGAAATTTTATTGTTTAGCGTGAAAAAATGGCGTGAGTTAAAAGCTCTTACGTCAATATATGTAAATTGACTTAAAAAAGAAATGAAAAATGAATGTTCAGTAAAAATTGACGTCAATTAAGGGATAACTCACGCCAATTTGTTTTTCTCTCTCCTCCACAATAGCAGAGAATTAAATCTTTTTTTATCTGAAAAGTCGCGTCATTCAAGGGGTAACTCATTCCACTTTTCTTATAAAATTTTTTTTAATAATCGGTACAACTGGCGTGAGTTTTTTTTCCTGTAAACTCACGCCTCTTGGAAATTGGCGTGAGTTTACAGAAAAAAAACTCACGCCAATTGTACCGAATTAATAACCTTGAGATCTACGGCAAAGTGACAATAATAATTAATATTAACAATAACAATTGTTCGGTCTCGTTTCGAGCCGAATTCTTCTCTTTCTTAGGGCGTTTTACATGTTCTAATCCCGTATTTTATGTTAGTTATGAGAGTTTGCTAGTTTTGTAGGAAAATAAGAAATTGACCCAAAATGGAGCCAAAACGGAGCAGAAGTCATCATGTAGAGGAAGCAGCAGCAGGATGACTCGCCCGAGTCATATCCTGGTTCGCCCGAGTTAACCACCTGGGAGTTGGTGGATTTTCCGACTGCAGCCGAGCCAAGGAGAAGTGAAGACAGAAGGATGGCTCGACCGAGCAAGATTCTGGCTCGGTCGAGTCAAGTTTCTGCAAGCCACCATAAAAATGCTGGAAATTGGCTAAGGCAAGGAGTGACCAGAAAGCTGGCTCGCCCGAGCAAGGGCCCTGCTCGACCGAGCCCATTGTCCGTGCTGCCGAAGAAAAACTGCAAAAAAAACAGCTTCCAGTCGGTCAGAAGCCTGGCTTGCCCGAGCCAAGGGGTGGCTCGCCCGAGCCACTCTGATTTTCTGCGTATAATCTGAGATTGAAATGCTGCGTTTTGTGTAACAAATTGGGGTCAATATAAATACCCTCAGCTACGATTTCACTAGCGGTTAGATTTAGTCTAAGTTTTCTATTGTTATTACTTTTGTTTTTATTGCTTTTCAAGTGTTCTCTGCTTTCTCTCTCTTAGGTTTTCATTGTATTGTTCTTCAAGCTACTTTGTGTTCAACCTTCAATCAAGCAATTTCAGAGTTTTCTTCATCTTTACTTGGTCATTTATGCTTTCATTTTAGTATTCCTTGTCTTGATGATTAAGTTAGCCACAATCAAATCCATTTTTAGTGAGGAGGAGGCTAAGGGTCACAAATTTCACTCATAAGTGGAATTTGGGGATTCTTAGTAATCCAATTCACGATTTTCTCGTTTGTTCGGGGGAGAATCGAGCTAAGGTAGAAGATAGGAACATTCGGTCATCAAAGGTATAATTTCCGTTCTTTTATGGCTTTTGGTTTAGTTACCTTGATGGTTTTCAGTGCTAATTGATTCCTGTTCAACGCTTTCTTGTGACTTGCTTTTTATTGCTTTTGGTTGTTGATGGTTATTATGCATACCTAGGTTAGAGTTATTGCTTATCTTTACTTATTTATTGCTTTCCGCATTGAGAAAAACCCTTACACAAACCAATTACCTTAGACAAACCTCATACCCATCCCTGAGATCGACATCCCTACTTAAAACCACAAAAACTATAACCGAACAACAACAATAATTATTTACAATATTAATTATTAACAATAATAATAATAATAACACTAACAATAATAATACAAATAGTAATAATAACATATTATTATACAAATTAAACAACAATAATTATAATATTAAAAATAATAATAACATTATGCATATAGGCAGCCACGTACGAGCTTTATTTTCTCCAAACTGCAAACAGGTGGCGTGAGTTTCATTCCTAAAACTCAAGTCAGTTGGCGTGAGATTTTGTTTCTCTCGCCAACTGGCGTAAGTTTAAGTCAACAAACTCACACCCTCTGTTTACAGGTTGGAAAAATTAAAGCTCAAGTCTGGCTGCCCCTAAAAAAATAATACTACACAACTGGCGTAAGTTTAAGTCAACAAACTCACACCACTTGTTTACATATTGGAAAAATTAAAGCTCAAGTATGACTGCCCCTAAAAAATACTACTACTAATAATATTAATAATAATAACATTAATATATATTAATTATAATGTTAATTATAACAATAATTATAATTAATAATAATAGTAACACTGATAATATTAATAATAACGATAATTAATAATAATATTAATGTACAAATATAATAACAATAATAATAATTAATAACCATAATAATAACCATAATAATTACATGACAATAATAATAATTAATATTAATAATAAAAATAATAATAATTATTATTATTAACAATAATAAAAAATACTACAAAAAATATTAATAATAACATTAGCTGAGAAATGGCGTGATTTTTTCAACATTTAACCATATACCTCTCTGTCTAAGTAAAAAATATCAACAAACTCTATCTAAGTGGTTCTTAGTTTTCATCCTTATCCAACGTTTTACTTTCTCCCTCCATTTCTTTTCTCCGATTCCAGTCGCACATCCCCCATCTACGGTTTCTCGATTATTTTTAGTTCATATTTTTTGTTTAAATTTAGAATAGATGGAGAGGAACAAAGTGAAGTGAAATGGTTACAGGAAGTGGGAAGAATGGACGAAAACGGAGACTTGAACAGATCAATATGTCTACAACTAATTAATGAGTTTACAAAGGCCAGTCTCATTTTCCTGGTCGAAATTTGTGTAATTTTAATCAAAGCATGAATAGTTGCATGCGTATTTGTGTCTTTAGCTCCTACTAGATGAAATATACTGTTGAGATCCAACAAAATTGAAATTGAACATGTATTCGAACTTGAGGTTAATTGCATTTTTCCATACCATCATTGTAGGATTCAAATTGTATTTTTGTGACTAAAGATTTGAATGTTGAAGTGAATGGTATGAGTTCTCGAGCAAAAGTGGGGCAGAGAGAAAATTATTACTGTATTATAACATATTGCATTCATTATGTATAGACGAGAATAGATGACAAACATCTAGTCTCTTGTGGCTACAACTCACCTACATTGCTACTCTTTATATATATATATATATATATATATATATATATATATATATATATATATAAGGAATAGATATAATGAGAAGAAGGCTTTTGTGAGCATAAAAGCATAGACAATCCTAACCTTTTGTTCCAAGATCAAGGGTGGTGATAAATTATGAGTTTTATCTTTATTTCTATAGTAAGCCCTTAAATGTGACTGGCTAGAATTTTTTATTTTTGTTTTTTAAGAGTACATCACGTGAGAAGAGAGAGAAAGAGGAGAGAGAAAAATTCTTGCAGGCTACAGGGGGATTTAACAGTGCTCAAATTCCCAAAAACCACCATCATTTTGAAAATTTCGGTAACCCTAAACGAAATCTGACAGCTACTTGCATTCTCCAGTTTTGAAATTTAAACAGGTGCTTGCAGAAGGAGGAAGAAGGCATTCGTGCGAGTTCCGACAACCATAAACGACTTCTCGGCGAACACCATGCATATTCCGGCAGCCCTAAACGAAATCTGGCAGGTGAGGCATTGCAGAAAGGTTTATTTTTCCGTTTTCTGGGTAAATTTCTAGCAACCAGAAACCATTTTTTTGGTTGAAGATTCATTTATGGGGTTGATTTCTGAGCTTGCAGCGTATTCCTTCATTAACAGCTCAAACCCTAACTTTTTTTTCTTTTCTGTTGATGCTTCATAGAACGGAAGGGTGTATAACTTAGTTGCCCAATTCCAACTATTCTGTACATGATGAGAGTATTGTACAGTTCGCGAATCATGAATGGAGGGTGGTGATGAACGAATGAGGTAATATGATTTTTTTAGGTTATATATTCAATTGAAATGCATGAATGCTCAGTGCCGGCGGAAAAATAAGAAATTTGATTGCTTAAGGGATGATTTTAATTGTTATATATTGAAAGAATAGTGTATTCTGACATGTGTTTGAATTGTGAGATGGTAGTGAGTATGATAATCATGTTGAATGTTAGAAAATTAGGTCATCTGATGTTCATCGTCGATACAATTGATGATCATGTCACGATATTGTTGTTTATAATCGTGAGAATGGATTTTTTGTAGTTGGAATTCGATGTATATGGGATCATATTGCTCTGTTACTACTGTTTGGGGGTTTGATGTTCATTTCATTGTCGAGTAATGATCATTACACAACTACTTGAGGCTCCTTTTTCTTTCCGTTTTTAGATGTTCATGATGGAATATTTGATGTTCATCATCGATCGTTTGTTAACCCAGAATGCTTGATGTTCATCCCAGAAGTACTTGTTGTTCATGTCATTTTTATTTTGCTATTCATTGTAATTGTGATTTGATGTTCATATTAGAATGTTTGATGTTCATCCTATAACTACTTGGTGTTCATTGTTATTTATAATCATGACACGCTCACCATGTGGGTGGTGGTCATCACCCAAATGCTTGATGTTCATTTTCACAATTACTTTTTATTTTATTATTCATTGTAATTGTGATTTGATGTTTATCTCATAATGTTCGATGTTCATGACAAAATACTTGATGTTTATGACATTTTTATTTCATGTTTTGTTTCTTTCCATTTGTAGATGTTCATGACAAAATACTTGATGTTCATCATCGATGTTTTGTTATCTTAGAATGCTTGATGTTCATCTGAGAATGTTTGATGTCATCCCAGAACAACTTGTTTATTTAATTTTTATTTTGTCATTTATTGTGATTGTGATTTGATGTTCATATCAGAATGTTTGATGTTCATACCAAAACTAGTTGGTGTTCATCCCAGAGCATTTTATAAGTGCATTGACGTTGCCGATGGGGATGAAGCAAAGCTAGGCTTGATTATTGAATAGACAAACGCCCTTACTCCAAAACTCAAGGCGTTAAGCGTTGGAGAACCGTTGAGCAGTGTGTCTTTGCACTTTGAAACGTATTTTGGAACTTCTGTCAGTACAGAGGTAACCATTCATCCACCCCCAGCTTCGGTCACAAAGGTAAGAGGCAAGAGGACAAAGACACTAGTGGAGGTTTCCATCGAGAAGAAAGCAAGTGCAAGAAGGTGCAAGTGTTGCGACCAAACAGCTACACACAACAGCAAGAATTGTCTAGAGCGTTATGGACGATCTAATCAAGTTGTTTTGAACATTAGTTGACTATGTTTTGCGATTCATGATTGAACGATTGGAGTTTGTGTTTGTTTTTTTTTAACATAAAAACATTAATTTTGCTTTAGGTTTGAGTTGATGAATTTTGGTCAGATTCGGTTGAAGTGTTTTCCATGAATGAATATGCGAAACTGATTTTCAATATATATAAATACTCATCGGAACAAATGACTTCATTATCATCAGAAATTTACAATAACATTTATGGAAGTAAATGCAACCATATTGCTAATAAATTCATATTCCGATACGCATACGCGGTACGACGCTACTTGCTTGAAAGTTGAAATTACAGTTACAAAATAAAAGAGACCTGGATTTTTCACCTTTTCTCGCTTCAAAATTGAAATTACAATTACAAAATTAAAAAAATAACTCTACCCTTTTTCTTCTCCAGCGGCGCACATTAGCAGCACAAAGCCAGACAGTGAGTATGGATTTTTTAAAAAATTTGGTTGAAACCAGTTAACCAAGGTTAACCATTTAATGAAAATCCAAAACCAAAACCTAAACCGCTCATACCGGTTTAGTTAACCTAAACCACTTTTATGCAAAATTAATTCGGTTAACCGCATTTACCGGTTTGGTTTTACCGGTTTTGCAGTTCGAATTGCGGTTTAGGTTTATTGTGCCCACCCCTAATATATATATATATATATATATATATATAGACACACACACACGCATACATCTCAGTATGGGTTGATGTATTTTCATCTCAATATGATGTCCACTTTCCTTGCCAGTTGATGTTCATTCCACTTTAACTTGATGTTCATTTCATGACCGGTTGATGTCTTTTTGCATATTACATATACGTTCCACGTAGTGTGATGTTCAATTTAATTATAACTTAATGTTCATTTTACAATACCTTGATGTTCTTACAACTAACACTTGACGGAATTTAATTCATCATTTTTGGGTGTTTGTTGTTCATGTCGGGTCTGGGTAATGACATGAAAGCTGGAATTTATTGTTTGAGACAAAGGGAAATGGTAGTCAAGTGTTATTCATGTACTCAGAGACGTGAACACGGCTAGGGGGCTGAACGAATCCCCATTTGAAACGCCACAACTGGCGCAGATATCGCTAGTGGTCCCCCGCCCACGTACTGAGGCATCTTCCTTTGTTGTACCAAGTGCAACGTCTACAGAGACAAAGCGCATGGCTAGAAGAATAGAGTTTGAGTCTCAAGATACGTCTGGTTGTGGCGTGTCGCAAAAATGAACAAGTGTTAGTTGTATGTTCATTTAAATATTGTGAAAAGAACATCAAGTCATAATGAAATAAACATGAAATTATATTTATATCAGGTGGGCATGAAATGAACATCAAGTGTTGGGTGTATGAACATCAAGCTATTGAGAAATAAATATCAAGTTGTATTGGAATGAACATCAAATGTCAATGAAAAGTGGACATCATATTGATGAAATGAAATGTGGTTTTTTGGAACTTGAGCGCAGTTAATTCCCCCAGCAGCCTGCAAGCCCTTTTCTCTCTATTCTCACGTGATCTACTCTAAAAAAAAAAAAAAAAAAAAATATTCCAGCCAATCACATTTAAGGGCATACCTAAGAAATAAAGATAAAACATATAATTTATCACTACCCTTAATCTTAGAACCAAAGGCTAGGATTGTCCATGCTTTTATGGTCACAAAAACCTTCTTCTGATTATAACTATTCCCACATATACACAGGACATACTTTGTGATAGTCTAATGGGTAATGCTAATATCACAAATTAAATGTTCTTTGTAGAAGATTCCATTTCAGGGTAGAATTTTAAGAACCTGGGAAACAACGTATATATGTTTGCTGATTTTTTGTTTTTGTGATTGCCATGTCATCTATGAGAGCAAGGAACAACATCAGGGTTACAAGTATCTTTACAAATTTGGGTAAGTGTCCATTGTTGATAATGAAATTGTTGCTTTTATATACATTAAAACCTAAAGACTGTTGATAAGTGCATTATTTGCACCTATTTTTAGGTGTTTTAGAAGCATAATCATGGTAGATTTAGACCAAAAATGTGTTTAATCTTCCCCATTTCTCAATTTACGCTTGGTCTTTGTGTTTTTGGTATTGATTTGAAGGTTCAGGGCCAAAAAGTTGATTTTAGGAGCAAATTTGGTAAGACCAAGGGTACCACAGGCATTAACTACTGTTGATCAGACCTTGGTAAAAATTACAGCAAGAAACGAGCAGAGAACAGCCAGACAGCGCCAACCACAGGCTGCCCGTGGTGGCCGCTGTTTCCTCGCTTTGGCGGTTATTTTTGCGGAAATAAACTGGGAAGAGAAAGGGAACGTCGTTTATCATTCATTCTGGGCAGAAAAAGAGAGAGCTTCTGGAATAATTCATCACCAAAACACCTCCATCCATCAAGAATCAATCCGAAGAATTTGAAGAATTGGAATTCAAGAGGAAGCATGCGACACTCGTGAAGTATTTTCCGCTCGGAGATCAAGAGATTCTACGAAATTCCTCCTAGTGTTTGCTTTACTCTTCTCATATTTCTTTCTTAGTTCCAGAATTGATTATCATGTTTAGGACGTATTTCTTGTTTCCAATGAATATTTGTTAGTAGATTTCGTTCTTTCTAGGGTTTTATGAACCAATATTATGGTGGTTGATTAGAATGTTTTAGTTTGTGCTTGAATTCTTGATTGAATCAATAGAAGGTTGCGTTTTTCATGCTTACGAATGTTCTTAAGGCCTTTGATGTTTGTAATTCTTAGATTAACCTGAGAAGTATCGAAACGTGAATTAGGGGAACTTCACTACCAACCTATCTACCTAGGATTTCGAAAGTTGAAAAAGGAGTAGTAAACTAGGGAATCATTAGATAACCTGACTTTTGAGACCTTCAATTCTGTTTAACCTGAAAGGCAGACGAAAGTTGTTGATCAGGTTAGTCAGGATAATTCTATTTAGCATCGAAAGGGCGATAGAATTTAGAGGTTATCGATTCTTGATTCGTTTGAGTTACTTTCTTGCGCATGCTTTAACTTGTCTTTCAGACCCTGTTGTTAGGTAAGTAAAACCCTAGAAGCCTTCACCCATTGAATTACCTCAAGCTCAACTTTCCCTGTCGACCTTAGTTTTAGTTAGTTCGTTAGAAATAATAAAAAATCATCAAACCCTATTGGCTTAACAATTAAGAAGAGGGATAGTTCACTACGTTACTAGACTAAGTCCATGTGGGATCGACCTTGACATTGCTACAATAGTACCTGCACGCTTGCGGCCCTGTCAAGTTTTTGAGCTGTTTTTTTAAATTTTTTTTTCCCTTTCCTTTCCTTATGATCCCTTCTCCATTTGGATTGTGTTTCATTTCTTGTTTTTTCTAGGTACTCTCAGTGTATGCAAAAGATTCCAGAGTTTGAGTTCGATCCCGAGATTGAATGTACTCTCCATTTACGCTTGAAGAGACTGCGAATAGAGGAAGCTAGCAAGAAGCAAGAAGAGAAGTCTGCACCACAATAAAAAATGGCTGGTGGAGAAGAACGACCGAAGACACTGGCCCAATACATGATCCCGAATGTCACCGATCCTCCTATGGCCATCAATACTCCCAACATCGTGAACAATGATTTTGAGCTGAAGAACTCTTTGATCAGTCTGGTTAAAGTTGCTCCATTCCGTGGTCACCCTAGTGAGGACTCCAAACGACACCTCCATATCTTCCACCAAGTGTGCGATACGTTCAAGGCCAACGGGGTCTCACCGAATGCGATCAAGTTACGGTTGTTCCCATTCTCACAGGAGGACCGAGCGTGGGAGTGGCTAGATTCCCTTCCGCCGAACTCCATCACCACTTTTAATCAAATGGCGAGCGCGTTTCTTACTAAATATTTCCCGCCAAGTAAGTTGACGATCCTGCGCAACCAGATATCTACCTTTGTCCAAGACTCGGATGAGAACCTGTACGAGGCTTGGGAATGGTTCAAAGATCTACTTCGCCGGTGTCCACATCATGGTCTTGAGCCATGGGTGCTCATCGATGCTTTCTACAATAGAGTGGATGATCAATTGAGGGCGATGATCCTCGCAGCAGCTGGGGGGAACATCATGAGCAAGGGGGTTGATGAGCTGTACACTCTAATTGAGCAAATGGCATCCAACAGTCATCAATGGTCCAAGCCTCGTTCCTCGAGAACGGGAGGTAAGTATGATGTAGATGTCATTTATGTTTTAACAGCTAAAATAGATTATGTGACTCAAAATATTGACCGCTTGCATGTGAACGCCAACCTCCCCAACCATGTGTTTCTTGTAATTCATTTGAGCATGAGACCATGTTTTGTCCTGTTGGGTTAGCTAGTCCCGAGACCTCGGACCAGGCCAATTACATTGGAAACCCAAGAGAAAACTTTGACCGGTACTCTAATGTTTACAACCCGGGATTGAGATATCATCCCAATCTTTCCTTTCGGAATAACAATCCCACGGGACTGCGCCAACAACAACAGGCCCAAAGACCACCTGGTTTCCAAAGACAACAAGCCCAAACCCAACCCCAACCTCGACAAACCGAAGAGCCTTACTGGAAGGCAGTGGTGGAACGTATGATGGTGTCTCATAATCAGCATGAAGAGATCATCAAGCTTTTAGTTGATAGAGTTGACCAGTTGGCAACTCACAACAAAATACTTGAGTCTCATATTGCTAGCCATGCTAGTACTTCCTCCCCTCCTCCAGGAAAGCTTCCTAGCCAACGTGTAGCGAACCCAAAAGACCAATGCAATGCCATAACCTTAAGAAGTGGGACGCAATTGGCAGGGCCTAGGGCTATGTGAGATGAGCATGTTGTTGTTGATGTGCATGATGATGTTTCTGAGAATATGATTGATGTTAAGAATGTTGCTAGTGATGCGAATGTGAATGCTGATGTGAGTGTTGGTGTGCATGAAGAGGTAAATGTGCCTCCTAAAGAACCTGTGACTGATGTTGATGTTCAAGGTGAAAAAGTTTCTAAGGACGCAACGAGAACTTCCCAAAGAGTTTACACTCCACCTTTGCCCTTCCCTCAAAGATTGGCTAAGGCTAAGTGTGATAAACAATTTGGGAAGTTCTTGGAGGTCCGCAAGAAACTCCATATTAATATTCCCTTCACCGATGCCCTATCTCAAATGCCTTCCTACGCTAAGTTTTTGAAGGAAATTTGGACAAACAAAAGGAAGTTAGAAGAGCATGAGACAGTGGCATTGACGGAACAATGTAGCGTCGTGCTCCAAAATAAGCTTCCCCTGAAGCTTAAGAATCCCGGTAGCTTCACCATTCCTTGTGAAGTTGGAAAGATTTCCAGTGACCCTGCATTATGTGATCTTGGTTCTAGTGTGAGTCTTATGCCTCTCTCTTTGTCCCAAAGCTTGGTATGGGTGAACTAAGCCCTCTACCATTTCCCTCCAATTGGCCGACCGATCGGTCAAGTTTCCAATAGGAATCTTAGAGGATGTTCATATTAAGTTGCTGTTGACTTTGTTATCCTTGAGATGGAGGAAGACACCCGTACCCCTATTATTCTTAGTAGACCTTTCATGGCTACGGCTGGGTGTTGCATTGATGTGAAGAATGGTAGGATGTCCTTTAGTATAGGAGGTGAGAAAGCTGAATTTAATCTGTTTAAAGCTACTAAATTCCCTGCATTTGTTGATGATTGCCTTAGAGTGGATATCCTTGATTCAATTCTTAGGGAAGATAGCACTGACATTTGTTCTCACGATCCTCTTGAGCTTTGTTTGTTGTCTAACAATAAAACTCAGGATCACGATCCCGAGGTTGCCCATTGTGTGAAGCTCTTGCAGGCATCCCCATAAGTTCCACCGACGCTGGAAACGGTGGAGGCATTAGAGACTGTAAGCGAAAGCAAGCAAGCTTCGAGTGAGAAGGAAGCTCCAAAGGTAGAACTTAAACCTCTCCCTTCCTTTTTGAGGTACGAATTTCTTGGCCCCAATTCCTCTTATCCTGTGATTGTGAATGCAAGTTTGAATGATGCTGAGATTGATTCATTGTTGAGAGTCCTTAGGTCGCATCGTAAGACAATTGGCTATACCATAGATGACCTTAAGGGCATTAGTCCCTCAGTTCGCATGCATAGGATTTTGATGGAAGATGACTATAAGCCCACCATAGAATATCAAAGAAGGTTGAACCCTAACATGAATGAGGTGGTGGAAAAGGAGGTCTTGAAATTACTTGATGCTGGGATTATCTACCCTATTTCTGATAGTGAGTGGGTGAATCCGGTGCATGTTGTGCCTAAGAAAGGGGGGATGACTGTAGTGAAAAATGAGAACAATGAGCTGATTCCCACTAGGACTGTTACGGGGTGGAGGATGTGTATTGACTATCGCCAACTGAATGATGCCACCCATAAAGACAATTTCCCTCTCCCTTATTTTGACCAAATGCTTGAAAGACTGGCGAATAATTCATACTTTTGTTATCTTTATGGGTATTCCGGGTTTTTCCAAATCCCTATCCACCCTAGTGATTAGGAAAAGACTACCTTCACATGTCCTTGCGGTACCTTTGCCTATAAGAGAATGCCATTTGCGTGGTGCAATGCACCTGCTACCTTCCAACAATGTATGATGGCTATTTTCTCTGACTTTATTGAGGACATTATGGAGGTTTTTATGGATGATTTTTCAGTCTATGGCAATTCTTTTGATCATTGTTTGAGAAATCTTGCTAAAGTGTTGTCTCAATGTGAAGAAGTGAATTTGGTTTTGAATTGGTAGAAGTGCCATTTTATGGTACAAGAGGGTGTGGTCCTTGGTCATATTGTGTCAAGTAAAGGCACTGAAGTTGACAAAGCAAAGGTTGAGGTGGTTGAAAGACTACCACCTCCAACCTCTGTTAAGGGTGTTAGGAGTTTTCTTGGACACATTGGTTTCTACCGACGGTTCATAAAGGATTTTTGAAAAATTGCTAGACCTCTCACCCGATTGCTTGTCAAAGATGTGCCTTTTGTATTTGATGATGTTTGCTTGAGTGCTTTCAATAAGCTGAAAGAAGCTTTGATCACCGTGCCCATTATGCAAACCTGGATTGGAATTTGCCTTGTGAAGTGATGTGCGATGCGAGTGACTACCCATTGGGGCCTGTTTTGGGGCAAAGGAGAGATGGCAAACCCTTCGCCATCTACTATGTGAGCCAAACTTTGGATGAGGCTCAAGTCAACTACGCCAGCACGGAGAAGGAATTCTTGGCGGTTGTTTTCGCCTTGGAGAAGTTTCGACCATACTTGATCAACTCCTAGGTGATTGTATTCACCGATCATACCGCCATTCGACACCTCATGAAGAAGTCGGACTCTAAAACTCGGCTCAATCGTTGGGTGTTATTGCTCCAAGAGTTCAACTTAGAGATTTGGGACAAGCCCGAATTGCAAAACGTGGTGGTCGATCATCTCTCTCGATTGGAGGATGTTCCGAAGGAGAAGCTCCCTATTGAAGATTCTTTCCAGAAGAGAAGCTCATGGTTGTGTGTACCCCATTCATTCCATGGTATGCCGACTACGTCAACTACCTTGTATGTGGAGTGCTACCATCGGATTTATCGTATCAACAAAAGAAGCGGTTCTTATTCGAGGTGAAGAGCTATGTATGGGAAGAACCACGTATTTTCAAGCTATGTGCCGATGGGGTATATTGAAGATGTATTCCGAAGGAGGAGGTTCAAGGAGTGTTGCATCATTGTCATTCCTCTACCTATGGTGGACATTTCGGCCCCAACAAAACTGCTTCCAAGGTCTTGCAAGCCGGTTTCTTCTGGCCAACTCTCACCAAAGATGTAAGGGAGTATGTGCTCGCATGTGATCGGTGTCAAAGGACGGGCAACATTTCCAAGAGGCACGAGATGCCCCAAAGCGGAATTTTAGAGGTTGAGCTCTTCAACGTGTGGGGGATAGACTTTATGGGTCCTTTCCCTCTATCTCACAAGAACCTCTACATCTTTATTGCTGTGGATTACGTATCCAAGTGGGTGGAGGCGATTGCATCTCCGACCAATGATTCAAGGGTCATCATCAAATTCCTCAAGAAGAACATTTTCACTCGATTTGGCACTCCTAGAGCCTTGTTGAGTGACAATGGCACCCATTTTTGCAACCGACCGCTTGAAACGCTCTTTAAGAAGTATGGGGTATTCCATAAGGTGGAAACGTCTTACCATCCTCAAACAAGTGGTCAAGTGGACCTATCTAATGGGGACTTGAAGAGCATTCTCGAGAAGACGGTTGATCGATCCCGGAAGGATTGGTCATTGAAGCTTTATGACGCCTTGTGGGCGTACCGCACGGCGTTCAAGACTCCCCTTGGCACCACTCCATTCCGGTTGGTGTACGGGAAGCCTTGTCATTTGCCCGTAGAGATGGAACATTGAGCATTTTGGGCAGTCCGAACTCTGAATTTTGATGCCAAGGCAACCGGTGAGAAGCGAATGCTTCAATTGTAAGAATTAGAGGAATTGCGGTTGCAAGCTTATCAGAGTTCGAGGATCTAGAAGGAGAGGACCAAGAAGTGGCATGACAAGTTCATCTTGCCAAAGAGGTTCAAGGAAGGAGACATGGTCCTTTTGTTCAACTTAAGGTTGTGATTGTTTCCGGGAAAGCTGAAATCCCGGTGGTCCGGGCCATTCCAAGTTATGAAAGCATATCCACAGGGAGCTGTAAAAGTATGAAGTGAGTCTACCAGCACATTTAAAGTCAACGGGCAGCGACTAAAACCCTACATCACAGGCCAAATTGAGGAGAAAGTCGCATGTTATGCCCTCGCCAACCCCATATGACTTGAGGTAAGTGATAAGACAATTTTATATAGAGCTTTTAAGGCTCAAATCATGTTAATTTTATGCTTTTTATACTCGATATCTCGTATTTTTATAGCAATTTCTGTGATTTATACACTTGTTCTCGAGTTTGGTGTGTTTTATTGGAATTGGTAGAATTATATCAAAAAGCATAAAGAATTGGAGAAGAAATAGCAAAAATCAAGAAAAATAAAAAAAGGAATGAAGAAGGAAAGAAAAGGAAAGGAAGAACGACCCAAATTGACTCGGCCCAAGACCGATTGAAGAGGAGAAGCAAGGCGCAGGCAGCGTTTTTGGAAACGCAGGCCGCGCCTTGTCCAGAAAGTTTGGCAGCTGAGAAAAGACAAAACGCAGCCCCTGTTTTTGGAGGCGCAGCCAACGCCCTCTCACGGAGAAGTCCGCTATTTGGGCAAAACGCAGCCAGCGTTTCCAAAACGCAGGCCAGCGTTTCCAAAACGCAGGCCGCGTTTTGTGCCCTAATCCACCCACTATAAAAGGGCTTCGACTATCGCCGTTTTGGATATCATCGATTAGCAGGAGCAATTTCTTCCGTTTACTCTACTTTTCAGAGAGATTATTTGGTAGCTTTTAGAGTAGATTTAGATCAATTTATTTACAGTTGTTTCCAAGAGATTGTTATTAGATTAGATTATTGTTCGTGATCGAAGAACACGAAAGAGATCGATTCGGGTGACACGAAGAGATCGATACCGCCAATTCGAACACGATTTATTTCTATTCTTCTTTAATGCTTTCTTGTTATTTAGATTTTACGATGTTTACCTTTAGAATTATGAGTAGCTAATTTTCTTTGTTTAGGGGATAAACTCGATGTCAATTGATTGAATTTGAATATAGTTTCGGTGTTAGGTTACCTTTTTAATCGTTTAATCTGCGTGTTTTGTATGTCATGGTAAGTTGACAATAGAACGACAGTTTGAGTCTTGAATCGGATTGCGTAGATTGAATAGGTTAGAAAATATTAGACATAATGATTCTTGCCTAGGGTCAATTTATAATCAGTTCTTATCTCTGATTAGGCTAAATAGTTAGAAATAATATTTAGGCTAATCACTGTAACTCACTTAGGATCGAAAGATCGAAGTGATAGGGCTTAGAAAGGTTATAGACTCCGAATTATCTTGTTACCTGCACCGGAATTGTTGATAATTTGATTAGTTGACTAGAGTGGACTCCCCTGAACGCTTTTAAATATTTGATAAAACCCCTAAAAATCGTTGCTTTCTTAGTTTAATTTAGAAAACATTACACCCCCTTTGGATCGACCTAGCATTCTTTGTAGCGAACTAGTTTAGTGCGTGATTGAATAGAAATATCTGAGAGAGAACGATATTTTATCACTACACAGACCCGTACACTTGCGGTACACAGACACCTATATGTTTTAGGTCTGTCAAGTTTTTGGCGCCGTTGCCGGGAATTTGTTTCCCCAATCGCCATTGGACGAACGCGCTCTGGGTGACTAGGTTATTTAATTTCTGTTACTTTTCTTTATTTTTCTTTATTGCGCTTGGTATTCTTGTTTTTGTCTTTTTCAGGTTGATGCAAAAATATTTCTCTTTCGAGTACGTTCCTGAGATCGAACGAACACTTTGAGAGAGAAGGAAAAAAGCAAGACTGGAGAAAGAATTTCAAGAAAAGCAAGAAACGGACGAAGAGGAGCTTGAATCAGAATCAGAAAAAGAAGAAGAGATGGGAGAACAGCGACCAAAGACATTCGGGCAGTATCTTACTCCCAATGTCACCAACCCGCAATCAGCAATCAACGTTCCCACCATCCAAGCAAACGACTTCGAGTTACGACAGTCTTTGATCAACCTAGTGTCAAAATCACCATTCCATGGGTTGACCAACGAAGATCCGAACCGACATCTGCGACTCTTCCGTCAAGCTTGTGACACTTACAAGGCCAACAATATCGGAGGATGCCGTCAAACTACGTCTCTTCCCATTCTCGTTGGAAGGCAAAGCATGGGAGTGGCTCGACTCACTTCCACCGAATTCAATCACAACATTCGACGAACTCGCCAGCACCTTTCTGGCGAAGTACTTTCCTCCAAGCAAGCTCACCAGCCTAAGGAATCAGATTTCTACATTCACACAATAGCCGGATCAGTCACTGTACGATGCTTGGGAAAGATTCAAGGACATTCTCTGACAATGTCCTCAGCATGGATTCGAACCTTGGGTTCCTGTCCAATCCTTCTTAAATGGAGCGAATGAGTCAACAAGAGGAAGCATCCTCTCTGCAGCCGGAGGCGATCTTATGGACAATACTGTACCTCAAATCATGAGTCTGATCGAGCATCTGGCGAACAATTCTTATCAATGGTCTAAACCCCGCCAAAAGGCGGGAGGTAAGTTTAATGTTGATGCAATTTCTTTATTGTCATCTAAACTTGATTCTTTAACGCAAAAAAGGGACCGATTAAGTTTGCCATCTAACCCTTCGACCTGCAATGTTTGTCAGTCGACCGAACATGAAACTTTTACTTGCCCTATAGGTGGAGTTAGTAATGAACAAGTCCAACAGGCCAATTATATTGGCAATCCTAGACAAAATTATGATATGAATTCTAACACTTACCACCCTGGCTTTAGAAACCACCCTAATTTTTGCTATAGGAACGACAATCCCACTGGTCCTCTTCAAGGACAAGGACAGCAAAAGTATATTCCCCCATCTCAAAGG
Source organism: Portulaca oleracea (assembly GCA_029582165.1). Taxonomy (NCBI): domain Eukaryota; kingdom Viridiplantae; phylum Streptophyta; class Magnoliopsida; order Caryophyllales; family Portulacaceae; genus Portulaca; species Portulaca oleracea. The sequence continues at coordinate 30,446,675 of CM055869.1, read as the reverse complement.
CCACCTCAACAAGGACCTCCCCGAAAATCTAATTTAGAAACCATGATGGAGAGTCTTATCGCAGGACAACAGAAACAGGAAGGTGTTATAAAAGACTTAATGCAAAAGGTAGAGTCTTTAGCAACCCACAATAAGATTTTAGAAAATCAGATCGCCAATTCGGCGACTCCCTCTACTAGTTTACCACCTCAACCTGTCCCTAATCCAGGTGCTCAATGTAACGCTATAACCTGCGAGGAAGTGAACCTTGAGTGTGAACCCATAGGAGAGCATATTTTACATATGGTAGTCAAGACTGAACCTAAACCAGACCTGATAGAGGGAGCTAAAAAACCGCTCAACTATGCCTAATAAGGAAGACCTAAGCAGTTTTAGGATCCCTGTCCAATTAGATGATAGACCCATCAAGTATGCATTGTGCGATACGGGATCTGAGGTGAATGTTTTGCCTAAGTCTTACTTAAGGAAATATGAACATAGGGAATTAAGGGTGACAGACAAGATTCTTCGTCTAGCAGATAAAACCCTTAGAAAACCTCTAGGGATCTTACATGACACTCCCCTCCAAATAGGAGAGCACATTGTTCCTGTCAATTTCTTGGTACTAGATACAGGAGAAGATCCAAAAGCGGAAATTATTCTAGGAAGGGCCTTCCTTTCGACTGTCAATTGCAAGATGGATATGAGGAAAGGCACATTGATCATCGAGCTAGGAAAGTCGATGACAAATACGAAGTACGGAAAGGCAAGTTGATTCAGAGACACATTCCAAAAATAATTCATGATGAAGAAGATCCGGTTCCGAAACGGATCAAGGACCTTGATGAGTAGGGTCCATAACGTCGAGCTAACGACGTTAAACAAAGGAACCCCGGAGTGGTATGCTATTATCTACATATTTATTCCTCCCCACTTTTTTATTTAATTTAGTTCAATTATTTTAGCTTTCAGTTTTACTCTATAGTTTTTTTTTTTTTTTTGAAGTTTACTAATATTTTTCTTTTAGTGTGTAGAAAAAGGAAGAAATTCGAGAAATTCATGGCTTATATTGAATTTTTATTTCTAACCTAATGAATTCTATGTTGGTAGATGTTTGTAGGGATTTTTAATGTGTCAATTTATAGGGAAAATAAGGAAGAAACAAAGGAAAGGGAGAAAAACAAGCAAAAATTGGCGAAAAGCGAGCTGCCATCATCAGGTAGGAAAACGCAGCCAGCGTTTTCCAGGCGCTGGTTGCGCCCTGTCCAGAAACTTCAGGTACGCGATTTTAACAAAACGCAGGCCGCGTTTTTCCCTTTTTCCAGAAATTTTTGCCCGCTTCTTAATTTTGTCGGGACCCTCCCCTTTCTTTCAAAACACAAATCTCCCTCCTTCTTTGCCCTAACTCCCGACGTACCTCCCCCAACACTACCCCAGCACCACCCGCGCCTCCGACCACCACCGTCGCCGTCCGCCGGCGCCGGTGAACCACACACCACCCTCTTTTCTCTCTCTTTTCTCTCTCTTTTCTCTTCTCACTTGCATTCTAACACTTTGAGTCTTTAAACTCCATTCCTCTTCAACCTCAAAGTATGGAATTCTCAACTATTCCTCTTGTTCCTTGATTACATACTTCGTTCTTGGTATGATTTTGGTTGAATACTTGAGTCTATTGAGTAATTTGTTTAATTTATACCAATTATTATGTCCTAGATTCAAATTTCTTGATTTAGGTTTGAATTCTTGGATTGATATCTTCATTAGGGCTTAGGTTGAGTTGGATGATATCTAATCTTTTTGTTTCAGAATTGAGAGAATTATGTTGTTGGATGTGTTTAGAGAGCAATGTGATGATAAAATTGAGAAATTTAGGTCTAGTTTTTGGTTGTGATTATGTTGTGGTGTTGTGCTTTGTTTTTAGTAAGGTTTTAGGTTAGATATAAGTTGATTTCAATCCCTAGTATCAAATAAGCATGGGGGGATTGATCACACTAAGTTTATATGTCATGAATATGCTTATTTGATACCTAGGATTTGCAATAAATTACTAAAAGGTACCCTATGTTTTGCGGTATCTATTTTCAGGGGACCATATTATTGAAAATAATTTCTAGGTACCCTCTGTTTTGTAGTACGTATTTTCTGGTGACAAATTATCTTTTAGTTTTATTACAAGATCCCCGAGACTATGTAAAATTGCAAAAATATCCCTACTTTGATAAAAACTTGTCTATTTATATTTCCACCTGCATTACTATTTGTTTTAAAGAAGGGAAATTGGATTTAAATAATCTGAACTTTGGGTCATAGTAGACTAATAATCTGAACTTTAGATTTGGTTCTAAATAATTCGAACTTTGATCCCCTTGGATTCTAGTAGCATGCCACTGAGTTAAGTTGAACTTAACTCGGTGGCGGGATGACGTGGCGACGGAGGCACGTGCCTGAGCTTTTTGGTTGTGTCATGTCAGCTTACTATTGTCATCCCGTCGCCGAGTTAAGTTGTGACGTGCTATTAGAATCCAAGGGGGTCAAAGTTCAGATTATTTAGAACCAAATTTAAAGTTCAGATTATTTAGTTTACTATGTCTCAAAGTTCAGATTATCTAAATAAATTTTAAAGAATTAACATATCCATATTTTTCATTGACAAACTCTGATATTTTTTTTTTAAAGAATTACTATATGTTCTGCATTATTATTTGCTTTGATACCCAAATGAAAAATATGGAGATACTAATTCTTTAAAACAAATAGTAATGCATGTGAAAATATAAATTGACAAGATTTTATGAAGGTATGGATATTTTTATAATTTTTATAGTCTTGGGGATCTTGTAATAAATCTAAAAGATAATTTGTCACCAGAAAATAGGTACTACAAAACACAGGGTACCTATAAATTATTTTCAATAATATGGTCCCCTAAAAATAGATACCGCAAAACATAGGGTACCTTTTAGTAATTTATTGTAGGATTTGTCTTGGTGAATTTACTGATTTTGTGAGTGTTTTTAGATTGTGAGAACTAAGAATCCTAGCTTCCCCGGACCGCCAGGAGATGATAACGAAGCCGGAGGCAACCGAAAGCGAAAAGCCACGGCAAAGGAGAAAGGAAAACAGAAGGTCGCGCCTTCAAAAGATTCGAGCAACCGAAACCCCTTCAACTTTGAAGGGGACGTCAAGAAGAGGTACGACTCCCTCTCCAAAAGAGCCCTCGTCCCCACCAAATATATGCATGAACCCTTCTTGCGTAGTTGTGGTATGTTGGATGATGTTGATTGGATGTTTAGCCGTTGCCACATGACCAATGTGGCTAGGTTAGGAGAGCCGACTTATAGGGGGCTTACCCTTGAATTCTTGTCGACCCTAGTTGTAAACCTCCAAGGGAGGGATGGGTGTATTCGTTTCCAGCTTTTAAGGGTAGAGAGGAACATGACCGTGTCCCAATTTGCCCGCGCCTTTGGTTTTCTTGAACGAACATGTAGGGATTCATCCCTTATACCCATAGAGTGGGACAGGAGGGGTTTCTTTTTCAGAATTTCTGGTTTTGATAGTAGGGACCCTAGCAATACCCCCGCGTCCTTGATTAGGAACCCTGTATTGAGGTATGTCCACCGCATACTCTCTTGCGGTATTTTCGGGAGGCCCGTCAGCTCAAACAAAGCTACCCGGGCCGATTGCTACATGTTGCATGCTATGTTGGATACCGACCCTCGTGCCGACCCAGCAGCTATGCTAGCCCACCATCTTTCTAGTGTCACCACCTCAACCAACAAGGGCATTGCCATAGGGGGCTACATTACTCACCTTGCATGCTAATTCACCTTTAGGCCACCTAGAAACCCCACTGACCTAGTCCCGGGTAACTTATTCTTGGATGGGGGGCAGTGTAATTACTTTGGCTTGTGTAAGTTCGACAAGGACTCGCGTTGTCTCTAGGTCTATCCCAACAATGCTAGGTTTCCTGTGCCTAACCCCCACACCTCTCCCCAAGTTGTTGAGAACTTGATGTGGATGCCTCCCTTCCCCGAGTTCAATCCCAAACCCGAACCAGAACCAGAACCAGAAATCCACCCTAACCCTCAACCCGAACAACCCCAACCAGACTATGAGGCGCGCTTTCACGACCTCCAAACCTCCATTGACCGGACCGAACACCGTGTCAACGAGTTGAGGGATAGCTTTGTTGAGTATAGGGGGCAGTCTGACCTGCGATTCGACCGTCTCGACGAGTCAATCGCTAACCTCACCGGCCTTATTCAGGCCATGTTCGATCAACCCTCACCACCACCAGGACCGAGCCATACCGACCCTTCCCCACCGACTGAGGATCCTTGATCCTTGGCTAATCCCTTACCCTTCACAGTTGTCTTCTGCATTGAGAACAATGCAACATCTAAGCATGGGGGAGTTGAAAAATATTTCTTCCTGTATATTTTTCTTATTTATCTGTTTTTCGTTTATTTTTTTCTATTTTTCCTTCATTTTCTTTTATTTTCGTCTTTATTTTTCTTGCTTTATGGTTTTATCAAATTCTAGTGTGATTTCTCTTATTTTTGTGTGTTTCTTTTATTTGCTTGTTCACAGTTATTTGAGTTTCTAGTGTGTTTTTCTTTTGTTTTCTAGTTTTCTTAAGTTTTCCTTTTTAAATTTTTCTTTAATTTGCATCCACCTAGTTTGCATTAGATAGAAGCATATAGTTTTTCCTTTTTCTTTTCCTAGTTTGTTTCTTTTTTTTTTTCTTTCTTTTGCATCCACCTATTCAAAAATCCAAAAAAAAATGAGAAAAATTAGAAAAAGCAAAAAAAATTAGAAAAGACAAAAAAAAAACAAAAAATATATATATATATAGGATAGGATTAGGATTAAAACCGAAAACACCTTCAGTGATGATTTGTAAACCTTTCTTACTTTCAGTTTAGCTTGCTTCGCTTAGAAAAGTCTGGATTAGATCTCAAAAGTTTCTGAAACCTTTTCCTTCAAATCTTCTGATTTTGAGACAAGTTATGAAAGTTGTATCTTACTGCTTTGACTATTTTAGAAAGTATAAATGTGCGTGTTGTAAATCTTTGGGCTAAGTTTAGTTGATTGAGCCCCATCCCACGAGTCTACATTGCCAAAATTTTTGAATTGATCACTTTTATCAATTCCATTTTCCCTGAGTGACTCACCCATTAGTTGCATCTCTAGAACTTGCTTTGCATCTTGCTTGAGACTACATACTTGCATTGCACGTTGTGACAAAGTGATTAAGACATTCGTTTTATTCTGCTAAACTACATAGCCAAATATTCTTCCCTACACTATATTTAACCGTTCTTTTTGCCCCGCCTAACCTTTGTTTACCCTTCTTTCATGATCGAAACCTGACAATGCAAGCCTTGGCCTTTGATATCCAGTATCTCTTTGCCTTTATTGGTTGAACGAGAGTTGTCGTTTTATCGGAAGGAACCGTTGGCTAGGTGTGCTTGGACAAAAACGTGAAGTTAGGGAGAAATTAAAGTCCCACCTTTTGAATAATTAGTGTTTGGTTATGCTGTTCATTTATATATCAAAGTCAAAGTTGTAATTTCACAATTTTCTTCTCCCCGATCACCACCAAAAAAAAAAAGAGAGAAGTAAAAAAAAAGAAAAAAAAGAAAGAGTTCCAAAAGAAAAGGGTGTTTAGGGAGATTCAACTTAAATTTGTAATCTTTGACTTGGTTGTATTTAGTTGAGATGCTTAATATCGTAGAGGGTGAGAGGTGAAATTCCTTACATACACTAAGTAAGAAGGAGAGTTTAGAGTGTTTTATTCATTGAAATTCAATCCAAGAATGGCTCTTAACTCCTCAATCCCAAAATTTTACTGCTCCTTACCCCTAACCTAAGCCCGGTTACAACTTAATAAAGTCCTTTTGATTGTCACTTGTGCATTGCATACAAGTAGTGGAGAGCGAGGTTCTTACCAAGCTTATGGTAGTTGTTTCAATTGGTTTGAGTATGAGAAAAACCCACATACATTCAAATTTGAGTGTTTGAGCGTTCAACTTTTTATACTAAAGTGAGTTTTGCTCTTTTGACTGGCTTACATCCATAACTAACCGCACACATTTGCATTATTCTTAAGACTGTTGGTTGGTTCATGCTTCAGAAATACTTGTTCTCTCCTTGTGGTTTCGAAATTTTCTTCTTTTCTCTTTTAAACTGAGTTTTGATCTTGTCCAGACTAATCTTTGTGATTGCTTGATTGAATTGATGTGTTAGATTGGTTAGCCAGAGGGGGTGTTAAGATTTTGTCTTTGTAATCATTTCGAAAGACCTTTCCGCCTCTTTCTCTTCTTACACTTGGTTTCTCCAGTTTGAGCCCAAACCCTCCTATTTTTAATTCTGACTTGCTTGAGGACAAGTAAGAGCTAAGCATGGGGGGATTTGATAAGACAATTTTATATAGAGTTTTTAAGGCTCAAATCATGTTAGTTTTATGCTTTTTATACTCTATATCTCGTATTTTTATAGCAATTTTTGTGATTTATACGCTTGTTCCCGAGTTTGGTGTGTTTTACAGGAATTGGTAGAATTATATCAAAAAGCATGAAGAATTGGAGAAGAAATAGCAAAAATCATGAAAAATAAAAGAAGGAATGAAGAAGGAAAGAAAAGGAAAGGAAGAACGGCCCAAATTGACTCGGCCCAAGACCAATTGAAGCGGAGAAGCAAGGCGCAGGCAGCATTTTTGGAAACACAGGCCGCGCCTTGTCTAGAAAGTTTGGCAGCCGAGAAAAGACAAAACGCAGCCCGCGTTTTGGAGGCGTAGCCAACACCCTCTCACGGAGAAGTCCGCTATTTGGGCAAAACGCAGCCAGCGTTTCCGAAACGCAGGCCGCAATTTGTGCCCTAATCCAGCCACTATAAAAGGGCTTCGACTATCGCCGTTTTGGATATCATCGATTAGCAGGAGCGATTTATTCCGTTTACTATAGTTTTCAGAGAGATTTTTTGGTAGCTTTTAGAGTAGCTTTAGATCAATTTATTTACAGTTGTTTCCAAAAGATTGTTATTAGATTATATTATTGTTCGTGATCGAAGAACACGAAAGATATCGATTGGGGTGACACGAAGAGATCGATACCGCCAATTCGAACACGGTTTATTTCAATTCTTCTTTACTGCTTTCTTGTTATTTAGATTTTGCGATGTTTACCTTTAGAATTATGAGTAGCTAATTTTCTTAGTTTAGGGTATAAACTCGATGTCAATTGATTGAATTTGAATACGCTTTGGTGTCGTTATCTTTTATTCGCTTAATCTGCGTGTTTTGTATGTCATGGTAATTTGACAATAGAAACGGATTTGAGTCAGACTGGTTTTAGATTCTTGACAATAGAACGACAGTTTGAGTCTTGAATCGGATTGCGTAGATTGAATAGGTTAGAAAATATTAGACATAATGATTCTTGCCTAGGGTCAATTTATAATAAGTTCTTATCTCTAATTAGGCTAAATAGTTAGTAATAATGTTTAGGCTAATCACTATAACTCACTTAGGATCGAAAGATCGAAGTGATAGGGCTTAGAAAGGTTATAGACCCCGAATTATCTTGTTACCTGCACCGGAATTGTTGAAAATTGATTCGTTGACTAGAGTGGACTCCCCTGAACGCTTTTAAATATTTGATTAAACCCCTAAAAATCCTTGCTTTCTTAGTTTAATTTAGAAAACTTTACCACACCCTTTGGATCGACCTAACATTCTTTGTAGCGAACTAGTTTAGTGCGTGATTGAACACAAATCTCTGAGAGAGCACGATATTTTATTACTACACAGACCCGTACACTTGCGGTACACAGACACCTATATGTTTTAGGTCTGTCAGTAAGTATCGTCTAGCTTAAGGCGTTAAATTAGCGCTTTTTGGGAGGCAACCCAAGCTTTTTAGTCACTTTTCTTCCCTTTTAATTCCATTAGTTTTTTGTGGGAGTGTGTTCTTCCTTGTTTTTTCATTTCTTTCCCCTTTCCTAGTTTTCTCGTTTCCCTAGTTCCTTTCCTTTATTTTAGTTTCTTTTCTTTGCTTTCCCTTATGTTGTTTTTAACCGTGTGTTTCATTTGTATAGTGTGAGTGTGTGGAAAAAAAAGAAAAAAAAAGAGAGAGAGGGAGGAAGCGAAAGAACCGAACTCGTGCGAGAGAACTAGCATGGAGGGGTGAGATTAAGGGAGTTTTGAAAGTTTAGAGAGTGAAGAAGAGCTTTGAGTGAGCAATGAAGGTAAAATGAGAGAGCTGCAATGAGTGAAATACTTTGGAGGTGAGAAAGAAGTCGAGAGTTAGTAGAGTAAGAATCTATGAATATGAGTGAAAAGATGATAGAGAGAAATGTGGAAGGTGTGTTTAGAAAACTGGCTCAATATGAAGCTCCAGCGCCAACCACGGCTTGCCCAAGGTTCCCACCACAGACCGTGGCCATCTGGGCTTAAATTTCCTCAGAAAACAACCTTCCAGCGCCAACCACGGTCATCCTGTGGTGTATCCCACGGACCGTGGCTGGCCTCTTCCTTCTTCCCGATTTTTTTTTTCCCTCAAAAACCTGACTTCCAGCGGTTACCATGGTCAGGCCATGATACAGACCACAGATCGTGGCAAGTGGCTTCCTTTCTCCCAAAATTTCCCTCGAAACCCCAAAACCAGCGTCAACCACGATCTACCCGTGGCACACGCCATGGACCGTGGCGGCTGGATTTCGCGCAGAAATCACCCTTTTCTTTTCTCCCTTTTCTCACTCAATGCCTCCATTTCTCCTCTTCTCTCTGCTCGCGCGACCCCTAAACCCTAACTCTCCATCTCCGTTCCACTCATTCTCTTCTTCCTTCCTCATAAACCCTAATCCTTCCATCCCCATCTCCATTCTAATCTTTCCCTTGATTCTCTTCATCTAAACCTTAAGCCCTAACTCAATTCCCCACACACCCACAAATCTTATTCGACCGAACCACCCCTCACCTCGCGCGAACCCCGACCCTAACCACCTCACCACACTCGCCCAAACCCCAACCATCCCACCAACTGTTCGAACACCACCCAGGTTCGAACCCACATTCAAACCACTCGTCTAACCCCATTCGACCACCACATCCACATCCACATATTCGAATTCACTTCCCACAAGTCACCATTGTTGGAGCTTCAAGTTGCAATGGCACCCAAGAAGAGGAGAACCGATGCTGCAGGGCCCTCAAACCAGTCGAATCCGAGGGATCTTCGTGCCCAGCGAGCCGCTAACCGTGCTGCTATGGAACCTGGTAGCGACCCAATCCCTTTTCAGTTTAATAGCCCTATGCATACCGCTAATTACTTGCGTTTAAAATCCCGTGGATTTGATGCTACTCGTTATATGGATGGTGCTTTGCTACAGTCTTTGGGTATTTTAGATGATATAAGATGGTTGTTTGCTAGAGGGGGGATGGGTGACTACCTATACATCAAGGAACCCTCATATTCAGACTTGACCTTAGAGTTTTTGAGTACTCTATACACTGAGGTTCAAAATGGTCAAAATTGTCAAGAGGGGGTCATTAGGTTCCGTCTACGTGGCCGAGATTATCAGTTGAATTTACGTACTTTCAATAACATTTTCCACCTACCGCCTCCCTTAGATATGAGTGAGCGTCGTGTGCCTCCGAGGTATAACCTAGATCCCTTTTGGGAATTGATCACCGGGCAGCCACAATTTGACTCTAGTACATCAAAAGCGAGTAACATTATGAACCCCGTGATTAGAGTAGCTCAACGCATCTTTGCGACGAGATTTTTCACGAGAGATGACAGTATGAATATGCTTCGGATGGCAGAGTTGTTTTTTATGAGGAAAATGTATGTAAGTGAACAAATGGACCCATGATCCTTTTTAATAACGCATCTACAGGAGATAGCTAATAGGAGTAAAGGAAAGATTACTTGCGGGGGGGTTATCACTAGGATTGCAAAATCCTTAGGGGTCGTACCGAATGAGGAATCTAGGATTCCAGGTTCTGAGAGGCATTTACAAGAGGTACCCTAATAGGCAGCTCATGCAGTTGCCTAATGTAGCCCGAACAACGATCCAAAACTGGGCCAACTTCTCCTTTCTACCAGGGGAGGATGGTGACCTGGCTCCCGTAGACCTTATTGAGTACGAGCCTGAATCCGACCAAGAGCAACCCCAACCCGCTCCTTCCTCTGACCCTTTATCCTCTCACGCCTTTAACATGGATGACTTCTCTAGTGCACTTCGCGAGATCCGCGACGAGCAAACGTCCCTTAGGGAGTATGTCCAATCGGAGCTTGCTGAGCTCCGGGGCATGATTGCGTCGCAAAACCAACACTTGACCAACACGAGCGAGTGCCTATTCGCGATGCGTGGTTGGTTCGAGAGCCATGGAGCCCAAATTCCTAACCCTTACCCTCCGCCTCCACCCAATGAGTGATGATTTGATCATTGACCTTTCTCCCTTTCCCCCTATAATGATTGCTTCTTCTTAGCATTGAGGATAATGCTGCGTCCTAGCATGGAGGGGTGGGTTTTGAGTGATTTGATTATCTCATTTGATTGATTTGGTTGCCATGTTTGATGTTTGGTGATGACTTTGGGAGAGTGACTTGTGTGCATATACATTTGTACATATTTTTGTATCATGCATATAGTTTGCACGCCATGTAGTTATGTTTCAATATCTAGATGTGTCATTTCTTTCCTTTGTTTTTCTTTCCTCTTCATAGGTAGTTACATGAGCATATAGGTTGCATTTACTTTAGTTTGCATTTAATTTCTTTAGTAAAAAAAAACAAGGAAAAGTCAAAAAAAAATAGAAAAATCATGAAAACAAATCATGAAAAAAAAATTAGAATAGCATTAGGTTAGGTTAGGTAATCCTCCAGTGATGATTGTAAGCTAAGTAGTGTTTCTTGTAGCTTTGTTTAGCCTTTGCATAGTCTGATTGTGATTCAAAGTTTTGAAAAGAATTTTCGAAAACATCTTGATTTGGGATTGCATCTTGATAGTAAAGATTGATTTCCCTTCTTGACACATTGATGTGAGCTTGGCATATGAACGTTTATGTTCTCTGATTGGTTGTTGACAACAAACCCTTGAGACCACTAAGCCAAAATGACTAATCATTTTTATTAGTCTCACATTCCCATGTGTGACTCAACCTTGGTTGCGATCTCTAGAACTTACTTTTCATCTCTTTGAAACTGCATTTTGCATCATGCATTAACAACATGATTGAGGAATTCACTCGCACTTATTGTAGCTACATAGCCAGATAGTCACCCGGATCATGTAATTTCCCGCCTTTAACCCTTCTTTTAGCCTTTGAGTACTCCGTCCTTCTTGAAATAAATCGAAATTGTAAGCCTTGGCCGATTACACATTTTCCTACCTTAAGTCATTGCTTGGAGTATATTGAGTGCGGTTGTAACAGTGGTTTTATGGACCTCAGTTTGTATCGTTTTTCTCAGGGAGCTAGGGGCCTTTGCTAGAACTAATTGACTCTAGGTGAGGTTTAGGATCACAAGATAACAAGAGGTTTAAGGTGACAAACAGAACAAACACAACTATGGTTCAGTCAAATGGGAAACAATGGGTGTCGGGAGATTTCGGGACGCAAACGGTAATAGGGACGAGGGCTTCGCAACTAGAAAGCAACAAAATAGTAGAATCAAATGAAATCCCGTTAGAATAAACCCACCGGATTTCCCTTTTCAAGGATAATCCGGATTAACTTCCTACAAGCCCACCACGGACCCGGAGGGTTAAAGAAACGGGACTCTCTAGTTAGCTTCTATTCACTTTCGTGAATAGAATACTAACTATCCCAATTCTAACCTTCCAACTCAAGTGTTGGATGTATTCGGGGACTTTCGTATCCCAAATACGTCCTACTTGAGGGAAGAATAGGAATGGGAAGTTGATTCCACTACAAATTACCTCCTAAAATTGCTAACCCAATCCAAATACACCATTCACATCCTTAGTTTCTCCCTAACCCATAAGGGTTCTAGCCTCTAATCATCTTATCTAACATGCCGACAATAATAATAACTTCATTCATACTTAGGAAGATATTCAAATCAACAATAACAATAATCAACAAACACCAAGTAATTCTGATAACAACAACAGAGATTAAAGAGTAAATGATGAACTAAAGAGAGTAAGAGTTAAGAAATGCCCATTAATTTGATGCCAAAGGAAGATGCTCCAGAATAATAAGAATCCAATGATCCAATAATAAGATAAGTCTTCAAAACTTCAATAGAAATCCAATGAAATCTAGTGCAAAAGCAATAATCCAAGTAAACTCTCACTAATCACTAAGGAATTACTCTAATTGAAAGCTAAAATGTTGCTAATATGATAGAATGCATGATAAAGTATCTGATAATCTGCTAAAAGACCTAATAGTAATATATACAAGCAAAGTTAGTTACTCAAAACTCATCACTTCACTCCGCAGGAAAAACGTATCTCCAGGGGACCGTGGGCACGGTCTGTGAGACTGTGGCTACGGTCCTGCGTAGCGATCCGCAGATTTCGCTTCTCTTCGCAACACCGTAGGCACGGTGCGTCTGGACCGTAGGCACGGTCTGGCGATTTAGGTCAAACAAAACTTCTCCCCTTCGCACCGTCGTGGATACAGTCTCCCAAGACCGCGGGCACGGTCCTTCTCGGCCACTTCACTCCTTGGACAAGCCTTGAACCCACCGTGGCTGCGGTCATTAGGACCATGGGTACGGTCCAGCTCGGCCCCAAAGATGTTCTGGGCGTAGCGCCCGCTACAAAAGTAGTGACGGGGGCTACGCCTTGAAGCGTGTGACAGCCAAAGGGACGAGAGGAGGGTAGCGCCCGCTAACATGAGTGTGGCGGGGGCTACGCCCTTGTGATCTTCAGCAAAAATGCTATCATTTGAGCCACTCGACACGTCCAGCCTTTCCGCTTCCTTCACCTTTGACTCGACCAAAACTCGGGAAATCTCGGAATTCCCAAAATAGTTGCAAAAATGGCCCTTTTTACTATGTTTTAAGTAAAAACTCCATAATCTACAAACTAACCAAAAACGTATTAAAAGTTATTAAATTAAGCTACGAAACAAGTCAAAAGCCTAAGGATTTAGGCGGTATTTAGACACAAAATTGGGTCTAAACAGCGGTTAATAGGGTCACTTGCGAACACATTCGGAGAATGGTGTGTTGGGAATGACATGAATAGAACGTGATGGGTTGTTCCCACTTATGTAGTTTCAATGTAGCTTGATTATGTTAGTGAAACCCGCCGAGTTTTGTGCTTAATTTCGTATATAATCTTCACTTGCCATTCACACGCTTCGAAAAAAAAAGAAAGAAAGCAAAAGTCGAAAAGAAAAAAAACAAACAAAACAAACAAACAGAAAATAAAAAATAGAGAAAAAAAAGGAAGCACAAGTGTGACGGCAAGTGAAGAATCTAGTATTGAGGCGGTTTGCAATAAATGTTTCGGCATTAATATGATTGTTTATGGGTGAGTAAAGTTCAATGGCGTTGCTTGAATTTGGCAAAGTATAACTCCAAGCTTGGCTTCGAGCTCCACTTATCCAAATATTTCTCGTCGCTTACCGCTAACCTCAGCCCCGTTACAACCCCTTCAAAGACCTCTTGATTGTCATTTGCATTTTGCATATAGCGGTAGAGAATTGAGATTATTACCAAGCATATGGTAGATTGTTTCCTACGCTAGAGTATTAGAGAACCAAACATCGAATTCATTTTCAAAACACATGAGATGAGTGTTTCTACGTTCCCAAGAGTGAGGATGGCTCTCATCTGTCTTAGTTTCATACTTATACATGTGCTTTCTCGCTAATTTGGTGACGTAGGGGTAATTGATTTGATCTTGATGGTGTAATTCCCCTAAATCCTTTTCGAAAATTTCCCTCTATCTTGTGCCAAAATTTTTTAATCACTTTTGGTTGTGTTTTGGTTAGGCCTAGTTGCTTGAGAATTTTGGTAATGCTTACCTGAGGGGGCTTGTACATAGAATGGTTGAGTTTTCTTTCGTTTTCATTTTTTTCTTCTTTTGAGTCTAGTACTTGCTTGGGGACATGCAAGGTTTTAGCATGGAGGGCTTTGATAAGTGCATTGTTTGCACTTATTTTTAGGTGTTTTACAAGCATAATCATGGTAGATTTAGGCCAATAATGTGTTTAATCTTCCCCATTTCTGACCAAAACATTCATTCTGGGCAGAAAAAGAGAGAGCTTCTGGAGTAATTCATCACCAAAACACCTCCATCCATCAAGAATCAATCCGAAGAATTGGAAGAATTGGAATTCGAGAGGAAGCACGCGACACTCCTGAAGTATTTTCCGCTCGGAGATCGAGAGATTCTACGAAATTCCTCCAAGTGTTTGCTTTACTCTTCTCATATTTCTTTCTTAGTTCTAGAATTGATTATCATGTTTAGGACGTACTTCTTGTTTCCAACGAAAATCTGTTAGTAGATTTCGTTCTTTCTAAGGTTTTATGAACCAACATTATGGTGGTTGATTAGAATGTTTTAGTTTGTGCTTGAATTCTTGATTGAATCAATAGAAGGTTGCGTTTTTCATGCTTACGAACGTTCTTAAGGCCTTGGATGTTTGTAATTATAAGATTAACCTGAGAAGTACCGAATAGTGAATTAGGGGAATTTGACTATTATAACGCCCCGACTTTTAGGGTGTTACTTAGCAACATTTTAATCCATTTAACCTTGATTTAGCGGAAGCGTATTTAAAAAGTTGAGAGCGTCACGCCGCTTTCCCAGGAAGGAAAAGCAAGGCTTTTGCTATGAAAATAACTGAAATAGAAATATATTTCATAAGGGAAAATTTTAGAAAATAAAAATTGTTCAACTACAATGAAAATATTAAAAAGGGCGGTCATATTAAAGAGTTGAGCCAACTATTAATGTTGAAACTTAAAGACTAATAAATTATGTGGCGACTTAATTTGCTATGTGAGTTATCCTTGCCACGAATCTGCCCAAAATGTCCCGCTGAAACCTAAAAACAAAACATTTGAAAAACATGGAGAAAAATGAGATGGAGCTCAATATATTCGACACTGTAATGTAAAAACATTTTTAAAAGGGTTATTGGATGCTAATATACTGAACTTTTAGGGTGTTGGACAATAATACACTGAACTTTAACCTTGGACAATAATACACTGAACTTTGGGGGGTGTTGAACAATAACGCACCCAGAACGATTCCGGCAGTGGCTGACTCAGTGGCAATCCTACTTAATAGGTGGAGGAGATGAATTGACCCAAAAATATTTAAATTTATGATATATCAACTAATCCACACATAAGCAAAGGGAATGAACTTTGAAAAGAGTAAAAAAAACATAAAATCACATTTGCTTAAATGTGTTTTCGCTGAGAGATTGTTGCTGTAATTGTATAAAATCACCTTTGATTGTGTCGATTAGTAGACATGTCATAAATTTAGATATTATTTGGCCAATTTATCTTCTCAACCAGCCTCGTAAGATCACCACCAAGTCAACTACCATCAAAATCATTTCGGGTGCATTATTGTCCAAGGTCAAAGTTCAGTGCATTATTGTCCAAGGTCAAAGTTCAGTGCATTATTGTCCAATACCCCAAAAGTTCAGTATATTAGCATCCAATAACCCTTTTTAAAAATAAATAGTTTTATTGGGGCCTAGTGTAAATTCATTTTGAAATGAGGGAGTGGAGAATATGCGCAAACAGTTGTCGGTTATTATTTGAATGTGGAACCTTACCATATTTTCCAATAAAATAAATAGTAAAGACGGCAGTAAAACAATTAAAGTAATGATGACAATGACAATGAACAATAAACGACAATCAATTAGTAATAAACAATAACAATAATCAATGAACAAATCAGTCAAAGAACAATGAACAACAATCAATCAATGAACAATGATTTGATCTGAGATTCAGAACTCTGCAGCATATTGTAATCTCGACAATGCGCACACGCGGGCCGATCAACCCACATGAACCGGTATACCAGCATCAATGACTCGAGGACAAAGACTTGATCTGAGATTGCAGTACTATATAGAATACCACAATCCCGACAATGCGCGCACGCGGGTCGATCAACCCACATGAACCGGTATACCAGCGTCAATGGTCAATTCACAAAAGACAATAACAAGGAATAATAGACAATAATGAAAAACACATAAATGAAAGGTAAACAATCACACTAAAATTAATGAGTAAAATAGATAAACAAATTAATGGATCGGTCCACATGTATTAGTCATAAAACACTATTTAAAAACAATGAAAACATTAATTATTTCACTTTGATTAGAGTAGATTATCTTTTAACATTTAAACAGTTTCGAAGGTTACAGTCATCGAAATATACCTGACTTTGCCGAAAAAGAGGAAATCTTCCCTTTGTGACTTGAAAATCTGATTTATAAATTTATAAATATATAGTAATAATATTAATATTAAGAATAAATAATTGAGGTAATTAGTAGAAATTGGAATGTAAAATTGGATGGAAAAAAAATTACCAAATGGATAGTATGGGCTATTGCAATTAGCAGGTGCAAGGTAAGTGGGTTTAATTAAAAGAGGCTAAATAAGCCTTTCCTCTTCTTCCTTTACTGATACACGACAGACAGAGGGAGAAAGCAAAGGATGGCTGGGCTAGGGCTAAGGCTGAACGACGGATGATGGCAGTCTACAGTGGCCGACGACAGCTCCGGCGACGACAGAAGGCACCTGAAGTTTTGGTGGTGGTCTTGGCGTCTCGGAACAGAGGCGAAGAGCGAGGTTGTCGGGCTGTTTTTGGCGGCGGCTCAGGGTGGTTTCCAGTGAGATTCTTGACTTAAAATGGTGAGTACGAATTGATATGGATGAATTTGGGTTATGGGTATGAGTATTTGGGTTGATTCTGGATAGGTTTTTATTTGTGTTTAAATGGGTTTATGGTTGGGTGTTGGTGGTGGTGGTGGTGTTCGAAGGTGGTTGTGGTGGGTGATGGTTGGTTGAATTGGAGAAGGTTGGTGGTTATATGGTGATCCAGGCGGCGGCCGTAGGATGGCAGTAGTGGTGGTCCAAGGTTGGTGATGGTGGTAACAATGGTGGATGAGAAGGAAGAAGAAGATGATGATGGTTATGGTTATGGTGATGGTGTTGATTTGCAAGGTTATTTATAGTTAATTTTGTAGACTAATAGCTTTGATGAGTTACTTCTCTATGTTGTGTTGTCAAATTGGGAGAAGATGAGAAATCTAATTTCGCTATTGTAAATGAAACAAAAAGAAGCCATGGGAGATGGTGGTTGTAGCTTGAGGATGAAGAAGAAGAATTTGATAGGATGAGATGGTAGTGGAGGAGTTTAAAATTGGGTTACTTTAGAGCTTTCATCAAAGTCCAAGTGAAAGAAATATATTTACTATAACTATTAAGTAAAATATAGAGAATGTGAGAATACAAATAAAATAATATTATTATTTTGTAAATGAATAAATAGAATGTGGAAAATGTATGAAGTATGTGAAATATAAAATGATATTACTACTTTGATTATATTAAGAATAAAAGTAAGTAATAGAAATATATTTATAAATATTATTTTGTTCAAAGTAAGGAAAATGTGCATAAAAAGATTAATTTATAAAACATGAAAAGAAAATGTGTGAATTATATAAAGTATTACTATCAAATAAAATAAATAAAGTATGAAAAATGTGTGAAGTATAATGTACTAATATCATATCTCCAATTAATAAGTCAAATATGAAAAATGTGTGAAACATATTAATTTATAAAAAAATTCAAAATTAGTAAGAGCTATAGTTTCATTATTGAAATCACTCATATTAAAATTTATAAAATTAATTGAAAAGGAAAAGAGTTTAGTTAGTTAAAATAAATAATGTATCGTAATTGAGATTAGAATTTCTAATTAGCGTAATAAATTGAGTTTAAAAATACGGAGTGTTACAACGACCAACCTCTCTATCTAGGATTACGAAAGTTGAAAAAGTAGTAGTAAACTAGGGAATCATTAGATAACCTGACTTTTGAGACCTTCAATTCTGTTTAACCTGAAAGGCAGACGAAAGTTGTTGATTAGGTTAGTCGGGATAATTCTATTTAACATCGAAAGGGCGATAGAATTTAGAGGTTATCAATTCTTGATTCGATTGAGTTTCTTTCTTGCGCATGCTTTAACTTGTATTTCAGACCCTGTTGTTAGGTGAGTAAAACCCTAGAACCATTCATCCATTGAATTACCTCAAGCTTAACTTTTCCTGTCGACCTTAGTTTTAGTTAGTTCGTTAGAAATCATCAAAAATCATCAATCCCGATTGGCATAGCAATTAAGTAGAGGGATAGTTCACTGCGTTACTAGACTAAGTCCATGTGGGATCGACCTTGACATTGCTACAATAGTACCCGTGCGCTTACGCTCTGTCAAGTGTTGAGATTATGTGAATTGCTTGGAGTTCATGGTGCTACTGGTTTGCTTTTTCTCAATTTAGTGTAGTAAATTCCATAAGTCACCCGAACACCTATGTTCTAGTGCTACTATTACTATGCTATTGTTAAATGGAAACACCTCATTCGTGTAACATCAATATGTATCTTTCTTGGTTAGCAATATAGTGCCTCCGTTTCACTATAACTGTCACATAATAAATGTTACAAAGTCTCCAATATTCTTTTTTGACTAAAAGCTTCGCACGAGATAATTTATCAAAAAAAATACAATATTATGCTATTATTAGTAGATTTTTTCGTGACGCGTGAATCTATTGATAGTATTTCCGTTAGACCTGGCAATTTTCAACCCGACCTGGAAACCCGACCCGTAAAAAATGGGTTTTGAACACGAAATTCCGACCTAGGATCCAAAAATAACCCAACCCAAAGAACCCGGTAAAAAATGGGTCATGTCGGGTCAGGTCTGGGTCGACCCGTTGAGTCAGACACTTTAACTTTAAGTGTTTTGTCTATTTTGGCCTTGTACAAAAAAATGGGCCCATTCATGAAAATTAATGCCCAAAAGTAAAATATTGGGTGGCTTTCGAAAGTTATGTGTAGAGAGAGAGACATACAAATGAAATAATCAAATAACAAATGACCAAAACAAAACCCTAGGTCCCTAATACTGTCACTCACTCACTCTTTCAATGAACCCTCAAACTTCTGCAGTCCCGCCTCTCTCCTCTCTTTCTGTAAAATAGTGTATTATTGTCCAAGGTCAAAGTTCAGTGCATTATTGTCCAATATCCTAAGAGTTCAATATATTAGCATCCCAAAACCCTATATGTTTCATAACTATTATTATTCGTGGATTGTTGACGTAAATCGCTTAATATTTGTAGACTTGAAGATTGCCAAAATTTGTATCTTAGGTGTATAGTAATATGTCTATACAATTATGACATATCATGGTAGTCGAACTTAGAATGGAATGGTACATTACACAGGTGTCTTTGACTAATTATAATCAATTTTATTAGTTGTAAGTGACTAAGAAAAAGGGTGGTCATGACCCGTAAGCCTGACCCAAACCGCCTGAAACCGGAATGCACCCGACCTGTATTTACCCGAACTTGAAATACATCCGACCCGTATTTACCCGAACCTGATATACGATCGACCCGTAACCCGCCCGCCCGCCCGTATTGACAGGTCTAATTTCCGTATAATAGAGCATTGCATATATTGAGATTGCATATGTTGAGATATTAATGATCAACGTTTTTAAAATTTAACCGACACATAATGTCATAAATTAAAGTGACGGTTAATAGGGAGTATATGTCATTCCAAATTCCTACTCAAGCTTTCACTGTGTGCTTGACAGTTGGTAGTTGTTTCTGTTATCCTATCATTATCTTAACAACTTTATACGTGGGAACTGAAATTAGAGTTTACCTTATAATTACTATCAAGCATACATATCTTAATGTTCATATGTTGATGTTCGAGAAAGAATATGACCATTGGCTATCTTTCATGGGTTTAACGTGAAAATGCAATTGCAATGTTGTAATTCCCCCTTTGTAGATAATTTTTTCAATAACTCTAATGTGAAACCTTCTCAACATAAATTTAGTGAGACATACAACTTTATAATAACTATTTATGAATATAGGGGTGATTAATAATATGTTCCCATTTGTTATAAGTCATCTTTTGATAGACTATTGGTCATAGTAAAACATTTAAAAGGTTATTACGTAAGGAACCCGTCTCACGATAAATTTACGTGCGATGCTCTCATACTAAAATTTGCGATTTTATTTTATGTGCTACCTGATTAAGACAAATGCAAAATTAACATATTTTGTTGTTTAGTCATCCAAACAAATTGACATTCATTATCATATTTCAGAGTGCAATTTGTTCAATTTTTTTTGTTTTTAATGCACTTTTTTAAAATAGAAAGTTAATGGTCTTTTGAATGATCCAATCAAAGAAGGCAATTGAGGGAGATAGTCTCCAACTTATTAGAGTAAGCTCTGACAAGAATTGAAATTTTAGAAGTTTGGTGGATGAGTAAGTTCTCAAGGTTTGGGTAGAACAACTTCACCCCATCATAAACAAGAGACATTTATAACACTCTACCAACACTACATGGTTTATTGTTAAATCCTTGGGGAAAAAATCAATTTATATCAACTACTTTTATCACCAATATATACCAACTATTAGAAGTTAGGTGAAATTAGTTGTTTTTGAATAAAGTATTTGTTCAAATTTTATATTTATCCCCTTTATGTTCCATTAAGGTAATCTTACCATTGTTACAAACCATATTTGATACAAAAATTACAACACACACATTAATTATAGTTTTGAATGGGAGGGGGGCTAAGCTCCCCAATGGCCTTAACTATGCCTCACTCAATTGTACTTGCTAGATGACTAAAGAAAGATATCTACTAGTCTACTACCACCTCATTTAAGGCTGCCATTTACAAGATTTCTTTTTATCTTAGCTATTGTCTTTTGGTGCTGATCTTAATTGTCATTGAACTTACGTTATTATTGTGTATTGACAAATACACGCGCATTTTTGAGTCTTATGTTAAAAAAGACATAGGCGATGTTTGATATGAATATCATTGTATATCATGATGAATTTCAAAAGACTTGCATCAAACAAAATTGATTGTTCGATCAAATGAAACAAATATACAATAGTAACATAACAAAAAATTACTCGGAGGTACCCTAATTTTTGGTGGATTGTTTTTCAGGTACCCCAACTTTTCAAAACTCATTTTGGGGTACCCTAACTTTTTGGGTTAGAAATTATTAGGTGATTTTCCGGTCATCAATTTGGTTAAATGACCGAAATACCCTTGTTCTTCCATTTTATAAGAAATACCCTTAAAGAAGAATAAGGGTATTTCGGTCACTTAATAAAATTGATGGCCGGAAAAGCACCAAATAATTACTAACCCAAAAAGTTAGGGTACCTCAAAATGAGTTTTGAAAAGTTGGGGTACCCAAAAATAGTTTCCCCAAATATTGGGGTACCTCCGAATAATTTTTTGGTAACATAAGTTCAATAATAGTTAAGATTAACATCAAAAAAACAATAGCTAAGATAAAAAAAAATCTAACATCAAAACATTGCATGGTTATTTATTTCATAGTTTGGGGCAACTCCTACGTATTTGCTAGTAATATTAGTTAAAGTTTGAAAAAACGATTATAAGGCTCTAAAATGATGGGCAAACTAACAAAATTAGATCTGATGTATAAAAATTGTATGATGTGATGTGTAGGAACAAAAGGCACAAGTAAATACAAAATCAGAAAAAGCATACGATGATTATTTCCACTTTTGCATTTCGTTAATCAAAAGGATAGGTTCGGTTGGTTGTTAATGTATGCAATAATGATAATGATTAGGTGAAACCTCATGGTAAAATTGATATTAGGTAGTTTCATCACGCCATTGCAATGACAAAAAATTTTTTCTCTAAAGAGACAAGCAATGACGACAGTCTTTGTGTTCTCTTTATTGTGCATTCTGGTTCGAATGTTAATATGATCTTATATAGTTATATTATTATAAGACATTAATTGAACATTCTACCATAATTTTAATTAAACTTTCGGGATATTGTGTTATATGTGTGTGTACACAAATATGTATATATATGTGTGTGTGTATATATATATATATATATATATATATATATATATGTATGTATGTATGTATATATGTATGATGGTTTGATTTGAACCTTGGTTCTTCTGCTAAAACACTTTGAGGTTTCTAACTCTCCAGACATTGTAGATTATGCTTGCAATAGCTCCGTAGCCAAGGTGTCTCTAGTGAGTGGCGGTTTTCCATCTGAGTATTATTTTGCACCACGTGAGGAAGTTGGGGCCATTTGCAGGGATGGCAAGCCATTGATGGATGACCTGTCTCACTTCTTTATCTTTCCCACAGTCGTATAAGCTGTGATTTATGCTTTTAGCCTCGCTGTCACAGAGACCACATTTGTCTGTTAGTTGATGGGAGTGGCCTGTAAGACAGATTGGGGTCGGTAGTTTCCCGTATAGAGCTAGCCACATGATGAATGAGTGGCGGGGCATATTGAGCCTGTTCCATGCTAGACGAGCGCATGGCCAGTTTTCTTGTTCTCCTCGTAAGGCTATGTAAGCCTGTCTGACTGTGTATGGGTTTATATTCAACCCCCTTAAGTGGTCCTTTACCCTGCAAATCTTCTTGAAGTACTAGCAGGTGTCACCTCATCGGCTGTAGGACCACCAATCCCGGATTTTGATGTATCATAGAAAGACTAGAATTGTTATATATATTAGAAGAGTGTTATTTGTTTTACTATTTTATTAGTTTCCTAATTCCTATACCTTTAGGAGTAGGGTTATTTGGTTTACTATTTTATTAGTTTCCTAATTCTAATACCATTAGAAGTAGGGTTAAAGTGAGATACATAAATCATGTACTGATTACGAAAAGGGAGGAGAAGAATAATTTTCGACAATCTTTTCTGTCTTCAAAATTTATTATGGCATTAGAGTTAGGTTCATGAATTTAAATTATCATGAGACCAATTGTGGCATGTGATTCAAATCCTTCGTGGTTGATCCATAGTGGTGTTTCCGCTCGTATAACAGGAGATGAAACACTTTTTGAGAGATATTGGAAATATACAGCCTGTGGTATTTGACCTGCCCAATGGGGCAAACACCATCGCTGACAAGCAAGGACAAATTTCTTTGACAGACAAATTGCAGTTAAACAGGACACTCCTCGCCCCATCTTTGAATTGCAATCTTGTTTCAGTTTGTCGTTTGTGCATAGATTTAAACTACACAGTCACATTTAATGAAAATTCTTGTATTTTGCAGGACCGCACATCGGGGACTATGATTGGTACAAGCAAGCATCATGATGGGGTCTATTTTTACAAGGAGCATCAAGGAAAATCTAGAGTTATTGTTGTGCAGACTGGGAAACTTTGGCGTCAAAGATTGGGGCATCCTTCAAAGGAAATTATGTCATTCCTAGATAAATCCTTATGAGGTACTAACTCACTTGATGGAATTGATGAAATTTGCGAAGTATGTGTTAGTGTAAAACAAACAAAGAATTATTTCGATGCTAGTCAGAATAAGGCTAAGGGTTTGTTTGACACAATTCATGTCGACTTATGCGGTCCTTATAGAGCGTCCACCTCGTGTGGTGCCCAATATTTTCTCACTATTGTAGATGATTACAGTAGGAGGGTTTGGGTTCATCTGATGACTGAAAAAACGAAATTAGAAAACATTTGACAAATTTCATTATTTAGGTGCAAAATCAATTTGGAAGAAACGTTAAGGTGGTTAGAAGTGACTACGTACAAGAATTAAAATCAAGGGCCATAGAGGATTTTTATTCTAAAAAAGGAATTTTGCACCAAACTAGTTGTGTTGACACATCTCAACAAAATGGCAGAGTTGAAAGGAAGCACAAACATGTCTCAAATGTTGCTAAAGCTTTGAGATTTCAAGCAAACCTGCCGATA
The DNA here is from genome assembly GCA_029582165.1 of Portulaca oleracea. Classification (NCBI taxonomy): domain Eukaryota; kingdom Viridiplantae; phylum Streptophyta; class Magnoliopsida; order Caryophyllales; family Portulacaceae; genus Portulaca; species Portulaca oleracea. The sequence continues at coordinate 30,422,632 of CM055869.1, read as the reverse complement.
GAATTTCGGGGTGAATGCATTAGAACTGCGACTTATTTGATTAATCAAACTCCAAGCAAAGTGTTGAAAGGAAAAACTTCTTATGAACATTTTTTTAATGAAAAACCTAGCTAATTATGATGATATTAAGGTCTTCGGATGCTTATGTTTGCTAAAAGTAAGACGAATGATAAATTCGCCCCTCGTAGCAGTAAGTGTTTGTTTCTTGGATATCCTTTTGGAAAGAAAGGGTGAAGTTTGTATGATTTAGAAACTCAAGATTTTTTTGAAAGTAGGGATGTGAGGTTTGTTGAACATGCTTTTCCTTTCTCAACACCACCTGAGCAAAAACAAGGATAACATTACAGTCCACAGGTTTAAAATAACACTCAAATTTTGGATGATGAGTTTAGAAATCCCTTTATAGGAAGGGAAGGGCCAATCCACTTTGAACCCTTAGAACACCATTTAGATCAGAGGAAGAGTGATCTAAGGCAACATAGGGTCAACTTGGAAGACTCAACAATTGGGTTTGGAGTTGACAATGAAGCGAATGAAGATAATGAGATTGAACATGCTATGTTAATTAGGGTTGGGGGGAGATGCTAGGCCACAGACATCATGTGATGAGCTTGGTTCTAGTGAGGAACAGGAACAACAACATCAACCTACTACATCTAGTGCTCTAGAAGCTTGAAGATCGGAACAGACTCGTTGACCGACAACCTTGCTGAATGATTATATTTTATATCATGCAATTAAGTGCCAAAGACCCTGTCTCTATTGCCTTGCCTTATCAAAAGGAGTCTTCAGGTATGCCCTATCCTTTATATAATTATGTGAGTTGTGTAAAGTTCTCTCCTTCACATAAATTTTCTTTTATCAAGTATTATGAAAGTTGATGAAACTAGATTTTTTCATGAGGCCATCAAACATAGTAAGTGGCGAAAAGCTATGAATGATGAAGTTAATGCTTTGCATAAAACAAGTACTTGGGATATTGTTGACCTTCCTGCAGGAAAGAAACCGATCAGATGTAAATGGGTCTATAAGGTGAAATACAATGCAGATGGGTCTATTCAGAGATACAAAGCTAGAGTTGTTATTCGTGGAGATCATCAAGAAGAAAGTGTTGATTATAACGAGGTTTTTGCACCTGTTGCTAAAATGACAAGTGTTCGTTGTTTTCTTTCTATGGTGATAGCAAAAGGATGGGAACTGCATCAATTAGATGTAAACAATGAGTTCTTACATAGAGACCTTTATGAGAAAGTTTACATGAAGTTGCCACCAGGATATCATGCCTCCACTCCTAGAAAAGTCTGTAGATTGAGAAAATTGCTTTATAGGCTTAAACAGGCACTTAGACAATGGTTTGCAAAACTCTCATCCAAGCTTTGTGAGTAGGGTTTTATTAAGTGTTATGCTGATTATTCACTTTTCAAATATCGAAAGGGACAACCTGCCGACATCTTCACCAAAGCGCTTGGCAGAGATCAGTTTCACTACCTCAAGTCCAAGATGGGCATTATTGACGCCCATACTCCAACTTGAGGGGGGAGTATTAACGTATTACTAGAATTCTAGTCTGACTATGTATCATAGGAAGACTAGAATTGTTATGGGCATTAGAAGAGTATTATTTGGTTTACAATTTTATTAGTTTCCTAATTCCAATACCTTTAGGAGTAGGATTATTTGGTTTAATATTTTATTAGTTTCCTAATTCTAACATCATTAGGAGTCGGGTTAAAGTGATACTGATTATGAAAATTAAAGCGAGGAGAAGAAGGATAATTTTCGATAATCTTTTCTCTCTTCAATATATATATATATATATATATATATATATATATATATATATATATATATATATATATATATATATATATATATATGAAATACGTAGAGGTGGATTTGGTACCACTACAATCCAATTTTTCTTTTAGACCAGAATATTAATCGATAGTAGGGATTATTGTTGTCCAATTTATAAAAGTTGGGATTGTTATAATCCAATTTTCCTACATATATAAGTACATAGGGTGATGATTAAAATATGAGTTTAAATGAGGGCATTTTGGGTAGAACTCGCAAAATTTTGTCCAATCTACAATATTCAAATTGTCGAACTCAGAAAAAATCGGGTCTGGACGTCGATTTTCGTACGACTTTTGATATTCACCGAATAGTGCATTAATGTCTGTTAATGACTTATATATTAATGATACATGAATAGAATAATTAATATAATTATTTATTGTTTTATATATGATATAAATAGTTTTATTTTACCCGTTCTTTTATGCGGATGGTTGGTTGTGGTTCCACATCGCACCACAACTTTCCATATTCCATCATAACCCACCACAACCCACCAAAATCTACTATTCTAATTTTAATTTATCTTTTTATTAAAATTTATACTTTATAATTTAAAATACCCAAAATTTCATCACTCCCTTTTTTCAATTAAAAATTCCATCTCGCTTTTTTTCAATTACAATTTCAAATATACCAACTCTCTTACAACATTCCGCAATCCATGACAACCTTTCGCATTTCATCACAACTTTCCCCAACCCACCACAATTTACAAATTTCCACCACACCGCTCCACAACCGTATAAAAGAACAAAAAATCACTCTTAGGTACCCCAACTTTTGGTGAAATGTTTTTCTGGTACCCCAACTTTTCAAAACAAATTTTGAGGTACCCTTACTTTTTGGGTTTGTAATTATATGGTGCTTTTCCGGTCATTAATTTTATTAAGTGACCAAAATGCCCTTGTTCTTCCTTTTTTGATGAAATGCCCTTGAAGGAGAAGAATGAGAGTATTTCAGTCACTTAATAAAATTAATGGTCGGAAAAACACCAAATAATTACTAACCCAAAAAGTATGGGTACCTCAAAATTAGTTTTGAAAAGTTGGGGTACCGAAAAATAGTTTTTCCAAATGTTGGGGTACCTCCAAGTAATTTTTTGATAAAAGAATGGGGCCTTATTCTTCTAAGCTACTCGGTCAGAAGTACTTGATACATCCCGCCTGACTTTTGTTTACATAATTACTAGTAAATACCCGCGCGTTGCGCCGTGCTCAATTAACAAATACTTAAGTGTTGCTTGATATGATTTTGAATTAATAATACATATTTGTGATACATAATAGGTTTTTTTTTTTCGAGATAAATAACCGTACTATAGGGTTTATGGTTGAAGAAAAAAATTCCAAATTGACTTTTTGACCACCAATGAACTGAAGCTATACCATATTTGCTAGACTAATCCAACACTAAATTCTGGTGGGAAAAAACTGACATGACATTAATACCACATGCTTAGTAATCAAAATATGTTGCAAACTCATTGGTACTAAACACATTGACTGGTTCCACGTTCCAGGTATAAGTTGAACATATTGGACAAGTTCTAGGTTCTATGTTCAAACCTATTGAATGACATATAATTTGTTCTTTTGGTTTCCTTTTTAATTGTCTTCAAGCTTAGCCAAAACATTGTTCCTTCCTATCCGCTTTATTCATCGAATGGGGTATTACCAACACATTATAGACTTTTTATATAATAATTGAAAAAAGTTGAAAATGGGTGCACAAATTAAGCAGTGAGAGATAAAAGTGTATGCATAATGTAAACTTCGTCCAAAAGTAATTGACTTCCATGTGAACATGAAAGAGATTCACTCAATTAGAGTGTCATTTGTAGTTTTTAATACAACCAACACACTGTAGATTTCTTATAATTAAAAAAAAAGTGGAAAATGTGTGCATAAATTAAGTAATGGAAATAAAGTGTATGCATGACGTAAATACTTACTCCGTCCAAAAATAATTGGTTACCATGCTTTTGAAGGTCCATCGATCTTTACTCCACAGTTTATCACATAATATTCTATTTGTTAAAAAAATTTAATTTTATACTTTTTAATATTAGTTATTATTACGAATAGAGAGTGATATTAATTTGATGTCATATGAATCATTATATATATTAAAAACTTATGATCAAAGTTTTTGACAAAGAAAAATAATAGTTTATCACATAATATTTTATTTGTTAAATAATTCTAATTTTATACTTTTTTAATATTAATTTTTATTACGAATCTAGTGATGATATTAGTTTCATGTATATGAATCATTATATATGTATAACAATTACAATCAAAGATTTTGACAACGAAAAATAATCGAAAAGAGGTCATGTTGTACATGATTATTATGTAAATACTATCAGCATAACCTTTTAAATATATGCCACACATGTGTAGTAAGGTAAATTATTTATTATAATTATCAAACAAATTAATGGATGAATTTTATACTTTTTAATATTAGTTTTTGTTACGAATAGAGTGATATTAATTTGATGTCATATGAATCATTATATATATTAAATAATAACGATCAAAGTTTTTGATGACGAAAAATAATAGTTTATCACATAATATTTTATTTGTTAAATAATTCTAAGTTTTTAATTTTTTAATATTAATTTTTATTATGAATCTAGTGATATTACTTTGATGTATATGAATCATTATATATATTTAAAAATTACAATCAAAGATTTTGAGGTTGAAAAATAATCGAAGTTTGGTCATGTTGTACATGATTATTATGTGAATACTATCACCGTAACCTTTTAAATATATGTCACGCATGTGTAGTAAGGTAAACTATTTATTATAATTATCAATCAAACTAATGGATGAATGAGTATTTCATTAAAATAATTGATTTAGAAAAAAAAAAGATGGATGAATGAATGAATGAATGAATGAATGAATGAATAACTAATATGACAGTTGGAGGATGAGAGAGAAGCATGAGGATGATGTACGTGGGTTTGAAAAAAATTCTATCAAATATAAATTTAACGGTTGAGATTAATTTGTGATCAAACGTAATCAATGGCTATAATTGATTTGACTTCCTAAAATCACTCTCATGAGAGTCAAACCTACATTGCTTTAATATATAGTATAGATTTTCCTTTTGCTCAAAACTATGTGTATATGTAATCCTTTGCTCAAAATATTGAGTTATTTGCATTTTGGACCCCGTAGTATAGGGACATTTAGTTTTTGGACCCTTGATTTTCATTATTTATTTTTGGAACCCTAAACTTTATGGGTTGATAAAAAAGGACCTTAAATTTGTAAGTTGAAAAAAGGCTCGTGCACTTCTTTTTTTTTTTTCCTCATGTTTGAATTTATATCCTAATTAGCGTCAAACTTAAGGACAATGTTAAAACTAATATTAAAAATATATTAATCCTCTCTTACTCATGCCGAAATTAACTACTTAGACCCTAGGTACATCAGGATCTAATTTGTTCCGACATGAATAACGATTATCTTCTTTTTTTATTTGCAAATCTAAATCATTAACAATTATCAATTAATCTTAATTTATAATTACTAGGATATAATACATCTTAACTTATATTGTACATTTACAAATATATATTTTTTTGTACAATATTGCTTCTGCAGTGCCGTTATCAAAGTAGAACATAAGATTGTTTTTAGAATAAGAAAGAGAATAAAAATTATCAATTAATTTGAAATACCAATTACTGAAAAATGAACACCATTGACACTTTTATAATATCTTAAATTAGATTTTAGGGAATACACATAATGAGAAGAAGGTTTTTGTAAGCATAAAAGCATAGACAATCCTAGCCTTTGGTTCCTAGATTAAGGGTTGTGATAAATTAGGTGTTTTATCTTTATTTCTAAGGTAAGCTCTTAAATTTGATTGGCTGGAAATTTTTTTATTTATGTTTTTCAGAGTATATCACGTGAGAAGAGAGAGAGAGGAGCGAGAAAACTAAAAAAGGGTTTGCAGGCGGCAGGGGGTATTAACTACGCTCAAGTTCCCAAAAACCATCATCATTTTGTAAATGTGGGAGTGAGAATTGGTGGACATCAATTGCGAAGGAAGAAATTCAGGACGATTTTCCGCAGGTTGAAGGTGTTCGTTCGCAATTTTGTTTTTTTTTCCGTTCTGTTTGAAATTGGGGGGAGCGGGTAAATTCTTTGTGTGTAGGTGAGTCGGGAGAGATCTGATGAGGTTTTGATTGGAATTTGAGTTGTTGAATGTGCTTTTTTTAGAGTAGAAGCCGAATTGTGCACTTGAACATGGCGTCAAAGCAAGTAATTCAACCAGAGATGGAACTGAGGTAGAACGAGATGTAAGTCTATTTGCATATGACTGTAATTCATGATTTTTGGGTATTTGTTGTTCAATATCAGGGTTAGGTAATCAGAGGAAGGCTGGAATTCATCATTTTAGATAGAACCGAATGGTAGTCAAATTGTTGTTATTATACTGTCAATGTTCATTGTTGAATAATTGGTGTTGGGGTGTGTAATTAGGGTATTGTGATGGACATATCGTTATGGATTAAACACATTTTGTTATGATTCACATAATAGCTTAATGTCCAGAGTTCGACAATTACAGGGGAACGCTGGTGTTCATTGTTCATAATTGATGTTCATTGTTCATAATCGATGTTCATTTTATTATTGAGGCATGACCATGTTAGCTTAATGCTCAAAGATAATGTTCAATTCTGAGAAATAGTTGTTGAATCTGTGGGATTGGTAAAGGTGTGGACGAATACACATTATTGTTCATCTCAGTATATCTTGATGTTCATTTACATTGTTGTCAATGTTCATGTCATGTTCTGTTCAATTAGGGTAGCATAGACGATGATGGTCACCTTGATGTTAATATCTATATTCATCTAAATTGGAAGACACATCTAAATGGTGGTGTAATTGTTGTTCATTAATTATACTGGTGAGATGTTCAGTACTTGTATGTGTTGGAGCGGGGAAGCAGATACCTGAGGCCCAAGTGACCCCACACTAACTAGATGTTCATTTATGGTTGGATGAGTGATCATATATGATTTAGAGGTTTTGTGAATTTAAATTGTGTGTGTTCATTTCTATTGTACCAAATCTTCATTTGTGATGAATGAGATGTTCATTTGTGATTACCTTTCGAATGTCTGTCTTTTATCTATCTGTGCGATTGATGTTTCATTTTCATGGACGAATGCTCATTTGCATTGTATTGATGTTCATTTTGTGTGAGAATGTGACGTTCTGTATGTGTTTTACCCACTTTGTACTGGATGTTCAGTTTTTGGTCTAGTGTTGGTTCGTCGTCATAAATCATATGTGAATCAACATATATGGTTTGCTGCCCTTTTTACCAGATGTTCGTTTACAGCCAATGAGATCTTCATTTATGATGGATGGGATGTTGCTTGGATGTTTATGTTCATCGATATATTAACGTCAATTAGTGATGTACAATGTGCAGGGCGAGCTCGAAACATTGCAATATTCATTGAAAAAGCTGATTGATGTACGGGTTGAAATATCGTCCACGATTTATCGAACTGGGAAACAAATACAAGGACGCATCCGGGTTAGATGACATTCGATCTAGAGGTTGCCACTGAGAAGAAAGCAAATGCACAAAGGTGCAAGTGTTGTGACCAGATAACAACACACAACAACAGGAATTACCCAGAACGTTATGCGTGATCTATTCAAGTTTTGTGAACATCAACTGGCTATGGTTTGGATTGATGATTGAACGTTTGGAGCCTGTGTTTTTTCTATCATATAAACATACATTTGGTTTCATTTTGGTTGGATGTATTTTTGTTACATTTCATATAAACATACATTTGGTTTCATTTTGGTTGGATGTATTTTTGTTAGATTGGGCTTATATATATTTTGATGAGCGAACATTTGATGCTGATTTTCATTATATATAGATATTCATTGGGACTACGACTTGATGTTCATTTCATGTTCATGTTAATTATATGGTGATGTTCATTCTAGTATAACTTGATGATCATTTCATTTTCACTCGATGTTCATTTTCATTAACAATACCATTTAGGGATCTGTTAATCATTTGACATTCATTTGATGTTCATTTCATCTTCACTTAACTAATCCAAACAGTTCATGATTATTGTGCATGGTTAAGCATTTGCATTTGATGTACATTCCAGTACAAATTGTTGTTCATTTTATTGACCCTTGATGTCAATTTTTCAATTTCATTCGATTTTCATTCGAGTATAACCTGATATTCATCTCATTTTCACTTGATGATCATTACAAGGTCACCTGATGTTCTTTTTCATTAATCATTATCTACAGTTGTTCATCCCAGTATGACTTGATGTTCATTTTCATGTTCATGTGGATTACAAATTGATGTTCATCAAGTGAAAATAAGATGACTATTTTATAGTCAAATGATGTTCATTTTCATTATCTGAAGATGTTCAATGTCATTTAGGGTCATATTGATCATTTAATACTGATTGATCGTTTGATATTCACTTGATATTCATTTCATGTTCACTTAATATTCAACCAAAACAGTTAACGTTGACTGTGCATGGTTGAGTATTACATTTGATGTTCATTCCAGTACAAATTGATGTTCATTTCATTTCCACTTAATGTTCATTTTATTGTCCCATGATGATCATCACATGATCACGTGATGTTCATTTTTATTATCTATAGACATTCATCCCATAATGACTTGAAGCTCATTTGATGTTCATTTCATTACCCATATATGTTCACAAAATGAATACTTGCATAACACGCGTGGGTGGTGTTCATGGGGTTTTTTGCTTATTGGACCCTGTATTTTGGGGGTATTTACAATCTGGACCTCAATGTTTCAAAGTTTACAATTTGGACCCTATACAATATGGACCCAAAAAATTTAGCCCAAAGTTAAGTTTGACTCCGGTGAAGACCAAAATCTTGCATAAACTGACCGATTTACCCTTATTTCACTTATTCATTTATTTTGAATTTCCTTTTGAAATTGACTAGACTGAAGACTTCAATTTCACAGCCCATACAAATATCCCACCCTTAGTGACTATTCAACTTCATACTCCCAGAAAACCGAATAAATGAAGGGTAAATTTGGAGGTTCAGAAATAATTATGGGGCAACTTTGGAAGGAAAAATCAGTAAAACTACAATGAGGGCCTCTTTTGCCCGAACCCTTCTAATTATGTCTAAATTGTTGCCGGAAACAAAGTATAGGGTCCAAATTGTAAACTTTGAAACATGGGGGTCCAGATTGTAAATACCCCCAAAATACAGGGTCCAAAAAGCAAAAAACCTGGTGTTCATGTTATGTTGATATGACCTGATATACATTTGAAGTTCATTTCACGTTCACTTGATGTTCAACCCAATCAATTTATCTTTATTGTGCATGGATGAGTATTTTAATTGATGTGTTCATTCCACTACAACTTGATGTTCATTTCATTACTCCAATCAGTCCATAAAGAAGCTATCGAGCACAATATTTCAAGTTCCAAAAAGTGCATACAAAATGTTCCAAATAGTTCACCCAAAAGCTGACGAATACAATATTTCAAGTTCCATACAAAGAGAATAAGAGAAATAAACTTCAAATCTAAACGGTGCAAGGTTGTTCGTCTACCCCAGATGTGTCCTTGTACTTCTTCCTAATTCGGTCAATTGTGGACGATATCTCAACCCATACATCAATGGTTTTTTCAATGACTATTGCAATACTTCGAGCTCGCACTGCACATTGTACATCGCCAATTAACATTAATATATCAATGAACATAAACATCCAATCAACATTCCAACCAACAGTTTTTCACAAATGAACATCCCATTGATCATAAATGAACATTTGGTACAAGGGCGGTGAACATACACTATTTAGCCACGCCAAACCCACTAAATGTTATATGATCATTTACACAAAATTTAACGACCAATGAACATTATACTAAAAAAATGAACATCCAGTCCATTTATAATGAACATCCAGACCATTTAAAATGAACATCCAGTCCATTTAAAATGAACATCCAGTACATGTAACAGTGGTTTTGTGGACCTCGGTTTTGTCGTTCTCTCTCAAGGAGCTAGGTGCCTTGGTCATAGAATCTAGGTCAATGATCGGGATGAGATTTCTAATGGTAAGGATATCGGTTGAAAGGGTCACAACGCAAGAAAATAAAGCTAAGGTCGGTCAAGAAAAGGAAATGGGCTTCGGAGGCTTTTCAGGATGCAAATGAGGATGAGCAAATGGGTTTTGCAACAAGAGAATAACAAGGAGGGGGAATCAAGTGGCAATTCCGTTGGAAAATACCAACCGAGCTTCCTCTTTCGAGGATAGTCCGGATTAACTTCCCCAATGTCCACCATGGACCCGGAGGGTTAATGAAACGGAATTACCTAGTTAGCCTCTATTCACTTTCGTGAGTAGAATATTAACTATCCCAATTCCAACCTTCCAACTCAAGTGTCGGATGTGTTTTGGGACTTTCGGACCCAAATACATCCTACTTGAGGGAAGGAATGGAGTGGGAAATTGATTTCCCAACTAATTACTTACTAAAATTGCTAACCCAAACCTAATGACCCATTCACACCGTTAATTACCCCCTAACCCATAGGGTTTCTAGCCACTAATCATGATAAAAACTATGCTAACAACATCCAAACCAACCCTAAACATGATTTCTAACATTAAACAACCATAAACAAGCAAGATAATGAAATAGCTAGCAAAGCAATTAAACAAGCAAGAAAGTAATTAGCAAAGCAATTAATGAAAGAGTTAAGGGAAGAGAATACTTATCAAAATGATTTAGATGAACAAGAGAAAGCAATAAAAAGATGATCCAACAATCTCTCAATTGTTTGAATCCCCAAATCTTCAATAACAAACACAAATCTCCAAAACCCTAGATTAATCTCTCACTAATCTCTCTCTAAAACTCCTAATTACAAGGCTGAAAATAATTTCAAACACTATCCCTCGATGCCCCTCAAGAAATCGTGATAGACGTATATATATACAAGTGAAATTTGGTTGGCCAAACGCAGCATTTCAAGCTGAAAACACGCGCAGGTAATAGGGAGACCGTAGGTACGGTCTCATTCTGTCCAGCAAAATCTGCCTGTCGATTTTTTCCTTCGAGAGACCGTAGGTGCGATCCTGCTTACCGTAGGTGCGGTCTTGCTCCTGGACCAGGGGGTCGGGGGCGCTACCCCTTTGGTAGCGGGCATTACCTACTTCAGCTGACAATCCGTGGCTGACTTTGAGCACAGGTCGCGGGTGCTACCTACATGGTAGCGGGCGCTACCTACAGGATAGCGAGTGCTACGCTCAGGGTAGCGGGGCAACCCTGCGAAAACCACTTGGTGATTTTTAGCTTCGAGAGACCGCAGGTGCGGTATCCTGGACCGTAGGTACAGTCTTGCTCGACCCAGCTGTGGTAGCGGGTGCACCAATAGTGTGGTGGAGGCTACCCTACTCTTTTCTTCCCTTTGTTTCTTCCTTCTTTCCAAAGCATGTAACACCCGTTTCGAGGATCGTAGTGAGTGTTACCTCACTAATTGACACCAAAGGTGGGGAAAGAGGTCCCGGGTCAACTCCGCCTCGACTCTCGGTCCGGCTCGGCTTGGGGAATCACCAAAAACGCTCTAAAATGGCCTGTTTTACCTCGTTTTGAATAAAAACACCAAAACCTACAAAATAACCAAAAACATACTAAAAAGCCATGAAAATAAACACGAAACGAGTCAAAAGCCTAAGAATTAAGGCGTTATTTAGACACAAAATTGGGTCTAAACACCCCCCCACACTTAAACTTTTGCTCGTCCCGAGCATAACAAAACAAAAACGAATAACAAAACTAAACACCAACTCCTCTGTCGTGGGAGGAAACGAGTGCATTTAGCGTATGCACCAAGCCCTTTGAACCCCCCGGCAGCCCGGGTGGACGAGATGGACTCGTGAGGGTCTGTAGTGGCTGCACCCACAAAAGCCAAAGAAAACGGAGAGAGGGAAAGTGAAAACAAAACCGAAGAAAACAAAAGGAAAGAAAAACAAAAGCTTCGCTTCTAAGGATCTTGCAACCTTAATTAAGAAACGTTATTAAGCCTCCAAAAGGAACCGTTATGAGCATCTCACAAGCACCCATCCCAAGCAAAAGTCAAGCTTAAAGATTTTCAACCCCCTACACCTCATGCCAAGCAAAACCCCATGTGCATATGTGCTAGTGGGTTCTAACCGAATCCAAAAGACTCCAAAGACTCATGCCCAATCTCAAAAACAACGAAACGAACAAGGAAAGAAAAGAGTTGCCCTTCCTCGCATTTGGTCACCCTTGGCTTGGTGAGGGTCGTAGGTGATGCAAGGAGAGGCCCCACACTTTTAGAAACATAAACTTTTCTTTTTGGTTGGCTTCACCAACGAAACTGCTTTTTCCTTTTCTTTTTCTCTTTTTTTTTCTTCTTATAGTCGGTATTAGCCTTACTTTCGGGAATTGGACGACCCAAAATGGGGTTTACCCTCCCAACACAGTCTTTTCCACACACCTCCGTCCAGAATTCGATATAGGAGGAGCTTAAGGGGTAGTAGCGTCGTACTGCTAAAACCGGGTCCGTGTAGGTTGGCTAAGTGTATGGTGGTTGATATCATTCAGCGACACGCCCCACTTAATCCAGTTATTGTAGCTTTTGCTTTCTTTTTCTTTCTTTTTGAACTTTGCTTTTGCTTTTGCTAAATAGGAAAAAAGAACAAGCTCCGACACAAACCCCTAGAATCTCCCGGTTTCAACCAGAACGTGAAAGGAATCGGAGGTCTCACTAGACACTCAATGCAGGAAATCTAAGAAGGTAAGTCATGACTAGCACCCGAGACAGGGTCGAAAATGCTTAGACCGGTTTCTTTTAAAGAAGATTAAGAACGACTTCTCAATTTCGACAACAAGATCCAAGAAACAAAGCAAAGCAAAGCGAAAACGAAAACCGAAAGAAAACTTTTAAAGCTTTCACTCCCTTTTTTCTCCTTTTTCACATAAAAATTTTCAAAGTTTAGGCAAAAACTAAGAAAACAAAAACAAAGAGCTAGGTGAACTACCCTTGAACAAATATAACTCACGCCCCCACACTTAAAACGCCACAATGTCCTCATTGTGGGAATGTGTCACAAGAAAAGGATAGAGCACCTACAAAAACAAACAAACAAAAACAACTAGCAAGTAAAAGTGGTGGCGACCCGAGCCCACACGGCTCCAACAACAAGATAAACCCAACAAGCACATACTAGGAGTTCGCCACCAAAAGAAAAATCAAGCATACAAAAGGATCATAGGATATCCAACTCAAAAAGAGAAGAGCGGAGAGATATTACCTCGAGTTCTTCAAAACAAGTGATTACTCAATCCGCGATCCGTGCTAATCGAGCAAAGGGTTAGCATAATCAAGCAAAAACAATCAGAGCTAGTAAGATCCGCATACAAGATTAGAAACATGAAAAGGAGACTAACTAAGAAAAGAAAATAACTTAAAAGAAAGAAATAAAAGTATGGGTTGCCTCCCATAAAGCGCTTGTTTAAGGTCCCGAGCTTGACATAATTACTTACTTGATTCTCGAAAGGCGTGGTGTGCAAGAAAGGAGCGTGGTAAGCTTTTTCCACCAACTCTTCTTCCTTCTCCTCCCGCGCACTCTAATAAAACTCATGAATAAACTGGAATGATCCTCCGGTGGTCTAGCCAACTCCGAAGGAATTAAGGGCAATGGCCTCCTAAACTTACTCCACAAATGTTTCTTCTTCCTTTTCCACCGCTTCCTCTTCTTGCGCAAGAATTTAGCATGCCTTCTTGAAGACTTGATAGGTCAGATAGAAAGAGAAGATAACCCCGGCTTGATATTCGATGATGTGTTGTGTCTCGGGCCTTGGAAAGCCATCTCTCTCACTTTCATATTCTCAATATATGTTTCTCCCAAGGCAATCTCCCTCCTCAAAGGCACAGTGCTGAGGAAATCACCACGGAAGGTGAGACTATCTCCATAATGCCCAAAATGAATAGATTTAGGGTGATTGTCTCCATCCCAATCATCTGGTTCTACAATAAGTAAGCACAGCTCCTCTTGATACTCATCCATAATACTAACCACTGCATTAACCTTGAAGCGTGACTCTTTGTGAGGGTTCCTTCTCGAAGGATCAAGATCAAAATCAATATGTTCTCTCCCCACATGAAGAGACAAACGACCTCTTTTCACATCTATGGTAGCTCCTATAGTGGCCAAGAAGGGTCGACCAAGAATAATAGGATTTCTCCAATCTTCATCCATCTCCAAAATAACGAAGTCACAAGGGATAAGGAAACTTCCCACTTGAACCGGGATGTCTTCTAATATTCCCAAAGGCCTCCTAACACTTCGGTCTGCAAGTTGCAAGATGATATTTGTAAGGGTCAAGTCATAAAGGTTCAACTTCTTACATATAGAGTGTGGCATGACACTAACACTTGCCCCTAAGTCACATAATGCATTATCAATCTTCATTTCACCAATTAAGCAAGGAATAGAGAAACTACCGGGATCGACTAGTTTCTCGGGAGTCTTGATTCTTCTCTTGTTTGTCAAAAGGTCCTTGAGATATTTCTTGAATGAAGGGACCTCCGACATGGCATCTAGAAATGGTATATTAACTTGGAGCTTCTTCATCATCAAAATAAACTTGGAGATTTTATCATCATTCTTCTGTTGAACCAATCTTCCGGGAAATGGAACTGGTGGTCGATATGGTTTCAACTACCCCGTGGGTTGATCAAGATCATTCTCCTTCTCAATCTCAATCTCCTTGGGTTTCACCAAATCTTCTTCCTCCTCATCATTAGGCTTCTTAATCTCAACATCATCCTCTTTCACCTCATCATCGGATTGCTCAACCTCCATATCTTCTCTCTCAATTATATCTTCATCATTTCCCTCATTCTCTCTAAAAGGTTCCTCCTCTACCAACTTGGGTCCCTCCACTTCTTTTCCACTCCGCAAAGTAATAGCATTCACCATCACCTCTTGAACAGGTTAAGGTTGGATATGTATAGATTGAGGTTTGTTGATTTGAGCTATTTTAAGTTCGAGACTTCGGATGTAAGCTCGATCTCTCTCTTGATTCTCCATGATTTGCTTAAGCATCAACTCAACCAAGGATTCTTGGGGTGGTGAAGAAATTTGGGGTTGTGAAATATGTTGTTGGGTTTGATGGAAGGATTCTTCTTGAATAAATGAGTGATGTTCATGGGGTTGAGAAGTAAAAGGGTGATGGTAGGTGATGTGAAAAGGATCTTGGTTGTCGTTGGGAGAATTGATAGCATTCACTTGCACGAATTGTTGAACCTTTTCACATTGTTGGGTAGGGTGCGGACCATAGCAAAACTCACAAGTATGAACATTCGGAATAGAAGTGGATGCAAAGGATTGCATTGCTTGGGCAATTCTCAACTGATTTGAAACCTCCGCATTCGACTTCTCTTTTTGTATTTCACAAACAGTGGACATAAGAAACTTTATAATCGGGTTATCCTCCAAAAGATTGCCTCCGTCTCCTGAACTTTGGCAACTTCCCCAATGAGGAGCGTGTTGTGATAGCTCATGTAAGAAAATATTGGCCTCTTTCACGATCTTCTTTATAAACATCCCTCTGGACACATTATCAATAGATTCTCTAAGAGGAACACGGAGCCCATGACAAAAATGTTGAAGCAACATCCAATCCGGTAAATTATGATGAGGGCAATGTCGTTGAAGACGCTTAAATCTCCCCCAAGCGTCGAAAAGACTCTCTCCCGGCCCTTGCTTGAAACTTAAAATTTCTGCTCGAAGTCAGTGTGTCTCCTCCGCCGGAAAGAAACGATGAAGAAAATATCCTTTGAGTGCCTCCCATGAAGAATAAAAACCAAGTGGACATGGTTGTAGCCATATCTTCGCTTTCCCCGCACGAGTGAGAGGAAAGAATTTCAACTTCAAATATTCTGACGATATCCTTGGAATGTGTATAAAGCTAATCCGATCTTCGAACTTATCAATATGAGCAATGGAACTTCCAGCAGCATCGTCCCCATGAAACGGGTTCCTTTTGAAGACTTTAAGTAAGTGAGGTTTAAACTCGAACACAACATCAGGTGGTAATGGTGGTAATGTGATAGGACTGCCTCCCGTACCCAATCATGGAACAACATATGATAGAAAGGTACGAGGTGAACCAGCTTGAGCTTCACCCATTAGAACGCGAAGACTCGTACAAGAAATGAAGAAGCATCAAATTCATTTGGATTGGCACAAACTGATTTCTAACGTGAAAGCAAACTCAAATAACCAAAAACCAAGAAACTAAAACTAGGGGCGCTGGCTCGCCGGCAACGGCGCCATTTTGTGTAACAGTGGTCTTGTGGACCTCGGTTTTGTCGTTCTCTCTCAGAGAGCTAGGGGCCTTGGTCATAGAATCTAGGTCAATGGTCGGGATGATATTGCTAATGGTAAGGATATCGGTTGAAAGGGTCACAACGCAAGAAAATAAAGCTAAGGTCGATCAAGGAAAGGAAATGGGCTTCGGAGGTTTTTCGGGATGCAAACGAGGATGAGGAAATGGGTTCTGCAACAAGAGAATAACCAGGAGGGATAATCAAGTGGCAATTCCGTTAGAAAATACCCACCGAGCTTCCTCTTTCGACGATAGCCCGGATTAACTTCCCAATTGTCCACCACGGACCCAGAGGGTTAATGAAACGGAATTCCCTAGTTAGCCTCTATTCACTTTCGTGAGTAGAATATTAACTATCCCAATTCCAACCTTCCAACTCAAGTGTTGGATGTGTTTGGGGACTTTCGGACCCAAATACATCCTACTTGAGGGAAGGAATGGAGTTGGAAATTGATTTCCCAACTAATTACTTACTAAAATTGCTAACCCAAACCTAATCACCCATTCACACCGTTAACTACCCTCTAACCCATAGGGTTTATAACAACTAATCATGATAAAAACTATGCTAACAACATCCACACCAATCCTAAACATGATTTCTAACATCAAACAACCATAAACAAGCAACATAATGAAATAGCAAGCAAAGCAATTAAACAAGCAACAAAGTAATTAGCAAAGCAATTAATGAAAGATTTAAGGGAAGAGAATACTTACCAAAATGTTGTAGATGAACAAGAGAACGCAATAAAAAGATGATCCAACAATCTCTCAATTGTTTGAATCCCCAAATCATCAATAACAAGCACAAACTTCCAAAACCCTAAATTAATCTCTCACTAATCTCTCTCTAAAATTTCTAATTACAAGGCTGGAAATAATGTCTAAGACTATCTCTCAATGCCCTTCAAGAAATCGTGACTGAGGTATATATATACAAGTGAAATTTCATTGGCAAAACGCAGCGTTTCAAGCCGAAAACACGCGTAGGACATAGGGAGACCGTAGGTACGGTCTCGTTCTGTCCAGCGAAATCTGCCTGGCGATTTTTTCCTTCGAGAGACCGTAGGTGCGGTCCTGCTTACAGTAGGTACGGTCTTGCTCCTGGACCAGGGGGTCGCGGGCGCTACCTACTTCAGTTGACAATCCGTGGCTGACTTTGAGCACAGGTCGCGGGCACTACCTACATGGTAACGAGCGCTACTTACAGGGTAGCGGGTGCTACGCTCAGGGTAGCGGGGGCTACCCTACGAAAACCCCTTGGCGATTTTTAGCTTCGAGAGACCGCAGGTGCGGTATCCTGGACCGTAGGTACGGTCCTGCTCGGCCCAGCTGTGGTAGCGGGCGCCACCAATAGTGTGGTGGGGGTTACCCTACTCTTTTCTTCCCTTTGTTTCTTCCTTCTTTCCAAGGCATGTAACACCCGTTTCGAGGATCGTAGTGGGTGTTACCTCACTAATTGACACCAAAATTGGGGAAAGAGGTCCCGGGTAAACTCCGCCTCGACTCTCGGTCCGGTTCGGCTCGGGAAATCACCAAAAATGCTCTAAAATGGCCCGTTTTACCTCGTTTTGAATAAAAACACCAAAACCTACAAAATAACTAAAAACATACTAAAAAGCCATGAAAATAAACACGAAACGAGTCAAAAGCCTAAGAATTAAGGCGTTATTTAGACACAAAATTGGGTCTAAACAGTACAAAGGGGGTAAACATACATAACGTTCCATTCATCTCAAAAATGAACATCCGTTCAATGCAAAGTGAACATCAGCGTTCCCCAATAATTGACAAACTCTGAACATCAAACATTCATGGGATGAACATCAGTGAATAATGAAAGAATGAAAATGAACATTGACAGGGGGAATGACATGAACAACATAATGTACCAAAATGAACCGCAAGTGTTTTGGCATGCACATACATACACTGAAAATGACCACAACGTCACTATTGGATGAAAAAAATATAAATGAACATCAAGTTGATACAATATGAACAACAAGTAGTTCTTGGATGTCCATCAATCGTTATGGGGTGAACACTTGCAAATAATGATAATGAATAATGAACACCAACTATAATGATTATCAAGTGACACTTACAATGATCAACAACTACTAATGAAATAAACAAGTATTCTTGGAATGAACATCAAAGCATTTTGGGATGAACATCAGTGACTAATTCAACAATGAAAATGAACATCCAAAGGGGGGGGATGACATGAACAACTTATAGTGTACCAAAATGATCCTCAAGTGGTCCTGCATCACATACACTGAAAATGAACATCAAGTAGAGAGAATATGAACATTAATTAGTGCTTGAATGCCAATCAATCATAATGGGGGTGGCAACACTTGCAAATAATGAAAATTGAACATCTGGTGACTATAATGAACACCAACTATAATGGTAATCAAGTACCCTGACAATGATTAACAAATACTCCTAGGTTGAGCACCTAGTATTCTGGGATGATCATCAACCCCTAACAATGAACAACAAAATTGAACATCATGTGGTTGTGTACTCATCATTTATCAGCATATGAACTTAAATTAAAACCACTGAAACAATATTAAAAAGATAAATGTGATCCTAAACAATATTCCAACTACAAAACTCATTTTGTTGACAATTATGAACAACAACATCAGAAAATGATCATCATAATACAATATATGTACCAGGATGACCTGATTTGCATCTTTCAACCTGATTATCGAACTCACCACCATAAACTCACTCAAACGCTCATGAGAATAAACAAAATTCAGATAAATAAAATTCATGTATTCAAATCACATAACCAAAATTCAGAACTTCAGAAAAAACACATACCCAAAATTCACATTACATAAACAATATTTACGTTACCTCATTCCTTCATCCACACTCTCCATTGTCGACTCCCTAACTGCACAAAGTCCTCCTCGCGTACTGAATGGTGATGTTTGTGAAACTAATTTCACCTCTTCCGCTCATGGTGAAGGTTCTTTACGCAACAATCAAAAGAAAAAAAATTAGGGTTTCTATTGTTTGATGAATGAAGCAATTGCAATTGTTCTTGAAAAATCAACAGATGAAATTAGGAGAAATAATTTGGATACAGCTACATACCTAGAGAAGTTGGGAAGCCGTTTGGGAACCCATGCGCGAACACACAAAACATCTACCCCCAATTTCAAACAGAACGAAAAAACCAAATTTGTCGACGTCTACCTTTCAAACGGCCGAAAATGGTTCTCGGTTTCTCCCTTCGCAGCAGATGTGCACCAACTCTCAATCCCATCTTTGCAAATCACCAGTTGGAGTTTCAAAAATTGCAAAATGATGGTGGATTTTGGAACTTGGGAGCAGTTAATTCTACCCAGCAGCACGCGTGAAACAGCATTCACCCTCAACCTCTCACTCTGTCTCTCTCCTCACGGGATGTTATCTAAAAAAATAAAAATAAAAAAAAAACCAAATCCAGGCAATCACATTTTGAAGCCTACCATATAAATAAAGAAAAAAAATACCTAATTATCACAACCCTTGATCTTGGAACCAAAGGCTAGGATTGTCCATACTTTTATGCTCACAAAAAGTCTCTTCTCTTTATATCTATTCCCTAGATTTTATGATCCAACAATATTATAGTTATATAAAATTGACTAATTAGTACATGTTACACATAAAATATTGGAAGACTAATATTATATTAACATGGTTATAAACATAAAAAATTAACACCCCAAAAAATGGGTCACTTAGGTTTTGATGATACTCATTAAGGAACAAAATAATATTATAAATTATGAGCAGCCAAACTCAACTATAAATAGTTAGGAAAAAAAGACAAAGGAAGAAAAACACAAAATATGTCTCTTCGACTACTTCTTTCTTTATCTTTTATATATATATATATATATATATATATATATATATATATATATATATAGGGAAATTCGTGATTCTATGGTGAAAATCTGCCGCCAATTCTTATGGGGTGATTCCAAATCATACCCAGTGGCTTGGGAATCTTTTTGCCGTCCAAAGAAATTTGGAGGATTAAACATTCGTAATATAGTTCTATGGAACAAAGCAGCTCTTATTCATGCTCAAAACTATGTGTATATGTAATCCTTTGCTCAAAATATTGGGTTATTTGCATTTTGGACCTCGTAGTATAGGGACATTTATTTTTTAGACCCTTGATTTTCATTATTTATTTTTGGAGCTCTAAAGTTTAAGGGTTGATAAAAAAGGACCTTAAATTTGTAGGTTGAAAAAAAGGCTCGTGCACTGTTTTTCTTTTTCTTCCCATGTTTGAATTTATATCCTGATTAGCGTCAAACTTAAGGACAAGGTTAACACTAATATTAAAAATATATTAATCCCCTCTTATTCATGCCGAAATTAACTACTTAGACCCTGGGTATAGTTCCGAAATGAATAGCGATCATCTTCTTTTTTATTTGTAAAACTAAATCATTAACAATTATCAATTAATTTTTATTTATAATTACTAGGGTATAATACATCTTAACTTATATTGTAAATTTACAAATATATGTTTTTTTTGTACAATATTGCTTCTGCAGTGCCATTATCAAAGTAGAACATAAGATTGTTTTTAGAATAAAATAGACAATAAAAATTATCAATTAATTTGAAATACTAATTACTGAAAAATGAACACCATTGACGCTTTTATAATATCTTAAATTAGATTTTATGATCCAACAATATTATAGTTATATAAAATTGACTAATTATTACATGTTACACATGAAATATGGGAAGACTAATATTATATTAACACGGTTATAAACAAAAAAATTAACACCCGAAAAAATGGGTCACTTAGGTTTTGATGATACTCATTAATGAGCAAAATAATATTATAAATTATGAGCAGCCAAACTCAACTATAAATAGTTAGGAAAAAAAGACAAAGGAAGAAAAAGACAAAATATGTCTCTTCTACTACTTCTTTCTTTATCTTTTATATATATATATATATATATATATATATATATATATATATATATATATATAGGGAAATTCGTGATTCTATGGTGAAAATCTGCCGCCAATTCTTACGGGGTGATTCCAAATCATACCCAGTGGCTTGGGAATCTTTTTGCCGTCCAAAGAAATTTGGAGGATTAAACATTCGTAATATAGTTCTATGGAACAAAGCAGCTCTTGGAAAATTAGCTTGGCAAATTGCAGTTGACAAAGGTCTTTGGATGCTTATGTTTGTTAAAAGTAAGACGAACGATAAATTCGCCCCTCGTCGCAGTAAGTGTTTGTTTCTTGGATATCCATTTGGAAAGTAAGGGTGAAGTTTGTATGATTTAGAAACCCAAGATTTTCTTGAAAGTAGGGATGTGAGGTTTATTGAACATGCTTTTCCTTTCTTAACACCACCTGAACAAAAACAAGGATAAAATTACAGTCCACAGGTTTTGAATAACACTCAATTTTTGGATGATGAGTTCAGAAATCCCTTCTATAGGAAGAGAAGGGCCAATCCACTTTGAACCCTTAGAACACCATTTAGATCAGAGGTAGAGTGATCTAAGGAAACATAGGGTCAACTTGGAGGACTCAACAATTGGGTTTGGAGTTGACAATGAAGCGAATGAAGATAATGAGGTTGAACATGTTGTGTAAATTAGGGTTGGGGGGAGATGCTACGTCGCAGACATCATGTGATTAGCTTGGTTCTAGTGAGGAACAGGAACAACAACATCAACCTACTACATCCAGTGCTCTAGAAGCTTGAAGATCGGAACAGACTCGATGACCGACAACCTGGCTAAATGACTATATTTTATATCATGTAATTAAGTGCCAAAAACCCTGTCTCTATTGCCTTGCCTTATCAAAAGGAGTATTCAGGTATGCCCTAGCGTTTATATAATTGTGTGTGCTGTGTAAAGTTCTCTCCTTCACATAATTTTTTTTTTCAAGTATTATGAAAGTTGACGAAACTAGATTTTTTCATGAGGTCGTCAAACATAGCAAGTGGCGAGAAGCTATGAATGAGGAAGTTAATGTTTTGCATAAAACAAGTACTTGGGATATTGTTGGCCTTCCTGTAGGAAAGAAACCGATCAGATGTAAATGGTCTATAAGGTGAAATACAATGCAGATGGGTCTATTCAGAGATACAAAGCTAGAGTTGTTATTCGTGGAGATCATCAAGAAGAAGGTGTTGATTATAACGAGGCTTTCAAGTGTTCGTTGTTTTCTTTCTATGGTGATAGCAAAAGGATGGGAACTGCATCAATTAGATGTAAACAATGAGTTCTTACATGGAGAATTTTATGAGAAAGTTTACATGAACTTGCCACCAGGATATTATGCCTCCACTCCTAGAAAAGTTTGTAGATTGAGAAAATCGCTTTATAGGCTTAAACATGCACTTAGACAATGGTTTGCAAAACTCTCATCTAAGCTTTGTGAGTAGGGTTTTATTAAGTGTTATGCTGATTATTCACTTTTCGAATATCGATAGGGACAACCTGCCGACATCTTCACCAAAGCGCTTGGCAGAGATCATTTTCACAACCTCAAGCCCAAGATGGGCATTATTGACGCCCGTACTCCAACTTGAGGGGGGAGTATTAACGTATTACTAGAATTCTAGTCTGACTATGTATCATAGGAAGACTAGAATTGTTATGGGTATTAGAAGAGTATTATTTGGTTTACTATTTTATTAGTTTCCTAATTCTAATACCTTTAGGAGTAGGGTTATTTGGTTTAATATTTTATTAGTTTCCTAATTCTAATATCATTAGGAGTAGGGTTAAAGTGATACTTATTATGAAAAGGGAGGAGAAGAAGAAGAATTTTCGATAATCTTTTCTCTCTTATGTACAGGTGGATTTGGTATCACTATAATCCTTTTTTTTTTTAGATCAGAATATTAATCGATAGTAGGGATTATTGTTGTCCAATTCATAAAAGTTGGGATTATTATAATCCAATTTTCCTACATATATAAGTACATAGGGTGATGATTAAAATACGAGTTTAAATAAGGGCATTTTGGGTAGAGCTCGCAAAATTTTGTCCGATCTGCAATATTCGAATTGTCGAACCCAGAAAAAATCAGGTCTGGATGTAGATTTTCGTACGACTTTTGATATTGACCGAATATTTGGACATCAAATTTCTCTTTTTCCTCGTCAATTTGTCAGAATTGTCCGACCCGAAATAAAATCGAGTCCGAATATTAATTTATTGTACGAATTTTGAAATTGACCAAATTTGTCCGACCCAAATTTTAGTGAGCGGTAATTTTGGGAAACCAATAATTAATTATATTTAATTTTTTTAAAAAAATTTATAATATTAATGTTTGCATTAATATGTGTTAATGACTTATATATTAATGATACATGAATAGAATAATTAATATAATTATTTATTGTATTATATATGATATAAATAGTTTTATTTTACCCGTTCTTTTATGCGGCTGGTTGGTTATGGTTCCACATCGCACCACAACTTTCCATATTCCATCATAACCCACCACAACCCACCACAATCTACTATTCCAATTTTAATTTATCTTTTTATTAAAATTTATACTTTATAATTTAAAATACCCAAAAATTCATCACTCCCTTTTATCAATAAAAAATTCCATCTCGCTTTTTTCAATTACAATTTCAAATATACCAACTCACTTACAACATTCCGCAATCCACGACAATCTTTAGCATTTCACAACAACTTTCCCCAACCCATCACAATTTACAAATTTCCACCAGACCGCACCACAACCAATAATATAAAAGAATAGGACCTTATTCCTCTAAGCTTCTCGGTCAGAAGTACTTGATACATCCCGCCTGACTTTTGTTTACATAATTATTTTCCTTTTGCTCAAAACTATGTGTATATGTAATCCTTTGCTCAAAATATTGGGTTATTTGCATTTTGGACCTCGTAGTATAGGGACATTTATTTTTTGGACCCTTGATTTTCATTATTTATTTTTGGAGCTCTAAAGTTTAAGGGTTGATAAAAAAGGACCTTAAATTTGTAGGTTGAAAAAAAGGCTCATGCACTGTTTTTCTTTTTCTTCCCATGTTTGAATTTATATCCTGATTAGCGTCAAACTTAAGGACAAGGTTAACACTAATATTAAAAATATATTAATCCCCTCTTATTCATGCCGAAATTAACTACTTAGACCCTGGGTATAGTTCCGAAATGAATAGCGATTATCTTCTTTTTTATAATTACTAGGGTATAATACATCTTAACTTATATTGTAAATTTACAAATATATGTTTTTTTTGTACAATATTGCTTCTGCAGTGCCATTATCAAAGTAGAACATAAGATTGTTTTTAGAATAAAATAGACAATAAAAATTATCAATTAATTTGAAATACTAATTACTGAAAAATGAACACCATTGACGCTTTTATAATATCTTAAATTAGATTTTATGATCCAACAATATTATAGTTATATAAAATTGACTAATTATTACATGTTACACATGAAATATGGGAAGACTAATATTATATTAACACGGTTATAAACAAAAAAATTAACACCCGAAAAAATGGGTCACTTAGGTTTTGATGATACTCATTAATGAGCAAAATAATATTATAAATTATGAGCAGCCAAACTCAACTATAAATAGTTAGGCAGGCAAAAAAGAAAAAGGAAGAAAAACACAAAATGTCTCTTATACTACTTTCTTTCTCTCTTATATATATATATATATATATATATATATATATGTATATGTATATATATATATGTATATATATATGGAAATTCATGATTCTATGGTGAAAATATGCCGCTAGTTCTTATGGGGTGATTCCAAATCATTTCCAGTGGCTTGGGAATCTTGTTGTCTTCCAAAAAAATTTGGAGGATTAAACATTGGTAATATAGTTCTATAGAACAAAGCAGCTCTTGAAAAATTAGTTTCGCAAATTGCAGTTGACAAAGAGTCGTTGTGGGTAAAATGGATACATCATATCTACTTGAAGAAAACTCCTTTTCAGGAGTGTGAAATCAAGCAAAACAATAGCTGGTACTGGAGAAGAATTATAAAGGTTCGAAATGACTTAAATCAGGTTTCATCTTCTTGACTTTCCTCCAGTCACTACTCTATATCAGATTCATACATTTCTTTGCTTGGTTTTCTCACTCCTGTGGAATGGGCTTTGGCGATATGGAATAAATTCCGAGTCCCGAAGTTCTCATTCATAGCGTGGTTGGGTTTTCAAGGAAGATTAACGACTCTCGATCGATTGCAATGGATGGCATATATGCTTGCAAATAGATGTATACTTTGTTATGAAAATGAGGAGAGTCACAAACATCTGTTTAAGCAATGCAAGTATAGCGTGGAGGTTTGGGAGAAAGTTTTGCACAAGTTGGGTTACCCAAGTGTTTCTTGGCATGAGGTAGAGTACATCAAAACCTGTGGTGAACTTGTCCATGAGGAAAAAACATCAGTTATTTATGATGTTAACTGCGTTTGTCTATTACATTTGGATGGAAAGAAATTCAAGAGTTTTTAAAGAAAATGTTCATACAATGGAGTTTGTAGTTAATTTCATAGTTAGTGATATAAACACTAGATTAGAAAGAGGTAAAGTTTGATAATTTTTGGTTACTTGGGCATTTTGATTGTTGCCCCTCTAGGTATGCCTAGAGTATACTTGTAAAATATTTTGTTAATGGAATGATCTCTTCGATTTTTCCAAAAAAAAAAAATATATATATATAGGGAAGTTGGATTCTAATAATCCCTACTTTTGCAAATTGGATGACAATAATCCCTACTTTCAATTTGTATTCTGGTGGTAAAAAAAAAATTGTATTGTAGTGGTACATAATCGAGAGTATATTCGAAATATCATAGATTTTGTGTTGCATTTGATTCAAAACTTCGTATAACACTTTACCGCGATTTTTAATGAATAAGCATTTCTCCCAAATATTTTCAATTCTTTTTCAATTTTTTATGATTTTTTCAATTTTATTACTTTTAAAAAATCATAATAATTGCTCGAAATCTCAAAAAATAATTAAAAAATATTTTAGTAACTACACTACATTGCCTATCTGGGGGCAGGAACGAAAAAAACCAAAACAATATGGGGTAGGAATGAAAAAAAAAAGAATGTGGTGATGGATTTGGTACCACTACTATACAATTTTTTTTTTGGACCACCAGAATACAAATTTAAAGTAGGTATTATTGCCATCCAATTTGCAAAAGTAGAGATTATTAGAATCCAATTTCCCTATATTATATATATATATATATATATATATATATATATATATATATATATATATATGGTGAGAATGTGAACATCAAATATCTAGTGAACATCAAATATTATATATATATATATATATATATATATATAGGGAACTGATCATATAAACATGGCTATTTGGTGACTATGTGAGCATGGTTGGATATATAGTGGACATCAAGTATTATTTCCGTGGACATCAATTATGTGAGGTGGACAGTAAGTATTGTCATTGTGGAAATTAAGTACAAAGGTTGGACATCAACATTTGAAGTCCGCCAAGTAAAATCTTATATTTCCTTGGCATACTTGATATCCACGAAAACAATACTTGATGTCCACCTTCCATACTTGATATCCACAAAAATGTCACATAATGTCTGCTAGATATCCAACCATGCTCACATGCTTACCAAATGGTCATACTCATATGATCAGTACCTATATATATATATATATATATATATATATATATATATATATATATATATATATAGGGTTTTTGGATATCAATAATACCAACTTTGGGGGTATTGGATATTAATAATACAAACTATTTTCTTGGACACTAGCAGTACGAACTATTGACCTATTTTCCTCTAACAGTACATCGTCGTATTGTTATGGTTTTAACTCATCGAAAAGATGATGTGGCTCCATAATATGTGACATGGAAGGTATGTTAATGTCAACGTCAACATTTTCTACCCAATCGCCCCCTTCCACGTCACACATCATGGAGCCACGTCATGTTTCCGATGAGTTAAAACTATAATAACTCGGTCGTGTACTATTGGAGGAAAATAGGTCGATAGTTGGTATTACTAGTGTCCAAGAAAATAGTTTGTATTATTAGTCTCCAATACCCCCAAAGTTGGTATTATTAGCGTCCAATAATCCATATATATATATATATGCAATGATCCTTTTATTTTTCCTTGTTTTTATTTTTTATCCTTTTAAATATAGTCTCAGTGATGTTTTTAACAATACGTGTGGTTTATTTGTGCCTCCTACAACACATTGGCTACAAAGGGTGAGAATACAAATTTATGAGATTTAATAAGGGCATTTTTGAAAAGCACTAATTGATCATTTCTACTTTTTTCTTAACAAAGTTATTAATGAATATTAATTAATCACAAAATGTGTCATCCTATAAACTTGTAATTGTGAGCTGTGAAACGATAATTATTTGATCCATATATGTGTTTTAAAGAGAGTACTTTAGGAGATGTATAATTAGTCATTTTTACTTTTTTAAAATATATTTTGGTACAAAGCATGAGAATTGAAATATGTATGTTTTAAAGAGTTTGATTTTGAAAATGTATAATTGATCTTTATTACTTTTTCAAAAAAATTAATTCATACATGCATATTAATTGATAGTAGGAGTTACTATATTTTTTGAGAGAAAGGTAGTACGAGTTACTACGAATAATAAATAAAAAACAAAAAATTACAAAATATTATAAATATAAACAAAAAAATTGTGATGTATACAGTTTAAATAACATATAATATAATAAATAAATACAATAAAACTGCAAACCTCACTATGTTTATAGGGTTTTTTTGCATTTTGGACCCCGAATTTTAGGGGTATTTATATTCTGAACCCTTGATTTTCAACTTTGACTTTTTGGATCCTAAAGTTTGTAGGCTGAAAAAAAAAGGACCATAATGTTTGTGAGGTGAAAAAAAAGTCTGTTTCCCGTTTTTCTTTTTCTTTCCATGTTTGAATTTCTCTCCCAATTGGCATCAAACTTCAAGACTAAGGTTAAAAGCGATATTAAAGTTATAACAAACATCTTTTATTCATGTTGGAGTTACTTAAAACCATGTACTCAGGGGTCTAAGTAGCCCCGACATGAATAAGAGAGGTGTATTACAACTGCACTATTAGTTTTAACCATAGTCCTGAAGTTTGACGTCAATCGGGAGATAAACCTAACATGGGAGGAAAATAAAGAACGAGACAGGGGTCTTTTTCTTCAGCCCACAAACTTTAAGGTCTTTTTTTATTCATCCTACAAATTTTAGGGTCTAAAAAGTTAATGTTGAAAACCAAAGGTTCAGAATATAAATACCCCTAAAGTTTAGGGTCCATAATGCAAAAAACCCTATGTTTATATATATGCAACTCTTTTATAAATAATTTATTTATTTACATTAAATAAATCATTTTATAATTAAAAAATTATTTAATTTTATACATAAATTTTATAAATATATATTCAACTCTTTTATAAATAAATAAAACTTTTTATATAGATATAGAGGGTTTTATTTATTTTCACTAAAATAATTTAAATTTATTAAGGATGAATGTACACTTTTTTTTAAAAAAAAATTGAGATCATGATGAATGTAATTTATGAAAATTGAGACAGATGAAAGAAGGGAAGAAGAAAGGATATGATTCAATAATACCAGGAACAATACATACTAAATCCCTTGAAGAAAAACGAAATACAAGAGAAGCTTAAAAAGAAAAAGAAGACAACCTAACAAATCTAAACCGGCCCAAAACAGAAGCCCAACAACAGAAAACTAAAAAAGAGCTAACTAAACAAACTGAAAATAAACCAAGAAACTACAATAATCTCAACACCCCCCCTCTCAAATTGGTGGTTGTAGAACCCCCAATTTGTCCAAGATCCTCTGATGATGTACTCCAGTGAGGGGTTTTGTTAACAGATCAGCCAGCTGTTGTTTAGTAGGAACATAGGATAATCTAATTAAACCTTCCAACAACTTCTCTCTAACAAAGTGACAATCCAGTTCTATATGTTTAGTTCTATCATGATAAACCAGATTTCTAGCTATGTAAATCGCAGCTTGGCTATCACATTCTACAGGAATTGGGATGACATCTCGAACAGTCAGCTCGTGCAAGAGTCTACTCAACCAAGCCAATTCAGCTACGAGTCTTCTCATACTCCTATACTCGGCCTCCGCTGAAGAGAGACTCACAAATGCTTGCTTCTTAGACTTCCACGATATTAGTGTTTTGCCAAAGAAGACCACATAACCACTAACAGACCTGCGAGTGTGAGGACAATAGGCCCAGTCATAATCGCAATAAGCCAATAAATCCATATCAGGATGATTATTCAATAAAATACCAATAGAGGAACTTCCCTTTAAATATTTGACCACATGTAAGGCTTCCTGGAAATGGGAGGTTCTTGGATTTTGCATGAATTGACTTAAATGTTGTACTGCAAAACAAATGTCAAGTCTTGTATTAGTAAGGAAATAAATTTTCCTACCAATTGTCTATATAAAGTAGGGTTGTCAAGAGGCTCCCCTGATGTAAGAGTTAATTTGCAGTTGATCTCCAGGGGTGTAACTATTGATTTGGCTTCATCAAATCCAAACTCATGAATAAGAGTCTTGGTGAACTTCTGCTGTGTCAACAAAATACCTTTTGCAATTCTGAGGACCTCAATCCCCAAAAAATAGCCAACATGTCCCAAATCTTTGATTCTAAAAACCTTACTAAGATGCTTCTTTATATTTTGTATTTCATCAACATCATTCCCAGTTAGAAGAACATCATCCACATAAACAGCTAAGAATGTCACTAATGAACCTCGCCTTTTCCAAAATAAAGAATGATCATTTTCTAAATGTTGATATTTTCTAGTATATAAAGTTTCAGTCAATTTGGCATACCATTGTCTGGAGGCCTGTTTTAACCCATAAAGAGACTTGTTTAATTTACAAAAAGGATTAACAATATCAGTGGTCGAACCATGTGGCAATCTCATATAGATTTCCTCATTCAAATCCCCATGTAAAAAGGGATTATCAACATCTAACTGATGCAAATCCCAACCCTTCTTGACATCAACTGCAATGAGAGTTCTAATGGTGGTCATTTTTACAACAGGGGAAAAGGTTTCTGTATAGTCTATTCCTTCCTTTTAGGTATAACCTTGGACAACTGTTTAGACCCGATTTCGCGTCTAAATACCGCCTAAATCCTTAGGCTTTTGACTTGTCTTGTAGCTCGTTTTAATAACTTTTAATGCGTTTTGTTTATTTTTGTAGTTTCAGAAGGTTTTACTCAAAACGATGCTAAATGGGCAATTTTTGCACCAATCTTGGGAATCCCGAGATTCCCTAAGATTCCCCGAGCCCTGGTTGTGTCAAAGGCAGCGGAGACGGAAGGGCCGAACATGTCGGAAGCGCGGAAACGCAAGTATCGGGTCGAAGAGCACCGAAGGGTAGCCCCTGCCACCAACATCATAGCGGGCGCTACGCCCTGAAGAAAGCTGTGGCCGAGATAGACCGTGGCCACGGTCACCTTGACCGTAGCCACGGTAAGATGGAGCCAAATGCCTAAGGAAGGAGAGTTGCAACCCGAGATGGACCGTGGTCACGGTCAACCTGACCGTAGCCACAGTGAGATCACTGTCCTGCCCAAGGAAGAGGTTGGTCGAACAAGACCGTGGCCACGGTCTCCCACGGTCGTGCGAAGGAGCGAAGAGTTGCCAACCCTAAATCGCCTACACCATGCCCACAGTGCCTGGGTACCGTGCCCACGGCACTGCGAAGCGAAGATGAATTTTTCCTGCCTTACGCAAGACTGTGGCCACGGTCATCTTGACCGTGCCCACGGTCCCCTGCGGGACACGTTTTGTCTGTAGCGTTAAATGATGAGTTTTGAGTAACAACCTGAGTTACTATATATTGTTTTAAGTCATTTTAGTAGGGAGACAATCTTTTAATCAGTTTTTACCTAGCTTTTATGATACTTTAGCCTTCTTTTATCACATTTTAAGCTTTGGATTAGAGAGTTAGTGAAGATATTTTGCTGAGTTTATTGATTCTTGTATTGGATTCTCTCAAGTTTTATTTCAAGTTTGAAGATTATTATCATATTTTGGAGCATTGGAGCATTTATTATTCAGAGTTTTTTGCCTCTTTGTCATCAATCAATGAGCATTTCTTAACCTTTCTCTCTTTTATTTCATAGTTTATCTATTAATCTCTGTTTTTGCTATTGTTGTTATTATTGATTTTGTTGATTGTTTGTTATTACCTTGTCTATCTTTTTGTGCATGATTAGAGTTGTTAATGTTAGTATCATGTTAGTTAGGATGTTTAGTGGCTAGAACCCTAATGGGTTAGGGAGATATTAAGGGTGTGAATGGGTGATTAGGTTTGGGTTAGCAATGTTAGTGAGTAACTAGTTAGGAAATCAACTTCCCAACCCTATCCTTCCCTCAAGTGGGATGTAATTGGGTGCGAAAGCATCCCAAATACATCCAATGCTTGTTGGAAGGTAGGAATTGGGATAGTTAGTGTTCTAGTTCGCGAAAGCGAATAGAAACTAACTAGGAAATTCCATTTCATCGACTCCCCGGGTCTATCTATGGACTTTGGGGAAGTCAATCCGGACTATCCTTGAAAGAGGAAGCCCAGTGGGTATTTTCCAACGGAGTTACCATTTGATTTCCCTCTTCTCATTACTCTCTTGTTGCGAAACCCATTTCCTTATCCCCGTTTGCATCCCGAAAGTCTCCCGACACCCATTGTCTCACCTTTTTGACCGAGCCTAGTGTGTTTGTGCTGTTTTTACCCCAAAAATCTATCACCCTTTTCTTGATCCTAAACCCTACCTAGAGTCAAGTAATTGCTGTGAAGGCCCCTAGCTCCCTGTGGAAGAACGATATTACCGAGGTCTGACAAACCGCTGTACAACAAAAATGGCGCCGTTGCCGGGGAGCAAGCGCCCCTTCTAGTCTTAACTTACTCTACGTGTGTTTGGTTTAGGATGTTTTTACCTTGCTGAGTCGAGTCTAGAGTCCCTAGGGCTACTTACGATGTTTGTTTGTTTAGTGCATGCGCACGAGAGACTTAGACTTAATACCTCTTGTACCTTTTGATCTTGAAATCGAAAGGACTGCACGGCGCAACAACGCCGCAAACGCCCGTCGGCGTCTTCTCGAGCGACAACAGCAACAGGCTATGGTAGAACCTCGTACCCTCCTGACGTTCGTATCACCTTCGACGGGTACGGGAGGCTCTCCTATTGCTTTACCCGATCTCCCCGACGGGACTGTCTTCGAGGTCAAGTCGAATTTCCTTCACCTCATTGCGCAATCTAAGTTCCATGGGTTTGACTCGGAGAACCCCATCAACCATATTTCCAACTTCTTGGAGAGATGCGGCATGAGCAGAATGCAAGGAATTTCGGAAGAATACATCCATCTTAAGTTCTTCCCATTTTCTCTCGCGGGGAAAGCTCGAGGGTGGCTTGATAATTGTAACCCGAACACTTTCTGGACTTGGGACGCCCTGAGTCAAGCATTTTTTAGGACGTTTTTCCCGCCGATGGAGACCGCTCGCCTACGAACGGAGATCATGAACTTTCGACAACAACCAGGTGAGTCTTTGTTCGAAGCTTGGGAGAGATACAAAGGACTTCAACGAGCATGCCCGCACCATAATCTCCCGGCCGCTCTTATTCTACATACTTTCTACGAGGGTCTCTCGATGAATACGAAGCAATTGATCGATAACGCCTCGGGCGGCCTTTTTCTAAGTAAGACCTCCGTCCAAGCCGATGCTCTTTTAGCTCAAATGGCAGAGAATGCTTGCAATTGGGGAAGAAACTCAAGGGAGGTGACAAGTTGTGCTGATAGCGAGAATTTGGGGTATCTTATCAAGGACATGCAAAAGTCAATGCAACAACTTTCTCAGGACATGGCCGAGATGAAGACAACCCAACAACTCAAGCCGATTATGGAGGTTCAATCTTCCATCCCTTCACCTTCGTCTACCTCGGTGCTGCGTTGTGAGGTATATGGGGGAGGACATACAAATTTCGAGTGCCAAATGGAGTTGGTATCCAATGAGCAAGCGAATGCTCTATATCGGCAAAACCTCTCTACCGCAACAATGATCATGTTCGCCCTCAAGGAAACCCATCCTATGTCCCTCGGGGTTTTCCCTACCCTAACCAAGCCCAAAACCATTCACGTCAAAACCAAAACCGCCCCCATCAACAAGCTCCCCCATACAAAATCAAGCCTACCATCAAGTTCCTCAATCCTACCAACAACAACCCCCTCCACAAATGAGCCAAGAGATGGACTTCATGCAAAGATGTCTCAAGAATCAAGAGGCTTTCAATGTCGCCCAATTGAAACAGAATGAGGTTCATAATGCTAGCCAAAGGATGCTTGAGACCCAACTGGCTCAACTTGCCCAACAAGTCTCCAACTTCCAATCTCAACCTTCATCTTCTTCCAAGGGTCTACCTAGCCAACCCCAACAAAATCCTAAGGGGCACATCAATGCTATCACATTGAGGAGCGGTAAGGAGATCGATGGCCCTAGGATGGTGGTGGAAGATGTCTTGGGTGATAAGGAGGGCGATGTGGTGGATGTTGAGGAAGAGGAGGATTTGATTGAAGAAAGGGAGAGTGAGTTAGTCTTGGGCGAGGGAGTTGGTGAAGTACAAGAGGAAGAATTGGGAGAATCAAGCAAAGAGAGAGAAGAGATGGAGAGAGTGAGAAAAGGCAAAGGAAAAATGGCGGAGGAGGAACCAATCCAAGCCATGGAGAAACCAAAGTTACCGCCGGTGCCTTTTCGTGAGCGGTTGACAAAACCAAAGTCCGATGCAAAATTTTCGAAGTTCATTGAGATGCTTAAGAAGCTTCAAGTTACCATCCCATTTCTTGATGCCATTTCTGAAGTCTCATCCTTCAAGAAAAATTTGAAGGAGCTTCTTACGAGCAAGAGGAGAATTCAAGAGAAAGCTACCATTCATTTGACGGCGGATTGTAGTGCCATCATTGATAACAAATCACCGGAAAAGCTAGCCGACCCTGGGAGTTTCTCTATTCCATGCACCATCGGTGATATGAGGATTGGTCGTGCCTTATGTGATCTAGGAGCAAGTGTGAGTGTCATGCCTTACTCAATTTGCAAGAAGTTGAACCTTGATGATCTAGCTCCTACCACTATTAACCTTCAATTGGCCGATTCGTCTGCAGAAGACCCTTGGGGATATTGGAAGATATCCCAGTGCAAGTAGGGCGATTCTTAATCCCTTGTGATTTTGTTATCTTGGAGATGGAGGAGGACAACAACATCCCCTATTATTTTGGGAAGGTCGTTCCTTGCTACGGCGGGAGCAATTATAGATGTGAAGAATGGAAGTATGTCATTGAATGTCAGGAATGAAAGTATTATTTTTCAACTTGAGGGGTCTTTGAAAGGTCCTTCATATGAGGACTCATGCTACGCGATTGACATGATGGAATTTCTCGTTGATGAGTATATTGAGGAGTCCCATCTACTTGAGTCTACATGTGATGATCCCTTGGGTGCATGCTTATTGGAATCCTTTCAATTTGAGACCGATGGCACCGACATCACTTTCTTCACCAACCTTCTTGACTCTTCACCTATTACTTTGCTTATAACTCATCACATTAGAAATTTGTACAAGTATATCTTCTATGGCAAAAAGAAAAAGTAAGAGAAAATTGTATAGTTATACCCTACAAAGGAGCTAACCTATGCCTTTTTTAAAATAAAAAATAAAAAATAGAGATGATTAAATTACTTACAAATTCAAACAGGCATTTAAGCTTAAGCTAGATTCGAGAAAGACAAACGACTCCAACTCAAAGAATCAAACATACAAGATAAACTGAAACACACAGCCACGGGAACCTTCAGCAAGCAATTAATGATGCTAATTGCCCAGGTTGGAGGAATATAGAACAACCTAAAACTACAACTAGTAAGGAAATCCAGAAAATACGTATGTGCAAAATAGGACGTAAAAAGTCGGCCTATAAGACCAACGTTCCACCACAATATAACTGTTGAACTTCAAGGACGTTAATGTCATGTTGATGTGCTCAGAGCTTCTTGCCGTACAAAAATTTTTGTTGATCCAACTCCAAGGCTAGCATTATGGAAGAAGGGCAACATTATGAATGACAAGACTATATGTTTGGGTTTCTCCAATCTAAGTCAGTATAGCAACAATTAAAGTGAGAAATCATTGGACCAGATTGATTGAAACAGACTAATTCTTGTAATGGAAACCTCTAATTTCAAAAATGACCTCCTTAGCTTGTATATCGTCATCAGCATTGCCATTCAAAATGGCTAGGATAACACCTTGTTCCAAATCTAGATCCAGGTGTAAAGCGCCTTTCCCAAGCAACTTGAAGAACAACATGGAGTATAAAGAGCACAACATTTATCATACTGGACGCATAGACTTTGATAGATATTCCCACATTCCAATTCAAATGACTATCCTTTAGTTGCTTGGCTATGTTAAGCATAATATCGTTTGAGTTTATCCAAATTTGAGGGTTGAATTATATCTTCTCCATCCATGGTTGCAAGTCTGGCTACCCCACCGAGCAGGATGTCTTTGATGATGTAGGGTCCCTTCCAATCTGGTACGAACTTTCCTCTTGGGTCCTGTATGGATGCCTTCATTTCCTTAAGCACCAAATCATCTACTTGGAGTGCGCGGTCTTTAACTCTTTTGTTAAAGGCGCGAGGGATCTTGTTTTCGTACACTTGCTTGTTGTGCAGTGCTTTTAATCGCCTTTCATCCATCAATATGAGTTCTTCAAATCTAGCTCATGCCCATTCTGCCTCTAACAAATGACTTTCCGCTACTATTCGCAGGGACAACCAACTCGACCGGGAGAACAAATTCCTCCCGTAAACCAATGAATAGGGAGTTGCTCTTGTGGCAGTACTTATAGATTTACGGTATCCCCATAATGCAAATGACAACTTGTCAGGCCAATCCTTGTAAGTGACGACCATCTTCTTAATGATCCCGGCCACTTTCTTGTCTGCGGCTTCCACCGCACCATTGGCTTGAGGTCGATAGGGGGAAGAGAGATGATGTTGAATGCGGTATTTACCGAGCAACACTTCTACCTCCTTTCGAAAGTGGCTTCCATTGTCGCTGATGATTTCGATCCAAACTACATCCCTCCACAAGTTCAAACCAAAACTCACCAATCCACGTGATGTATGATAGGATCAAAATGATCAAATCACACAACAAGGCTAGGATCTTTATGTGGTTCTTTATGAATGAATGTATGAACGAACGAATGGATGAATGAAACGAAAAGTTTCTGGTTGGTTTAGGCTATGGACGAATGATCTTGAGATGGAAACAATGTAGATGTAAAAGAAAAGATCAAACGAACAAGGATTGAAACTCACGTTGATAAAACGAATGATAATGGCTTTGGATTCTTCAATGGAGATATAGGCACACCACTCCAACGATTCCTCCAATTCTACCTTTCACCATCTGAGGATGCCAACCCTAGAATAGAAGTAGGGATTTCGTAATCCTCCCTCAAGAGAACAACAATGCTAGTTTTGAAACTAGAGAGAAAACAACATATTGTGTTTTGATTTGTATTTGATTGATATTGAATAATGTGTGTTACAAGAGGCTCCCAAGGGGTCTATTTATAGTAATCTAAGGCCCCCTAGGCGTGACCCTCCATCAAGAATCAAAGGGTTACAAGCTTACATCATTCAATACAAAGATGACATCATAAAGACTCCTATACACTTAGCTATAAAGAAACAATGATAACTTGCTCAATTCTACTCCAAATTCTATGATTCAAAAAGCATAAGAAAGATATTTCAAAGATATACATTTCACTCTCAGACTCCATCTTCAATAGGATTATAGATCTTGAAATATTGAGAAAAGTATTCCCATATAGCTGTGGGGGATGTCATTCTTAGCATGATTTGATAAGGACTTGACTTCTTCTTCAATAGAAGCTTGTATTTCCTCTTGATTACTTCCTTGATGTACTTTAGCCTCCATATGTACATCATTCCCCCCTAGTTGAGGGGAGTTTGTCCTCAAACTAGGTAACTCATCTTCTTGACCATAGTAAGGTTTCAAATCACTTACATTGAAAGTAACACTTCCTTCATAGTCATCTCCTAACTTCAATTTGTAAGCATTATCTCCAATCTTCTCCAATACTTCGTAGGGTCAATCTCCTCTAGGAACAAGTTTACCCTTTCTTCTCAAAGGAAACCTCTCTTTCTTCAAATGTATCCATACTAGATCTCCAGGTTCAAAATAACTCGTTTCCTTCCCTTGTTCACTTTACTTACAGCTTCGTGAGTATACTCGGAAATCTTCTCCCTTACTTCTCTATGTAGCTTCTTAATCTCTTCAACTCGTTTATTTGCTTCAAAACTGAACTTCATAGTAGCAGTAATAGGCGTCAAATGCATAGGTGTAATTGGATTCTTCCCATAAATAACTTGAAATGGTGAATATCCCGTTGCTTTGCTTGGTGCACGATTGAAAGCAAATTCAGCATGACATAGAAGATTATCCCAACCCTTCTTGTCTTTGCTCACCAATGACCTTAGTAATGTACCTAAGGTTCTATTAGTAACCACGGTTTGTCCATCTGTTTGTGGGTGGCAAGCCGTACTAAACTTCAATATAGTTCTCAATTTCATCCATAAGGTCAACCAAAAATGACTTAGGAACTTTGAATCACGATCACTAACCATGGATTTAGGAAATCTATGAAGCTTCACAATTTCTTGAAAATATAGATTGGCTACTTTGACCGCATCATATGTAGTATGGCAAGCTATAAAGTGTGCCATCTTTGAGAAATGATCAACAACCACCATGATAGAATCTTTACCTCTTTGAGTTCTTGGCAACCCAACCACAAAATCCAAGCCTACATCTTCCCATGGACCTTGAGGTATAGGCAATGGCGTATATAATCCTTGAGGTAAAGCATGGGCTTTAGAAAGATTGCACGTATTACAACGCTTGATCATATGCTCGATATCTTTGATCATTCTTGGCCAGAAATAGTGTTCTTTCATCATAAGATATGTCTTCTCTATGCCAAAATTACCAGCAAGAGATCCTCCATGCACTTCCAATATCAATAGCTCACGAATACTACTCTTGGGAATGCATAATTGATTTCCCTTAAAAAGAAATCCTTGCTCAATATGAAAGAGTTGGTGGGGATGCTTCTTACATACCTCATAAACTTCTTTGAAATCTTCATCCTCCTCATATAATGCTTTGATATGATCAAGTCCAAGCACTCTAGATTCAAGTATATGAACCAACATATACCTCCTTGATAAAGCATCGACTCCTTTATGATCTATTTTGTGTTCAATCTCTCGTTTTGGTGGTAACCCATGAGGCATCTCCTTGGGGAACATATGAGAGAATCGTTCCAAAAGAGGATTCAAGAATGGATGGTTGCTTGGTGGTGTTTTGCTTTCCTCCAAGTTTGCAAGAATAAGACTCTTATGCTCTTCATACTCATGATATTCCGCCTTCATAAACGTCACAATGTTGCTTTCATTCTCCTTAGGCTGAGAGATAGAAGATGGTGCTAGAGGTGTCAAAGTGATCTTCTTTCGATTGAGGGTGAGAGTATAAGTGCTGGCTCTCTCATCTTGTATGACACTCCTATCAAACAACCATGGTCTTCCCAACAAAATATGACAAGCATTCATAGGAATAATATCACACCATAATGAATCTTTATAACTCTTTCCAATTGAAAGACTTACTAAGATCCTTTGGTCCACACGAATGCCTTGGCCTTGGCTTAGCCATTGTATAGTGTAAGGTGTGGGATAAGGGCTAACCTCCAATTGCAACTTTTTGACCATTGTTGTAGAGGCGGCATTGGTGCAACTTCCTCCATCTATGATTAATGAGCATACTTTTCCTTTGATGGTACACCGAGAGTGAAAGATAGCCTCCCTTTGTACTTGGTCATTCGGCACATGAGCTACATTCAAGGCTCTTCTTACAACAAGTAACTCTCCATCATCCGGCTCCTCTACATATTCCTCTTCTTCTACATTAGTCTCCTCATTTTCTTCCTCACACACATCATGATCTCCTTCGGGTTGAACATACAATGACGTTTGGTATTCAACCAAAGATACTACCCTCTTGTTAGGACACTCCGAAGCATAGTGACCTAAACCTTGGCAACGAAAACACCTCCTTGGGGCAAGGGTTTTTGGTTTGGGGATAGTGGGTTTGGAGGTGGTTTGGGGCTGATTTGTGGTGCTTTTGATGTAGGGTGGTTTGAAAGACATGGGTGGTCTTTGTTGTGTAGGGAATGGGCGTGTAGGGTAGGATGATTTTTGTGGAGTTTGGTACTTGTTCAAGACTTCTTTACCCTTATTTCTCCTTTGCCTTTCAACTTTAAGGGATAAAGAACTCAATTCATCCAAGGTTTTGTATGGTTGCAACTCAACAATGTGTCTAATCCAATCATCAAGACCAATAAGATAACGTACCAAAGTTTGTGGCTCGTCCTCTTTAAGGTCACTCCTCCAAAGCAAATGCTCGAATTCTTTGGTGTACTCCTCTATGCTTCTTCCTCCTTTGATCAAATTTTGTAGCTTGTAGTAGTTGTCACGTAGGTAGCTAGGTGGTAAGAACTTCTCTTGAAGCTCCTTCTTCATTTTATCCCAAAAACGTACTTTATCCTTTCCTTTAGCTTCCCGCTTCTTTTGCAAGTTTGTCCACCAAATGCTTGCATGTTTTCGTAACTTCAAGGCAACATACTTGACTTTCTTATCATCATTCACGTCTTTGAGATCAAAGACTCTCTCCACGGTTTGCATCCAATGCAAGAAAACCTCCAGATCAAGACTCCCTTCAAACTCCGGTATTTCCACCTTGAAATCAAACCTATCCTGTCTTCTTGGAAGTCCACTTTGAATGTCCTCTACTTCATCTTGAGATTCAACATCCTCACGGATCACCCTATGTTGAAGATGCATGTATCTCTTCAATTGATCGGAGAGATAGGTGATCTTTTGTTTCATCAATTCTACATCCTCTTGGAACGTCGTAGGTGACTTCGTTGGAGAGCTTCCACTAGCCATTTAGAACCAATCTTGGCAAGAAAGATCCTTCAAGACTCACGGGTTGGGGCTTTGGGTGTAGGTGACATAGGGGGTTTGTGTTTGGCTATGGTTTTGTGAGGGAATGTGTTTGGTTTTGGGGTTGTTTGTGGAGTTTATGTGGGACATGTGATGGAGGATGGTGGGGGATGGATTTGTTATGGAAAGATTATAGAAAGATGGTAACAAGAACCACGAGAATCAATCTCCTAGGCTCTGATACCAATTTTGATGTATGATAGGATCAAAATGATTAAATCACACAACAAGGCTAGGATCTTTATGTGGTTCTTTATGAATGAATGTATGAATGGATGAATGAAACGAAAAATTTATGGTTGGTTTAGGCTATGGACGAATGAACTTGAGATGGAAACAATGTAGTTGTAAAAGAAAAGATCAAATGAACAAGGATTGAAACTCACGTTGATAGAACGAATGATAATGGCTTTGGATTCTTCAATGGAGATATAGGCACACCACTCCAACGATTCCTCCAATTCTACCTTTCACCATCTAAGGATGCCAACCCTAGAATAGAAGTAGGGATTTCGTAATCCTCCCTCAAGAGAACAACAATTCTAGTTTTGAAACTAGAGAGAAAACAACATATTGTGTTTTGATTTGTATTTGATTGATATTGAATAATGTGTGTTACAAGAGACTCCCAAGGGGTCTATTTATAGTAATCTAAGGCCCTTTAGGCATGACCCTCCATCAAGAATCAAATGGTTACAAGCTTACATTATTCAATACAAAGATGACATCATAAAGACTCCTATACACTTAGCTATAAAGAAACAATGATAACTTGCTCAATTCTACTCCAAATTCTATGATTCAAAAAGCATAAGAAAGATATTTCAAAGATCTACATTTCACTCTTAGACTACATCTTCAATAGGATTATAGATCTTGAGATATTGAGCAAAGTATTCCCATATAGCCGTGGGGGATGTCATTCTTTGCATGATTTGATAAGGACTTGACTTCTTCTTCAATAGAAGCTTGTATTTCCTCTTGATTACTTCCTTGATGTACTTTAGCCTCCAAATGTACATCACCACGATGATAGAAGAGC
This sequence comes from Portulaca oleracea, assembly GCA_029582165.1. Classification (NCBI taxonomy): domain Eukaryota; kingdom Viridiplantae; phylum Streptophyta; class Magnoliopsida; order Caryophyllales; family Portulacaceae; genus Portulaca; species Portulaca oleracea. Next base: position 30,380,898 of record CM055869.1, on the reverse strand, counting down.
AATTTGATAATGGATTCTTTGGAGAGGACCCCACTCTCGAGAACACCATCTCTAAGCAACTTGACGAATTGTATGATAGGGTGCAGGAATAGGTTTTCTTCAAACTAACGAACAAGAAGAAAAGCTAGAAAAGAGGCTTATTGAACAACAAGTGATGAATTGTATATTGGATGCCATTAAGAAGATCAACAAGGAGTTAGACCTCGGAACAGAGGAGGCAGAGGAAGAGGCCCACTTTGATGAATATGAGGGTGAGGCCGATAAACCTCAACAAAAGAGAGAAGATGGAGGCCCAACTCCAACAAAAGAAAAGAAAGCCAACAAGCCCACTACTGAAGCATCCTTGGGCAAGCCCAAAACTAAGGCATCTTTGAATGCATCTAAGTCCAAAAGCACTGACCCCACAGTCAAGGCCCTTGAAGATAAAGTGGACACCTTTGCTAGAATGATGAGCTCTATCCTAGTGTTCGTAGACCAATGCAAAGATCAACCCCCCCACCCCCGAGGTACCAAGTGTCTAAGGTGATAGACAAGATTGAGGTTCCCAACATCAAGTTTTGGCCCTCGGAAAACCCAACCTATCATCTCGTGGAGTTCATGAGACTAGCTTCTCTCAACAAAAATTGATAAAGACTTTTTCACCTCCGTCTTCCCATTCACTCTAAATGGGGACGACAAGGTTTTGTACCACGCACTACCATCCCAGATCAAGTTTGAGGGGAATGAGCTATTCAAAGCCTTTGTTGCACATTTTAGTCGAATTCAAGATAGGGAGGTCACCGTTGACGACCTCACAGCCTTGAAACAAAGGGACGACGAACCGTTCCTTGACAACTATGAAAGGTGGCAAGCCGAATTGTCTCAAATCAGCGAGACCATCCTGGTCAAAATGCAGTTGACGACCTTCGAACGAAGCCTCAAGCTCAACTTGGCTCGCCGAATGAATAATTATGTGATAAAGGACTTCAATTGCTTAAGGGATATTTTGTGTACAAGTAGAAGAGTCAGAACATGAAAGGAATGTCAACGCATCAAGTTGAAAAGGGTCTAGCTCCAAAAAAAAAGGGTCACTAGCACACCTAGCCACCCTCCTGTAACTGCTGAGACGAATTCCATCCAACGCTAGACGGGCCCTTTCAGGCCCAAATATGAGACTTACACCCAACTTGATATAACATATGCACAAGTGCTCGAGGGGTGATTGAGTTGCCCTTGCCTAAAGCTAAGCCCGAGAACAAACCCTAGAACTGGGATCCCAACAAGTTCTGCAACTACCACCGTTGTAGGGGTCATGACATTGAATGTTGTTGGATTCTCAAAAACAAAATTGAGGACATGATTCAGACCGGTACTCTTCCTCTTCCAAAGTCGGCTCAAAAGCCCAATAACAAGGTGAACCACATGCTAACCATAGCAATGTCATTTTTTACAGCGACATGGGCTTTGAACCATCTTCACCTATAGTGGAAATAGGTTAACCTATCTCCGACATTCCTCAGCAAGCGAACTAGATCTGTGGCATTCTAGAAGGAGGCAATGGGAAAAGGCAGCACCACATGAAGAGAATTTTGAAGTTATCTAGGGTCTCTGTTTTTAGCTAAGTACTTCAAAGTCAGTTAGGAGTGGCATCAAGTCGGTTTTTAAAATGTTAGTCTTTCGAATTCCATAAAATGCATCAATTTGATTTGATTATTTGAGAATCTTGTGCTTGCATTTATAACTTGAGTTAAAAGCCCCTTACCCATTCACTATCCTTGAAATTCATGTCTAACATATCCATCTATTGTCACCCTCCTATACCACTCCATGCATCAAATATTTCACCATCCCATGGATTTAGGGTTTAAATAAAAAGGAAAGAAAAAACAAAAAAAATTAAAAAAAAGAGAGAAGTCAGTCTATATTTCACCAACATGGGTCGACATTAGTGATACGACACTCATGTCCCTTAAGCACTTTGTATGTGTATGAAAAATCCCTGTGCTGGGAAAGTAAACCCCATTTAGGCCGTCAACATCTCGAAGCATACCAACAAAAAAATAAAAGAAAAAGAGAAAAGGGAGGATGAGAAGCTGGAAGCGGAGTTAACAGTCACACTGAAAAACCCCATAAACCTTTCAAACTTCTCTCATGTCTTACTCCTCAAACATTCACAACATCCTCATGCCTTTGCATCATAAACCTAGACTTCATGCACCCAACCAAGCCCTAAACTTTCACACCCATTCCATTAAAACCTAAAATTGCACAATTTTCAAGTCTTTCCAGATCATCCATATATGCCTCCAAGCCATCCTTGAGGCACCAATCCTTTGAAGTTGCACCTTTTGAACTAAGATTGGCCTGATTTCATACTAGATACGTAGGAGAACCTCTTTGAGGCTCGACTACTACAATCCACCTAATGGAGCATCCGTTGTCCCATAATTTGGTCATAAAGAGAGGGGGAAAAAGAGGCTAGATGGTGATCCTGAGCTAGGAAAAAGGAGTGTGAGAGAACAAGAGAGGCTAGCCAGAAAACCCGTTCAAGGGGTAGGCAAAAGGAGAGTGAGAAAATCAGTGAGGCTAGCCTAGAAACTCGCAAGGGCGAACTAAGCAAAAGGAGAGGAAATCATGGATTCTAAGGTACTTTCATACGTCCACCATCAAAAGTCCCTAACATTCTTTTTATCGGACTTGGGCAACCCTCACATCTAAATAGCCACCTTACATATTCACCTCCCATGACATAAATCTATCCTTTCAACCGTCCCCTGCCTTTTCTCCAACGATTTGGCCTCACCCTTGATAATCGTCTAACCTCATCCAAAACATGGTCATCCATCAATCATGTTGTACTCAGAGTCGACCCCGCCATCGCTTCTACCATATCATCTAATGATAACCCCTACCCTCCATGCTCCATCATATGAGACCATTACCTTAATCAACCCACCTACCTTCCACCATCTCCCTCTGCAGCAAATGCCTTCATGAACCCACTTGACCGTCATCAGACGTGTTGCTCTCAACCGAAACCTTTTCACCCTTCCGTCCTACTCACACGAAGCTTGTTAACTCAGTCATTAGTAGAAATATGAGATCCACTATTCAATGCCCATTCTTAGCACACCTGAGTGGGGGCTAACACTTCAATGAGAGTAAAGACCAACTACTTCAAGATGTTCGTTGTCCCTAAACATAGAATACATCTGGCTACTCACTCTACTAAGCCGGGGGCTCACCTGAATTCCCTATTGGTCCTCGAAGTGTTTAATGTGTCATACAGAAGCACATTAATTTACTCTAGTGTAGAGGGACGTCGACCCTCCCTTTCTTGCATGTTCTCGGGCTTCTTCTCTCCCGAGAACCCCTTTCCATGAATCTCGACAATGCAGCCAACCTACATATTTTCTATTCTAAGGCAATTCCGTATCACCAACCATGTTTGTTCCTACTTGTTTTGAAACTATGTTCAATTATGTTTCTGGCACTTGGGATTTTTATTTCTTTGGCACAGCAGGCGTTAACGCCACCATGTAGCAAGCATGAGTCATGTGCAAAGACATACTGTAGACGCTGAATTTTTCGTAGTTCAGCTTTGTAATTATGTAATTTATTTTGAGCATTTTTATTTTTAGGATTAAATGCCAAGTATTCTTTAAATGCATAAATTATGAAAAACCCAAAAAAAAACCCAAATAAATTTTCCTCTACAAAAAAGCCTTTCACATTAGCCCATTTCCATTTCTGGCCCATCCGCGTTCAAATATTCCAAAAACTCAGCCCTTTGTTCATGTACCTGAGCCTATTCTTTAAATTTACCGAATTTCCACCGACCTCTATGAGTTTCCTAATTTTCAGAACTAAAAGTAATCATTACAAGCTTTCCAACGACACTTAAATCAAATTAATCGGAGGTATAATGGAAAAGTTATGGTCGTTTGAAGTTAGGCAGCTCAAAATAACCCAACATGCTGGTCCGCAGTGGCCCGCTTCCTTTCATCCCAACATACTGGGCCTCCTGCTGATCAGAATGGCCCAGCTACCTCTCTTTATTTCGTAACCCTAATTTCCTCACTCCAGTTTCCCTATAAATACAGCGTCACTCCCATCATTTTTCTTTACACCGAATCACCTAGGAATATTGACACTAGGTGATTTATGCTTCTTCTCCCTCTCTTCATTCTTCTCCTCTTCCTCCTTTCTTCATCATTTGCATACATTAATTCTTGGCATCTTTACTTTGCATTTTTTACTTTCTTGTAATCATTTTTATTAATGTAATCTTGATATTAAATATTAATTGCGACTAATCTAAATCGGATTACATGTAATTGCAACTTTAGTTTCGTTCTTTATGTTTCGTTTATCGCTTTTATTTACTTTCGCACTTTATTTTTTTCCGCACGCATCTAAATAATTTAAATTAATGTAATTAATTCTCTTCTTCTACTCTCTTCTTTTATAAACCGATTTAGTAGAGTCCGTTTTTTGAACGGACGGATTCGAAGGTTTTTACTTTTGAATTCGTAACCTTACCCCCGGATCCGAATCCCATGGTTCGCGGTTTGCGGAGTCTAATTTGAGTTTATTAATTCTCACCAAAAATTAATTGGCGACTCTATAATTTATTCAATTTGATTTATTCGCTTTCTTTTCGAATTTTGCCTTTTATTTCTAGAAAATTTTAATTGCACGGGAAGTAATATCACAGAAAGAAACGAATCAGAAAGTTAAGGTCTCAGTTCACCGTTGATTCTCCTCGTTTTTGTGTTATATTATTTTCTTAGCAATGACATTTTCTGGAAATAAAAATAATTAAATTCAAGATTGCATTTGAACATTTTGATTAATAAAAATTGATTTTAAATCCCTTAAAGACTAGACACCTCTTTCGATTCGCCTAACATCGCGTAGGATACCAATGGAAGTTTTTTCCCGGGTCCTACACATACATACATAGTCCTCATAAACATTTGTATAAAACATTTGCATATTTACATGGCTACATAAAATACATGGTAGGCGGGAACACCTGCATGAGTTACATATTTGCATGGTGGCATGAAGTGCATGGACGTATAGACATAGTTACGTTGCATCAAAGTGTACAAGTACATACATTAGTTGAGCATAAGTGCATAAACTAACTTGCATTAGAAGACCTAGGACCCTTTTGTGCTCCCTCAGCTCAGTCATACCAAACCCTGCCTTCTCACTCCCGCCAATTTTTAAGGCATCCTCCCAAAAATCAGAGGCATAAAGTTAGGGGCTAAGTCCAACATGCTACTTCCATGTCAAGTTATGTAACAAGCATACAGGAGCAATCCAAGGTCAGTCGGCCTCCGTGGAAATTAACTAATATCACATTCCAATGGACGGAAACAGTTGAGGACACAGTCCATTTAAGATCGGCTGGCCTTCATGGGTGTTAGCCAACATCTCCGCCCAACGAGCCAAACTAACGGTCGAGGATGCAACCTAACCAAGGCCAATTCGCCATCGTGTGGATAAACCAATATCCTAGCCCGATGGCCTGAAATAGTTGAAGACATAGGTCGGTTAAGGCCAACTAGCCTTCATATACAAATCAGACAGGTAACTTACGAAACCCAAATTACAATTATGGAAAACTGATATTTTCCTTGTCATTGTGCAGGATAACATCTTCATCATTAATGCGTCCAGTCACTAGGTATTCAAGACAAGGCTGACATTGGCAATCATTGGGCCAGTTATTAAGATCCTGATCCAGATCATCGATCCTACGAGTTTACGATCCGAAAACCCCTCATCGATCCAACTCTTATTAAGATCCTAACGTAGTTAGAATCTTACGATCCTGGTTTAACCTGAATATTATGTGTTAGAATCACAATACGATTCTACGATCCTACGATTCGATCCACGATCCTACATAAATTTAATAATGTTTACGCACATTATCATGTTTAAAGTTTTGTCATAATAATCTAAAATTTACGTTAAAGTTATCCACTTATATAAAATTTAACGTATTGCTTCGTACTGATGAATATTTGTTAAGATTTTAACTATTATGGAACATTTTTTTTTAATTTGCCTATTGTATTAGGATCTTATGATCCTCGATCCGATTCTACGATTCTGATCCTAACTATGCTTATCGATCCTAATTAGAATCTCAATTCTAACAACATTGCACAGTACGATGTTACATCCTCATCATCAATGGGTGCAGTCGTCGGGCGTTCACAACGACGCGGACATTGGCAGTCATCGGGCCATCACAGTACAATGTTACACCTTCATCAACAATGCGTCTAGTCATCGGGCGTTCATGATGAGGCGGAGTTTGTAGTCATCGGGCCGTCACAATACGATGTTAAATCTTCATGATTAATCCGTCCAATCGTCGGGCGTTCATATATAACGAGGCGGACATTGGCAATCATCGGGCCATCACAGTATGATGTTACACCTTCATCATCAATGTGTCCAATCGCTGGCGTTCATGATGAGGTGGACATTAGAAGTCATTGGGCCATCACAGTACGATGTTACACCTTCATCATCAATGTGTCTAGTCGCCGGAAATTCACGACGAGGCGGACATTCGCAGTCATCAGGCCATCACAATACGATGTTACATCTTCATCATCAATGCGTCCAATCACCGGGCGCTCAGGACGAGGCAGACATTGGCAGTAATCGGGCCATCACAGTACGATGTTACATATTCATCATCAATGTGTCCAATCGCCGGGCGTTCACGATGAGGCGGACATTGACAATCATCGACGCGTCGCCCAGGTTTGAGATGTTATCCCGAATCACATCAAGAAATCAAGACTACTTTGATTGTCATCTTACTCAGACTCGATCATAGTGGGAACTATCTATAGATACCGGATTTTGTACCTGTATTTTTGTATAATTTCTGACCCAAAAATAATTAGCATGCAAAGAAGAAACCCAAAAGAGACAACCCAAAGCCTAAATATGTCAACCTATTTCTTCCAAACCATGTTCCAAACTGAGGGTTGGCTCATTCGAAAAACGCGGCTAACTTAGAAATGCCAAGAGGCTTTTCTAGTAGGTTTTGTCCAATTTTATGAACCCGGCATCAGAGAAATGTGGGTAAATGAGAAAAGCCTCCAGGATTTTCTGATTTGCTTTGGCCCATTTCGAATAACCCAAGATGGGAAAAGTGTTGTTAAATAAGAAAAGCATCCAGGCTTTTCTATTTTATTGTCGAATATTTAATTATCGGTTGGCATTATTTCGTCCACATTTTCAACAAAATAATCGAAATATTTTTTATTTCCAATAGAAAAGCCTCTAGGCTTTGCTATTTTATTGCCGAATATTTAAAATTCCATTATACGAAAGCTTGGAGGCTTTTTTGTTAGGAAAATAATATTTTGCCTCGTTCAATTGCGGAAAATCATATAATAATCTCAATTATTTTATTCTACGGAATATTATAATTACTAGTACTTAGATCTGTGTGTTGCACGAGCATAAGTAAAAAAATCCGCATTGTTGAAAATATTTTCGATGTTGTATTTAAAAGAATAAAGGAAAAGACAATATTGAAAAATAAAAAGAATAGTTTTCTAATTTGAAAGAATAGAGAAAAAAATAGTGCATAAGAAAAAAAGAGAAAAGAACGATGAGTGCAAACATACACATTAATGTACACAATAATATTACATTATTTTTCTAAAAAAATAAATAGAATCAATTATAAGTTTCCCAAAATGCTCTCATTATAATCCACATATTTCGATCCTATGGCTATGTTCGACAATAGCGCATAGGGTAGTGATTAGCGTTTTGACCAAGTCAAAACTCTAATTCCATATATATATGATTCTCGCAATCTTAATTTATTCCACAACCATATATATATATATATATATATATATATATATATATATATATATATATATATATATATATATGATTCTCACAATCTTAATTTATTCTGCAACCATCCACCTATAATACAAATCTCCCCTCTTTTATTTTGTTCACCTTTGAATTTTGTTGACGTAATGATACTAGCAATATTGTCTCATTCTCTTTCCTTTTTTTAACCTTCACCTTTGCATTTTAATTGCTTAATTAGGTTAGCTACTCTTTTAGTTTCTTTTAATTCTTGTATTATCATGTAAACTTGAATAGTCAATAATTGTACAACTTGTAATTGTACATTTTTTATAATGCATGACATAGTATTAACTTTGTGAAATTCTTACAAATTCCTCGTTCTTTTATATATTCGATTAAATTTAATTTTAGTAGAGTCTGTTTTCGAAAACAGGCGAGTTAGATAATTTTCTAATCATCAAATTCGTAACCTTACCCCCGAATCCAATTTCTGGATTCGTAGGCCAGAGTCATTTTTTCTTAAAGTTTGTTGTTTCTTCTGAAAAGCAATTATTAACTCTCTAAAACTTGGTTTGCATAAATTAATTTTATATAGTCTTGATAATTCGTTCTTGTAATCATGATTTAAATTAAACAATAATACGCGTACAAAAAAAGAAAATGTTGAGGTAGGCAACAGAAAAGCCTACCGACTTTTCTTGTTGGATTGCCAATTTTCAGCCTTTTGAGCAGATTGGGCCACTGGCCTGATACTTTGAAGGCTGCCTGGCCTTGGGTATCATTCCAGTGGACTGTTTGCCTCGGGTCTGTTTTTCTTCATATTATTGTTCTAATTTTTATTATAATTACCCACTTGAATGATTGAAATTCTCGAATTAAATTTACAACTTCAAGTTTAATAAGAACTGCTGGTAGTTTTAAGCAATGTCCTTATTTAAGGATTAAGCAACCTTAGTCGACTCCCAATTTAAGTAGCACTTTGAAATAATTTTCCTGAATGAGAATTTTCGGGGTCTACAGAGGTTTGGTCACAGGTGTGATCTTGGAAGACGAAGGTTCAACTATAGTGGTTGGCCTCACCTCATTAGATTTATAGATAGCTTATCAGACACATGAGGAGGGGAAGATTTCATTCTCACTTTATTGTCATCCTCCTTTCCAGAGTGAAGAGTGATGACAATATCCAACCCTCTCACTTAATTAAGATCAAAGGAGGGCGAACTGGAGGTTTGTGATTAGGATTCACCTCTAGTTAGCCAGAGAAGACGCCCTTGTCTATATTAGCCAGCAACAGTTAAGAAAAATTTTCATTCATTTGCTTCATGATCTTTTCCATGTTATTATTCATGCTTTTTTCAACTTCTTTCAATCCATTTCCCAACTCCTAATCTCTCTCTCATGATTGCCCTCATTAGTATACCCCGATGGGGGTCTGGTTTGGGCCGTAAATGGTTGGAGAGGAGGTTCTATGGGAGCTTTATAAGCTCCCAAGGCATGTGCCCTAGCATTAGGAGGGTGGTTTCCTTGGAAAGCCCCACTTGGATTTGGCGATCGCAACACATTTAGGTTCTTAAGAACATAAGAGAGCAGAGGGTTTTTGTGATACCCCTAATGGTTTGGTTGGTACTAGCCATGCCTATCTTAATTATTGATGCAATGCATTCACACTTTCATTATTGGTGGCCAGTTGTTCAACATATGTAGGGAAAGCAGAGTAAATGTGATCAAACCCTGGCACAAAGCACATGAAATAGGTGGAGAGGGGTAGAAACAGCAGTTTGATCCCAAGAGTTAACTTGACCAAAGGTTTGGGACTACGAAGCAAGCTGTTAGAATCTTGAGGAACTTAGCAAACCTAGACGTAAGGATCTCGACAGACCCAGGCTCAAGGATCTTAGCAAACCAAGGCTCAAGGACCTTGGCGACTGCAAGAGTTTTGAGTGAAAGTCAGAATTGCAATATTATTGGCATATAACTTGGATGTTTTGGAGTGATAGTTTCCTAATTGCTTTGGCAGATTTGTGGCCTCCTTCCATGATATCTAAATCAATATCTAAATCCAATATTATGCTTACTATTTATTAGCATATCTCCCTTGGAAGGTATCCAACCATTTAAGGAAGGCTTGATTGCTAGAATTCCAAAAAGTATCACGTGGCCCCTTGATTCTATCAAGAAATCAATGAAAAACCAATTTTGTGAAGATCTCCAACAATATCTTTCCAATTGAAGGCTCCTTCTGAAGTCTTACAAAGTCCAACATCCACCTCACCTTCTGGGTATAAAAAGAGGACGAAAATAGAGAAAAAAAATGAAAGAAACACTCCACTCCACAAGAGAGACTCGTTGTAATTTCAAATCCATTAATCCCTTGTATTATGAGGTCCCCGGTCTAAAAATATACTTATATAATGGGACTTCTATTAAGTGAGTTGGGAAACTCACATGGGTAGTTAAATGTTGTTAATGCTGAGGAGTTGTATATCAACGTTGCTGCCTTGATTGAGTTGTAGATCAAGGGGGATGTGTCTTCTTGATAGAGTAGTTTGTAAGCTTGCCTTGGAGGTACTCAAGTAGGGTTGTCCATATCCAGTCCGGACCGAAAAAATGACTGAACCGGACTGGATTGAAAGGACCGAACATAATTCGGTCCAGTCCTCGGTCGAAAAAAATTTGAATTTCGGTCTTCGGTCCAGTCCCCTGACCAAACCAAAAGACTGAAGACTAGACCGAAGACCGAAGTACAATAGTCCCTATGGTTTTTTTTTCTCCTCAATATGGGATGCGAGTATGCGCTTGCCTATGCTAGTCTGCCTATTTTCATTTTCAAAAAACTCCCACCCAGGTCTGAAGTCTCGCCTCCCTCTGCCCTCTCTGAGTCTCTACCTTACGCACACCCTCACCGGTCACCCTAACCATCTCCTCAGCCAGCAGCCTCCATCCTCTTGGCAGTCGAAGTCGCCAAAGTTGTCACTCTCCGGTCGAAGTCGAAGTCGAATTCGAACCTTCTAGCAGTCGACACCAACCATTTCCTTGGACATTCTGGCAGTCGACATCTCCTCACCACCGCTCACCGGCCTCCATAATTTACTCTCTCTGTCACTTGACTCTCTCTGTCTCTCAGGCGTCGTCAGATCTGGCCATCTTGATCTGGGTAGTCAGTTTAGATCTGAGTAAAGATGGTTAAGATTTAAGTTGATTTGCGTAGTCAAACGTTCATCCTTGTTCATGATTGTATGCCCTGTTTCGCTGTTGTGTATCATTATATTCTGGGTAACTTTTATCACAGAAAATGGTGTGTTATTGTAGAAGTTTAGGTTCTTGAGTTGATTTGGGCTACATACGTGAAGGTTTGAGTAGAATTTAAGTAATGATGGTTAGGATTTAAGTCAAATTCAGCCCCCTAATTCGATCCATTTCGATTTGTCCAGTCCTCGGTCCAGACCAGTCCCTTGTTCGATCTTCAATCCAGTCCAGTCTGGCCTAGTTCGGTCCAGTCCCGGACCGATGAACAACACTATACTCAAGGGAGCCAATTTTGAGGACCTCATTGTACTTCTTAAGTGAATAAGAAGTGAAGTGGTTCAAAATCTTATGTGAAGAGAAGCTTAGGTCCTGTGACATAGCCCTGTTTAGAAGGGTGAACATCGACTAAATTCATTTGTATTATCTTCTTTAATTTTTTTCATTTACATTTCATTTTTACAACTTAATTATCCTTGGAAATGACAAGGACCTTAGCTAACTTGTGTGTTAAGTTTTGTAGCCTTGACCCAATTTCAGCCAACCACCTCAATCAACCCCTTTTTAGGGTTCTTTCACAAGCAGTTATTGTTGGGCTATGGTTTTTATCATGTTTTCAAGTGAAGCAAACCTAGCCTCACAACTTGTATTCTCAGCAAGAGCATACATACCCCCTAGCATTGGATAACTGGGAACCAAAGGACTCATCCCTTCGTATCCCATTGAATTGTTCTCTCAACCATATTTTCAAGAAAATCTCAAGCCTTTGTAGAAGTTTTATTCAGAAATCCCTTCTGACACATTAACTCTAACAACACCCTAGTTTGTTGGTTGACACCTTCGTACACAATTTGTCATAGTCGAGACTCGAGACACATCAAAACCATGGTGAAGAAATTGAGACGGGAAATTCTTAAACCTCTTAAAGGCTTTCCAGTATCACTACAAGATGGATGCCTAGAGAAGACCGTTCATTGTGACCGTTCATTGAACGGTCGTATTTTTCGAACGGGCGACCGTTCACTTTGCGACTGTTCATTGAACGGTCGCTATTTGTGACCGTTCAATGAAAAGTCGCAAAATTTGTGACCGTTCAATTGAACGGTCGCAAATTCGTAAAATTTGAGACTCTTCAATTGAACGGTCGAAAAATTTTGTTACCTTTGAATTGAACGGTCCAAAAATTTTGCGACCGTTCAATTAAATGGTCACAAATTTTACGACCGTTCAATTAAACGACCGCGCGTTTATCGTTAATTGCTAGATCGAAATCCCTCTTCTTATTCCCTAATTTTCTCATCTCTCTCTTTCCTGATTCTCTCTCATCTCACCGATTCCCTTTCTTTCTCACTCTTCTTCTCCATTCTTCTGAACACTTAAACCGATCTCCATCACTTTCTCTTTCTCGGCATGCAACACAAAAGTAGGAAGATCGAGAGCCTCCACCTAAACGTGCAAGGGAAGAGATTGAACGGTCGAGCTTTGTGAAAGAATTGAGCAATTCAATTATAAAGGGGAGTAGAGAAGCCAAAGGTGTAGATGATGTAAAAAGATTTCGTTTTTAGGTTTAGGGTTTAAATTAAATTTAATTTTGCATGTTTAATTCAGATTTTTCTTGTTTAACATCTTGTAATCGAATCTTATGTTCGTGAAATCAGATCTCGATTTTGATACATTCACAAGTTTAATACATTTTTTGGGTTGACTGTTTCTCGTTTCTCGTTTCTTATTTGCGTAATTTTTTGGTTTATCTTGATTTTATTGGGATTTTTTATTCGATTTTTTTATGTTCATGTTCAAGTTTTTGGGTTTGATATGTTGGGTTGCTTGATTCATGTTCGTTTTTCTCTTCTCCCTTGTTCAGGATCTAGTTTCAATTTCTGGGTTGGGTTGTAATTGGGTAATTGTTCCGAATACTTTTGATTGAAAAAAATTTTGGAAATGGGCGACCGTTTACACTTAACGGTCAGTAGTTACAATGAACTGTCACAAATTTTGTGATCATTTAATTGAACGGTCACAAATTTTGCGGCCGTTCACTGAACGATCACGTGCCCTCTCAGACGACCATTGAAAGGCGACCGAAGTGAATGGTCGCAAATAAACGGCCACGCACCTTTAACTGCGACCGTTTAAGCCTATCTGTGATCGTTCAAAACGGTCTTATTTTAACAACCTTCTTGTAGTGTATGACTCTCGTAACTCTTGACTAAATTTCAAAACTGAATTCTCAGTTGCACAACCAAAAAGTTAGGAAAGTATTTTTTTCATGAAAATCTAATAAAATTGCCCTAAGAAGAAATGGACCTAGGTTGGATGGTATACATCCACCGCTTAGCGGAGTCCTTAAGAGCAAAGGGTAAATATTTTAGAAGCACATAGTCAAGTGGGACTTCTGGAGATGTCACCATACTCAAGTATTCCTTATACTCTGTGGTCTATAGTAAAGTTAACCCTGTACTAATAAAGAATAGGAGGTTTTGGTCATGATGATGCTTAGGGTCAAAGGTTACTTCATCAAGGAGTGCAGGTAACACGAAGCAAGAGGGTAGGGGATCATATGAATGGAACAATTGGTAGCTAAGAGTCACTCTACATTCTCCTACAACCATATTGCACTCTGACTCCCTTTTGCTTCGTGTTACATAGATATTAGCCCAGTAATCCACATGGCTGTGATATTAGCCATATTTCTAGGATTGAAGGTTTCTTTTGGTTGTTAAATAGAAGCAACAGTTATTGTTTATTAGTTTCTTTTTTTCATTTTTGCCTTGTATTCATTCGGGGATATGGTAGTAACACCAAATTAAAATAAGACTTCGCTGTTAGCATTAATCAATGTTTGACTTTTTAATAATTGCATTTCAGGGGCGTTATAATCACAATCTTCAATGTTACTCTTTGATTGATGATTCCTTATATAATAACTTATTAACGATTGAAATATTATACTTTTAAGATAGTATTTTTCCTTACGAATCTATTGGTCGTAATTTTATTTAACAAATATTGGGAAACTTGCAGTCAAATTTTATGAAACGCAATTAGTAAGTAAAAATAGGTAAAAATGAAGATTTAAATTTGTTTTTGCTGTTTTTTTTGCTTTGTGAGCTAGTCATTTTTGTCTAGTTATGTTGTGTTTCCTAAGTTGTTTTCTATTGTTTTGTTTGGCAATGACTGTTTTGTGAACTCTTACCCTTCTTCGGGCTATAAGTAATCGGGAAAAAAAAGTAAAAGTAGATAAAATATAAATCCTGCCTAATTCCAAAAGAATAATGCCAAATCTCCAAAAATACCAATGGTTTCCACCATGTAAAATTGTGGTCACCACAGCTCACTCTTACGGAAATAATACTATTCAATGTCATTTGAACCTACTGTTTCACATGTTACAAAATTAGAGAAACCCTCCCCAAATATAATGTGAGTATGTCACACATAATTAGTGAGCAACCCAATAATAATTTGTGCTAAGGTATCATATTATATACTAGTAAATCAGGACTCATATTTGATGTTATACAATCTACCACTAATGACAAAAGAGAGCAAGAGAGTTACAATGATTTGTCAGCAACTAGCTCAAGTCTCTCCCTAAAATGCCCTCAAATTTCTGATATTAGCCCCTACCTTCCCAGACAAGGTTAAGACAACCCAAAATTAATCAATAATAATAACCACAAAAATCTCATTTAATTTCATTTCATCTCTAAGCTCCTGTAATCAAAAGCTGGATTAGTTCTCAAGCCTAAGAAATCATAACCAATGCTGGAGACCATACCGTTGTTGCTGCTACCACTACACCCTCCAATGTTTTTACTGCAACTGCAATCTTTGCTTGTTTTCAACCCCAAACTACAACTGAAACAAATAGTTGTTGCTCCTGTTTTCAAGGATTCTGGGTTTTCTTGATAGGGTGGACTGATTCTTAGCTCAAGGTTCAAATCTGGGCATCTTTCTCTCATGGGTTCCTGTATGTGTTGACTCAAACTCTCATCCTTGAAACCCAGAAACTGTTCTTGTTTTGGGATCTTGATCGGGACAGAAAATGAGATTGTCTTTGGTGAAGGTGTTGGAGTTGTTGGTACTGTTGTTGATGTTGTTGTTGTTGAAGAATCTGCAACCTCATTGAGCGGCCTATGAGTAAGAGGGTCAATTCCCCTGTTTAGAAGCTTCCTCTTGATGTGGGTATTCCAGTAATTTTTTATCTCATTGTCTGTCCTCCCTGGTAATCTCCCAGCTATTAAGGACCACCTGTGAAAACAGATCGGCAGAAAACTGAATTAGCCAAATTTGACCAAGTGGGTATCTTAAAATTTTACCGCAAAGTTGAAAACTTTTGACTCATTTCGGTCTCAAACCGACGGTTAATCATGATGAAATGTCAAAGCAGACAAAAACCCACCAACACCCATTAATCATATCCTAAATTAACAACATGGGCAGCAACAATTCCCACCCAATTGAATAAAAAAAAAAAAAAAAAGACACCAACTTGATTAACAACAAACATACTTGTTGCCAAGAAGGCTATGCAATTTGATGATGAGTTCATCTTCTTCTTCAGTAAAGTTACCCCTCTTAAGATCAGGCCTAAGATAGTTAATCCAGCGAAGACGGCAGCTCTTGCCACACCTGAGGAGGCCAGCAGCCTTAGGAAGAGATCGCCAGCATCCTTCACCATGGGCCTTGATGTATGCAATCAGGCGATCATCTTCTTCTTTAGTCCAGGCTCCTTTGTTTGTATGAGCCTTTTCACAACAAGGGGACCTCCCCATTTGATTTGGAATTGAATTGAATTGATCTCCCACACTCACTCTTAACTATGTGTCTGGTTTTCTCTCTGTCAAAGATATTGAAACTACTATTTGGATGGAATATAATCTTAGATTAGTATGGGTAGGAGGAGCACTTTATAGTTATCTTTAGTGGGTCTCTGTTTTTTCTTTTTTTTCTTTTCTTGTTTTTGCTGATTTTGTTCCTATGTGAGGATGGAGTAACAAGGCAGGGCCCTCTCTCAGGATTTAGATGGAGTTTTATAGGCTTTTGACATGAGAGAGAGAGAGAGAGAGAGAGAGAGAGAGAGAAAGAAAGAAGGGCTTCTAGATGTGAGTTGGTGAGGCAGGTTGAAGGTGGAGTGCCTGGTGGGGTATGGGTAGGGGTAGCTATTTCATCATCTTACTATTATTTTCATTATTTCAAAAAAAAAATGAATTTAAAAATATTACTACCTCCGTCCCAAAATGTTTGTCCGTTGACTAAATTTTGATCGTTGATTATTCACAAATTATAATGAGTTACAATATAAAATTACCGTGATTGTAATCTTTAGCAAATTATCTTTCTAATGGTAGTGACTTCATACTTTAATTCATTATAATTTGTGAGTAATTAACAGTCAAAATTTAGTCAACGGACAAATATTTTGGGACGGAGGTAGTAGTATAAAGGAGTGAAAAAGGGCATTATTAACAACAAGGTAACCTTCAGTTAGGTGTAAAGTAAAGATTAGACATTTTATTATAATCCTGATTTAGAACTAATCAATCAAGATTGTGTATAATTTAGGAAGGGGGAAAGGAGGGAGTAGAGGTACTAGGTAGTATGAAGGGAAGGGAAAGGAGAGTCAAGACAATCTGTAAGATATGCCTCACCCTTTTTCTCTCAACTCTGTCTATAAAGTTTTCAACCACTTTTAGGCTATCTAAATAAAATTATTATTTATTATTATTATTAGAATAATTTAGGGGAAAAAAGAATTTTAGTTAGGCCTTCAAAATCCCTCCCAAACTTAACTTAATTAAAAGAACAAGTACCAGAAAACATGTTATTTAATTGATTGCAGTTGGAGCTAACATCTATTTGGGACCCTTGTGGAGATGTCCCAAATCTTTTCATTTCTTTGGTGTGTTAAAAAGAAATTTAGGTATGATAAAAAAAAATTAAAAAGAAATTTAGGTACATTCCAACCTAAACTTGTTATTTAGAATAATGACCGTTACCCAAATCATTAGATAGATCATGGCAATTATACCAATATTGCTCACAAGATCTGCCAACTAATTAATTTGTTGATGGATTTCTTGAATTTATCAAAAAAGAATTTAGAAGTCTCAGTATAAATATTTTTTGAGGGGCAGTATAAATATACTGTTTACTTACAAAATATATTATCTTTTCTAATTTATGGACCTTTTCCCTCTTGGATCATTATTTTTCATAGAAAAATATTTTTTTTAAAGAAAAGATAATGTTATTCTTCAATGAACTGTTGACAACATCAACTGATAAAGCATTGGTTTAGATTATAAATGGGATTTATTATCCTATATCTGTGCACGTCACTACCCAATTTTTTTAAAAAAATCAGCTTCTTACCTGAAGCAAAAAATTTAAAATTAAAATCTGTGTATACTTTTCTGTCTCATGAAGTCAAGTTATCCCCATCTATCAGAACAAAAAAACATAAGAAATTGTTTTGTATGTTCTAATTTTACATCCCCTTCCCCATGTATAACTTTTTTTAAGGAAATGGGTCTCCTGTAGAACAATCAATAAGTTTTCCAAGACTTGGTCAAGGAACTTGTAAATACTGTATGAAGATTGATAGGGTCTATAGACATATATAGTAAGAAGAAATATTTATTTTGACTGAATTAAATAGCACTAGGTATAGGATATAGGTTATAGTGAATGAAAACAGGGAAGTTGTATTTCATTCTGAGTCTCCCTTCCCACAACCATTGAATATGTCAGAGGTTCAGGTGAGACTCTGTTGATGAAGAAATTTGGCAGACCAACAAAAACAAAAATGCAAATGACAGAGAAACAGTAAGATTGACAGAAGAATGAGAAGCATCTTGAAATAATTAAAGACTTTTCCAATTAACCAAGACATAGTAAATAATTAATTTGTTTACTAAGTGAATTAAAGTTTGGTGTGTAGTGGGGGGCACTTGAATTAGTAGGATAGGGTTTTGCCCCAAGTAGCAAGTAAGACAGGCAAATCTTTTTCACATATGAATTGGGAGAAAGAAGAAAAATACATAAAAGGGTAGTTGTTGTGGTTCTTTTTTGTGCTTTTGGTGATCCATTATATCATACAGTGGTGTGGTTTCTAGAAGGGCATGGAGGTGGGGGCTGGGCATGGCCCGGTTAAAAGGCCAAAGGAGCAAGTAGGTTGGTTAGATGACGTGAAATAAACACTCCAATAACCTAACTTATTATTATTATTATTATTATTATTATTATTATTATTATTATTATTATTATTATTCATCTTTAGAGGTGGAGAGTTGATTTTGGTTATTTTATGTTAGGGCAATATGTGTGTCTTGAGTCTATTGACATAAGATATTAAGAACTGTTTGCCTTAGTTTCTGAATTAATATTAATATTCAACATCGCTCACACACATACATACATACATATATATATACATACATACATACATACATATGTATGTATGTATGTATGTATGTATGTATGTATGTATATATATATATATATATATATATATCTATATATATATATATATATATATATATGTAAGGAATCGATCATATATGATACGATTTCTTTGGTGAGCGTATGGCGTGGTTAAATCTAATGACATCAAGTAATATTTTTATGGACATCAAGTATAAAATGTGGACATCAAGTATCGTTTTCGTGGACATCAAGCATGCAAAAAGAATATAAAATTTTGATTGGTGGACATCAAATGTTGATGTCCAACCTTCGTACTTAATGTCCACAATAAAAATACTTAATGTCCACCTTACATAATTGATGTCCGCGGAAATAATATTTGATGTCCGCTAGAAATGCAATCATGCTCACAAAAGGTCCATGCTCATATGATCAGTTCTTATATATATATATATATATATATATATATATATATATATATATATATATATATATATATATATAATCTCCAATGCAAAATCAAAATCTAAGAAAAATAAATCTGAGAGGCTTGGTTTTTCAAACCAATTCTACACCTATCACTAAATTAATACCATCATAAATGTCAACTTTAAAAAAATTATAAATATATGTTACAAATATCATTACATAATCAAACTATTAACTACGTTGTTATTAAATAAACATATGTATATTTTCTAATTATTAAATATTTAATATATTGATTTACTAAGGAGTCTATATTAAAATATGTTTAAAATAAATTATTTAACCAAGATTTTCTAATACATCATCAATATATACGAAAAATTAAATAATTTTATTTTAATAAATTTAAAACGCACGAATTTTAATAATAACTAAATTTAATAATTAGCAAATTTTTCATACATTGTACCAGATATTTTAACCTAGTTAATTGTTAATTATAAAGAGATTAATGTTGGCTATATATTTTTGATTTGATCTTATGCCATAGGCAATTGTAAACAAACAAAATCTAAGTATCTAACGACAAAACAACAAGAAAACAATAAAGAAAGCTATAATACGAGAGCAACAAAGCAAATTATTAATACAAACCACAAAACAAAAAAGCAAATGATGTCCTCGTCATATCAATTAGTCACATCCATAAAATATGTGTCACGCCCCGAACTCGAGGTATGATAGATGTCGCAACTTGTAGGACAAGGTCCCACAAGTATGTAAGGGTCAAAAGACGGAAACAAACCCAAAAAGATACAATAATAGACTTAACTTCGAATAGGGTACCTGATTGAATATTCAACTAGGAATGAGACTTAATTACACAACGAATGTTATAACAACAAATATTGAAATCCTCCTGCTCACAACTCAAACAATAATAGAAGCCTTTTTCCATAATATCCCTTGGCCCACTACGCTTCACTGCCAAACTCAAATACCAAAAAGAACCCGAACACTTACCAAAAAGTAACAAAGTGTATATCAAAACATAACAATCAAAATCGCAAAACGCAAGTTGGGGCTAAGGCCACTACTAGCCCAGTGGTATTGCAACAGAAAGCACTATTGACCCAGTGGCAGATGATGTATAATGGACCAAGGATTGATCACATTACACACAAATCTTTAATTCTTAGTTCAAAATAATCAACTAAACTCAAAGAAATATGATGGAAACGAAACAAAGAATGATGAATTCGTTTACCAAGATTGTTGATGGACGAATGAAGAACGATCAAATGATGAACGAATGATGAATTGATGAATGTTTGAACGATTCTTGATGATGATTGACGTGAGAATGGGTGAATGTTGATGAATGAACGAATGGAGATGGACGAACGATAGTAATGGCGTTTGAAGGATCAATGAGGATACAGCCACACCACCTCAAAGAGCTCTTCAATTCTACCTTTCACCACCAAGGGATGCCAACCCAAGGCTAGAAGTAGAGATAGGAAGAATCTCCCTCAAGAGAAACGAAAAACTAGCACAAAAGCTAGAGAGAAAACTCCACGTGTTTGATTTGTATTTTGAATTATGATTGAATGAGATTACAAGGCACCCTAAGGGGTCTATTTATACTAGTTGGAGACCCCCTTAGGCGTGTGTTACATCAAGAAATGAAGGGAAACTAGCTTACATCATTACAAACAAATGTGACATCATAAAAAAAACAAATGTACATAAGCTAGTTTAAAACTAAGATAACTTGCTCATTCCTTGTCCAAATTCCAAGATTCAAAAGCCATTGTGAAGCTCCTTTGATGTAGATTATTTGACCTTTGGATGACTTCTACAATATCTTCAAGGATCTTGTGATATGGAGCAAATTACCGAACTGCCCTTGTTGAAACCATTCAAACGAGAGAGAGACTTGAGGGAATGAAGCTCCCTTTCCATGTACTTGAGTATTTGGGTCCCATGATGTATATTTGGGACCAAATCTACATCATACTCCCCCGGTTGAAAAAAAGTTTGCCCTCAAACTTTGAAAATCAACTCTCTTTCTCGCCTTCTTCACAAGAAATTACAAGCTTTCTTCTTAAAGGCTATGAAGTCATCATAGACTCCTTTTCTAAACTTCTTCAACTTTCTCCCAAGTAATCCATGGGCATTACAAGACTTGGATTCTCGACTTTTCACCATGGATGTAGATATCCCATGTAGCTTCTCAATTCCCAAGTCAAGTTTCACCACTTTGCCTTTATCATTTAGCATGAAACGATCCACTTTGATGACTTTAGCTTCTTGACCCCTTCGAATCCTTGGCACTTCAACCATGTGATCCAAGTTGATATTTTGAGGTATCATATAAAAGATACGTCTCATAGGAGAATTCAAAATTGGGTGGTTGCTTGTTTTGCTTTCCTCCAAGTTTGCAAGAACATGACCCTTATGCTCTTCATACCCATGATATTCCTCCTTCATAATCGTTACAATGCTGATTTCATCCTCCTTAAGATGGAAGTAAAGATGTCTCTTGATGCATGATATTCCTATCAAGCAACTTTGGTCTTTCCAACAAAGTATGAAAAGTATCCATAGAAGTAATATCACACCATAATGAATCTCTACAATTCTTGTAAGTGGGAAGACTTACTAAACTTCTTGGATCCTCATGAATGTCTTTGTCATGGCTTAGCCTTTGTGTAGGGGCGTCAATGTAACCATAGGAGGCACCACTTTCTCCTTCTTTGTTCAATGAACATACTTCTCCTTTGTTGGTACAATGAGAGATCTTGCACTCTCTTTGTTCATGTTCATTCGGCACACATACTTCTTTCAAGGCTCTCCTTGCCACATGCCACTCTTCTACATACTCCTCTTCTACTACATTTTCCTCCTCAAATAATTCAAACGTTTTGTACTCAACCAAAGACACATCTTTCTTGTTAGGACACTCCAAATCAATATGACCTAAACTTTGGCAATGACAACATCTCCTTTGTCTTTCAACATCGAGAGCTAAAGAACTTAACTCATCCAAAGTCTTATACGGTTTCCATTCAACAATATGTCTAATATAATCATCAAGACCAATTAGATAACATACCAAAGTTTGTGGATCCTCCTCCTTAAGATCACACTTCCGAAGTAGACGTTTGAACTCCCTTGTATATTCCTTGACACTTTTGCTCCCTTGGGCCAATCTTTGAAGCTTGTTGATGTTGTCACGTAGATAGTTAAGGGGCAGAAACTTCTCTTGGAGCTTTTTCTTCATTTGGACCCATGAACGTATCTTATCTTGGCCCTTTGATTGCTGCTTGCTTTGCTTGCTTGACCACCATTCGCTAGCATGCTTTTGTAGCTTCAATGCAACACTTTTGACCTTCTGGTCATCATGGATGGCTTTGAGATCAAAGACCCTTTCAACTTGATGCATCCATTCCATGAATACTTCCGGATCATGACTCCCATAGAACTTCGGTATCTCTTCTTTGAAACCAAATCTGCCCTCCTTCCTTGGACATGTACTCCATTTATATTGTGTTTCATACTCGACATCATAAAGATCCACCATACGTGAATCAAACTTAGTTCGTGCTCCTCCCTTTTGAAGGGGCATAAGTTTCTCCAATTGTTTTGTGAGATAATCAAGTTGTTGCTTCATTTGTTGCATATCATCTTGTGAATCCATTGAAGAACTCACGCACGCCATGTAGTATCAATCTTTGATGAAGAAAGATATGCAAGACTCTCGGTTTGGGGTTTTGGGTGTAGGTGACATGGGGGATTTGTGTTTGGCTATGATTTTGTGAGGGAATGTGTTTGGGTTTTGGGTTCTTTGTGGAGCTAATGGTGGACGTGTAATGGAGGGATGGTGGGGGATGGATTTGTGATGGAAAGATTGCAAAAAGATGGTTCAAGAACTAAGAGAATCAATCTCCTAAGCTCTGATACCAATTTTGATGTATAATGGACCAAGGGTTGATCACATTACACACAAGTTTAGGATCTTTAAGAACAAGATAAGAATCTTTAACTCTTAGTTCAAAAGAATCAACTAAACTCAAAGAAATATGATGGAAACGAAACAAAGAATGATGAATTCGTTTACCAAGATTGTTGATGGACGAATGAAGAACGATCAAATGATGAACGAATGATGAATTGATGAATGTTTGAACGATTCTTGATGATGATTGACGTGAGAATGGGTGAATGTTGATGAATGAACGAATGGAGATGGACGAACGATAGTAATGGCGTTTGAAGGATCAATGAGGATACAGCCACACCACCTCAAATAGCTCTTCAATTCTACCTTTCACCACCAAGGGATGCCAACCCAAGGCTAGAAGTAGAGATAGGACGAATCTCCCTCAAGAGAAACGAAAAACTAGCACAAAAGCTAGAGAGAAAACACCATGTGTTTGATTTGTATTTTGAATTATGATTGAATGAGATTACAAGGCACCCTAAGGGGTCTATTTATACTAGTTGGAGGCCCCTTTAGGTGTGTGTTACATCAAGAAATGAAGGGAAACTAGCTTACATCATTACAAACAAATGTGACATCATAAAGAAACAAATGTACATAAGCTAGTTTAAAACTAAGATAACTTGCTCATTCCTTGTCCAAATTCCAAGATTCAAAAGCCATTGTGAAGCTCCTTTGATGTAGATTATTTGACCTTTGGATGACTTCCACAATATCTTCAAGGATCTTGTGATATGGAGCAAATTACCGAACTGCCCTTGTTGAAACCATTCAAACGAGAGAGAGACTTGAGGGAATGAAGCTCCCTTTCCATGTACTTGAGTATTTGGGTCCCATGATGTATATTTGAGACCAAATCTACATCAGCGGGGCAACGAAAACTATTGTTGACCCAGTGGCGGAGCAACAAAGAATTGGGCTCAACGGAACACAAATACACATATTGGAACATACAATAGCGCGCATACAAGTCGATCGACAAGTCTAGTGCATACCTTAATTAGCTAAGGCACACAACATATCCCAAAAACAAAACTGGTAATTTGAGTATCAAAACATACAAAAAACACCCGGTCAAGCAATTTCAAATGACAATAAATTAGAGTCTCAAAGTCATATATGTAACGGAAGGTTTAACTATTTAATTAAAATACCCAAACTATTACTCGAAAACGACTACTTTACATATACATAAGTCAAAAGTGTCACAAAATCTCACTTGATGTATAAGGCAAAAAAAGCACAACTTATGAAATTAACGTCAAAGAGGTACTTTGTAAACACACGTATCAGTACGGAAATAACTTATTAACAATATACTTGCAAATATTAATTAAAATTATTACCAAGGGTTAAATATATGTCAAAATACGAACATAACTTATAAAATTGATATCAAAAGGGTCACTTTATACATATATAAATCGATACGTAGTCGATCAAACTTCTTGACATAAATATAACTAGAAAATAATATACTTAAACAATAGCATGCCAACTGATTTACTAAAATTACTTTACGAAAAAGGACATTACAAAATAATATTTTGGCACGAAGGAAGACTAAAAGAATATCACACTACTTACTTGAAATGCTGGTTCAACAAATTGAGTATCACCACTCGAATGCCTTAGACAACGTTTAGAGTTTTCTTCTCCTTCTCTATGATGGCGGTGGGAGTCATTATATTATTTTTTAAGGAGGTAGGTATATACAAAATTAGGAGAACTAGAGTTAGACTCCACCTAAAATTGGGAAGAGGCTAAAATAAATAAGTAAATAAATAAAACCTCTTTCTTTGGGGGGGGCGACGGGGTTTCACAATATGTTTTACACAAAATTTTTTTTTCAAAAATATGAAAAGATATAAATAAAACTTAATTTTGTATAATGTACAAGTAATATTATGCCTATATAATTTAATCATATACCTCTTTCCAAATTTTGATACATAATAAGATAGTATTTACAATAAGATATATACTTCCAAATTAAATAAATATACAAAGCTTGTATTTTATGTGTTTGCTCTTTATTGGTAACATATTACTTCAAAAAGTAATTCATTTTGCTACTGAAAATAAATACATATAAGATATATTATTTCAAGGTCTAATTAGTTCCGATATGAATAAGAGAAGTGTATTATAGCTTTAAGCCATGTTCTTTTATGCGATATTTTGCGGAATGGTGTCGTGAGGTGTGGTGAAATTGTGGTGGGTTATTGGTATGTGGGGTAGGTGAGGAGATATGATGTAAAAAGTAGAGGAGAAAATTGAGCAGAGAGAAAAGTAATGATTTGCGGTGAAATGTGGTGGGTTGTAGCAAACTGCGGTAGGCTGTGGCACCGCAGTTTGCCAATCGCAAAAAAGAACATGGCCCTAATATCAATTTTAACCTTATTCGTGAAGTTTGGCGCTAATCAGGAGATAAATTCAAACATGAGAAGAAAAAGAAAAACAGTTACGGACCTTCTTTTCAACCTACAAACTTTAAGGTCCTTTTTTATTCAACCCATAAACTTTAGGGTCTCAAAAATAAACAATGAAAACCAAGGGTCCGGAAAACAAATACCCCTATATATCAGGGTCCAAAATGCAAATAACCCAAAATTTGAAGTGTTTGTGCTATTTCAACAATTAGAATTATTAACCTTAAATTTCAAAATTTGAATTATTTACATATGTTTATTATTATTATTATTATTATTATTATTATTATTATTATTACTAGTGCTAAACCCGTGCAATGCACAATATGTGATCAAATAGTTATTATATTAGAAAATAAAAATTAAACTATATACAAATGGGGATATAAATTAAAAGGGTTTTTGGACAACAATAATACCAACTTTGGGGGTATTGGATATTAATAATACGAACTATTTTCTTGGACACTAACAGTACGAACTATTGACCTATTTTCCTCTAACAGTACACCGTCGAATTGTTATGGTTTTAACTCATCGAAAAGATGATGTGGCTCCATAATATGTAACATGGAAGGCATGTTAGTGTCCACGTTAACATTTTCTACCGAACATCCGCCTTCCACGTCATATATCATGGAGCCACGTTATCTTTTTGATGAGTTAAAACTATAACAACTCGGTCGTGTACTGTTGGAGGAAAATAGGTCGATAGTTGGTACTACTAGTATTCAAGAAAATAGTTTGTATTATTAGTCTCCAATACCCCCAAAGTTGGTATTATTGGTGTCCAATAATACAAATTAAAAAGAACAAAACATTAATTACTGTATTTTCAAATGTAAATCTACCATAACGAAATTATTGAAATAAAAAATATACAAAATCAAAAGCACATGACGCTAACAATTCAATGGAGAGAGCAACAATGTGAAATTGCAAAATGTAAAAATATACAAATTGTACCTAATATAAATTATATTATCAAATTAAAAGGTATGTAGTATGATAATAAATTTGCCTAATAAAAATATAAAAATTTGAAAGTGCAAAATGGCAAAAGAATTTGACACAATAGAAATATACATGCAAATAGAGTAAATTATTATTAAAAAATTAAAATTGAAAAATTGAAATATATAAATTGTACTCAATAAAGCATGAATCGGAGTTTGTGTTGCGGTCTCTAGGTTTATGTCGCAAAAAAATTTCTCAACTACATAAAAAAATTTCTCAACCTACGAACCCTGTTGAAGAGTATATTTCTTCGTTATTTTTTTTATTTTCTTCTTCATATTCTATTTTCTATTTTCTATTTTCATTCATTTAAGATTCGTGGTTTCTATTTTGCACCTCTAATTTGTTCATTTTAGGCTTTAGGATTTTTGCATTTTGACATCGTTTTCTGATTTAATGACTTAAAATCATGTTCATTTCTTTTGACAAATAAAATCAGTTTGCATATCATGTTATTTATTCTCGATTTGACAACTCTAAATTGGACGATGGTTTTTGATATAACGAGTGACTGTTGTTTGTTTTAGCCTCTGATGTTTAGATCTAATATGTGTTTCTCAAAAAGTATGAAAATTTGGGAACCATCATCTAATAAAAAGATAAGTGTTCATTTTTGTGCTTTTGTACCTCTAATTGTACCTTCTTTTTTTAGATATATATAAACACTTTTGAATATTAGTAACGTAATATTGACAAGATAACGTAATGGTTAAAAAATTCATCTTGACGTACTCTATTGTATGGTTAGTGTGTATGAGTGTTGTGATCAATGGAGATTTTAGAAATATTATTTAGAATTGATTTAAATAAAAATAAGGGAATAATAAAATAGAAATAACATAGAAAATCTATCTCTATCAAATTCAAAATGTTTAATAAAATTGAAATGTAAAAAGGTGGTTATCAAAAGTGACAAATGTGCTTTTGTTTAAGGTGTATAATAAAATAGAATTTTCATATATTATAGATAAATGGAAATTGGAAAAAAATTATCTTGGGGCTCATTGGTCAAATGTCCTAAATTTAATATATTTTCACCATTTCATGGGGCACACAAACTTTGTCATTTAGTTATTATTATTATTATTATTATTATTATTATTATTATTATTATTATGTTATTATCATTGGTTTCTATGTCAGGGGGTAACTACTAGTAATCTTTATAGGCTGGCGAAGGAAGATACCAAATTATCCATTACAAATATGACTCATAAACCATATATATACAAGTTCTATCTATTGAAATTTTTCCTTCCACCAAGATTTGAACATAGGTGAAAAAGTTGACTGATGAAAATAGTTATCACTTGCTGCTACTTGTTTTAACAAGAGGGTAGTGTATTAATGTATATGTGTTGGGTTAGGTTGTAGACTTCTTGTTGTGTGTGGGCATTGGCTTCACCTTCCATTTAGAATGATGTTTTACTTTCTCATTGAACCATTCTCTCTCTCATATGCTAATTTCCCAGCCTTGTGCTGCAAGTTGGCAGTGTTGGTACGTACTAATTGGTAGGGTTAGGGTTAGGAATGGAATACAATCATACATATCTCTCTCTCTCTCTCTCTCTCTCTCTCTATGGAATACAATCATACATATCTCTCTCTCTCTCTCTCTCTCTCTCTCTCTCTCTCTCCACACTAAAATTATTAGTTTTGCCCACCACCATACCACAATAAAAAGCAAGACATGCACTTTTTTCATCTTCCCTCTTTGAAAACTACTTATTCCTGTGTTCCCCCAACCCTTTACCCACAAAGTTGGTACCTATAATTCTCCCTTCATTCCCAACTCTCCAATCCTACCCTCCAACTTCTCTCTCTTTTCCACTTTTTCCCTTACATCCAAGGAATTCAATTACCAAACTACTAGATTAACAACTTCAACTAATTTATTTTACCAAAAAATCTGGTCCCGTTGTATTAATTAATTAAATAAGGCCCCTCTTATTTTTGAATCTGATATCCAATAAAATAAAACATGTTTAATTACTACTATTCAATTGCAATATATGTTTAGATAGTGCATAATGTTCTAAGTAACAACCCTTCATTCATTCCCTTGCTACAAGCCTCCGAGGGTAGAATTTTGATTTTTGAACTACGCCTTAACATGGAGTCACAAGTCACACCCTTTAATTTGCTTTTTTTATTTGCTTTTATTTATTATATAGAACAGATATGGATTTTGATTTGTTTGTATTGAGTGTGGGGAAGTTGATGTGAAAGAGAGAGAGAGAGAGGGGAGGAGGTGGTATAATTGCATTTGTTTGTTCTTCACCTACTTCTTCATCCGCATCTTGCTGTCCATTTGTGTCTATTTTTGGCTTTTCTTAAGATGCTGAAATGTGCACCCTTTTATTTTTACCAGCTAAGTATTCTCTTCACCTTACTACAAATCTTATCCCTCTATCCTTTCAACTTTGGACTTATCCAAACCTATCAACCTTTCTATCTTCATCTTCTTTGACACAAGTTTAATTAGGTCAGTCAGTCAGTCAGTCAGTCAGTCAGGGAAGAGAAGAAGAAGAAGAAGAAGAAGAAGAAGAACAAGGAAGAATATTAGCACTTCTTTAATCAAATTCCACAGGTTAAAAGTAGAGTAAGGAAAATGATTAAGTGACCTAAACATGATCCAAGTTTCATGCATTTGGTGTTGCTTATCCTTGTGAACTTCTTGAGTTGAAATATGACCCATGTTATTAGAGTCACCATCAATTAGGTATTTCAGCTCCATCCCAAATTAATAAGCATGGGCATCTCATCCTGCTGGACTCTTTATCCTTAGGCCATAGCCGCCCTTTCCACCTGATTCCTTACACACTTTCATCTCATCATGTCCCCAATCAACCATCAACAACAAAAAAAAAAAAAAAAAAAGACAGAATTAATGAAATGTGTTTACATTTAGACATTTAAGAAAATCTCATCAAGTAACAATTAATCAGCATCATCTTTGTACTAGAAACGACCAACAGACTTCTTCAATTCACAGTCTTTTAAGACTAAAAATTTGAAAGTAGTACGTTCTAGATCAATGTTCCTCCCTCTCCTCCAAGGATTGTAATATTGTACTACTACACTACAACATGTGACTTATTTAAATTGGATACGTATCATCAAACGTCGTATCTGGTTTTAATAGTTATTAATGGATCCAAAATTAACTAATCTTACATTTGACCTCAATTATTACACCAGTGATAAAGGAAAGGATGATATTGGACGAATAGTATCGAGTCTGATTGATAACTTTTGTTTTCTTAATTTTATTGTTACTTTCGATTGAAAGGGTGAGCGAGGTGGTTAGAGAAGAATGATTAATTGTGAAATTAGGAATGAAAGCAAGATTATGCAAGGGAATAAGGAAGGGGATGGAAAAGGTGATTAAAGAAAGAGAGGGGAATAATGTGAAATGCAGGTTGATGTTAGGCAGATCAAGTGATGATTGGTCATGGCCCAACTCATAAGCACGTGGATGTCATGTGCTTAGCCATTTGAACAACATGAGAGAGAGAGAGAGAGAGAGAGAGAGAGAGGCTTGAAAGAAAAGGAATGAGAAAGGGTGGGATTTGATTAAGCAGCTACCTAACACATTAGGATTGTCCCTTGAGTTAGAGTCTTAACCAAATGGCAATGTCCATGTGTGTAAGAAACAGACACTCCTCAACCTAAAGCAGAAGCAACCCAACCTGCATAGACTTCCCAATCCTCTTTCTCTGTACCAAATGCCTCACATGAACAGGGGGACCCCCCTTAAATTAACATTAAAGCTTCAACTTCACTTCTTAACGCCCAACAACATACTCTCTTATGCTTTTTATTAATTAATTCATCAGACCACCTATAATTAAACCATCTTTCCATCAAAAAAATAATTAAAGCATCCATCCTCTACCAGTAGCTAGCAGATAGACACAGGGACGAACCACATGAAATTAAACTTGGATCACACTTGTCAGCAGATCAAATAATATGCTTCATTTTCCCAAAGTCATTCAATTTTCAATAAGGGGATTAATAATTAATCAAGGATAGAACTACTCCAATGAAAATGTAATTAATTTGATAAACCTCACGTGGCCAGATGCTATATGCCACCACGTTCATTCCATTGTCATTTTGCAACCCACATTCTTCTTCCAAAATGACAGGGACGAATAAAAACCAAAACAAGGGGATTGTTTACTGGCGACTGGGGTGAATGAGAATATGGGATAAAGACTTCTCCAAAACAAAAACAAAGAAAGAAAAAGAACAATTATTCAAGGTGTTGAATTGAGGGAGTGCTAATTCTAGCAAAGTTGATAGAGCACAAATAAGGTAAGTAAGTGGGTTACAGATATAGGACCTAGCTCTTCTAGTCTGTATCAAATAGTATGAGCAATGAGCATGAGATATCAAACAAAATGCATCACATCATATCACATAACATATGAATTTGGGTTGTATGAATGGATGTCTTTTTCACTTGGCTCTCTTGCGTACTTCATAGATGTAGCTCAGGATAACCACAGCTGCAGCCACTGCAACCCCAACTGCACTTTGAGCCAATACAGTGCTGTCTTTTGGACCTGTTTTCGTTCCCCCAGGAGTGAATCCCAATTCAGACAGCTTCTTGTGCGACACTGCATAGTCCCGGAAGAAAGCTTCCTCATCCTGCCACACCAACACCACATTTCTCATAACACAACTCAACAAAATGCAATTCTACCTTACTGTGGCTATTTTAATTCAAAACGAAAAAAAGTTTGATAGCAGAATCTTGTCGTGGTAAGAGATTTTTTCATGCTCCCTCCGTTTCAAAATATAATAGTCACTCAGGCCAAGGTGTCCACATACAAATAGACTCCTAATGAAATATATTACTACCATAAAAATAAAATATTTATAATATTTTGTAAAATATTATGTGATTAATCATCAGTCAAAGAGGAACATAGAAAACAATGGCAAGTCAATAAGTGAATGAACACAGTTTACACCATTGGATTGTCAAAGAGGACTTTATCTGCAGATCCTTTCATAGCATATGGAGATTTCATGCTATGAATTAAACACACTTTACACCATTGGATTGTCAAAATAACACTTACTAGTTGTTGTCATAACTATGAAGCATGAATTTAAAGCCTCATTATACAAGCATCATCAGTCTGAACTAGCACCTACAGTTCAATCAAGAATTTTCATAATGGAGAAACTTGGATTTTGACTTAGTAGCTATTCAAGGAGAGGTGAATCTTTTGGTTAGGCCATGGTAACCGAGAATCACAAATGTCACATGGGATTGTGGGAATCCATTTATTAGGAAATTTGCAGTGGAATACATTCAACAGGCAGTTACAAATGAGGCTGACCATCATTTCATATTTTCATGCAGATGTTCACAGAATTGCCATTCAGGCTTTTTTCATACCAAGCACATTTAAGAAAACTAAAGGGATACATAAGTGGCAAAAGATGAGTGACTTATAAGCTGTATAAGTGATATTCCCGTAATTTTGTTTTGCCTGATTCAAAACTTTGATGCAACAAGCGTATTTAAGATACACAGGCAGCACAGATCCTACTTCTTTAAGACAAAATATATCAAACTTAGAGATTTCCTTGGTAGTTTGATGTATTTCATATACGCCTCTTCACAATTATAATTTTAGCAAGATGAAGCTATAACTGGAAAATACAATATAGAGATACCTTTGCATAAAGTTCAACTAAAGGCCGAAATGCAGGATCCTCCACCAGAACTTTGTCTGTAGGAAGTTGCAACAATCCCTCTGATTCTCCCTTCAGCAGTTCCCTGGAGCCAGCAACAATAATAGTCAAATGCTTTTATTGCAACAGATAGCAAACTTTAGAATAAGCTACCTTCTCACAGACATTTAACCCAAGACAACACTAGCTTCGTCATTTTTTTCGTTCCTCTTTTTTTTTTTTTTGGGGGAGGGGGGGGGGGGTTATCGAAATTCAAAAAAGAATTGATCTGCCGCTTACACAAAATAGGAGTTATCAAACTTGAGAGGCTCTTTTGTCCATGGGCCATCAAAACCTGATCTCTCTGGATGTGCCCTTCCCTGTGGCACCAAAGGAGAAGTAATAATTGATTAAATCCATGTTGACATATAAAAGTAAAGGGGCAATGGTAGTGAAATTATTACCAGGGTATGACCCCCTGAAAGGGCTACAATGTCTTTGTCAGTAAGACCCATACGATAGAAGATATCCCTCAGATGTGAGGCACCTAACATGAATATCAGCAGCAATAAACATGATGAGCTTCACAATCACGCAGGATTGAGCAGAAAAATTCGGTCACCAGGACACTTAAATTTCACAATGACTGCTTAGAATTATCTCGATTTTCTAGGATACGTTTCAAATGGGCAAGTAGCTTAGTATAACTTTAATCCCAGTAAATTAGATCCTGATCACTGAATTACCATTCACAACTCTGAGCAGTTTCAATGGCTCAGGAAAGATTATGCACCCCAGAAACAACTAAGAACAAGCACCTAAAAAGTGGGGAGGCCAGCCAAGCTAAGAAAAATGCCATCGCTTTTGAGACCACTGTGAAAAGACACCTGTGCTCATCACAATTGCTTAGGATCTCTATTTAGCCAAGCTTCGTCAAGATAAATTAAAGAACCAAGAGACAAGCTATGCCACATCTGAAGGATTTCAGCCTTATTAACTAAACTTGATTAAATCTTAAGGGATAAAAAAAATGGTACTGATTTTTCTTTTTTAATTGGAACTCTGGGTATCTCAGTACATTTCATGGCAGAAATGAAGAAGACTAAATTACAGACATAGAACAGACAAGTAGAAGGGGAGCTCAAAGTAACCAGTGTCTACATAAGGCATCATATGTCTTTTCATTCACAAACCTTGCTTAGCATCTGGAAGTCGCCCTTCATTTGGTGATACCTTTGAGTCCTAAAATGACATAAGGAAAGGTTAATATGAAGATGTGACTCCTGTAACAAATCTCCTTTACTACACAAAGAAAGCTTAATATGCACCTTTCTCCCGGGAACAAAGTCAACAGTAGGGCCTCCAGTGACTTCAACAGCAACAACACCGGCAAGCTGCAAAGCAAGAAAGGCCATTAACAAAGATACCTGGCAGATTGTATGAATAAATCAAATAAAAAAGAAACCAGAAGCAAAGAACTTGAACCAACTCATGCATAACATGAAATTGGTCAGAGAAAAAAAAAATTGCAAAACAGATTATGCTAGCATATTATATTGCAGCCTTGCTGAGCTTCCAAGGTGAAGTTAGCAAGCTAGCATAGTAGCACATCAGAAAACCAAAATGAAATTCTCTTCAAGAATGATATTTAAACTTCAGAGGCATATCTACCCAGAGCAGATCCAGAATCCCACCAAAATTCTGGATACAAGCAAGTTGTAAAAAAACTGAATTGTGTAAGTCTTCCAAGCTATGTGGTTACACATAACACCTAATACACCACCAGTACCGAGGATGAGGACGAGTTTATGGGATCCAGTGTCATATTCAAGTAAAGATCTCTCAAGGATTGCTTTCCTTGAAAGATAAATATGGTCCACCTGCATCAAACTTGAGCCTCAATGTCTGTCCTCCCTCTATTTCTCATTTGGTAATTGATGGGAATAGGGTTGGAGAAGAGCATTTATTTTCTGGTGTGTGTATTTTCTGGTGTGTGTGTGTGTGTGTGTGTGTGTGTGTGTGTGTGTGTGTTGGGGAGGGGGTGAGCGCTGATATGGATTAAGCTTTGTCCTAAAACAATGAATCTGACGTCACCTGATACAGGTCAGCATATGTGATCTTTGGATGTTTAGCCTTCACCTCCTCTGAAATGAGCAAAAAATGAGAATTTAATATATAAGCGCCACATGTATTTTATCAATGAGAAGATAAGAAAAAAGTCACAAGACAACTCACAAACTGAATATGCATACAAGTATTGAGTAAATTACATTTATCCTACCTGACATTTGTGGTAATAATTTTTACACACCCGACATTTGTGAAATCATTTTTAGCTTACCTGACATTAAATGTTCATATATTTAAACCTCCTAAGATATTCTATATTTGATTTTTGTTGGATTTTCCAGCGAACATTAAAAAGAGAAACATGAAATGACATTTTTACCCTTGATATTAATTCATTTTTCATTTTCATTATAAGATATTTCTTCCATTATAATTGATTTTTCACCCTTGATATTTTATAACATATGTTATAATTGGGTTTTCATTTTCAGAATGGGGAGTGATTGGGTTTTTGAACAAATAAAGTAGAGAAAAGGTTGGGGTTTAAATGTCATATGAATTAATATTAAGGTAAAAACGTCAATTCATGTTTAATTGAAAGTCATATGAATTAATATCAAGGGTAAAAAAGTCAGTTCATCTTAGTTCATCTTTATCTTTTTAATGTTCGCCGGAAAATCCAACAAAAATCAAATATAAAATATCTTAGGAGGTTTAAATATATGAACACTTAATGTCAAGTAAAGTAAAAATTATTTCACAAAGGTCGGGTATGTAAAATTTATTACCACAAATGTCAGGTAGGATAAATGTAATTTACTCTACAAAAATTACACTAGTAGCTAACGGAATTCTTTGCCAGCAAGAAAAAAATAAAACTTACATACATACATGGCTATGCTACAATGTAAAAGTAGAGAAGATTCATCCACTGTAACCTTAAGCCAGAACCCAGCAAAAATCCTTCAATGGTGTTAGAGTATAAAGTCATCACTGGGCCTACAACCATCAGGTTAACTTTTGGTTGAGATAGTTCCACATGGTATCAGAGCTAGACTGAGTAAGAGGTCTCAAGCTCAAATGCTAATACCCTTAGGTTTATTTGCACAGGGTGATGAGAGCTTTTGCAATATTCACGCTTTAAGCCTAAAGGGCAATCGCGTGAAGGGTCGTGTTAAGAGTATAAAACCATCATTGGTCCTACAACCATTAGCTTAAGCTTTTGGTTGAAATGGTTCCACAAATGGCCTAAATGATATGAGGACACTACCTCCCCTATGAGGGATAAGAAAGCATGATTGCATCACCGTTGCTCATTGCCGAGAAAAAACATTGTAACAATGTCATTCTGACCAATCACCACAGCTTAAATTTCATAGTGACTTGATTGCCACGACTAGTTTGCTACGGTCTTATAAAAAGCTACAGAGCCACGGCACATAAAAAGCCATGTCTAAAGTGAAGACGCAGCAGAAAAACATACATCCAAAATGCAAACAGGCTGTCAAAGAAAAGGCAGCCATTAATTCCTCTTACAATCTGTATTCTGTAGCCAACAAGTTGTTCCAAAGTAATGCATTTTTCCCAAAGCACATTCTCCAATTAATGCATAGGTGAATTAGTCAAAGCAATTGAAAAATGAAAAGCGGAGGGTTTTATAAATGAAAGAATCAAGTAATAAACATTTTTTATTATTGATTTAATCAAATACATCGAGAACCTGAAGCTTTGTAGGAAGATCATAACAAATTATTATGGCAAGAATCCTCTCCCTCAGCTACCATACGCAGATAGTGTCTTCCACCACAATGCACCACCAGTAGTGGAAAGGTTCAGTTGTTTGAGCTGAAGGAAGAAGGCTAAAACACCCACAAGGTGGCTGATGAAGGCTACCAAGCTCAAAACTCCAAAAATGCTAGCTTCTTTGACAAACGAAAAACCGTTCGAAAAAAGCAAGAATAAAAGTTTGCAATTTTGATGATTAATAATGTTGGATTGGACCAGACAAGGTTATCTTCATTTTTTCCACGTGTACTCTTTCAGCAGCAGGAACTACATGTCTAAAGTCTAAAATGTATCTTTAAAATCAGGAAATGGGTCATAGATTTTTTTCCCCCACTTTAACTCTTTTCAGCACAGAATGCTGTTTATATAAAGCAATCTGACAGAGCGTAAACAGAAGGAGCCACTCAAGGTGATGAACACTAAATTTCCAGTAAAATAGCATACCAGCTAAATCCATCTACCATCAAAGTAATTAATAGTAAAAGTGTTCCAAGTGACGGGTAGAAATCCCAGCAGAAGCAGAGACCTAAAAACTGAATTATTCAAAGACATTTCATGGAACTATGGAAGGAATGTTTTATTCATCATTCAAAAAGAGCGGACCTAAGCACTATGTGCATGCCAACTTAATCATGTCCTAAGCAAGGGGATTAGTAATTTATACTATCCAATGGTTCAGGTTCTCAAATGCATATGCTGGTAAAAAAAAAAAGGTAGGATGTATTGAATAAGTGACTACCAGCTTTTACTTCTGAAGAGAAATGGTCATTAATTAAGTAGAAAAAAGGGCTACAGCAGAAGAAATTTCAATATTTTAATGCTTATTCTCAAAACTATTATAGGAATGCTCCAGTGAAAGGCACAACGTACTTTACAAATTCAGCAACTAAACTGTATCAATGACCTTCGATTCTCTAGCTGAGCGGGCTTTCAATATGAGCAGCTTGTGTCAACAAATGCAATATCACACAACTAGTACTTCACATGTGCTTATGATAATAGTTCATGTAATCACCAATCGATTTTGACATCCCTGATTATTTTGCACATAATAGTTCTCAACCAGAACACAAACACGTTATATGAAAACAACATGCCACAATCTACATAGAAAGATTTTCCATTCATCGAATGTAAATGCTCGATTTTGAGCTCATTTTAATGGAGATCATTTTGCCCAATTATTTCTTGTTTATTGGCCTGTCATAGTCACATGTTCTAATCGAGAGTCTAACAGAGGCACTGAGTAACAGTATCATATGGTAACTGGTAAGGCAAAGACATTTCATCACCAAGAGAACAATCAGCTCTCACCAAATCTATTCTCTCAGTCATCCTAATTTCATTACTACTGCTTTTTCCTATTCCTTCTGTTGCAGAGAAGTTAGAAAGCATTCAAGACAGTTGTACATGGCAGCCTTTCCAAGACGTCTTTAAGATAACCTATGTGAATAGGATCCCGTGAGACAACTTACACCTGAAGCATATTAGGCATCAAAGACCTTATCTTCAATGGGGTAATTCTAATGTGAGAGCACACAGATTCATGAATGAGAAATATCATTTACAGTGTAGAAGTGGACGACATACAACAGTCAATACAAATAGGCATAATAGCTTACTGGTGCATGCTGTTTTGGGTCTTAGGAGATTCACCACTGAAGAGTGGAATCGCTTCTGCTTATATTTTCCCTAGTAAGATAGTGTAACTGCTTTGTTCACCCTATGTCCACAAGACAAATACATAATTCAAAAGATAACCTCTCCAACTATTAGAAGCAAATTTCTCATTCTAGCGTATGTTCCTCAGTTTTTACTCTTTTTAATCTAGATTCCATCATGGACATCAGTTTGCTGATTGCTTCCTTAGCAACTTAATAGAATGTGCATGCCTGCCCCCCCCCCTCTCTCTCTCTCTCTCTCTCTCTGTCTCTCTCTCTCTCTCTCTCTCTCTCTCTCTCTCTCTCTCTCTCTCTCTCTCCATACTCAAACAACAGAAATCCTTGGGGAATATTTTGGGTCTCCCATTGTATGAAAGCACAGCACCCTTCTGCATTTGAGTAACAACTGAATGTAAAATTCTAATAAGCAATATCTACAAAAGAAGGCAACCATCTTGATTATTTGTTACACAGTTGCTAATTTTTCATGATCTTATTTTTCTCTTGCCCATTAGACATTGAAATATAAACTTCACTGCATGGAGACAATTGGTCACTATAGACAATAAAAGGTTCTTGCAGTGCCCTTTACAAGACTATCATGTACCTCAAACATAAATAGGTATACTTAGTTCATAGATTTCGTCCACCAGCAATCAAGTATAGCAGACCAGCTATTGATAAAAGCTCATATCTACTTCAATTTCAACTTGTGGCATTATATTCACCACATTATACAAACCCACCTACAAGTATTCAAATCCAACCTAGCCACCTAGGACTGCACGCACAAGTGTCAAAGTCATATGTCACCAAACTACACCATTTCTAGTTCATATTAGGGGTTTCCGATGTTCCGCCACTTTCGCTCGAGGTGAAAGAAATGCGCTAAACATGGCATTTTTAACAACCAGGCTAAAGTACAGTAAGGATGCGAATATACAGGGCATGGAAATAGAAGGGGGATTGATGGAGAGTAGCTCACCACACCAATCGATGGCTTTCTTCAATCCATTGTTAGAACCGTGAGAGAATTCCTCCTCGTTCCTAATGGAACCGTTGGGGCCACCGGTCTTGGTCTTGGCGCAGTAGGTGCCAGCGTCGTGCCACCTGAGAAGAGGGAATTAGAGAAGGGAATTCGGAGGGAATTGAAGTGAAAAAGGGGAAAAAAGACGGAGAGGAGAGTATACGCAAGGCGGAGCATGATGGGAGCGCAGTTGCGGCCAGAGATGAGAGCGCGGAGATCGCGGCGAGCTTTGTCGATCTCCTTGAGGTACTCGGTGTCGACGACGGGCATCGCCATGGTCGAAGGAGGTGCTTAGCTGAGAGTCACAACTCCCAAAGCAAACGACGAAGATTAGATAGAGAGAGAGAGAGAGAGAGAGAGAGAGAGAGAGAGAGAACGGAAGTAGCGAAATGGGAGGCAGGACTCGGGAGCAGCCAAGTCCAACCATTGGTTTATTCAACTCTCCTTGATATTTATATTTGTTTTTCTATACTGATAGTGTTATAATTTTAATTGGAATGGAGTGGTGGGTTGTTGGTGCGAGATATGCTACGAATTTTTTTAAATGGTGCCATGGGGATCATCACACTCACACGTGGCCATAATCTATTTGCTTGTCTTTTGGATCATCATCATTCAACTCTTGTACATTTTCAAACTCAATAAATTGCTCGAAACTGTAGATTTTCTATGTGGATCAAACGTCTTCCACAGAGGATGTCTGCCTGGATCTTTGATTGAAAGCAGCAAAATTAAAAAATTAATCAGGGAAGTATCTTGACCTTATTCCTTTTATCTTTACCCTATAATTGTCCGGGTATAATTCTTCTTCTCTTATGTCGTAGAATATTGTTGGGTGTGAAGACCAATTTGTTGGGTGTGGAGATAAAATAGGAGAAGGAAAAACGGAGAGGCGCCAGCAGCGCCCGGAAAGACGCCACCAGCGCCTCAAATGAAGCAAGGCAATGAAGCGAACGGTCGACGCTGCTAGCGTCTAATGAGCCCCCACCAGCGTCTTCATGTTTGCTTGCGCCCCGCCAGTGTTTTTTAGACGCCACTGGTGTCTAAGCAAGTTGTGTAGCGTCGTTTGTTGGGCCAATGAATAAAGGCCCACATGTTGTGTTTTTGTTTGACGGCGGTCTTCTAAGTTACGTAACCTAGGTTTTTCCTCCTTGTATCCTACTAGTATATATAGGGGTCTTGTTCTCCTTGATATATACAACCTAGCAATTGAGAGTGTTTCATATTATACCACAAGAGATTGACCTGTGTCTACTGTGTCTGAGGAGTTGTGTGAGGTTCAATTGTGAGTGTTGAGTTCTCGGTATAACTCTAGGAAGGTGTGAGAGATGTGGAGAGAATCTAGAAACACCGTTGTAATCCTCTGATAGTGCATCGTTCGTGGCTTTTTCCCGGTTTGGGTTTTTCCACGTTAATTCCTTTGTGTCGAATCTTTATTTATTTTTCGCCCTTATTATTGTTTGTCTGCTAACCACGCCCTGAGAATCCTAACAAGTGGTATCAGAGCTTTGGTTAGAGCGTGGTTGATCTGCAGACTGAGAAGCAATGGCAGGCGCAATTGTGAAGATTCCGGAATTCGATGGGAAAGACTACGCATGGTGGAGGATGCGCGTTGAGGATGTGCTCCGCCAGCAAGGGTTGCATCTTGCGATGGGTGATAAGCCAAAAAAGATGGAACAGAAGGATTGGGAAGAGCTTGACGGTCAGGCATTCAGTACGGTCAAGCTGACGCTAGCTCGGAACGTGGCTTTCAACGTCAAAGATCAGAAAACGACGAAAGACCTGCTCGAGGCTTTGTAAAACACATATGAGAAACCTTCCGCGGTGAACAAGGTATATGTGTTACCTCGTTTGTTTGAATTTAGGATGCAAGAGTCTGGTGATATGCATGATAGTATGAATGAGCTGAATATAATACTATCAAAGTTAACCTCTGTGGGATTTGATTTCGACGATGAGATGAATGCTAATATACTATTGGCTACCCTACCTAAATCTTGGGAAAATTTCGTGACTTCTGTAACTTCTTCTACCAAGAAGGGGGAGAAACTGAAGTTTGGGGAAATTAGAGACTTTGTCCTAAATGAAAGTATTCGTAGGAAAGATTCTGATGTGTTTGAGTCTGCGGGGAATGCTTTGACTGTCAGGAGTAGGAGGAATAGTTGGAGCTCGGGTTGGGATTGATCAAAATCTAGAGGTCGAAACATGGAGCAAGTATTGTGTTGAAATTGTGGTGATAGAGGTCATTTTCGTAGGGATTGTCCCAAACCTAAGAAGAGCAGCCATAATGACCAAGACTCTGTATATTCTGTTGAGGATTTTGGTGATGCCCTAACTGTTAGTGCTGACAAGACAGAAGGGGTTGGGTGATAGATTCGGGTGCTTCGTTTCACTCTTCGTCTAGCAGGGAGGCCTTTAGCAATTTTGTGAGTGGGAGGTTTGGCAGGGTTAGGCTTGCAAACGGTCATAACCTAAAGGTGCTAGGAAGAGGTGATGTGAACATTAAAACTTCTAAGGGTGGAACTTGGAGGTTGAAGAATGTTCGGTATATCCCGGGTCTGACCAAGAACCTTGTATCTGTGAATCAACTGGATGAGGAGGGGTTCACGACGAGATTTGAAGATGGTCATTGGAGGGTAGCGAAAAGATCTCTGATAATTGCTAATGGCAGGAAAGAGGGGAAGCTATATTCTGCCATTGATAATTCTAACAGGCTTGTTCATGCTCGTCAAAGGCGTGTTAGCTTCTCTGATGAGAGAAGGGTACCAGAAACGAGGAGGTTTCAGGTCGAGGCTACTGGAACGGATGGTCAGCCGAGGAACGCATCTAACCTGCACGGGAATTCGACAAGTTCAACACGAGGTAAAATCCCAATCCAAAATTCCCCTAAGTTGTTGACGATGATGCGTATGTCGAAGTTGCAGGGGCGTGATCAGTTCAAGTGGGAGCCTATTGCAAAAAGAGGAGTTGATGGGAGGTCAACTGGGACCTCTGTTGATCTTTGCTGAATAAGATCAAGTTGGGTGCACTAGAGAATTCGAGATCGTGTTGAAGTGGTAGAAGACTGTGTTTGCAATTGATCTTCAAGTGGGAGATTGTTGGGTGTGAAGACCAATTTGTTGGGTGTGGAGATAAAATAGGAGAAGGAAAAACGGAGAGGCGCCAGCAGCGCCCGGAAAGACGCCACCAGCGCCTCAAATGAAGCAAGGCAACGAAGCGAACGATCGACGCTGCTAGCGTCTAATGAGCCCCCACCAGCGTCTTCATGTTTGCTTGCCCCCCACCAGCGTTTTTTAGACGCCACTGGTGTCTAAGCAAGTTGTGCAGTGTCATTTGTTGGGCCAATGAATAAAGGCCCACATGTTGTGTTTTTGTTTGACGGCGGTCTTCTAGGTTACGTAACCTAGGTTTTTCCTCCTTGTATCCTACTAGTATATATAGGGGTCTTGTTCTCCTTGATATATACAACCTAGCAATTGAGAGTGTTTCATCTTATACCACAAGAGATTGACCTGTAATCTCTGTGTTCCTGAGGGAGTTGTGTGAGGTTCAATTGTGAGTGTTGAGTTCTCAGGTTGTAACTCTAGGAAGGCTGTGAGAGATTGTTGAGGTCTGGGAATCTCTGAAACACCGTTGTAATCCTCTGATAATGCATCGTTCGTGGTTTTTTCCCGGTTTGGGTTTTTCCACGTTAATTCCTTTGTGTCGAATCTTTATTTATTTTTCGCCCTTATTATTGTTTGTCTGCTAACCACGCCCTTAGAATCCTAACAAACACAAAAAGAAAAAGTTTAAGAAAGGAACCTTTCAAAATGTGTCGACTGAGTATTAAGATAAATAAGATAAGGATTCACAAATCAAGAAGATCTCAGCTCCAATGTTGTTACAACGTAAAAAGGAAAGGAATCAAGGAAAATGAGTATAAAGCAGCTTGACCACATTGCTGAGAAGATCATTCAATTCCAAGGCAGAAGAAATCAAAGAGTAAGAAATTTTGAGTGAGAAAATTTTTGAGTGAAGTCATTTGTGATTGTAGCGAGTTGTGGAGTAACCAGAGTGTGCTCTAGTGAGGACATCAATTATCTTGTAACTGAAGAGTTGTTGAAATTGTCTTTAATGAGTAAATACTTCACATATCAGTTGGTGAGGAAGGTTTATAGGATCCATATTTGGGATCTCCCTCTGTAAGTAGACACCAAGGACCTCACGACTTCTTCTCTGCTCTCTTCTCTTATTATGTCCTCTGTTTCTGAATTCAATAAAATATTAAAGCATTTGATTTCCACTTGGTTGAATTTCAATATTAGTTACTCTTGATTGTTAATGTCTTTGGTGATTAAGTGCAGAACTTTTTGATAACCCTATTCACCACCTCTAGGGTTCTTTCAAGTGGTATCAAAGCAGGTCCACTAAACCAAATAGTCTAATCACTCTATGGAAAAGATCATGGCGGGAATTAACGCTAACAAAATAGCTCAAGGACAACCATGGACCAAACCTCTCATGCTCTCTGGTGAAAACTATAGAAACTAGAAGAGACATATGGAAGTCTTTTTGAAAGATCAAGATGAAGGCCTCTGGATTGTTGTCACAAAAGGAGATTTCCCTACTCCGACTAAGACAGATGCCAGCAGAGCAACAATTTTCAAGGACAGACTCGAATGCACTGATGAAGAGAAAGATCTCTTACGAAAAAAACACTCTTGCCCTAAATTTAATATTTTGTAGCTTGAACTCTAATGATTTCGAACGAGTGTTTGCTTGTAAAATAGCAAAACAACTGTGGAATTACCTTGTGACCACCTATGACAAAACAAGTCAAGTCAAGGACACCAAGGTGCACGTCCTTGTACAAAATATGAAGCGTTCAAAATGGAGGAGAATGAATCAATCGAGGAGATGTTCAAGAAATTCAGCAACATTATCAACCACCTCAAATCTCTGGGAAAGACCTACTCAAATGAAGAACAGGTCAAGAAAGTCCTCAGATGTAACACCCCTAGATTCATAATCACCGCATTATTACTAAATATTTCATAACCCAATAATTACCATAGCAGATTGATATAATCCGAAGGCATTACCGTCGTCCATCATCTTGGACAAGGCTAACAATCCAAATTCCTAAACAAGACACCAAAAAAGACAAAAAAAAATTCAAAGATGAACTTGAACATTATACAAGCACAAATCATAGACTTAGAACCAACATATTTCACATCCAATATATATATTAAAACCAACACTTGAGATTCATATACATCTAGGACTCACATACATCAAACTACATCAAACATGTGCACCAAAAATATAATTTAACTTCACCAAAACCAAGGGAGACTTCCCTCTTGCCAAATTAACATGACTTCTGATTGATGCTTTGTTTATCACCACTAGAGGTACCACCTAAAATAAAACATAAAACATTTTCGCAAATGAGTCGAAACTTGTTAAAAAAGATGGGGTAAAGCGGTCTCTCTCACAATATAGGGGATCAC
The DNA here is from genome assembly GCA_029582165.1 of Portulaca oleracea. Lineage (NCBI taxonomy): Eukaryota > Viridiplantae > Streptophyta > Magnoliopsida > Caryophyllales > Portulacaceae > Portulaca > Portulaca oleracea. The sequence goes on along the minus strand of CM055869.1, from coordinate 30,336,745 downwards.
TTAGGTAGCTAGGAGTCAAAGGTGAAGCTCGTCTCCCCTTAAGACTTATTCACTAGATCGTGAATAGACTTAAAGGTAAAATCTAACCTCTTGTAAGCAAAGTTACAAGATCTCTCAAGAACTTTCAAGAATGTTGCTGCAGCTCAACACCTTAGGAGTGTGTTGAAGTTCTCTAGGAAAATAGATAGAAGTGATTGAGGTGGTATGGATGAATGAAACTCAGTCACTATTTATAGGGGTTTTTGGAGCATTCAAACCATTCAAACTTGCCTAATAACGATGCAAGATCTTAGGGCATTGTCTATGGGTCATTAAGGATTGATCTTGAATGATTTCTCAGTCAAGAATAATCCCTAATGATGCTCCAAGAAATTAATACCCAAGGCAGAAATTAAGGGATTTTGAAAAGAATTTTGACTGGGCATCACCACAGTCCGTGCTGGCCTCAACACGGTCCGTGGTGAACAGCCACAGTCCGTGATGACCTGGTCCAACCTTTCTTTGCTCTCAAGACACCAATATGACCCATGTTGTACTTGGCACGGTCCATGTTGGGTCCCTTTTACTTATTAACCTAGATTAATTTTGACCTTCCTGGTCAATCCTAAGCTTATAACTTATACCCTTATGCCTCTTAACTCTTGAAATACTCCAACAATCCCCCTCCATTTCAAGAGTCTCACTTGAAATAGCCCGGGATCCCTCATTTGGGTTGAAATACCCCTGCCATACATGGCACCTCCTAGATAACTTGAACACTCGAGAAATCAAGGAGCGGTTATGAGTCATGAAAGTGTCTCTGGACTTGAACTTTCACTTAGTATACATAAATACAATTAGTCTGAATGCAAAAGTAGACAAGTTTTTGAACTTTTCATCCTTATTTGACTAATTGGATTCAAAACACACATACAGCTCAAAACTTTGCTTAACATATTGACACTATTACAAACAAGTCATGTGTTCATTACCCTCTGCTATGACAATCAAGCCTAGCCCTGGGTTATCCGAAGTGGCCCACTTCACGTCCTCGCATAGGCAGACTTTTACGCTCCTGTAATAGAGCTTCCCATATTAAAGATTTCAAAGTCTGTTAATGAGTCATAGACTCAAACCTCCTTATCATTACGGTCCTTGAGCATCACCTTGTCCTTGGGAATGAATATCTTGAATATTGATGCTCAATTATCTTTCAACGTCATCGACAATTGAACTCAAGACTTGGACAAGAGTGTCAAGTGTGAGTTGGAGCTTCGTTGATGACAATTTCAGGAGTGGGATTAACTCCCATCCCCCTTGATGATTTACCACCAAGGCCTTGGCCAATCCCTTTGTGAAGGGGTCGGCTAGGTTCTCACTTGTCTTGACATAGTTTACCACCACAACTCCATCCTTGATGAGTTGATGAACATAAGTGTGTTGTAACCCAATGCGCCTTGACTTGTCATTGTAGACACGATTATAAACACTTGTAATTGTGGCATTGTTGTGACAATAATGTTATTGGAGGCATGGACTTTCCCCATAAAAGAATCTCCAACAACAAGTCTCGTAACCATTCCGTCTCTTTACAAGCGGCGACCAATACTACGAACTCGGAAGCCATGGTGGAATCAGTGGCGGATCTCAACTTCCAAATTAGGGGTGTCCAATTAATAGTAAATTTAGTAATATTAATATTTAAGCTTTTTTAGGGGTGTCCATTTAACACATACTTATATTTTTCCTTTCCAAGTAATATAGGCTAGTTAAACTTTTTCTGGGGTTAGGGGTGTCCATGGACACCCCTACCATAGCCCCAGATCCGCCCCTGGGTGGAATCCGAGATGCATGCTTATTTCTTATAACCCCATGAAACAGTGCATCCAGCAACTGGGAACACCCAACCGGACGTTGAGGTGTAATCCTCCTTATCACTTATCCAACTTGCGTCCGAGTATCCTTCTAAGACCAAAGACTCTCCTTTGAAGTACAAGCTATAGTTTTGAGTCCTTTTGAGGTATCCCAAAACCCTTCTTATAGCCCGACAATGCTCTTTGCTTGGGTTGCTAGTATATCTACTAGGCTTTCCCACCGCAAAGGTTATATCCAACCTAGTACAAGTCATAACATACATTAAGCTTCCTATGACATTGGCATACTCCGCTTGGGCAATCGGTCTACCATCATTTTTACTCAACTTAATGCTTGAGTGGGGTGGTTGCCACATGGGAGTTCTTGTGAAACTTTCCTAACACCTTTTCCACATAGTGGGCTTGTGTTAGACTTATTCCATCATTATTTCTAATGATTTTGATACCAAGTATCACATCCGCCTCTTCCAAGTTTCAAGTCCTTCATAGAGAACTTGGCGGATAGAAAACTTTTAGTTTTCTCAACTTGTTCCATGTCGATCCCAAAGATCAACATGTAATCAACAAATAGGCATATGATCACACCCTTTCCATTCTCAAACTTGAATATACACACTTATTTGACTCGTTGATCTTAAAACCAAATCCAAGCACTACTTCATCAAATTTATGATGCCATTGCTTAGGTGCTTGCTTTAGACCATACAAAAACTTAATGAGTTTACAAACTTTATTCTCATGACCTTTTTCAACAAACCCCTCGGGTTGTTCCATATACACCTCGTCTTCTAGTTCTCCGTTTAGGAATGTCGTCTTGACATCCATTTGATGGATTACTAGCTTATGGATAGAGGCTAGACCTATAAGTACTCTTATGGTCGCAATCCTAGCCACGGGTGCATAAGTGTCAAAGTAATCGATACCATACCTTTGTGTAAAGCCCCTTACAACCGGGCTTTAAACCTTTCTATGGTACGATCTACTTTCTTTTTACGTTTGAAGATCCATTTTGATGTAATTGGTTTACATCCCGGCGGTAAAGCTTCTAAGACCCAGACATTATTTTCTTTAATGGAGTCTATCTCATCTTGTACCACTTCCTTCCAAAGGGAAGCATCTTGTGACTCCATGGCCTCTTTGAAATTTTTAGGATCTTCATCAACATTGTAGATATAGGGAATAATATACTCGATAGAGTTCCTATTTCCCTCTACTAAATAGACGAAAAAATCCGAGCCAAAAGACTTGGATTTCTTTGTCCTCTTGCTCCCATTTATTTCATCAAAATCACGTTAACTATATTGAATAACATCCTTTGAAGCCATGTCATGAATGGCATCCTTGGGTCTAGGAATTGAAAAGAGCTGAGTCTCATCAAATATTGCATCTATTGACTCTATTACGGTGTTCACCGTTATGTAGTCCTTTGGTTCGATAACCATAAACCTATAGGCTTTGCTTTCAAAGGCATGACCTATAAAGATGCACTCAATTCTAAGATGATTTAGATTTGGCTTTCTTTTGTTCCAAAGTTCATATAGGGTCTTTGGGTTCCTCTTAAGAGGAACTCTATTTAATACATAACAAGCCGTTAATAAGGCTTCAGCCCAAAAACCTTCACTTAAACCGGAGTAAGACAACATGACATTACCCTTTTTTTTATGGTCCTATTCTTTCTTTTGGCCATACCATTTTGTTGAGGTGTGTAAGGTGTTGTTGTCCAATGCACCACACGACAACCTTGGAAATAATTAGGGTCATAATATTCTCCACCCCTATTTGATCTTAGTCTTTTTAATAAGGTCTCACAATGTAACTCACTTTTAGTTTTATATATCTTAAATTTGTCTAAAGTCTCATCTTTTGAATACAAAAGAAACACTTGGCAATATTTAGAGAAATCATCAATGAAAGTCACATAGAATCTTTTACCTCCTATAGAAGGAGTGCTATGGAAATCTCCTAAATCGCTAATGAATTAACTCAAGCAATTTAGAATCTCACATAATACTTGGAAATGAACTTTTAGTGATCTTTGTTAACATGCAAGTTCTACACTTCTCTACCTATTCATCCAAAGTTAGAATTAAATCAAGATTAGACATGTACTTTAGCTTATTATAGTTAACATGTCTAAGTCTTAGATGCCATAGAGAAGAATTTAAACAAGAACCAAGCACGTAAACAAAAACATTCATCTTATTGCCACTTGAAGCTTTCAACTTAAACACATCCCAACAAGCATAACCCTTTCCCATAAAGGTCCCTCCCGTAGAAAGTATATAATTATCCCCTTCACACTTGTTTGAAACCATGCTTACTTAGAAGGAAACCCGAAACAAGATTCTTACAAATTGTCGATGCCAAATACACATCATTCAAAAGAAGTATCTTTCCGGAAGAAAACAGAAGTTCAACTTGCCCTATCCCTTCAACCTTGACCGGGAAGTTATTGCCTATGAAGAGCTTCCTCCCCTCTTCGGCGGGTTGAATAGACTTGAATAAAGAGCACTCGATGCATACGTGCCTTGTCGCACCCGAATCAACCCACCAAACATTATCGCTAGATACGACATTGATTTGGTCCTTTATCATGGCTACGAAGGGTCCATTGAACTCCTTCTTACCACCATGATTCTTAGAGTTGATCGTAAGCTCGTGCTTTTTCTTCCAAACCAGACATTCTCTCTTGTAGTGTCCCTGCTTGCCGCATTCCCAACAAATCATTTTGGGTTTCTTATTGCTCTTGTTCTCATACTTGTTCTTGTTCTTTGTTCCCTTCGAATACTCGTGAACCGCATGAGCCAAACCCTCAAGAGTACTTGTTTCTTTAGAATGCATCAAAGTCCTTTTGGTTTCTTTCCATGAAGGTGGGAGTTTGCCTATAATTGAAAATACAATATAGGCCTCATCTATGTGGATCTTGTGTTGATTAAAGTTGCTTAGTATATGTTGAATCTCATGAAATTGATCAAGAACTTTTCTACCTTTAACCATTTTAAAGTTATTAAATTGGCTAACAAGAAAGTTCTTACTTGTGGCATCCTTCGACATATACTTAGCTTTGAGTGTCTCCCAAAGCTCTTTGGCGGACACGACGTTTTGGTAAACATCGAAGAGCAGATTCATCATCCTGTTGAGAATGTGGCCAACGCAAATGTAGTTGTCATTCTCCATCTTGAGCTGACATCTTGTTTGCTCCGCTGTCTCATCTTCATCCTCCACCGGAACGTCTTGAGTGAGCATGTACACCACCTTGAGAGTGGTGCGCATGAAATGCATCTTCTTTTGCCACCTCTGGAAGTCGATCCTCTCGAACTTGTCCAACTTTTGGAAGTTGTTGGTCATGTCTTTCGAGGAATGAGACATGGCGATAAGTCTTAAGATTGTTGAAAAAGATGGGGTAAGTTTGTCTCTCTACAAGATAGGGGATTGCTTGGGTAGCTAGGAGTCGAGCGTGAAACCCATCTCCTCTTAAGACTTATTCGCTAGACCGCGAATAAACTTAAGGGTAAAACCTAATCTCTTGTAAGCAAAGTTACAAGAACTCTCAAGAACTCTCAAGAATGTTGTTGCAATTCAATACCTTAGGAGTGTGTTGAAGCTCTCTAGGAAAGATAGATAGAAGTGATTGAGGTGGTGTGGATGAATGAAATCCAGCCACTATTGATAGGGGTTTTTGGAGCATTCAAACCATTCAATATTGCCTAATAATGAAGCAAGATCTTAGGGCATTGCCTATGGGTCATTAACGATTGATCTTGAATGATTTCTCAGTCAAGAATAATTCCTAGTGATGCTCCATACCCGGGGCAGAAATTAAGGGATTTTGAAAAAAAAAATTGATTGGGCATCACCACGGTCCGTGCTAGACCACAACAGTCCGTGGTGACCTAGTGCAACCTTTCTTGATCTATGGACGCCAACACAACTCGTGTCATACCTGGAATGGTCCGTGTTGGCTCCCTTTAACGTATTAAGCTAGATTTTGACCTTCCTGGTCAATCCTAAGCTTATAACTTCCCTTATGCCTCTTAACTCTTGAAATACTCCAACAAAACTCAATATGCATACCCCTACACAGTTAAATAAATTAAGCAATTCATTTTTTTTCATGCATTTCAAATCATTTTGAAACAAATAAAAAACTGATAAATAACAACACTTAAAACTTCCTTGCCAGATTATTATTATCCGGATGGTCCCCTGCTTACGATCATTGGACTAAGCCTATATATATGCGAATACCCAGACCGATCGGGGGGTCTGATTGACACTGGCCAAGTATTGACTTGGGTAGTGCACTATGACACAAGTAACTTGGTTCGGGGCCATATTTACGTGAGAAAACATGTAAAACATTAGTTAACCACATTAAAATTAATAAACTTGATTACTTGAAATCAAATAAGTTAGTTTGGGTAGAGTAGAGGCAATATGCATACCTTAAAGTTGAACCTGAAAATAAAGCGACTTGAGAAAGCTTGACTGGACTCGAGCAGGGAGCAACAACGACCTTTTGGACCACACTTGAAATAAGAACATTAAAGTGAATTAAGTTGGATTCTTGGTAAGGAGAAAGTCTCCTAATAACTTAATAAAAGTTGACTTTTAATTAAAATATTAGAGAATTTTTGTGACTTTGCAGTAAATTTGTGGAAGAAATAAATTTCTCTATAGACCTCTAAAAACCTCATAATAGGACTTTTAGGAAAGCTAAAAATAAGTTCTACAACTCTCTAGTTAAGAGTTTAAGGGCACAAGTAACTTGGGTCGGGGCCATATTTATGTGAGAAAACATGTAAAACATTAGTTAACCACATTAAATTTAATAAGCTTGGTTACTTGAAATCAAATAAGTGAGTTTGAGTAGAGTACAAACAATATGCGTACCTTAAAGTTGAACCCGCAAATAAAGCGACTTGAAAGCTTGACTGGACTCAAACAGGGAGCAACAACGACCTCTTGGACCACACTTTAGATGGGATTAATAAAGCGAATTAAGTCGGGTTCTGAGTAAGGAGGGAGTCTCCTAATTAACTTAATGAAAGTTAATTAACTTTAGTTAAAAGATTGGAGTATTTTTGGGACTTTGCAATAAATTTGCGGAAAGACATATAGACCTCTAAAAATTTGATAAGAGGACTTTTCGAAAAGGTAAAAATAAGTTTTACAACTCTTCAGTTAAGAGTTAAGGTCAAAAATAAGTGTAAAGGCTTGAAAATGAGCAAACAAGAGGGGCGTGCAGAAATTCCAGTTCGGGAAGGGAACTTTGAGAATTCATAACTTAAAGAATAGATATCTTATAAATGTTTGCTAGTAATCTATGGAAAGCTTAAAGTGCAATCTATAACTTGTATTGTGACAACAAATTCAAAAAAATTTGGAAGCCATCGGAAATTGGCTTTGAAAAAGGTTCCGTGAATTAAAATTCCGGTTTCACATGGTTGGAGCCTTACTTTGGCGGGTCATAACTTTTCACTCTGATATCCGTTGAATGTGTTAGACCCCATTTCGGAAAGCTTGCGCAGCGTACTACAACGTTTATGTTGAGTACTTTGGCCATTAAGACCTCCTTGATACCTTAAACACTCACAAACCTACAGCCCAAAAAACGCATAAAAACATAGCACTCATATTAAAACCATTAAAACTTGAGTTATACATATCGGAATCCTGGAATTAAAAGCCTGAGTTCAAGCTAATAGTTAAAGCTATTAATTTCATGATAATTTTTGGTCACGGGACATTCCTATTGTCCCGAAAAACGACGACACGCAAATCCTTATTCAATTGAACTTCCTTGAATGCGTCTCCGACATTTAAGACAATTTCTAACGTCTTAAACTATTACCATGCTTGTTCTTTGTCTATAAACACCTAAAACCAGCAACACACTTTCTAAATTATGAGCATACGAATTTACTAAGGATACATGCAAGGCCCAAAATATGTAATCTCAATTATACCAAGCATGATTTTACTTGAATTACCCCATAAACACTAGAATACCTTCACTTTAATCACTTACAACACAATTAAATAAGAAGTACCTCAAAACCGTAATAACTAAAATCACCATGCAAGATATTATCCGAAGGCATTACAACCGTCCATCATCTCGGACAAGGCTAAAAATCCAAATTCCTAATCAAGACACCAAAAACGACAAAACATTCCCAAATATGAACTTTAACATTATACAAGCAGAAGTATATCATCCTACACTTAGAACAAACATATTTCACATCCAATATATATATTACAACCAACAGCCGAGGTTCATATACATCCAGGACTCACATACGTCAAACTATATCAAATATGTACACCAAAAATATAATTTAACTTCACCAAAACCAAGGGAGACTTCCCGCTTGCCAACTTAACTTGACTTTTGATCGATGCTTGGTTTATTAGCATTAGGGGCACCACCTAAAAAAAACATGAAACATTTTCACAAATGAGTCGAAACTCAATACACATACCCCTATATAGCTAAATAAATTAAGCACTTCATTTTATTTCGCGCATTTCAAATCATTTTAAAACAAATACAAAAGGATAAATAACAACACTTAAAACTTACTTGCCGGATTATTATTATATGGATGGTCCCCTGCTTGCGATCATCGGACTAAGCCTATATATATGCGCATACCCGGATCGATCGGGAGTTCCGGTTGACACTGGCCAGGTATTGACTTGGGTAGTGCACTATGGCACAAGTAACTAGGGTCAAAGCCATATTTACGTTAGAAAACATGTAAAATTAGTTAACCACATTAAAATTAATATACTTGCTTACTTGAACTCAAATAGTTAAGTTTGGGTAGAATAGAGACAATATGCGTATACCTTAAAGTTGAACCTGCAAATAAAGTGACTTGAAAGCTTGATTGGACTCGAGCATGGAGCAACAACGACCTTTTGAATCACACTTGAAATAAGAACATTAAAGTGAATTAAGGTTGATTCTTGGTAAGGAGTGAGTCTCCTAATTAACATAATAAAAGTTAACTTTTAATTAAAAGATTGGAGAATTTTTTGGACTTTGCAATAAATTTGTCGAAGGTATAAATTTCTCTGTAACCTCTAAAAACCTCATAAGATGACTTTTCTGAAAGCTAAAAATATGTTCTAGAATTATCTAGTTCAGATTTAAGGCCAAAAATAAGTGTAAAGGCTTAAAAATAGGCAAAGAAGAGGGTGGCATACAAAAATTCCAGTTCCGGAAGAGAACTTTGAGAACTCATAACTTAAGATGAAGACATTGAATCCTTCAGGGCGAGTAGTCTATGGAAAGCTTGAATGTATTCTACAACTTTTATGTTGGTCACAAAATCAGAAACGGTTGGGAAACCACCGAAAATTGGCTTTGAAAAAGGCTCGGCGAATTAAAAATTCTGCTTTGACATGGTTGGGAGCTTTACTTCGGCGGGTCATAACTTTTCACTCCAATATCCAATTAATGAACGCATGAGACCCCATTTTGGAAAGCTTGCGGAGCGTACTATAACTTTTATGCTGATTACTTAGGCTAATAAGACCTCCTTGATGCCTACAAATTCCCCTGCATCTACTACCCCCAAAATTCTATATGCGCAGGGCACCCAGGTTAAAAATAAGTTTACTTGGGTTATACTCATCAGAATCCCGAAATTTCAAAATCATGAGAAAGCTATTACATAAGGCTATCATACTCAACCAAATTTTGATTAAGGGAAGCTTTAATTTTCTCGGAGAAATTTAAACCAAAAGCATAACAATATGAAGATAAAGTTGGAGAGAGAGTCTGAGTTGGGGTCTCAAAAGTACCCATTTTAATTGATCATCAACATTAGATTAACTGTCCCATACAAAGATATGAATTAGATAATATACAAGAAAGGGAAAATGCCATGTAATTAACCTGAAATCTGCAAAAGGTTACGGGGGAGACCTACTTCCTGGAAGGTACATTCATGACCTTGACATTGAGTCTAATGATCGTGTCTTTTGTTTCTTGCAAAAGGGACAACGACCTCATCTTGAGGGTCATGCTTGTGACATACGACATCACGGTTGTGACTACCTGTATGGATGTGAAGATCACGATCAGCAGCCCCGAGCAGTAGGCGGCGGGTTATGCCCGTGATATTGAATGTCTCAGTCATGATCAAGTGACAAACCAGTATTACACGGACGTGTCACAGCTGACACGGTCGTGTCCTTCTCTTCCTTTTTTACTCTTTACAAACCAAAGTGTGACCTGAACTTACGTAGGTAAAAACTAGCTTAGATTCACTTTGGGATTCTCCAAGATGAGGCTACTTCTCCATTGGGTCCCTATGGATCCCAAGAGTAGCCTTTGAACCCATGGTCGGGTTAGAAATCTCCCGATTATAGGCCTGGACATACTTGGAGATTGTAAGGATGTCCTGGTCTAGCCTTTGATTAGACAGACCTCGAAAGTTCTCGAAAAGGTGACCTCATCAAGTATGAGGTTCATTGGGGGTTCCAGACAATATTCGTTCTGGTTGTAGTACAATACTTGATGCAACTGAAGCATCTATGCATATGTCTGAATGATTTGCATCCAGAGATGGTTACGTTGAAACATGCATTTTTCAATATCAATTGATTTTAGGTTGAAACTTTGTATGAATTAATGTGGAACACTACTCAGTTAAATAAATTTGATAGAAAGAGAAACGAAAGAATTTTTTTTTCCAAAAGATCTAAAACTGACAGCAGTGAACTATCGACAATAGTAAAAAAGGTGGAATTACAAATGCTCTCCCTTGATGACTCTCTATCTTGCCTATAGTTTGGGTTTGAAAATCCCATATTTAAAATTATATCCTAAAATCAATAACCACCCCAAAATTAACCCCAAAACCTAGAATTTCATGAATTAAACAACCACCACCCCAAAATCAACCCTAAAATGACAACCCATTCTACCAAAATCTTGACCCAAACAATGGAGTCAAACCACCACCCACCACCTACAATTTCATGAACTCACAGCTCTAAAGATCATCGATAATGTGCGTATTATCCCTAAATTGAACCTAGAACGTCAACCTTCCCATTCTATCACATGTAACACCAAATCAAGCTCCTAATTTGCAGTTGTAGGCTCCTTGCTCACCATACCTAGAAATTCTTCAATTTATACTTGAAATCATCTTCCTTGATTGAATCGCAAACCGTTCAAAGGAGTAGAAGAAAACTAGGGAACATGGGAAAGAGAAGAAGAGAGATAAAGAAATATAAGACAGAATTAAAATAAAGAATGGGAAACAAAATTAGGGTTTAAGGCGGCTGACGGTGCACGCCTTGTTGCATTTCATTGTTTTTAGAAGAACTAAATTAAGCGATGGATTTTGAATTTCGTTGATCTATTTTGTTTTTTTAAAAAAGTTTATTATTTTTCGTTTGTGGTTGGCCAATAGAACCAAATTCCACTGCGAGGTTTGTTGCTAAGATGCGTACAAATTTTTCCAGCTCAACAATTTCAATAGGATCGGGTGACAGAAGTAAATTTTGCCGTTAATTCAATTGTTATTGTTTTTTAAAATAGTTCTACTTGCTAAAAGGTTTTCTAATATGACTTGTAAGGCATATCAAATCTTTCAAAAAGTCATCCTTAAAGGATCTAATTTCACCATAACTCTTAGGTGAGACTATCTTACTAAAGCATTTGTAATATTTATATTTCTAGACTGAACGAATAAAGGTTATTGGATAATATGATCTTAACTAAACAATATTACTCGACCTCATTATTACCATGAGCCATTAACTTAGAGGTTGTTAAGTGTTGGAACAACTCATGTGAGTGTTTTCAAATGTGTGTATTGATGATGACACCCAATATGCTTTGATGTGTTTAAGTGTTTCATTCATATTAGTGATATGTATGAGTGTATATGTAATAATGTATTGGTGATGACTATCATAAGTATTATTATGCATGTGAATGTTATGCTGAATGGGACAAATGAATGAATATAGTATACTAAGATACAAGTAGGAGCCATTGAGAGAAGGAACGAGATCGTTGATGTGCATCACAATTATCCTAGATCATGAGCAAAGAATCATAATAGAGGAACTTATTCTTAAGTGAAGAAGTTGATGAAGGTGTAAGAAGTTTATACTATGGAGAGTGAAGAAAAGCAACCACATGAGAGTCGAAAGATCAAGAAGTGTTGAATTGAGAATATACAAGTCCAAGAATATCTTGAAAAGTAAAGATCAAGAAGACACTAAAGGATCCTATTTTTTAGTCTAGTTTGTTGTCATTAAAAAGACAAATTATTGATTTACTAGATCCATCGTACTATACTCTGACTAAGGTAGCTCAATCTGATTGATTTTAAGTGAGTACAACTGAAGGAACACTTACTAAGAACTATTACATGAGTGTCAGTTAAGAAATGTGTTTACTAAGGTTGAAGGTGGTTAAAATATCAAGTGAAGAAAATATAAGAATCAACTTATATTCAGCTAATGACACTTTCCTAATAAAAGGAGACTATAATTTGAATATCTAGAGTATTTAACGTGGTTAACAAAGTAATAGAGACATGGTTTCCATACCCTTAACCAACTCAAATAATTTCTTAATGTATAACCTTTAGATCGGTTAATATTGACTATATAAAGGATTCATTGCTTTGCTCTACATCATGGCTATGAGGAATATGCTTGGGAAATATCTAACAGAGTTCATCAAAGTTTGTGCATATTACATTTTAAAATTGCAACTATTTCTAGTAGTGCTAGAGATGTTATAATCAAGCAAGTTATCTTTGTTAGGATAAGTTAGTCATGATCTGCATAGATTGTGTAAAAGATAAAAACCTTAGTGAGACTAGATTGTAGTTTTGAGTGAATTTGTATTTAAAGCAAGGCTCTAGTGGGAGTTTAGGTTATAAGAGTCTTGATACTTAAGGGAGGAACAAATCTTTGTAATTGGTTGCAATTATAGTTGAAGAGATTTTAAATCCTTATGATGAGGAGATCATGGTTTTTACACCTTCCCTTAAGGTGGCTTTACATGTAAAAATTCATCTGTCTTTATTTATGCACTATTTGCATTTGTTAGTAGTTTAGTTGGAAGGAACTAATCCATACATCCATTCCTTAGACAATTTAGAAAAACGAAAAAATTAGGTAAGATACAATTCAACCCCTTCTCCTATCATTTGCACACAAGCATTTCTTTCATTAAGGATTATCTTAACCTTTGTATTAACTAGCTAACATTTACATTAAAATATATTTCCAACTTCATTAGTAAAATGAACCTAAATCATTTTTCCCTCCCCGTTCAGGCTTTCAATTCACTTCTCTTTGCGTAATGAAGAGGAAAATGACGATACATTAAGTCTTTGGTGGAGCAGCCCGCCATTGTAGTTCAATCTGTATACGCCCATTCTTAGAGTCAATCAGATGATATTTTTCATTGATCCGCTTGTTGTTGACAACATCACCGAGACTAATGTGTATATACCCCAAAGATTCCTGAAATCAGAACATTTTAAATTTAAGCTTTGAACAATGTAAAACAAACTATGAGTGGCTTTCACATTGATTACAAATAATCGATACATTTATAGAAACGAATCAAGTACTAAACCTTAGGTTGTCGTAAACCCATTCTTTTTGTGGTGCTGAAAACCTCAACATGCAACTTGTCATTGATAGGAGGTTCTTCAACGATGAATTGAAACTTTTCATCCCATCTTGGATCTCTGTTCTTCTTTATTGTCTATATGATCGTTAGTAAAGCAAAGTTACTACTATACTTTTTGATAAAATGTTGCGCAAAGGATTTGTAAACTACACCTGTATGTAGGCTTATGGATTTGTGGATGATACTATCTATAAATTTCATTTTCTAGATCCAAGAGTATATTAAGCGGAAAAAAATGTCACCTTGGTTTTTCTTTTTTCTCCTCTGAAAATGATGCGTACAAATGGGTTTGTGTGGTGTTTTCCTTCCACATCTTGAGCTTCGTGTAATGTCACTACAAGGACCCCTCCGCCAGGTGGTGTTCCTTCAGGTGCATCTTCCATTTCTTGTTGTTCATCAAAATCCTTCCCGAGTTCCTCTGCCTTGAGTGGTCTGTATGTCACCTCAAGCACGATCTGTCCACGTGACTTCTCATTTTGAGGATCGTTCACATCCCAAGTTTTAAGGAGGTCGAGAGTAAATTCTTTCGATTCATCTGGTTTAACATCTTTCAAGGCTATGGCATTCTTGCCCATTTTTTCATGTTTCCCTACCTAATATGGATAGGAAAAAGGCTACTTTAGAAAACTATATTCCCTTGATACAACCAATTGTGTAAGGAATATTTACCTGGTCCCAATCAAAGACCTTAATTCTTAACATTTGAGTCTCAAGATCTCTAACAACGAGCTTAAATTCTTCATTCCATTCAGGATTTAGGGTTTTGAACTTGATTGTGGTTTTTTTTGATGGAGATTTATCATCTGTGAGCTTTAGTTTCACATATGGGTCTGATGCTCCTAGGAAATCCATCTTTCTCAACTTCATGGCTCTAAGTACCTTTACATGTAGGATACCAATAGGCTTTCTCTGTGCTCTGTAATTATGGTCACAAATAAATTGGTGTAATTGTATAGTTATGTTAATGTATATACAGGAAAGTCAAGAGAGAGAAGCTAAACATACTTAATGGGATCTAGAACAGACACTTCAAGTGTTCGTGGCCAAAGGTACATGCTAGCAACTTGATCTTTGATTAATTCCTGCATGAGAGAAGGATGATAAATATCATGCTTACATTGTAAACCTAGTGCTCAGACAAAAAATATATCTCCATCTCAAAAGTTAAAACTTCCCCTAACACCAAGAATGATATTTTGTTTTGCTTAGAAAAAGCACTTCTAAATAACCTTATACAACTGATGTAGCACGTGTTTCTTTTTATTGGTTTCTATTATCGACCTTACTATTTTGTAGTATATTCCTTGTATAGCCAAATTCTAGAAGCAACTTTCATATTAAAGAGCATTAATAGTGTTTCAATTACAATATACATTGCTTCCCTTTTTTTATCTGCAATCAAAACATATGCTAAAACTATCATTATCGAGGACTCTAGTAGACCTCTCATGAAGGATGCCAAATGATCATCTCCCAAGCACTGACAAATATCCCAAAATTACACAAAACATGACATCTCATGAAAGGAAAGATTGTAAAAATCATTATTATCTAGCCCTTATACCATAGTAAAAATGCCAACAAATTTATATTCGAAATACTTAAACTTACAACAAACTACAAACAAACCAATACAAGAGTCAATCAACTCCAAATTTGAGGATCCGAAATAACGATAATGCCTCCTAAACGATCTATTGAAAACTACTAAAGAAAATAATAGCCTAATCAACTAACAAAAATAGCATAATAAGTGACCATCATAAATTCTTGGAGGATAGCAACATCACATGAAGCGTAAAATTCATTAATTAACAATCATCCTTTCCTTTTAAAACCATCATGAGTGGGTATCAGCTATTACTATACTAGAAGAATTGAACATGATACATTGTCTACAATATAAGCAAATAGTAACACACACTACTCAACTGTACCTGGACCAACCTGTACAAGCCTGGAATTGACATAAGATCGGCTCCTAGAAGCTTTAGTCCGAAGTCCACATGTGGCTACAAAATAACACTTAGACATGTGACATATCATTCACTACAAACTAATGGATAAAAAAAGTTAGGGAACATTATATAGCCAAAAGAAACACATAAACAAGAGTTTGATAAACTAAATGTTAATAAACTTATGCATCTACAAAACTAAATTACTTGAATTCTCAATGATAAGGAAGCACCTATTAGAACCCCTCGTGGATCTTGGCAGATCAAGCACAAGGATCTTGGCGACTGGAACGATTTTGAATGAAAGTCAAAATTCGAATATTATTGGCATATGATCTTGATATCTTAGAGGGATACTTTCTTGATTGCTTTGAATATTTGTTACCTCCTTCCATAATGTCAAAATCAATATATAAATCCAATAATATGTTTACTAATTATTGGCATATCTATCTTTGAGGTTATCAAGCCATTTAAAGAAGGCTTGATTGTTGTAATTCCAGCAACTATCACGTGACACCTTGCTTCCAGCAAGAAATCAAAGAGAATTCGATTTCGTGAAGATCTTCAACGACATCTTGCTAATTTAAAGGTCCTTCCAAAGCCTTACAAAATCAAACTTTCACCTCACCCTTAGGGTATAAAAAGAGGACGAAGATAGAGAAGAAAAATGAGGGAAATACTCCAATCTACAAGAGAGACGCATTGTAATTCCACATCCTTTAGTTTCTTGTATCACGAGGTCCTTGGTCTGAAAGTATATTCTTGTAATGGGACTTATAATTAAGTGAGTTGGGAAACTCAGTTGGGTAGCCAAGTATTCTTAACGCTTAGTGAGTTATAGATCAAGGGTGTTGCCTTGATTGAGTTGTAGATCAAGAGGGACGTGCCTTCTTAATTGAGTTTTTTGTAAGCTTGCATTGTAGGTACTCAAAGAAGCTGAGACTGAGGATCTAGTTGTGCTTCTTAAGTAAACGAGAAATTAAGTAGTTCGAAAGCCTAAGTGAAGAGAAGCTTAGGTCCGGTGGCACAACTCTATGTGGAAGAGTGAACATCGACTAAATTTCCAAGTATTATCTTCTTTTATTTTCATCATTTACATTTCGTTTTTATATCTTATCCTTGGCTATGCCAAAGATCTTAATGGACTTGTGTGTCAAAATTTTGTTGTCGTGACTTAATTTTAGACAACCACCTCAATCAACCCCCTTCAAGGATCTTTCATCAACAAGTAACAATACCCAAATTAATATATGATTAAATTCTCAATGTTCAAGAAAATGCCAGCCACAAGGTCAAAAAATAAAAGTATATTCATATGGTAATGTATCGACAATTTTGATATGGTATCGAATATATGATACCCACTATGAAAGGGGGGAGGGAATATTGTGCTATAGAGTAGGTTTTCAACATGTCTTGAACTAAGAAAGGCTTCCAAGTAGCGCTGGCAAAAATTCGTCCGACCCGAATACCCGAATTTGTCCGACCCGAATTAAATCGGGTTTGGTCATCATTTTTTGTCCGAATTTTAAATTCGGACAATTCGGTCATGTCCGATTCAAAAATCAGATCGGGTTTGGGTGATGAAATTCGGACGTCCGAATTTTGTGTCAAATTCGGGTTCGGACAAATTCGGACGCATTCGGACAGTGTCCGAATATTATAATTTGGACAAAATATTTGAATTATGTATATATTTAGTGTAAATTCGGATTTGGTTATATTCGGACAAATCTGGGTTCGGACAAATTCGGACAATTCGGGTTTGGGTTTGGACACCAAAAACTGTCCGAATTTGAAATTCGAACATGGTCCGGGTTTGGTGTTTTTGTCCGAATGTCCGAATTGTCCGAACCCGATTTGACTCGAACCCAATTTTTTGCTACCGCTACTTCCAAGTAAATGAATGGTATGATGTGGTGTACTCAATGAATTATGATAGACAATATGAATTTCATTTGTAGTAGAATTGTTAATAATGGAAATTACACGAATGGAAGATTTTTGATGGCAGTCCACTTTTGCAAATTAAAAGAATCATTTGCTTCAATAACATGAACATATGCCTTTTGCGAAAATTTCAAGCAGGTTAATGTAACGATATTTTAGAATTGACTGGAGGCTATAAACAATGCAAATGAACAACAAACAACATACCATATGAAGATTAAAAAAAGTCATGAGTCTAGAATAAATTATGTTGCTATCAAGCCGGGAATATGTCAGAAATATTGAAAGTTATGATAATTGAACCTCCTAAAACATGACATATGTTTGTGCAAGCTCTAGCTTGAGGTGAGCACAACGTCCTATATTATAAAATATGCATGGTAGGCTCAAGGCTCTTCTTAGTCAACTATTTAGTTGGCATATTTGGCTTACAAAATTGTCAAATCTAAGAATCTTGGGTCAAGACTTTAGCTTATCTAAATAAGGAGCACCTACTAGCAATAAGGCTATGTCTTATGGCATACTTGTTGGAACAATATGGATGGTACAATTATAGTACAAATACTATTATTTTAATAGGTAGTTGAGTATGGGTATTGCTTATGGTGGAGTATGAGATTGGGGATGAGAGGAAGAACAAGTGGGGTATGGGATAATATTTTAATGGTATTGTTGGACCTACTCATATATATTTTTGCAATTATTTATATGAATTAATAATATTGAATAATTAACAATTTCTCGAAATAAATATCAAATATGAAATTAAAAAACCCCATATAATTGTCATATTTATCAATTTTATGAAAGTTATTTTTAAATCTCAAGATAGATAAAAAAAATTCAAAAGTTAAATAAATACAACAACATTTGAAAAATTGTGGAACAAAATCAAAAGAAATAAAAGAAACAACATTTGCAAAATCAAAAGAAATAAATAAAAACATTAGGGTTAGACAAAAGAAAATGAAATAAAAGAAAAATAAAAAGGAAAGGCTTTTGGTTAATGTAGTAGTGGCCCGCAGTGTATGGGCTTGGACACACTCTCCCACGCGTAGAACACACACATCTCTATTTTTTAGTCAGTGTGTAGCACGCCTCATACGCTCGTTTCTTTTTTATTTTTTCCTTAGGCATTTCTATCTCCTACGTTCTCCACTTTGAAAAGAACGACCAGGCGTTCTTTCACTATTTTCCAAACTCCTTTTTCTTTTATTTTTATTTCCTCTCCCATGCATTCTTACTCAAAGAGAACACCGTAAGACATAGCCTTAAAGCCAACACTCTAAATTTTGTAAATACTATTTATGATTAATGTGAAATAATTGAAATTATAGTAACATATTAAGAAGGTTAGAGTAAAATGGATTTTCATTTTTACATAGAAAAAAGTTCTAAACCATCACCATGATTCGTGACAAAACATTAGTCTAAACAGTAGCAAGAATATGGAGGTACAATCAATATTGATATTTACTAGGAAAATGGCTAATTTAGTAAGAAATAAGCTCTAATCTATAGAAAATGTTACAAAACTTTACTTTATTAGATTGAACACAAGCCGCCTTGTGATTTTGTTAAAAAAAAAACAATTTGTAACCTTTGGAGTCTCACATGAGGCTCATGAGTCATGACTCATGTGTGTACATATTGCCAATAGCCTAATAAGCTTAACTTTTCTACATCATTTGTACCATCTATTTTACCAACTCCTCAAATTTTTCACATAGTTTGTGAGGCCATAGGTAGGATTGACTGATTTTCATCGCAAAGAAAAACAAAGTAATCTTAGTCAAATCAACTGATCTTTTCCATCAGGGAAACATATATTGTTGCAAAACATGGGAAGGCCGGCACCAAGGGCTTTAAAGTAATACGAGGAGAAGCAAAAATTTGGAGGTCGATCACCTAAAAGTTTCCAAAAAAAATGGTTCTGAGCAACAACATGATTAGTTTTTCCCCATAAGTATGAATGAGCAAAATGACGAGTGTGAAATAGTGGGGACCATTTCCACAACAAAAAATAGGATAATTCTTGGGTTGTCAATAATTATTAGCAAAGGGGAGTAAAGAAAAATAAATAATCTGTTAGTTTAGTTCTTGACAACTCATTCCATTAGTAACAATTCAAAGTTAGGGAAAAAAAATTCAACAACCATTCAACGACATGCTAGGCATAAAAGCAAAGAGTATAAGATAAATTAAATCGAGTATTTGGCAACATGAATGATTCCCATAGTCCAGGACCACTTCCAAATATCAACGACTCAATTTTAAGTTAAGTATGGTTTTCAACCTAGCAATTATTCCAACTTAGTCATTAGTATAATAGCAGTAACCACTATTTTTAATGTACTTTCTTTGAAGAAGTTCAAGGCATATACCTGAGCAGTTGCTTTGAAGCCAAATGCTTTTACAACAATAGTAATATTAGGATTCGCGGCCCACTTTAGTGATGGTTCCATTATCAACTCCTTCTCGTCAGTAACATAAACTTTCATACCTACAAGGTACGAGGTTAATATTGGAAAAATAATATTTGCATGAAATATATAAAAAGATGGTACTCTAAAAAATTTCACGACACCTTAATAGAATGAAATATTTCAAATATTGCATGATTCTATAAAAACATAATCATTAATCAAAAATCATCTACCCTTGTGCCATGTTTGGTTCCCTCGCCTCCTTTTTTAGGTACAAGGTGATTAAAGGAAGGAGTATTCAAGGTTACATGCAATACAACATTAACACTCAAAGATAGCTAAGTTAACATACACAAATTAGGATAAACTGATTTTTTTTCCTAATAACAATAGTGCATCTTCAATATTTAACTCACAACAATGACAAAAATATTCAAGAGTTCTTGTAAATAAATAGTTGATCTCACATTATATTAAGAAATATATTTGATCCCGTAAAAGAACATCAGTAAAAAAAATGTTTGGTCACATATTGTATTGGCAGTTGTATTTGTATTAGCCATCATATGTAGACCTTGCTAACTACTTCACAATTGATCACTTTTAATTAAGTAACGATGTGAACCATTTGTCTGTCTCGCTCATAATCAAACATCATGATGTTTAACTTGATTCCATTATATTAATGCAACTATATATGCGCCTTTGAATGTTACTTATTATTCAATGAAATCAAATTATAAGAGTACAACTTTTTGCATGTTTAGTAGACATTATTATATTAATTAATCTAATTAATTAGGCGATTGCTTCTCCGTTGAAACAACTCGCTCTTAGTCTCACCCATACTCTCGTTGCCTTCGCTTGTTAGGCAACAAGGGAAAAGGATTCAAAAGTTCAGTGACCATATGCATCACCTCCATTCACGTATAAGAATCCTAATATTTGCAACTTGTTTTCATATAGCACTATTCTCTTCCTATGAACCCAATCTCCACTATCTTGATAACGAGAGCTCTGTTTTCCTTTCCCAACTACCACTAGAGATGGCAACGGGGCAGGTTGGGTACGGGTAATCATATATTCCATGTTCTCGCCCCGCCCCAATTCCCAACCATTACTCGCTGTTTGGGGAGAACATCTCCTCATCCCCTGCCCACTAGTTACCTAAACCTAGGAGGCTCCGGTGGGGATGGGAGTGAAATCAAAACTAAGACATGAGGGAATTAGAGTAAAGAAACAGTTAGGGAGAATAAGTTATGTATATACACCTAAAGTTTTTTACTAACTAAACTTACAAATTTTCCCCAAATATTATGTGTACAAATTTAATGTATGAATGAGAGTTATGTATTCGAATCGAAATTAGGAATAGAGATACAGTGATGACGATGAGTAAATTTCCCAACAAGGAGATGGGGTGAATTTTGTCTCTATCCATGCCCCATCTCCTACGGGGATTTGAAAAGTTTCGCCATCCCCATCCCTACCCTAATCGGGCGCATGGGTTTTTTCCCAAAGGGGGCAGGGCCCTAGCTATGACGAGGATTCTTCGCCCCAATACCATCAGTAATTTCCATGTTCAAAATTTATTCTCAGTAACTATATGTATAGACATCAGTAAGCTTCAGAGTTGGCTTTAATTGATTTCTTCACTCTCTTCCAACTCTCAATATGTATCAACATTAAGCCATTTTGTTTTTGTCGCCTCCTTTTTAGGTAGAAGGTGATTAAAGGAACATATACTGAGGGCATGTTTGGTGAGCAAAAAAGGAATGAAATAGGTCAAGAATGGGTTCTAATTCCTGTTTTTATTGTTTGGAGAACTGTTTCTGGAATGGAATAGCAATCCCTGGGGATTTGCTATCCCTCCCAAACAGGGGGATTAGAAACCTTCCCAAATGTGGGGGGAATAGGCTATCCCTTTTCTTGAATAATAATAGTAATAATAATAATAATAATAATAATAATAATAATAATAATTATTAATTATTACATTTAATCAATAATAATTGATAATAATTAATAATTTAATAACTAATAATTAATAAAAAATAAAAAAATGTTAATTAATAAAAATATTAATAATTAATAATTAACAATATTAATTAATATTAATTAATATTAATAAAATTTAATAATTATGAATTATTAATAATCAATAATTAATAATAAATATTGGTTATTAATAATTAAATATTAATTACTAATTATTATAATTACTTAATAATAATTGATGATAAATAATAATAATAATAAATAATATAATAAATAATATATAGAAAATAAAAAATAATATTAAATAATTTATGATTAATACTAATTAATATAGTCATTAACCTAGGAAAGATAAGAAATGAAGTAAAATATTTATATCCAATTAAAAATGTCCTTGAAAATATCGTTGGAGAGGGCTAAAAAGTTCATTCGTTAGGGCTAAGAATTTAAAATGGCTATTATAGTTATTAAAATCGTAAAAGTCAGATGATTTAAGAAATAAAAAAGGGACGGAAAAGTAGGTAATTTGAAATATTAATAATTATTTTTTATTAACAATTATTTAAATTAGTTATTAATAATTGATAAAAATTATTAATTAATGAAAAATAAATAATAAATCACAATAAACAAATTATTATTATGAATGAATGATTCATAATTTATAATTATTAAAAAAATAAATAATAAACAATAATGAATAAGATAACTAATAATTGATAATTATTAATTTTTAATTTTTAATTTTAAATTATTAACTATTAAATTATAATTAATTATTAATAGTAATTATTATCATTTTAATAATAATAATAATAATAATAATAATAACTATAACTTTGATTCCATTCCAGTGCTCACCAAACACTTTCAATTTGGGTTCTAATTCCATACCCAACCCCCTAAGATTCTAATTTCATAGCTAATCCATGCCACTTTTCTCTCCAAATAGGTCCTGAAAGTTATACGCAATACAACATTGACACTAACAAATAACTAACTTAACATACACAAATTAAGATAAACTAATCTTTTATGGCAACAATAGTGTATCTTCAATATGTAACTAATAACAATGACAAAAACATTCAAGAATTCTTTTTATGAATAAATAGTTGATCCAACATCACACCTAGAAGTATATTGATTGCACAAAAAACATTAATTAAAAAAAATACTTGGCTTATATTTTATTGGCGATTGTATTTTTATTCCTTCATTAGTCATCTAAAAGACAATTACTTTACAGTTGACCACTTTTAACTAAGGAACAAAGTGTACCATTTGTTTGACTCCCTCATAATCAAACATCATGAATGTTTAACTTGATTCCAATATATTAGGGGGGTTATACATGTGCCTTTTGATGTTATTAATTAAGGAGATCAGTTTATGTGATTTCATTTTTCACCGTGTTTACTAGACATTATTACATTAATAAATCTAATCAAATAGATTAGGCGATTGCTTCTACATTATGACAAATCACTCTTATTCCTCCCTATAATATCATAGCCTTTTCTTAGTATGCAACAAAGGAAAAGGATTGAAAAAGTTCAGTGACCATTGTGCATCACCTCCATTCACATAGACTCCCACTAATCTCTAACTTGTTCTCATATAGCACCATTATCCTCCTACGAACCCAATTTCCACCATCTTTGTACCGAGAGATCATTTTCCCGTTCCTAATTACTATGTTCTAAAACTCATTCTCAGTATCAAACTATAGATATAGACATGAACAAGCTTTGGATTTGGCTTAAACTGATTTCTTCACTCTCTTCCAACTTGTGATATGTATCAATATCATGACAGTATCTAGCCCTTCATCATCCGACTCCTTCCCCTCCTCCCCCCCCCCAAACCCTAAAAAAAGTCTTAGAATATAATAAAACTTCAATCAAGCAATCGTTTTAGCATGATGCTACAATTATTTATTCACACCTTATGGACCTATACAGAAATACCCTAGTTGAGATCCACAAATGGTCTCAAACCAAGTGCAATGATTAATCAGCATCACAATTATATTACTAAGTCCATTCTACCAAGAATATTTTTGTGCAATCTTGATAGAACAAAATTTTTTTAATTCCATCATAATCATGAGATAAAAATTTTTAAATCCTCTTTTTCCTCGAACTCTTAGTTTTGACATTGAAATGTACTACCAAGTGTTTATCTTCACTCATACAGAACACAATATATTGAGTATAGTTTTCTTAATTATTTTGTTTACACTTAATTCAAATGAAAAAAAAATTCATGAGGCCCCTAGCAACAGAGTTTCTTAGAGAGCATTTGGTAACAATCCCAGGAAAAAAAATTACCCTAAGAAGTTTTCCACGTGAAAACTTTTAAGCACCCCCTCCCCCCAAGACGTGAACTTTTTCCTGAATGAAGGTCGAATATTGTGAATCCCTTGTAAACTTTTTCCCGAGGTCCAAATGCAACAAGCCTGGGGACAATAGGTCAGCTTGGGAAAGTTGACCAAGTTCCCTAGGATTTTTTTATCAGTCAAATTCTCTCTTAAAGTATAAACTAACCTTGGAAAGTAGGCGGCAGGGTTCCCAAAGTGAATGTCTCAAATTCAACAGAGTCAATTTTGTAATTTGGTATTTGTTCAGCAATGATAGGTTTTGCAATCTCCTCTGCCATTTTGCATATTGCCTGTGTGCAAATAGTAATTCCTAAATTAGTTAATTAATATAGAATAACACAGACAAAAAAAACAAGGAATCAAATTACTTAACTAAAACAAATAACAAGAAAATAGTGAAACATGGAATCAAATTTTATGACTAAAACAATTAACAGGAAAATATGGCTCTTCTTTTCAAATAATGGTGGCAATATGCTTCAGGAGAGGGTTGACTTTGGAGAAGGTTAGTGCAATCAATACATTGTGAAGACTATGCCCTTCTACCTTCAAGATGTAAGCCATGGATGACAAACCCTTATAATGATATGTCGGATTTTGTGGCCCATTATATCCTCGGTGGGGTTCTGAACGTTAGAAGAATCGACGGAGGATACAGTTTTAATCTAATTCTAATTCCCTGTTCAAGTCAGATATTAGTTGTTGTTATTTGAGTTTTAGTCTGACTTTTATCTCTTCTCCTTGCCAACCTATAAATAGGGTTAAATTTTCTCCACTTTATTTCACAGCGAACGGCAAAAAGTGTCATCGAGTGATAGAGAGTCAGTGAGGGAGAAAATATTGAGAGAGAAATAGTCTCACCAATAGTTATCGAAGTGTATCCTGAGAGATTGTGAGTTGAGAGTTAGAGAGATTTATACTGTAATCTCCTTTCCTGTTGATCACATCACACCCTGTGATAGTGATCGAGTTGTACTCCTCCTCTTATAGTGGATTATTTTTCTAGCTGTCGTCGTCCGTAGGTTTTCCTCCGAGCTCTTCGGTTTCCCATATAAACCTATTATTTGTGTTATCGGTTATTTTTTGGTTCCTGAATTTTATCATAACTTTTGTCATCTTAATTTATTTCACTTCCGTTGTTACCTTGATATTTTCTCTAACAAGTGGTATCAGAACGAGGTGGAGATGGATTCAATCATGAAGTGCGAGATTCCAAAATTCGATGGAATAAGGAGACTGCAGATGAAGGCGGTCCTGATTCTGCATGAAGTACGAGATGTGATTGAGTATCCCTGCACGAAAACTGATGAAACAATACGCGATGAGGACAGAGGAAGAGTTGAGGCTTAAGGTGGAGCCACTGGAACCTGCAGTCAGGAGCAAGTTGCTGATGATGCTCCTGAAACAACTCAGGTTGATGAGCTCATCGAGACTGAAGTTCCTCATGTGGAGGAAGAACCGAACATGGCAAGAGATCGCCCTGTGAGGGAGATCAGGAGACCAACACGGTATACTGAAGAAGCCAATGTTATGATTGCATATGCGCTGAGTGTTGTAGAGGAGATGGAGAGTCTGCAGAAGAATTATATATGGGAGTTGTGTGAGTTGTCTAAAGAGATACGAACTCTTACTGAAGAATGGGTGCACAAGAACGACCATATAGAGAGTGACTATTGGAGAAAGTTGAGAGACCAGAAACAGGGTAATAAGGATAACCGCACCAAAACTGGTACTGCAAACTGTGTTGAGTCTAACGGTTGCATGTACAAAGCAGAAGATGGTGTCCCAAAAGTGTATAGGGCTTACATGGTTCGGATGAAGGGAACCAGGACGGACAACCTATACACCCTATAGGAGTCTATAGTGACGAGAACTGAATCGGCGGTCTCAAACCTTGATGAGTTTGACAACACATATGGTCTTAAACAAACATCCAGGAGCGATATATGATGTTTGATGTCGCTTGAGAGCCCTCAGGGCAATGCCCCGCGGAGGGGCATGTTGATGGCGACAGTCGAGATGTTTATCTGCACCGATGACTCGGATCATGGTCCTAGGTGGACTTTGTTGGGTTTTGTGGCCCATTGGATCCTCGGTGGGGTCCAGAACCTGAGAAGAATCGGCAGAGGATGAAGTTTTAATCTAATTCTAATTCCCTGTTCAAGTCAGTTATTACTTATTGTTATTTGAGTTTTAATCCAACTCTATTTCTTCTCCTAGCCAACCTATAAATAGGGTTCAGTTTTCTCCACTTTATTTCACGGCGAACAACAAAAAGCGTTATCGAGCGACAGAGAGTCAGAGAGGAAGAAAATATTGAGAGAGAAATAAGCTCACCAATATTTTCCCAAGTGTATCCTGAGAGAGTGTGAGTTCAGAGTTAAATAGATTTATATTGTAATCTCCTTTGTTGTTGATCGCATCACACCTTGTGATAGTGATCGAGTTGTATTCCTCCTATCATAGTGAATTATTTTTCTAGCTGTCGCCGTCCATGGGTTTTCCTTCGAGTTCTTCAGTTTCCCACGTAAACCTAGTGTTTGTCTTATCACTTATTTATTAGTTCCTGAATTTCGTCGTAGTTTCCGTCATCTCAATTTATTTTTTCGCTTCCGCTGTAACCTTGCAATTACTTAACTTTTCTCTAACATGATATCAAGAAGGTAATTCAAGAAAATGAATACATCTAACAAATGATGAGAAGTGATTTGAAAGCTCAGCTTGGTGAAGGGGTGTCCATTCGTTTTTGGGAGGACTTCTGGCTGGAACAACATAGCGTAAAGGATTCATTTCATCTTTTGTTTCAGATCTCGACCAAAAAGAAAAATTCAGCGGAAGACTTGGGATGGATTGAAGGTGACACATGGAGATGGGCCTTGCCATGGCATGAGGGCAAAGAGAATTAACATTAGAAGAATTTGAGGAAGAACAAAACCTGAAGGTCAAATTGCAAACTATTCATCTCAAGAAACAAAGCAAGGATAGTGTGTCATGGAAAGGTGCATGGAAATTCTAAGTGAAAACTATGGTTTAGAAAGTAGAAGAGGTGGTCATGGATCTTCCTAGGCTGATTTGGTTGTGTGTTCATTTTGGCAAAACTTATCCCCCGTAAAAATAGAACGAATGTTGTGGATCGCCATCATGGGAAGGCTTAATACTTGGCAGCTACTAGTGAGGACAAGACATATGGAACATGATTTAAATATTTTCCTCCTATATGATTATCCTGGTGAAGATGACAATCATTTGTTCATTACATGTACACTGTCATGGCAAAGTTGGCAGGACATAATACAAGATTTGGGTAGAAGCATTCAACAAGAACAATCTTTGAAGCTGATGTTTTGATCATGGATTAAAGTCAAATTCTTAAACAAGACAAAAAGGAAAATATGTTTAATTTGGAGTCACATGAATGCAGTGGTTTCTGAAGAACAAGAAAGAGATAGAATTCTGGTGACAAAAGCTGTAAATGGAGGGAAACATGTGGGCATCTGAAAGGAAGTAGCAATTACCATGTTTAAAGGATATATTGGCTGTTAATTCCCATAATATTCCTCTGATCCTTCAATAGAGAGGAAGTTATGCAAAAGTGAGGCATTAGTACATCTGAAAAGAAGGCAGACGACACCTTTTGCAGAACACACATGCATTGTCTATTTTCACATTGCTTTTGGCATGTTATTTCCATCTTTTCTGTACATTGTCTTTCTTTCTCAAATGGTAGGGAAACTTTTGGAAGGAAGATTGAATACAATTTTGGAATCACGTGACATGGGACTGAAAGTTGTGTTTTTGTCTCGTTACACTGAATTCTGAGGTAGTGTAGTTCAGTTAACTTGAGGGTTTTATGCTTTTTGGATGATGATTTCCTTTTTACCTTCACTTGGCCCATTTTTAATTAGGGAAAGTGTAGTTGTTGTGCTCAATCACACTTTTCAGATTGGTTGAATAAAATCGAGCTAAGAAGCCATTAATTATAAAAATCAAAAAACAGGAAAAAAATAATTACCTTGTCTAGATAAGGCCACATGTGTCCAATAAACTTATTGAACCAATCCATCTTCATTCAACAAAGGAAAAAAAAAAACCAAAGACCAAAAATAAAAAAAATTTTAAGAAAAACAATTCATGGAAGAGTTACAATTTACAACCGATCATAGTGTAATAAAAACTACTTACACGATCATAATCAGGGTTCTTTACCCAAAGGGGTATTTCAGGAAGTAGTCGTTGTAGTTGCTCTGCATTTTGTTCACTCAAGGGTTGAATCTCAAGTTCCTAATCAGACGATAACTACTAAAATTAGCATATATGATCACCTAATGTGATTCTAAAATGTGAAGCATCAATAATGTAGGACAATATGTTGTATATCTATCCTCTCAATAATAGCTTCTTGTTTTAATCAATAAGTCAACCAACTAATACGATGCATGATTAACACAATGCATATGTAGAGAGAGGGTTGTCATTCAAGAGTTAAAGGGTTATAAGGGAGCAACAGAAATCGGTAAATTACTACAAGCTACTCAATCAACATTTCGAAAGACATGAAATCAAAGGCCCGTAACTTCTTCCAGCCAGCAATGTTGGCAAGTATCTGTAGGTTCCATCCGATTAGTTATGAGAGATAATTCATAAGTCACACAAGCACATGATAATATGCTAGTAGGAACTCCAACGTCACACATGAATATAAGTGATGTATGACCAATCTAGTGTAAAGATGTTATGAATAAATATATAACTCAATGAACATAGTAAGGTTTTCATTATAGAACATTAATCTTAAAATTCCTTGCACATGGAAAAGCTTGCTTTTGTGGGACGTG
This sequence comes from Portulaca oleracea, assembly GCA_029582165.1. Taxonomy (NCBI): domain Eukaryota; kingdom Viridiplantae; phylum Streptophyta; class Magnoliopsida; order Caryophyllales; family Portulacaceae; genus Portulaca; species Portulaca oleracea. The sequence goes on along the minus strand of CM055869.1, from coordinate 30,307,650 downwards.
TGGCCAATGTATAAGTGAATTTGGGCTTTGAGGGGCCAACGAGGAGCTGAAATTGAGGTTATTTCTTCTTTACTATTATGCATATAGACAATTGGCAATTGATCACTTATGCCCCAAGTTTCCAAACTCGATTGGTTGTTGAAGTATAAAATTTTATTTCCATGGTTCATGCCACAAAAAAAATTTAAGTCCATCACATGCCCTTAGTTAATCATACGTAAACACTTCATCATTTATGCCCAGTTATAATATAGGTTACTCAAAAAGTTGCAAACAATGTATGGAAGTTATGAGTACAACACAAGCACACATATTACTTGTCATCCACCCCTTAGATATAATCTTTTCTTTTTCCTAACATATATCTCAACTTTCCTCTATGTCACCATACTTAAGAGAAACTAGAATGAGGTAGTTGCATAAAGTTCACATCATTGTAAAACAACAAAAGTACATTAAAAAGCAAGTTTCATTTAGATGTGATAAGCTAATTTTACTGATGACTACATAAACAGGTCCATCTACCTATTTCAACTTGTCGCAAAGATACCACAAAATAGGCAACATCTAAACAAATTGGCCCATAACCATAAACCATCAAGATAATCTCTCTCTCTCTCTCTCTCTCTCTCTCTCTCTCTATGTGCATGTGTGTGTGTCACCTAAAAACACCTATTCGCATTGACGAATTCAACAAAACTTTCGATAGAACAATTCAAACATTAACAACAAACAAAACAAATACAAAATACCTTCACATCAGACGGTTCTTGAAAGAAGAAAAAGTAATATCCAACAACGACGCCGGTGAGAAATCCAAATCCAAATCCGAAAAATCCAAAAATGACATTAAATAGACGAAATATAGGGCTTAGCCAACCCATTGATCTCTAATGATGTAACCAGGTGCCAACCTAACATAACAAACGATAACCAAACTAGATTGAATTAAATGCAGGAGGTTAATTGTTCAATGTCAATGTGAATGCAATGAATAAGTTGTCCAACAATGGAGAGGAATCATTGTCCTAGAAAAAGGGGATGGGGAGTTTTGTTGGAAAAGATATGACCTAATTGTCCCTCTTTCTAACTACCATTACAATTATCAAGTAATTGCTGCAAATATGTATCCCTCATGTCTCTATTGCATATGCGTATTTGTAGCGGAAAAATAAGGATTCCATATAAGGTGGAGAAAGATAGGTAATAGAATGATATATTAGAATCTAGAAAGGGTATTTTTTTTATGAAAGCATATAATTTCACTGAGACATATTTTTTGGATGTGTATTTGTTATGGATTATTATTTTTTTCATATATAGAATTTACTAGCATAAATCCAAATTTCACATAGCACACTTTTGATTCAAGGATTTACTTTATGTTAAAGTTTTTACATGTAAAATTTTTAAACATGATTCATGAGAGCATATGTTCTTAGGAGTAAATATAGATTGATACCAAGGCTACAAAATTAAGGTAGAAAAGAAAAATATTTTGTGTTATGACTATAGTTCATTTTTCTTTTTATATTTTTTTTAAAATTGTTCTCCACTTGAGTATTAGTAGTATTAAAACCATCATATTTTCTGTTAAAAGAACATAAAATAACGTACTAAAATGTCATTTGTTTAAATATGTTATTCCCTACCAAGAACTATTGATATAAGATAGAAGGATAGTAATTAGTTACTAATAGAACCTAATGGTTGGTGCAATGATTAGTTAAACTCAAATCATTAGCTCAAAACCCATAAATTTATTGTTGAATGTTTATGATCAAGATGACCAACAAATCTCTCTTTCAAATCCTAAACTCGGAACTTTACATGTCAAATTAAGACCACATCAAAAATCATTTTTTTCAATATTATAAATTTGTCTTACTGTGTTACCAATTGAAGGCACAATTCTACAAGAGAGGCTTACCATTCCCCTCATGTCGCCCACATCATATCAATGAGATTATATTTAACATAATTGCTCAATAATATGCAGTAGCTAGTAAAGTACAAATTTGCAAACCTTATGATATCCTGGCCAAAAAGATCCCTGATTCCAACTCCTAGAAGCTTCCTTAAGACCGCAGATGGTCTCTTGAAGTTTACAAGTATTCCAACCAAAAACTTTCAGTTGTGTCAAGTACACATCCTCCTTCCAAATCTAATTTTGAAGGCGGTCTTGATATTTATCTTAATGAACCTATGTTTTGCCTTAAAGGCCCTCTTATGCCTGATGGCTCACACCTTCAGGCAAGTCAACCAAGTTCTAAACTTGGTTTCATACATGGAGTACATCTTAGACTTCATGGAATCATGACTTGCTAAAGCTTCTTTGTTGTAGGTAGAGTCATTACTTTTTAAAAGGAACATCTCATGCTCATCCATAGGAGATCGATATCTTTGTGGCTGACAGAGTTGTTTACTTGACCTCACTTGGAGTAGGGTCCATGGCACCTCCTCCTCAACATTTTGTGGAACTTCTACTGCCTCAACCTCGTTCCTAATTTCCTGACCAATAAGAAAATTTGAATCAGGATCAGGTAGCGGAGTTTGAGGTGATGAATATAGTGTATGTGTCTCTTGAACTTCGGTAAGTTCCAAAAAGCCTCCCCCACTCTTTCTCTTAGAGACTAACATACTCTCTAAGAAGAAAGCATTTTAAGATACAAACATTATCCTCTACAATGGTTTTTATAAGTGATACTCCTTCCTTTTAGAAAACAGTTCAGGATTTTTTCTTCTTCATATCATATATGGTGTCTTCTCTACTGCTTTAGATAATTCTTATCAGTATTCAGAGTTGTGATTAATAGTGTGTGTCCCCAAAAGGTAACTAGCAATGCTGACTCAACCATCGTTGATCGCACCATATCTAATAAGGTGTGATTCCTCCTTTTAGATAAGCCATTGAGCTATCATGTTTCTAGAGGAGAGAGTTGTGAAACAATTCCATGTTCTCTGGGATGGTCAGTGAAATCTTGGCTCAATTACTCGCCTCCTCGATCCAATTGAAGGGTTTAGATTTTCTTGCCAAGTTGGTTTTGTACTTCACTTTGAAATTTTTTGAATATTTCAAAGGATTTGGTCTTGTGGTGTATTAAGTAGACATATCCATATCTACTAAAATTGTCACTGAAAGTGATGAAATAGTACGATAAACCTTCTTCTAGAACTAGTGCCCCTAGGCCCACATACATCAGTATGCATGCATCCTAACAAGTCATTAGCTCGTTAACCAATTCCAATAAGAGGTGATTTACTTATCTTACCGATTAGGCATGCTTTACAAACATCGAACTTTTCGAAGTTTAAGTTTTCCAAAAGTCCTGCACTATGGAGTCTTTGAATGCATTTCTTATTAATATGACTAAGCTTACAATGCCAGAGTTATGTTTCATTTGAGTCATTTATTCAAACTCTTGGCTCAGCCATTAGCACCCTTTCGATTATATCTAGGTGCTCTCGTTGTCTTGCCAAATCTTTGAAGATTTGAAGTAATTTATCCCTTGTACCTGTGCTCAATGGACTACATACATCCATATGTATGAATGATTGTTGTTACGTTCACCCTTTCTTGTAAAAGCTACAGTCATGCAATGTAATTTCAAAAAGTCTGATTATTAGAAAGTCTATCACTTTGACGCTTCTGAATGCACTCTAATTTGCATGACTTAATAAATAGTTCCAAAGTTCTGTTTGGACATGAGTTCTTCCTTTTTAAACCTTCTGGTTTTGATGTGTTATATGTTTTTATCCAAGATCCTCTCTATCTCATTGAGATCTTGAAATCAAATTTCTACTTATAATAAGAACATAGAACACCTATAAATTTCTGTTATAAGTCTTGAGGAAACGGATAAACAGCCAACTCTACATGAGGAGCTACAATTGTTTGCATGTTCCTATTTGTAGGCTAACTTTCATCCTTCCAAACACATCTACTTTGTTGTAGATCCTGCACATTTGCATAAATGCTAGTTTTACAGCCGGTATCTAATACCTAAAGTGGGTTTAATAAGGGTAGTGTGTATCATATACGCACTGACCTAGAAATGAAATCATATTACTACATCTCAAGTCTTCCTTATAGTTTGGACATTCACGCTTCCAGTTTCATACATGATCATGTTGATAACCGGTAGCTGTCATTGGTTGGGTAGGTATAACTGTTTGTCTTTACCTTTCCTTTGACTTCTTGTCTTTGATAGATTTCTTAAATCTTATTTCCCCTTTCACTACAGGACTATCTTTGGTCACCAACCTTTCGGCTAAAGGGGGATATGAGGTTTCTCATGTTTTAAAATAGCCAAATTATTTCAGAACATGAGTGCCATCGATTGGCCCTTATCAAGCTTAACCGAGACAATCTGGTTATTGGTTTCATATTTATCAACTCTAACTAGTTCATTGAACTTAGTGTTGAGTTGGAAATATTGAAATTCTTCCTCTAATCTTCAACCATTTTGAAGTTAAAGTCGCATGAATACTATGACAGTACGTGTATCCATTTGGCTTGATTGACCTCTTAATATTGACACCTTGCTCAATGTTATATCAAAGACATGTTCCTTTTATTAACCTCCAAGACAATCTCGCAATGGCGATGCCAATTAAGGAATTAGTGCAATTGTACTTCTCTTTCTCAAGGAGGAAACAATATTTGATTAGTGATGGATGTTTGAGTGAAAAGACATAATTGATTATACGAGACAAATTGGTTCATTTTAGTTATTATTCATCAAACTAGAAATTAAACTGTTTAATTTCAAAATTAAAATACCTTATTGACTCTCACTTAGTAGGGGTGTTCATATTTCGGTCCGGACCGGTTGACCCAAAAAAAACGGACCAAAAACCCCGACCGAATGTAACCAGTCCGGTCTTCAGTCTAATTTTTTATTTTTTGGGTTTCGGTCCGGGTCGGTCTAAACCCGGAAAAAAAAAAACCCAAACCCGGACCGGAAACCCAATTTTATTATAAAAGTTAAATCTATTCAAAAAAATATTCATGATATTGTAGGTGCTAATCGCGCATAATAAAATATTATAACCTAAAATAATATTATATCCTAATTCAACTGCCCCTCCCCTCAAAATTAGAAAGATAATTGTTTTGACATATATTCATCCTATTTTAACTTTGTATAAATTCACGTAAATGGTAATTAAATTTTAGCCAACTTTGTATGTATTTGTGTGTGACTACAAATTTTGTCATATTTGTTATGTATTCTACCATATTATTATATCATTAAAATTTTTATAATTCATTACTTTCTAAAATTTCCCACTATAATTCCATAAACAATAACTTTAATACAAAAAAAAAATGTAATTTCTAATAAAATGACATACATTAATTAACTAATCAATCATTTTACAAATTTGAATAGAAATTTTTTTAAAACATCTTAACTGGTCCAAACCGGTCTGGGTTGGTCCGGTCCAAATCCTAATTTGGTTGGTCTGTGTTGGGACCAGTTGTTTCCGGCCTGGTCTTTGGTCCAAAGTTTTGGCTATTTCGGGTTCCGGTCCTATCCAGTCTGGTCCGGGTTTGACTCAATGAACACCCCTATCACTTAGTGTTTCAATTTTAACCAAGACCTACAAGACACATGAGCTCAAGTGGACATTGGCCTAACAAAACTTGAGGTCATATTATCTTTGGTGGATCATCTCATGATCGATCATTCAAAATGACTCTTGGCAAGAAATTTGTATCAAATACAATATTTCTCTTCTTTACTCTTAGCTCAAAACTATTTTGATAGTTAATTTGAATTGACCTACTCCCACCCTATTTATTAGTGACTGACAAAATAATTCGCTTTAGCGCTATTATTTTCCATCTAAGTGGTGTTTCGGTAGGTTGAGCAATAATTAAATTTTGAGAGTAAGTTTTATTAAACTAAACATGCAATTTTAGGTGAACTCTTTCGAAAGCAAAGTACCAGCAAAGTCCCAAAGATTCCACCAACAAGCAGCGAAACCACCGCGACCCTTTCTGCGAGGGGAAGCCCCAGGGAGGTAGGAGACTAGTATCTCGGGGAACATAAACGGAATTTTGACGACTCCATTGGGGAGTGCTTTTAAAAGAGGGTAAAACTTGAAAAAAGTTTTGTGTGCTTTAATCTTTTAGAAGGAAACTAAATTTTAATTCTTTATCTTTTAAATCATTTATCCTTAGGCATAAAACATTGCATATATCGGGCAACTCTTTTGCCATCTATTGGTGTGAGAGTACTCAAAGCGACGGTTTAGGATTAACCCAAAAAGTAACTCATGGGATACCAGATTGGCTATACTCAAAATGGTACATTTACACCAATTTGAGCCTTAGTCACCACATTTGCTCATGCATTACTCTAAGAGATCTCTATTCGAGCCTTTAAGAGCAATACCACCCCATACATTTTTTCCATTGTAACACTCTTACAAGGAAAATGCATTGTGGCGAGACATGAGTTGCGAAGCCTTTATCCAACCAATAAACCTTTTTTGAACTTAGAGTCTTTAGATTAGGGTATCCATCATGTTGTAAGCTATGTGCAAATATGTGTTTATCTTTTAAGTCTTCGTTAGAGTCGAATCTAATTTAGAGATATGTCTGGGTCTGTGTGATAATCATTGGGTTAAAGAAGAATGAAGCTTATAAACTTGGTTAATTTGCCTTGAATTTTATGGCCAACCTGATTGTTAGGTCCATCCATTTTAAAGGCTAATTATCCTTGTTTATCAATTCATTTCTACCCACCTTTGATGATTTTAAGTTAGTGAATGTTGTTTTAACCTGCATAATAATCACGAGGTTAGAAATAATCGACTTAGAAGTTTAGTAATTAAGTTTGTTTTTAAAAAAAAGGTCCATGGTCGACCCGTTGATAAGCCCATCCACGTTGGATTTGATAATTGAATTTATGAACATATTTTAACTCTCCTTTTGTTTGCTTTATTCGATCCTTTACAATATCTACTTTCTGCTAGTATAAATAAATAAGCCAGTTTATAAAAAAGTGTATAAATAAAAGTCAGATTGTTAGTTAGTCAAGCATTATCTTAGTCCATATAACGATTAGTACGTCTTGAACTAAAACAAATTTGTTAGCCAAGTGATGAATTCTCTTTAACAATGGTCGGCGTGTGGTTTTGGCTAATTTAACAATTATGCTTTCTAATTCATTTTAATTTGTCGTTCTTAACTCTATTCGACCCTTTATAATGCCTTGTTGTAGAAAGTGTCATTGTTTGTCTTAGGATCATGCAGGGTCTAGGACATGCAAATCCATGTCTGATGCATAATGAGACCAAGGAATGATCTCATTACACAATATCTAAGGATCTTTAAAAACGAAGATAGGAATCTCCTTTCTCAAAGTTCCAAAGAACCAAAAATGGAATGGAAATGGATGAAAAGGATGGAAAGAACTATGAAAGATGATTACCAAATGAATAGAAAAGATGAACGAATGGATAAACGAATGATGAATGATGATGAACGAATGAAGCGTTTGAATGTGTTGATGAAGAACGAATGCTTCTTGTTGAATGCTTGATGAATTCTTGTTGAATTCTTGAAGAATAACGTGAGATGGATGATAAATGGATGATTGAACGATGGATAGATGATGGCTTTCGAAGACTCTTGGAAGGATATAGCCACACCACCTTCAAGAGACCTTCAATTCCTTCCTTTCACCACTAAGGATGCCAACCTTAGCTAGAAGAAGGGAATGATTCGAATCCCACAAGAGAGAAACGAAAAGAACCTAGCATGTAAGCTAGAATGAACACACCATGTGTTTGATATCTAAAAATTCAATGTGTATGAATGAATTACAAAGCACCCTAAGCGGGGGTATTTATAGTTACAAGCCCTCCCTTATGGCGTGTACAATACAAGAAATGGGCCACTTAGGGCTTTCATCATCTACTCTAATGATTACATCATAAAGAAAACAATGAACTAAGCTATATTACAAATATGAATAGCTCCTTGGATTCTCATCCAAACTTAAAGATTCTTGAACCATATGAAAGCTCTTGGAATGTAGATTAATCCTCTCTAGGATGACTTCTATGATAGCTTCATGGTCCTTGAATTAAGGAGCAAAAGTATACGACCACATGAGTTGATCCCTTCCAAGTAGAGAGATATATGAGAGACTTGAGCTCTTCTTTCTTCTAGGTGAGTATCACTTGTCTCCATGGTTGACCTTGATGCATAAAGCCATCAATTATGCATCATACACCCCCGGTTGAAAAAGTTTGCCCTCAAACTTGGAAAATCAACTCTCACTTGCCTTCTTCACAAAGACTTTCTTCTTGAAAGCTTTGAAGTCATCATAGATTCCTTTGATGAACTTCTTAAACTTTCTTCCGATCAATTCTCGAACACCATAAGACTTGGATTTGCGTTTCTTCACCGTGAACGTGGGTTGTTCACGTTGCTTCTCACTTCCCAAGTCTATTCTTACCACTTTACCCTTGTCATTTAGCATGAAACAATGCACTTTGATGACTTGGACTATTTCATCCTTTCGAATTTTCGGCCTTTCAACCAAGTGATCTAAGTAGATATCTTTTGGATGCTCATGGAAGATATGCTTCGTGGGAAGTTTCAAAATGTGATGGATACTTGGATCCGTTTCATTCTTCTCCAAATGTATAAGAATAGGATCCTTATATTCTTTATTCCCTCGATACTCCATCTTCATGATCGACACAAGATGGCTTTCTTCCTTCTTAGGCCGTGTGGTGTAAGATGGAAGTAGAGATGCATCAAGAGGCATGATATTCCTATCAAGCAACTTTGGTCCTTCCAACAAAGTATGACAAGAATCCATAGAAGTAATTTTGCAATATAATGAATCTTTGCAAATTTTGTAAAAGCAAAGACTTACTAAACTTCTTGGATTGAAATGAATGAACTTGTCATGGCTTAACCTTTGCGTAAGGACAACAATATATCCATAGGAGGCACAACTTTCCTTTTCTTGGTTCAATGAACATACTTCTCCTTTGTTGGTATAATGAGAGATCTTGCACTCTCTTTGTGGATGTTCATACGCCACACTTGCTTCTTTTGTCACAAGCCACTTTTCCATATGCTCCTCTTCTACCTTTTCTTCCTCTTTATTCTCCTCCTCATATAATTCTTTATCATACGTTTGGTACTCAACCAAAGACATATCTTTCTTGTTAGGACACTCCAAATCAATGTGACCTAAACTTTGGCAATGACAACATCTCTTTTGTCTTTCAACATCGAGAGCTAAAGAACTTAACTCTTCCAAGTTTGTGAAAGGTTGATTTACAACAACACGTCGAATGTAATCATTAAGACCAAGAAAGTAGTATACCAAAATGCGTGGATCGTCCTCCTTAAGGCCATTCTTCCATAATTGCCACTTGAACTCTATTGTATAATCAAGTACATCCATGCTCCCTTGCTTAACTCCTTCAAGATTGTTGATGGAGTCACCTTTGTAATCGGATGGCAAGAAATCTTTTTGAACTTTCTTCCAATTCTTCTTGTTGGAATGTTTACTCCGTGCATAAGGTGCTTCATATTCAACCTTAGAAGAGTGAACCACACGTGATTTTGTGCTTCTTGACCCCTTTGGAAGAATCCCACATTCTTCCATTTGCTTGGCAAGATCATCAATTTGTTGCTTCAAGCATTGTAGCTCTCGTTGGGAATTCTTGCTAGACCTTTTGCAATCCATTTGAACCTATCTTGATTCAAAAGATCGCAAGAAACTCAAGGTAGGATGATTAGCATAGAAGGGACGTGAGGGGGAATTGGTTGGATTTGTGTTTGGGCTCACGGGTTCTTTGTGGAGTTTAGTGGGGACGTGTGATGGAGGATGAACTTTGTGATGGACGTGTGATGGTAGGGGTGATGGGGAACGTGTGGGAGAGGGAAAGATTGTAAAAAGATTGTTTCAAGAACTAAGAGATTCAAACTCCTAAGCTCTGATACCAAATTGATGCATAATGAGACCAAGGAATGATCTCATTACACAATATCTAAGGATCTTTAAAAACGAAGATAGGAATCTCCTTTCTCAAAGTTCCAAAGAACCAAAAATGGCATGGAAATGGATGAAAAGGATGGAAAGAACTATGAAAGATGATTACCAAATGAATAGAAAAGATGAACGAATGGATAAACGAATGATGAATGATGATGAACGAATGAAGCGTTTGAATGTGTTGATGAAGAACGAATGCTTCTTGTTGAATGCTTGATGAATTCTTGTTGAATTCTTGAAGAATAACGTGAGATGGATGATAAATGGATGATTGAACGATGGATAGATGATGGCTTTCGAAGACTCTTGGAAGGATATAGCCACACCACCTTCAAGAGACCTTCAATTGCTTCCTTTCACCACTAAGGATGCCAACCTTAGCTAGAAGAAGGGAATGATTCGAATCCCACAAGAGAGAAACGAAAAGAACCTAGCATGTAAGCTAGAATGAACACACCATGTGTTTGATATCTAAAAATTCAATGTGTATGAATGAATTACAAAGCACCCTAAGGGGGGTATTTATAGTTACAAGCCCTCCCTTATGGCGTGTACAATACAAGAAATGGGCCACTTAGGGCTTTCATCATCTACTCTAATGATTACATCATAAAGAAAACAATGAACTAAGCTATATTACAAATATGAATAGCTCCTTGGATTCTCATCCAAATTTAAAGATTCTTGAACCATATGAAAGCTCTTGGAATGTAGATTAATCCTCTCTAGGATGACTTCTATGATAGCTTCATGGTCCTTGAATTAAGGAGCAAAAGTATACGACCACATGAGTTGATCCCTTCCAAGTAGAGAGATATATGAGAGACTTGAGCTCTTCTTTCTTCTAGGTGAGTATCACTTGTCTCCATGGTTGACCTTGATGCATAAGGCCATCAATTATGCATCAATGTCATAGGCGAGTCTTTTCTTGAGTCAACCTATAGGTGTTTTGCATTTTAGGAAGTTTTATGTAGTTCTATGTACGTAGGTTTTCCTTTGTGAGTCGAAGTGTCAAATCACTAAGTCTCAATGTTGTTCTTGTACAAGCATAATAGATGATCAACACAAGGGTTAGATTTTAGGATCATTTCGACGAATTATACGAAACCCAAATTAAATCCTTCCATCTCCTAGACCCAAAGCGTCCTAAAGCCTAAACTTCGAGATGGCCAAAAACCACATTAAGAATAGCCAAAACAATATGAAACCCTATGTGGCCTTAACTAAGTACCTGGCCGATATGTTCAGCAAGATGCAATGGTTAGTCACTTTCGCTGCATTTTGGCAAGAAAAGAAAGTCAAGGAGCATGCCACTAGACAGCAACAACTCATCAAATAGCAAAACCAACGGAATAATTATTTGATTATTACATTACATATAGACCTACTTTATTTTTACGATAAGCAAGTCAGAAATTTAATTTTCTTAACATATGTAGTTATGTACCATCAATAATATAACAATTTTTTACCAATACTATATAATATTTACCAATTTATTAATATTCCTTATTAAACATAAAAGAATAACCCATTTACAATATTAGCAGTGCAGCTACGAACCCAAAACTCAAAAACGAAGGTCTTGTTCTTTTATGCTGTTGGCTGGCTGCGGTGCTACAATATACCACAATTTGCCACAACCCACCACAATCCACCAAATCTACCACATCTCACCACAATCTACTTTTTCCAATTACAATTTCACATTTTCCAATACATTAATAATTATTAAAACCAAAATCCACCACGCCGCACCGCGCCATATAGCATCCAACAGTATAAAAGAATAGGGCCGAAAATGATAATATCATGGGTGTCGGGGCAAGAGTGCCATAAATTTTTTAATTATCTTGTCTTAATATTAAAATTATATATTTACATATTAAATTGAAAAAAAAATGATAGACTTCTAGAACTATAATACCACCTATAAATTATAGAAAATATTATTTTTATCCATAATTTTTTAATTTATAACAAAAATGCCTAAAACAGACTTAATGAATGGGGTTCATTTGATTAAGTGTCATTTGTAATTGTTGGCATATCTAACGCATTTAAACATCTTATAATTGATACTCCCTTTGTTTCGAATTAATTGACATATTTCACAATTTTTTACATATCAAAGTTCAACTAAAAAAACTATACACATAATTAAATATCACTATTTTCCAAGGTATTTTTTCGCATACCAAGGTATGGGTAGTGAGAGAATATGAGCAGGAGTAGTTTTTATTTATTGAAAAAGTAAAAAGCTAACATAATTATTAAAGTTAATGAAAAATGACAATTATTTTGGGAACAAAACAAAAATTAATTTAAGTGTCAATTAATATGGAAGAGAGGGAGTAACTAATACTACCTATAAAAAAAGTTAGTGTGAAAAATCATAATAAATGTTAATTTTATGAAAATTAAGATACAAAATCCCCAAGACATACAACACATAGCAGGACCCAAAGATGTACAACCATTTGGTCATTAAACTAGTAAACACCTTATTACCAATTTAAATTATATATTATAAATGTATATTTTATTACTTTGAAGGTAATTATCATTTATAAACTATATAAAAATAATTATTTATATGACTTTTCATAAATATAGAGCTTATGCATAAAATGTGTGTTGTCTACTATGATTGATAAAATTAGGTTATCATTTATATTTGTTGACATATTTAATAAGTATTATATTCTTATATTTGATAAATATACATAATTACTAGAAAAATATTATTAAAAATTAAAAAAATAAATTATAGACAATTCAAAATAGTTATTAAGTACCTTAATTCAAGACAAATAGCATTATCCTTTATTAATATCTTAATCATAAACATGAAAACAAATGGGGAAAGCGTACAAGGCTGGTGTAAACGAAAGATGTGTGAAACAAACAAGTTGGTATAAATATGAAGGACAAAATTAGGCTTACAGAAACAGATGCTCCACATTGTTTCAACTATTACTGTAGAGCATCTATCTTAACCTAATAAACGTAATACATATATAAACGGATGTGAACTATACTACAGGAAAAAGGCCAGAAAAAAAAAAGAGAGAGAGAGAGAGAGAGAGAGAGAGAAGAAAAAAAAAAGAAGGTATGAACTACTACTTAGGGGCACATCTGAGCTGGATGGCGAGAGTCTTGGGTTTAACCTCGGGGCAGTTGTTGTCAAAGAGGCTCCTGTCAACGGGGATGGCACAGCTCTCGTGTCCAACGCAGGCCTTCTCGACCACTTTGACTGTGTTGGGTGATGTGCAGTTTCCGAGTAGGTAAAGCCCACACACACCAATTGGGTTCCCAAAGCTGGCAAAGTCCACCTTCACTATTGTCATCCCCATGGGGCACCTCAACGATGCCTGTGGCTTCAGGTTGTCTGTCACTGGCTTTACCACACCGTTGATCCTCCTCCATGACCACACTGATGGCAGCCAGTCCTCTGCCATCACACTGCATATCACGTTCCTGTTCACTGTGTCTATTTGTACTGTGTCTATGTTCCCACCTGCCTCGTCTAGTATCACTAGGAAGTTGTCCTTTGGCTTAAGGAATGACCGAGGAATGTGGTACTCGCTTTGGGAGGGCTTGTTGTTTACTGTAAGGAAGGAAGACCAATAACGTCCAATGCTCTCGCCATTCACCCAGACAATACCCTTGGACATGTTCTCCATTCTGATAGCAAGAGGGTCGTTTCCTTCGGGTGCGTCGAAGTAGGCCTTGTACCAAGTGAGAGCATCGCCAGCTCCTTTAGCAGGGACCCATTTGGCTGACTTGGATCCTTCTTCAGTGAACCACTTGAGTTTCTCTCCTTCTAAACCGATCTTGTGATGCCAACCATTCAGAGTCAGATCAAGGTTTCCTGTGCCTAAACCTTGAAGCTCCGCGGTTCTCATCCCAGTGAACCTGTGCTCCATGTAACTTCCACTGTCCTATATTCACATACGTACACATAAATTATATATCAATCTGGATCAAAGTAATGACTGCAAACAAGATACACAGACAACTCTAGCTAGGACTTTTGGTTCTTACCGGCATGCCAACTGTGCAGCCCAAAACTGAAATGTTGTTGACACCTTCCTGCAATTTTGCTGGTCCTGAGAAGGGGAATGTGTACTCCCTCTTCACTCCATGCCCAGTTCCTTCAAGTCGCAACAAAAAGTTTGATGATGAAAATGTTGTGGGTGTTAATTAAGGAACAAATGTTAAGTTAACCTTTTGTAGCCAATAATCTCACCTACAAACTGCCCATTGACAAAGGCAAGCAGAGCATGTCCAAGACTCAGGACTTGTATAACTGGTCGGAGTGATTTTTTCCTAGGTAGATCAATATTGTCCAACTTTATACTGCAATTGAAACATGACAATCACAAACGTTAGTCTAAACCATAGGTTAATTAAATAAACTACTTAATTGCCAGAAAGTTGAGAAGCGTATATATAAGTAGTGATTTTGTTTTACCTGGTCGTGTACCACAAATAGTCAGTGGTGTCCTTGGTAACATCGTACTGCTCTTTAGGGTCAACTGTGAAAAAGTCACTGGTAGTGGGCATAGACTCTTGGGTCTTCTCCCATTTTATCTTCTGGTGAGCTGTCTCAGACTTGACAAATTCTCTTGCACTATGTTGAGCAGCAATCTGCATGGTGTTTAATAATTACTTTATGATCAGTAATGGAGATGTTACATGAATGCGGGCTATTCAACACTAGATAGTGAAATCGTTCAAAACTTACATATTCAGTGTTAAAGACGACGGTCTTGCAATCAGGGAGGATGCTTATGGACTTGGGAGGCAAGGCGTGCTTTCGGCCTTTAAACTCAATTGTTTGGTATTTGTGGGTGTCATTGTTCCACAGGAAAGCAGCACAAAGGTCTCCTTTCTCATAATAACGCGCCTCCAAGTCTGGACCCGCTTCAATGACTGCGTAAGCTCCTTCGAAGAATGCCTTCTTTGTTAGTAACAAAGCTCGGTGCAAGTCCCTCAAATGTCCCCATTTGGGCTCCCTTATCAAACCTGAAACATGTTCGTTTTCAGAATGGTAAAACATGAATTGCTCATTATTATCCATGTAAAACCAGATAGATATAAGGGAGCAAAAAGGGCTTCACCGTATTCATCAATTGGAGCTTCATCATAATACCGAGTTGTTACAAATGATGCAGATGTTCGCCCATAGTTTGTGCCCCCAAAATACTGTAACAATATCAGACATCAAATTTCAGATTGATAAAGCAATAAGTTCCTGTAATTGTCCCAATTTACAGATAGTTATTTGATTTGTGTGCATACCATGTAATAGTTAACATGGGTTCCATTCTTGGACCACCAACGAGCCACAGAGAAAGCAATATCCTCAGCTGCTCTTTGCGAAGGTGCATCTCCAAAGACTCGATACCTGTAACAATGAAAGGATTATGAAACTAACCACAGCAACAGCAACTAAAGCAAGTAGTTAAGGTGACTCGATTGAGCTACTCACTGAGCAGTCCAATTCTCTGTCCAGATAGCAGGCTTGTTTGGAGAATTTGGACCAGAGAATGTATCTCCACAGTGCCTTCCATTGCAAGCATTGATCTGAGTCAACACCCAAGACAAACAAACTATCAGTTTCGAGAATTTCCAAAAACATGATAATTCTTCCCAAGACACTGTGTATAGTAATGGATAATTACCACTTCACCAGGGGCATCCTTTTGCTTGCACATGATCCATGGCACACCAGTTTTCTGGTTAAGAGCCATCTGGCCAGCCCACTGGATGTACTTCACTGCATCCTCTTTGAAGGCTTCTCTGACATGATCATATTCATTCTCAATCTGAAAATGAAGGAACAACTCAGGAGATTAAATCACTGATGCATGCATGCATTCATAATAACAATACTGAAATCAAATTGCATGGGATGTTTCACCTGGGACATAATGATTGGACCTCCCTGTGGAGCAAATAGATTGTGTTGCTTCATCAAGTCTACCACCTTAGTTGTCCATTTTTCCATGTGATCCTGCGTAGATTTATACATTCGTGTAATCATATGAATATATGTGTATTTAAATAATGTAACCACTCGAAATTGATGTAAATCTAGTGGGAAATTAATCATCATGCTTACCTTGTAAACTGGGTTATTGGTTCTGAATGTTATGTTTGGCTCAGTTCTCAGCCAGTATGGAAGTCCTCTGTTACATGATCATTTATTTTATCATGTCAACCAGAATGTGGTAATTATGAATGATTATGGAATGTTTGCAAATGAATATATATATATATATATATATATATATATATAGTTCACATACCCATGGTTCCACTCAGCTTGGATGAATGGTCCAATCCTAAGGGTCACAAACATCCCTTTCTCAGCAACTAGCTTCATGAACTTCACCACATCATAGTTGCCAGTGAAGTTGAACTGCAAGATGGACTTCCAATCTTAGCTTCTTCTATATATACTAATAATACAAAGGCTCAAAATACATATTGAGGATATAGCCAAATGAGATTGTATTGTACCTGGCCTTTAATAGGCTCGTGAACGTTCCAAAAGGTGTAAGTTTGGATCACATTTATCCCTCCATCTCTGGCTTTGTTGAGGACATCATTCCACATCTACAAACCCAACAATTAATGTCACTAATGATCAAATATTTTCCAATAGATTGAAGAAGATAAAATAGGTATTCAGATGTAAATTAGAGCTTACGACAGCAGGGATACGAGGGTAATGGATGGAACCAGAGAAGAAAAACTCCCTTTTGCCACCCAACATTATGGATCGCCCGTCGTAGGTTACAGGACTGGGCAGTCCTGGATGTGCTAAAAGCTCATCCTCCTTCTCAGAATTGTCGCCACCATGCACTACCACAAACACAAACAGAAGAGCCCATAATATCGCCTTGGATTTCCTTGGTTTCGCCATGATTGTTCAAATCTTTCTCAGAGACAACAGGGAAAGATGACGAAGATGGGAGAAATTGTGAAAACAACGGGAAGAAAGTAGAAAAGGTAATTAAAGTACGTAATACTAGTTAACTATGGCATTACTCTTGCTTAATTATTAGAAAATTCTCACTTAATTAGCACAAATCTCATGATTTTAACGTAGAACAACTAATATGCTTGAAAAAACCTAAGTTATTGTTTACTGCTATGCATGGAAGTTTTTTGTTTTCTTTATTTTGGGAGAAGATATATAATTGCTTAGTTTCCTTTGAATGGACTATTGGCATGTTATAAACTCCATTTAATCCTGTATGTTTCTCTCTTGCTACTTCTTCGGTGTTTGTGTGGATGGTGGAATAATCAGGATGATTTGTGGTCTAAATTACTTTGCAGTTTGATTATACATCTAAATATAGCAGAAGTAAGAGAAATTTAGACCATTAGAAGTTGTTGTAATTGCGGATCTAATTGAGAGTAACAACAACGCCAAATTAAGAATTCCCCCTTTAATAATGCTTTACTAACCAGCTTTTTCCCTCTCCTGTCTATTTGGAAAGCCATGGAAATTTTTTGAGTGGTTTGAAAACAACCGTCTTAATTTATTTCTAAGTTTGGCTTTCCAATGTTGTTTAAGTTCTAAAGTGTCTTGTATTACTTATGAAATTATCTATTAAATATATTAAAACACAAGCTCCTAAGGAAAATCTAAACCTAAAAGAAATGATTTGAAAGGTTTGTTGAATTTCAAAGCAAATTCCAAACCTATATAATTTATTATTACATTCATAAATATAATATTAATAAAAATGAAAAAGAAATACCTAAAGTCATACATAAGTTACTAATATTTAATGCATACATAATTAGAACATTTTAAAAATTTTCAAAAAAGAAAAAAAAATACATAAGGTCATATATACATAAAAATAAAATATCAATATCTAATACAAAACTAGAGCAACTTTTACTTTTTCTTTCATCAATTTACTATTATAATATTATGTCCAAAACCTTAGAATTAAAAAATAATAATAATAGATACTAAAGTAATATTTTCATGAAAAATCTATACTATTGTTTTGTATTCTTTTTAATAACTATCTTACAAAATAAAATTTTATTGGAACTACTATATATATTTTTAACAATAAAAAAATTAAAATTATATGTTACCTACCAACAAAAGAATAAGAAATTGGAATAAGTATAGATTAAAAAAATTGAAAAAGAGGTTAAAAGCCACAAATAGAAAATGAAAAATAATAAGAAAATAGAATTGTGATGTAGTTATTGTCATATGAAAATTCTACGTAACAATTCTTTCAAAAAACAAGCATTCTTCTTACGAAGAAAAATAAAATGAAATAATTTACCCATAATTGTCATGGTCATGAAATAAAATCAACTCAAATGATGGTTTATTTCATAAATATAATATTTTTATGAGATTGGATTAATAATTATTATAAAATTACTCTAGAAAATAAATATTGGAAAATTATCCGTGCATTGCACCGGATATGAGAGACTAGTTAATAATTATAATGATACTCCCTCCTTCCCAAATTATGTGTCACTTAGGACATAATTTAGAAAATCAATAAAATTTCTCCGTTACATTAAATTTCATCTTTGGAAATGAAAAAAATGTGAATAAAACGGTGAATAAAAAAATTGAAGAAAAAGATGTAATTAATAAGGTTAATTTGATAAATTAGTAATTAATGAATTTTCATATTGGAATTATAAGGTGACAGATATTATGGGAAAAAAATAAAGTTAGATAAAGTGACAGATAATATGAAAACGATGGAGTACTTATATACTCCTCCTTCCCAAATTATGTGTCACTTAAGACATACTACCTCTGTCCCAAAATGTTATGTCAAAATAACTAACTCATTTGTCCCAATTTGTTTGTCACTTTTGCAATTCCAATGATTGTAATTCCATTTTTGCCCCTAATTAATAACTTTATTTATCAATTTTTATAATTCCAACAACTATTATATCAATAAATACGGAGGTAATTTGGGTAAGGTTCAAATTTTTCACCCCAATTCCAAGGATTATTGGTTTTGCCAAGTTAGTTGGGGTGACAAAGAAATTGGGACGGAGGTAGTAATTTGTAACCAAGAAAACTTCCAATTTATATTAATTTGCATTCTTCGGGATAAGAAAAAGATAAATAAAATGGTGAATATAAAAGAAAAATTGAAGAAAGATATGTATTTAATAAGATTAATCTGATAAATTAGTAATCAATGTGTTTTTTGGAATTGTAAGGTGACAGATATTATGGGGAAAAGGAAAACTAATTAAAGGAATAGATAATATGGGAAGGAGGGAGTAATTATCTTAATATTCCTAATTAATATTAATTATTAATTATAAGAAGCTTATAATATATTGGTGACACTAACGATTACAAACAAGATTCTAATCAAATCAACCTCAACCAGTCATGCATTAGACATAATTTAGGTATTTTATTGTAAAATTGAAACATTAATGGATAAATATATAATTTTTTGCAAGTCATATGTGATATTATAATATAGAATTCAATTGCATCATTTTCTCTCAAGTATAATAATTAGGGGTGAGCAAAATCGGATACTCATCTAAAATTTAAGGATCCAGTATTGGATCATGATTTAAGATTCAGTCCCTGGATCCATTTCAAACTGGATCCTAAAATCAGGATCCGTCAGGAATGGATATGGATCCGAGTACCCAATTTGAAAACACATTATTCATTGCCCAGATTTTTATACTTGCACTGGCAACTACAATATAGAGATTTCAATGACATTTATCCACTCAGTCACTGCTTCTAACTAGTTCAAGGTTCAAAAGTATCAAACATTGCAACTCAGCGTCAATAATTAAACTCCACTACTCCAGACCTGTGCGCCATAGACGATAGTGAAGATTGAAAGGGGACATGTGGGGACGACTGAGAGGTTTGTGTATGTGTCGATGATTGAGATTTGAGAGGGACAGACGATTGACATTTGAGAGGGAGAAGGCAGTGACGTGAGGATTGAGAAGTTTGAATGAGAAGGTATGTGCAGTGAGGAGAATAACCGAATGAGGACTGAAGGAGTAGGCATCTATGCAAGTAGTGACGTAAGTTATAAGCAAAATTGGGGTTTCTCACCACATAGGTTTGGAACATAGATCCAAGAGTGGAGTGTTGGTTGATTCAATAGTCTTCACTTTATATTAGGACTCAAAGTAGTTTTCGTATTAAATATTTTTTATATATGGATCATGTATACTAGGTCCGGTTCTAGATCCTAATGTCAGGATCCAGTCCCAAATCCATTTCAAATGGATCCTAAATTTAGGATCCAGACCTGGATCCAGATCCGTTGGATCCAACCGATTCTGGATCTGGATTCAGGTCTTCGTGTTTTTCTGCTCACCCATAATAAATTAATTATAATACGGAGTAATATAGTTTTTATATTAAGGCAATACACTTAAAAGATATTTTGTCTCAAAACTTATATTTCTTTTACTATTAACTAGGCATCAACCTGTGCGATGCACGGAGAGAACTCAATTAGTTACTTTTGAAATTTTATAAAAGTTATGGATAAGTAACTGTCCATACAAATAAACCAAATGAAATATTAATGAAATTGTTCATGGAAAACATCATGATAAATTGTTCCGACAAACATGTAATTTAGCAATATAAAATTTCCTAAAATGACAATGAACATCGACCATGGCAAGTTGCATGATGCATCATCTTCCCTACGTTGACCTACAATTTTAAACTATCATATAAGTAGTCGTAAAATTTTATGAAACAAACTATACATATGAAAGTGCAAGTGTGAAAGGTGTATACCCTTTGTACCGGGAGGTGTTGCGCATGTAAATAAGTTCTTCATCACAATCCTCAGAACATGGGACGATAAGCCGAAATGGACTACGCAACACATCATTCATGACCCTCCCATCGGGACCTGGAGGATATATGATGAACCATCATAGCTTGTTAAACCAAAATTATTAATATGGAGTATCATATTTTGAAATTTTTATTTTTCAATTATTTTTATTTTTTATTTTTTATTTTTATACATCAACAATAAAAATTATATCATAAGATGATAAGTAATTAGCATATAAAAGTCATGGATAAGTAACTGTCTATACATAATAAATTTCAAAAACACATTGTGTCGAACACACTAATTTTTTTTTTTAACAATTGTTCTACCGTCAAAGTTATAAATTTATCATCTGTATAAAAGACAGTTACCTGTTACTTTGAATGGATTTATCTCAATTTCGAATTTGTTGGTTGTTTTTTATACTTGAATTGTCCGTTTACATTTTTTATTTGTGTGTATTATTATTTAAACAAATTATTATGGTACTTATCAATTATCATGGTATCCTTTCATTTGACCAGGTCATTTAACTAAAATTCAATTTTGTCTATTTTCATTTGAACAATCTATTATTATATGTTTTCTCCGGGCAATATGATCCATGTCTTATTCTTCCTAATTTGTATGTATGTTTAATACGCTTAAATTTTTTATTGTATTATTATTTAAACAAGTTATTATGGTACTTATCAATTATCATGCTATGCACGGTTATATTAAAAAATAAATTCTTGAATTTAATAATAAAACCCTATAATATAAATATATGTACATAATAGAAAGTAAATATATCCACAATGTAAATTCTATTACGTTGTTCAATAAACATATAAATAAATTGTTCCAAGGATTGTATAGCACATATCTTACTTGTAAAAAGTGTGACAATAAATATGAATAAATGATATTTTCAAATCAATATTATAACATATAAGTTGCAAGTAGAAAAACTACAATCCAACTCAAAACCTTGTAGGTAGCTATTCATAATAATGAAAAATAAAAGAACCATATATTACAAATGAATCTCTTAACTAAAGTATATCAATTCTATCATTATTGATGAGTAAGGTACATATCATGCATCCTTTCATTAACATTATATGAAAAAATTAAAGGTAAAAAGTACAATTTAAGAATAACTATAGAAACACAAACTCAGCATTCACTATTGGGATACATCAATAACAACTTAAGGTATTTATACATAAGTAATATAATAACTTGAGGTGTTGTGATCTCTCAAGCTTACATCTTCTTCTATTGTTTGATACGTCAAAAGACATGATATGATATCCATATGACGATTCAACATCCAAATTACAAAGTTAAGTAAAAACAAAAATCTTAACTGAGAAATCAAAATCAAAATACAATGAAACTCGTAATTGAAAAAAGGGGGAAAACCCTAATCGTTGATGTATCCTCTTCCATGAAATCGCCGCTCGCTATCGTTGGACACCCGACCATTGCCTTTTGACTATCATGTCCGATCAATATCGACCCTTTCAGCACAAATGCGACACGGTCATGGGACCCTAAAACCATAAATTTGCCACTTCTGTGTACAAATTCTACACAAAGTTTAACTCCAAGCCCTAAATTCATCCAAAATTCACACCATATCCTCATTCACTGCAAATCTCTCGCCCAATTGCAAAAAAAAAAAAAAAAAAACAGTATGGAGGAAGAAGTATTAATAACATCAGAGTGGATGAAAAGCAAGGGGTAACACACATTGCGGAAACACTATTATGGAGAGAGAATTTTCCTTTTAGGAAAATGGAGAATTCAATGGTTGCTTCAAATTGATATTACTTTTCGAAAACTAACATGTTTGTATTTGTAGGTGTACCGAGAATTCAATGGTTAATAGTTGACAGATTGGAAGAAAATGAAAAATGTTTCGATGTTTATATATTCGGTCGGGTGGTAGACTCTTAATTAGATTTGGGTGAGAGGTAGAGTTCTAATTGAATTTGGGTGTGAGTTAGACTCCTAATTGGGTTGGGAAGTAGATTTTTAAATAGATAAGGTAGACTCTTAATCTGATTAGTTTTCTTGTTTATTATTTTTTTAAATCGATTTTTTTTATTATTATTTCATGGGCGGAAATTTTTTATTGTATTTTTAAATCGATTTTTTTTAATCTGATTAGCCGATAACCCCTACAATTACTCTGGGTTGAGTATTTCAAATTTCAAGAATATTACTTTTATATTATTGTAGATAATAGATTTGTCCTCATGCATTCACTTGGGTGTCCAATTTTAAAGTAAGTACAACAACACAAAAACTGAAAATATGGTATCTGTTATTGAAATTTTTGTCATATTGCCATAATAATGTTGGGAATGATCTTAGAACAAAGTTCGATAATTATTCTAAACACTAAAGATATAAATATATATTATCAACGTCAAATATAGATCTAAAATGGCTGCATGTTGCTCACTAAAACCTAAAAATTTATGTTTACTAATCTTTAGACCCATGAATTCCACGGAGCGCAATTAAATTACATATTTCATGAAATTATTTTTTATTTTCTATTTTTCATTCATGGACGAAAATATTTATGAGTGGGACTTTGTGAATCCTCTACTATTGTAAAAGCGAACAACTATCCATTTTAACCTAAGTTCTTAACAGTCATGCTACATTGTGCGGAGAAATATACATACAAAATATATATTGCTAAACTCAAATTACATTAAAGGGCAAAAAACTAACAATGGGAAAAAAGTGAATAGAAAGTAAAGTAGGTAGTAAAAAATCCTAAATTTTCAAACTATAGTTGATCTTTTTCGGAATGATATAATAATGTAGTTAATTTCAATTAGAATTAATTTAAGGTAGATTCGTTATGATCTTAATTATTTTTTTTAAAAAAATGTACATTTATCTTTAACAAATGCTTCCATCCTATTAAATAAAACTATTTTAAGCTTTGTTCGATAATAATGTTTAATATTTTGACCGATCAAAATTCTATTTTATCAAATTTTAAGTGTTCGGTTAAGTAGCTGTTTGAATTAGTAAATGGCGTTTGACACAAAGTTTTTCCGACGTTACCTTTTTTTTAAGTACAAGGTATCGGCCCGATCTATCTGTTTCAACAATATTCTGCAAATCCTGATTATTTAATAAAGTTTCACTCGCAACTGACTCAATTGAATGACCTTGTTTAGCTAACCAGTCAACTGCGACATTCGCTTCCCTGAAAATATGTGATATGCTAACCTCTTGACACGAATGTAACAGTCTTCGAACATCTTGAATAAGCCCTTTAATCTTCCACGGAATCAAATAGTTGCCTTTTAAAGCTTCAATGACCACCATATTATCGCCTTCTATGCAAATATGTTTGAACCCTGCTTTGATAGTCTCCAAAAGTCCATCCGGAAGAGCCCTCGCTTCAGCCACCAAAATTGACGCATCTCCATAGTTCCTTGAACCCCCTCCCAGCACCACTCCCCGCCAATCTCGAACGATGAAACCTCCCGCCACTGAATTGTGAATAAGAGAGTCGTCGAAGTTTAGTTTGACCGCTCCCACAAGCGGGGTATGCCACTTTACAAGGAGTTGAGAAGTGGCATACTCCCCCTCCAAGCTGCTACCCTGATTCTCTACCATCAAATTATTCCAAATTTGCCACTCCGCTGCATTTCTTTTTGCTTGTATGAGACACTGCATCGGTCTAAAGATCTTTGGTCGGAGGATCGCTTCATTCTTATGCTTCCAAATTGTCCATAAAAGGAAAATTCCCCTAACTAGCTCTTTTCTCTTATCCATGTTTTTCCTGTCTTCCAGGAATTGTTGAATGGATCCATTTAAGGGATTAGAGTCTGTCACCGAAATCCAACCATGTTGTCTCGCGAGATTCCACACTCTTTGCGTTATTGAACAGTTCCAAAACAGATGCACGTCGCTTTAAATGTCGACAAGGCAAAGTGGACATACCGGGTCGAGATGGATTCCTCTCCTTAGAAGATTGCCTCTAGTTGGTAAGGCATTATGCAGACAGAGCCAGAGCCAGAGGAAAACTCCCAATTTTGAAGGAATGTCAATTTTCCAAATCCATCGAAATTCCCATTGTTTCGACTGTTTCAGACAGTCTTGGATAATTCTAATAGTTGTCTTTGTAGAAAAAAGGTCATCCGCAATAAAGTTCGTCTTGATCCTCCAAGACATTTATGGGAATCCCTAAGATTTTCCGACGTTACCTATGGTAACGTCAAACCCGAGAATTAGTGTTTGTGATTTATGCTTTCCAAACTACCCTCCAGAGGTTGAAATGAGTAATAAAGGAGGCCTGAAAATATTAAAAGACCGGGAGACAACTATAAAACTGCTAAAGAAGAAGAGGTTGTAAAGACGACATTTAGAAGGGGGTTATATTTTTATTTGTGATGGATTATTATTATTATTATTATTATTATTATTATTATTATTATTGGATGTTAATATACTATATTTTGGAGTATTGGACAATAATGCACTATATAATTTTCTTATATGATAATACACAATATTTTGTGATGGAAATCAGGCCGCTTCTAATAAGGAGATCCAAACTATTTACAAAGAAGTGGAACGATCCATAGATGAAGGGTACAACGTTAAAGTTCAAAGGCCAACTCATATGGTGTGTAGCTTATTTCAAGAGGATGTCCAAACATCCTAGAAGATGGGCCAAGGTCACGCCAAGCCCAAAACACCAAGGTTACACGTCTAAGTCAAGTTTACAAGCCCAATTTTATGATCTTGATTTTTGGATGTAATTTTAGCTTAATTAGTTTTTGGTGTGTTTATTTTATTTAGGCTAGAATAGTCGTGTGATTTAATTCCTAGTTAGGAATTGGCTAATTTTGTAACTAATCCAATCCGGATTAGGAAAGCCAAGATAACTAGGATAAGGTTTGTTACAACCAACTCCCCCTAGGATAAGGAATCCTAATCCAAGGAGGAGTAGAATAGATTAGGCATCTAGTAGTAGAACTCTTTGGCTTGCACGCCAAGTTGGAGAGTTCTAGTCCCTTTAGGACTCTCATAGTATAAATAGGGATGTAGCCTCTCAAGGCATGAATTCAATTCAGAAATATGAAACCCCTTAAGCTTTTAGCTTTCCCTCGAGTGTTTGGATAAACTCTCACCCCTTTTCTTCTATTGTATCTTGGTTTGGTACCCAAGTGGTTAGGAAGAGCTTGACCCTAGGTTGTGGTCTAGGTCAAGTTAGCCCTAGGTTGTCCTATTTGTGGATTCAATTAGGAAACCTAGATCTATCCCCTCTTACCTTTCTATCAATATAGTTAAGGTAATAACCCTGTGAGCTTTCTGTCAATACAGTTAAGTCACATCAACCCTAAACCTACCCCCCCCATAAACTCACGCCACCTTCCTTCACCATCACTCCCTCAAACGTCCCCACCTCCTCAACCACTCACCACCTCCTTTCTTTTCTCTCTCCATAACAAACTCCTCTCTCCTCCAACAACCTAACAACCTCACCCCTCTCTCTCCCATCAAACGCCACCCTCTCCCTCTCTCACCCCCATCCTAAGGCCACTCTCTCCCTCTCTCACCTCCCTTGTTTCACGCCATCCCCCTTCAAACCCCCCATTCAAGAATCATCCCTCTCCCCTCTTTCCCATTCAAGATTCATCCCACTTGAATCTTGAAACCACAAAAGCCCTCACGACAAAATAACCCTCCATTAAACCCTAATTCACGAGAGCCTTCCCTTTTCTTTCTCCCTAATCTCGTGAACCACCCCATCCTCATTGTTTGGTTACACATGTTTCATGTATTATTGGAATCAAGAACCTTTCTTGACCTGGTAATACATCAAAAGTGGTATCAGAGCTCTAGGTTAGTGATGAGTGTAAACCAAACACGTAACCTTTAAATCCAAAGGCTTAACCTGCAAGTCTAAAGCTTAACCTGCAAGTCCAAAAGCTTAACCTGCAAGTCCACAAGCTTAACCTGCAGTACCAAACACATAACCTTCAAATCTTTAGTACCAACTTGCAACCCTAAACTCCACAAACAGCCCAAACACATTCCCTTCCTTACCCAACATCACTCTGGACGTTCCTAACCCCTACCATGGCACACGAATTGTTCTTTATGAGGAGGATCCTCAACAGTTCGATTGTTCCAGAAGATCAGCAACAACGAGAAGATATCTTTCAGTCTCGTTGCACAATCAAGGGAAAGGTCTGCTCTTTGATGATTGATGGTGGAAGCTGCACCAACGTGGCTTCAACAACTTTGGTGGACAAACTCCAGTTGGAAACCTGTCCACATCCCAAGCCCTACACCATCCAATGGCTCAATCAGGGTGAAGGACTACAAGTTACTCATCAATGTTTGGTAAGCTTTTCCATTGGCAAGAACTATCAAGATTCTATTTGGTGTGATATATTGCCTATGGATGCTTGTCATCTTTTGTTGGGAAGACCCTGGTTATTTGACAGGAGTGTGATACATGATGGAAGAGCCAACACCTACACCTTCAGGTTCAACCACAAAAAATCACCCTAGCTCCACTTAAAGTAACCTTTCCGTCCCAACCCAAAGCGAATGATCCAGATCCAATCCCTTCTATGTCAGCTGAACATCATGAGTTCAGTGAGCATAAAGAGATCATTCTCTTGGACCTAAACACAGAATCCAGCCACAAAACTTCCCCACCTGACGTCCCAACTCACGAAGTTGACGTCCACCCCCTTGTCACCCCTCTTTTGGAACAATATTCTCATGTGTTCCCAGAAGAGATGCCGCCAGGTTTACCACCTGAGCGAGACATTCAGCATAAGATTGATCTAATCCCGGGGTCAGTCTTACCAAACAAACCGGCATACCGCATGAACCCTGGCGACACACAGGAGATTCAAAGGCAAGTTGATGATCTGTTAGCGAAGGGTATGATACGGGAAAGTCTCAGTCCGTGCGCCGTTCCAGCGTTATTGGTCCCAAAGAAAGACGGAAGTCAACGAATGTGTATCGACTGCAGGGCCATAAATAAGATCACCATCAAGTACAGGTTCCCAATTCCTAGACTTGAGGATCTTCTAGACTTATCGGCAAGTGTGTTGTTGTCTACTTTGACGATATACTTATATACAACAAGAGTGAGGAGGAACATCTGCAACACCTCATGTCAGTCCTTGATTTGCTAGATCACGAGAAGCTTTATGGGAATCTCGCCAAGTGCCACTTCTTCACCAACAAATTAGTCTTTCTTGGCTATGTACTCTCGGCTGATGGGATACAGGTTGATGAAGAGAAAATCAAAGCAATCAAAGAGTGGCCTACACCAGCTAGCATTCACGACATCAGGAGTTTTCACGGTTTAGCCTCCTTATACAGAAGGTTCGTGAAAAACTTCAGCTCGATTATGGCACCCATAACCGAGCTACTGAAGAGCAAAGAGTTCAGTTGGACGCCATCAGCACAACAGGCGTTTGATTCTATCAAAATTCAACTCTGCACCGCCCCTGTCCTTGCCCTACCAAGCTTTGACAAAAAGTTTGAAGTGGAGTGCGATGCTTCTGGAGTTGGAATTGGAGCAGTATTATCACAGGAAGGCCGTCCCTTGGCCTACTACAGCGAGAAACTCAGTGATGCCCGGAAGAAGTACAACACGTACGACAAGGAATTCTATGCTATTATTCGTGCCCTAGAACATTGGCGACACTATCTCATCGGCCACGAATTTATTCTGCATAGCGACCACGAGGCACTAAAGTATATTCAGGGCCAACATAAGTTAAATCCGCGCCATGCTAAGTGGGTTGAATTTATACAAGCTTATCACTTCGTCATTCAGCACAAAGTCGGCCATCTGAATAAGGGAGCAGACGCCCTTTCTCGCCGTTATATGCTCCTTCAAGTCCTTGATTCACGTGTGATAGGGCTTGAACACATCAAAGATCTCTATGAAGAAGATACAGATTTCAAGGAGATCTACGTAGACTGCAAAAACCGCCCCAACGACCAGTATCACGTGGAGCATGGTTTTCTATTTCATGGGAATCAACTGTGTATTCCTAGAAGCAGTCTTAGGGAACTTCTTATCTTAGAAGTTCATGGAGGGAGCCTTGCAGGACACTTCGGTATTGAGAAGACTTTTCTGATGTTGAAAGAACACTATTTTTGGCCCCACATGGTCAAAGACGTCGAACATATGGTTAGAAGGTGTTCAACATGCAATTTATCGAAGAGTCATGTGCTTCTCCAAGGGTTATACACGCCCTTGCCCATCCCTGAAGGTCCTTGGGAAGATATTAGTCTCGATTTCATTGTGGGACTACCTAGGACTCAACGTGGGAAGGATTCAATCATGGTGGTTGTTGATCGATTCTCAAAGATGGCTCACTTTAGCCCATGTCACACCACCTATGATGCAGTTAGAGTGGTAGAACTATATTTCCAAGAAGTCGTTCGACTCCATGGAATGCCTAGGACTATGGTCTCAGATCGGGATGCAAAGTTCCTTAGCCACTTTTGGGTTACTCTCTGGAAGAAGATGGGAACCAAGCTCAAATTCAGCATCGCATGTCACCCACAGACCGACGGTCAAACGGAGGTCACCAATCGAACCCTAGGTTCGCTATTGAGGTCCATAGTGAGCAAGAATAAGAAAGGATGGGACACTCTTCTCCCACACGCTGAATTTGCATTCAATAGGGCTCCAAGCAAGGCAACGGGTCGTTCACCTTTCCAAGTTGTTTATGGAAGGAACCCTACTACGCCTATGGACCTCACGCCTATCAACAGCGCCATAAGGTTCAGCCATGAAGCCCAAAAACGAGCCCAAGAAATACGAAAGCTCCATGAGGAAGTTAAGGAGAAAATAGCTAAGTACACCCAATCTGTTTCAGACTTGGCTAACAAGAAAAGGAAAAGGGCAAAAAATGACTTTGAAGTACCTATCTTTTTGTGAAAATGATTTCTAGAACCCCATATTTTGAAAAGTAATTTTGAAGTCCCTTTCTTTATGTGCTAATAATTATTAGGACCCACTATTTTAATAAAAAAACCTATTAAAAGGGGTTGTAAGTTGTAACTTTTTATATTTATAGAAAAAGGTTTAAAATAAGGACCTTTTATGCAAAAATATAATTGTTTTTAGATTTATATTAAAATAGGTTAAAATAAACACTCTTAACTCTTTATGATTTTAATAGTATTAGTTATCACAATCTACTACCTATACCTCAAAAATTGTATTTTCTGTGGTTATAGACTCACCGAGCTTAGGGAAAAAAATTTAAACTTAACTAGAGAATTTTGACTAATATCTTAACGTAGTTGTGTTGGACCGTCAAATTATTGAAGTTATCATAAGCAAGTACAATTTTTGAGGTAAAAGTAGTTGATTGTATTAACTAATACCATTAAAGTTATCATAAAGAGTTAAAAGTATTTATTTAAACTTGTTTTAATAAAAATCTCAAAAAAAATCATATTTTGCATAAAAAGTCCTTATTTTAAACTCTTTTCTACAAATATAAAAAGTTACAACCCTTTTTAATAGGTTTTTATTAAAATAGTGGGTCCTGATAATTATTAGCACATAAAAAAAGGGACTTCAAAATTAGTTTCCAAAATATGGGGTCCTAGAAATCATTTTCACAAAAAAATAGATACCTTTAAGTCATTTTTTGGGAAAAGGGCTATTTTTCAACCAGGAGATCTAGTATGGGTTCACTTGAAAAAGGAGAGGTTCCCCTCCAAGAGGAAAGGAAAGTTAGTTCCCAGAGCTGACGGTCCTTTTGAAGTTTTAGAAAGAGTTGGAGATAATGCATACAAGCTAGCACTAAACGAAGATTATGGAGGAAGTGCTACTTTCAATGTTGCTGATTTAAAGCCCTACTATGATGAAAACGAAGATCTCCCTAGTTTGAGAAAAACTCTTCTCAACAAGGGGGGAATGATGGAAATCAGGCCACTTCTAATCAGGAGATCCAAACTATTTACAAAGAAGTGGAACGATCCATAGATGAAGGGTACAACGTGAAAGTTCAAAGGCCAACTCATATGGTGTGTAGCTTATTTCAAGAGGATGTCCAAACATCCTAGAAGATGGGCCAAGGTCACGCCAAGCCCAAAACACCAAGGTTACACATCCAAGTCAAATTTACAAGCCCAATTTTATGATCTTGATTTTTGGATGTAATTTTAGCTTAATTAGTTTTTGGTGTGTTTATTTTATTTAGGCTAGAATAGTCGTGTGATTTAATTCCTAGTTAGGAATCGGCTAATTTTGTAACTAATCCAATCCGGATTAGGAAAGCCAAGATAACTAGGATAAGGTTTGTTACAACCAACTCCCCCTAGGATAAGGAATCCTAATCCAAGGAGGAGTAGAATAGATTAGGCATCTAGTAGTAGAACTCTTTGGCTTGCACGCCAAGTTGGAGAGTTCTAGTCCCTTTAGGACTCTCATAGTATAAATAGGGATGTAGCCTCTCAAGGCATGAATTCAATTCAGAAATATGAAACCCCTTAAGCTTTTAGCTTTCCCTCGAGTGTTTGGATAAACTCTCACCCCTTTTCTTCTATTGTATCTTGGTTTGGCACCCAAGTGGTTAGGAAGAGCTTGACCCTAGGTTGCGGTCTAGGTCAAGTTAGCCCTAGGTTGTCCTATTTGTGGATTCAATTAGGAAACCTAGATCTATCCCCTCTTACCTTTCTATCAATATAGTTAAGGTAATAACCCTGTGAGCTTTCTGTCAATACATTTAAGTCACATCAACCCTAAACCTACCCCCCCCCCCATAAACTCACGCCACCTTCCTTCACCATCACTCCCTCAAACGTCCCCACCTCCTCAACCACTCACCACCTCCTTTCTTTTCTCTCTCCATAACAAACTCCTCTCTCCTCCAACAACCTAACAACCTCACCCCTCTCTCTCCCATCAAACGCCACCCTCTCCCTCTCTCACCCCCATCCTAACGCCACTCTCTCTCTCTCTCACCTCCCTTGTTTCACGCCATCCCCCTTCAAACCCCCCATTCAAGAATCATCCCTCTCCCCTCTTTCCCATTCAAGATTCATCCCACTTGAATCTTGAAACCACAAAAGCCCTCACGGCAAAATAACCCTCCATTGAACCCTAATTCACGAGAGCCTTCCCTTTTCTTTCTCCCTAATCTCGTGAACCACCCCATCCTCATTGTTTGGTTACACGTGTTTCATGTATTATTGGAATCAAAAACCTTTCTTGACCCGGTAATACATCATTTTGGGTGTTGGGTTTTTAGTATAACTTTATGCTAAATTTTGGTGGATAATTGTCTAAACAATATGTATTATTTTTTTGCACCAAATTATAGTATATCAGTGTCCAAAAACCACAATAATAATAATAATAATAATAATAATAATAATAATAATAATAATAACAACAGCAATAATAAAATAATAATAATAATAATAATAATTCCCATAATGATAATAATAATAATAATAGAAAACAATAATGAAGTGATAATCATATCCTTTTTGGCAGTTTTACATTTATCCATAAATCTATCTGCTGATTTTACCGAACACACATTTCATAAATAGCTACATAAACAACTATCACCTATCCGCCAAAATGTTACAGGTATCCGATACTTAAACAGCTATCCGCTACTGAATCTGCTATTTTTGTCGAACATGGCCTTAATGTAAATACAAAAATAACACTCTCTATATCTATTTAAAAGGTTTTATTTATTTATACAAGAGTACTTGAATATATACAAAATATTTTACATATAAAATTAAATAAAAAAATTTATTTATTTATAAAATGTTTTATTTAAATTTTTTTAATTAAATGTAAATAAATTTTATTTATAAAAGAGTTGAATAGATATAACTGTAGTGAAGCTTGTAATTGTATTTTATTTATTTATTTATATTACATGTTATTTAAGTCAAATATATCACAATTTTAAATCAAATTTATAATTGATTATTTTTATTTATTATCGATGATAACTCACACTACCTTTTTTTTTTTAGAACAACTCACACTACCTCCCTCTCAAAAAAAAGTAAAGTATCAAATTCATGGGTAATTTTAATTTACCTAAATTTACCAGTTTTTACCTAAATTTACCAAAATTTATCAAAACTTATCAAAAATTACCAAACTTAAAAAAACAAAAAAAGTTTAATTTTGATATATTGGCATAAATTTGCCAAAAGTTACCAGAATTTACCATAGGTTGCCAAAAATTACCAAGTTATCAAAATTTAACTTTTACCCAACTGTTTTTTACCCATGATGACTTATTTTGAAAAATTAATAAAGATCAATTATTTATTTCCAAAATCACCCTGTTAAGACACACATATTCCAAACACTTTGTACCAAATATGTTTTTTAAAAAAGTAAAAATGACCAATTATACATTTCCAAAAGTCCCCTCTTTGAAACATATATATGGATCAACAAATTATAATTTGTCAACTCATAATTAAAATATATAGGATGACACATTTTAATATTTTATAATCAATTAATATGCATTTATAACTTATTTTAAGAAAAAGTAAAATTGATCAATTAGTTCTTTCCAAAAATGCCTTCACGAGATTATACAAATTTATGTTACCACCCTACCCTTTGTAACCCCCCCCCCCCCCCACACACACACACACACATATATATATATATATTGGCAGGAAATAACTCTTCATTACCAAACAGGTGCTCCCAAATTGAGAGACCCAAGCATACAACCAGAACCAATAAAAGAGCTTACTGCAGAAATAAATCTATATACTTATTGTATTTAGGGCTTCTTTTAGCCAAAAACAAAAACCTATGTATGAGAGTATTCTGAATCTTCTGTATAACTTCATCCTCAGTCATTGTCTTCTTACCCACTGGAAATCTCTTGTAATTTCAATTCTCCCACAGAGTAGCAATTGTAGAGGTCAGAACAGCAGCTGCAATCATCTTGATAAACTTAGGCCTCTTCAAGTTCTTCCAATTTTACATCCAATGGGTTAGAGAATTGAACCCCTTTCTGATTCCAAGCTTAACACAAAAAAGTCAAGAATTTTCTGGGTAGGAGATTGAACTAGGAGATGATCAATAGATTCATCTCCATTGTCACAAAAACAGCAGGAAGTATCAACACCACTACCATGGGCAGCCAGGCGAGTAGCCACAGACAGTTTTTGATGTGCAGCAGTCCAGGCTGTAAAAGAATGCCGAGGAGGGGAAATTCCATTCCAAATAAGGCGAAACCAAGGCCATTTAGATGTAGCAGGCAGCAACCACTCATAACAAAATTTTACAGAAAAAATACACTTATCTTCACCCCTCCATTTCCAGCAGCTATGATCCCCCCACTTGATTCTTTCTTTAACTCTGCAAATTTGTTTCCAGCTCCAAGTGCTGGTGGAAGGAGGATAATAGTGCCACCAATTATTGGTTTTGATATATTTCTCATGAATCCACCTAACCCAGAGGGTATCTTTCTTATGAGCCACATTCCACACTAATTTCCCTATCGAAGCCAGATTCCAAAGTCTAGGGTTTCTCAAGCCCACACCACCAAGCATTTTAGGAGTGCACAATGTTTCCCAATCCACCAAAGGAACGCGATGTGAGGTAGCATTCCCAGACCAAATGTAACTTCTACAGACTTTGACAATCTGATCCATCACATTAATTGGAAGAACAAAAATAGTAGTCCAGTATCCCACTATACTTAACAGGACAGAGTTCACCAATTGGATCCTTGCAGCATAAGACAGATGTCTTGAAGACTAAACACGAATCTTTGCAGTAATCTTCTCCACTAAACATAAGCAATCAAACCTACCAATTCTTCCTGTTGTAATGGGCACTCCAAGATAATTCAAAGGAAAACAACCTTGAGTGAAGCCCATAATTCCTGCTAACTGCTGAGTATTACTGTTTTCACAGCCAACAAAAACAATTTGTGACTTCCCTTGATTTGCAATAAGACCAGAACATCCAGCAAAGTGATCCAAAATGCCAGCAATGCATGATAAAGAACCAGAATCAGCTGCACAAAAAATGATCAGATCATCCGCAAACATAAGGTGGTTCACTTTCAACTTCTTGCAACCCAGCTGATATATGAAATCAGAGTTGTGTTGTAAGTTATTTAAGAGGCGAGAAAGGTACTCCATCACCAATACAAATAATAGAGGAGAAATAGGATCACCTTAGCGAAGACCCCTACCACCTTTCAAATATCCATATGATTGACCATTCAAATTAATGGAATATGAAGGAGATGAAACACACATCATCACCCACTGGATGAACTTTTTGGGAAATTTGAAAGCAATTAGAGCTTCTTCAATGCATTCCCAATAAATTGAATCATATGCTTTTTTGAGATCTATCTTCATGATACACCGGGGAGAAAGCCTTCTCCGATTATATCCTTGTGCAATTTCTTGACATAAGAGAATGTTATGAACAATCTTTCTTCCAGGCACAAAAGCTCCTTAACTTGGATTAATTAGCATGGGAAGTACCATCCTCAAACGAGAGCATAACAGCTTGGATATACACTTGTAAGTAACATTACAACAAGATATAAGCCGGAAATCAGAAGGATAATCAGGATTTAACTTCTTAGGAATGAGGGAAATTACCGTATCATTGACACAATTCAGCAGGGTATCTCTATCAAAACATTCCAGCACTGCATCACAAAACCAATCTCCTATCAACTCCCAATTAAATTGAAAGAAAGCACTGCTAAAACCATCCGGACCAGGGGCTTTAACTGTAGGAATGGGGAACACAATATCTCTTATCTCCTTTTTATTGAAACTTCCAAGAAGAGAAAATTGTTGTTCAATACTCAGAATATGTCCATTCTGGATGATGGCACTTTCAACATGAACTCTACTATAATTCTGCTTCCCCAAAAGGCCTTCAAAATTTCTTAAAACATGAGCAGCAACATTATCAAAACCCGCAATCTGTTCACCTTCTTCAGATAATAAGGAGTAAATGAAAGAGCCAGTTTGCCTTTTCTTCATTTTACCAAAGAAAACTCGTGTAGGGCAGTCCCCAAGGTTTAACCAAGTAATCTTGGTCTGCTGCTGAATAAGGAGATTAACTGAATTTAAAATCCTCACATAATCACCTCTTTTCTCCTTTTCCTGTTGGCTAAGAACAAGATTGTGCTTATCATTCAGCAGCTTTAATTGCAACTCCTCAAGCTCTTCTCTGCTTCTGCTTACTTGTGAATGTAAGTCAGCAAACTGATCTCTGTGAAGCTTTTGTAAAGGCTTGCGAACAGTCAATAAAAACTTATGAAAATTAAACAGCTTGTAGCCCTGACCCCTTTGTAAGAAAGCTTCAGTAATAATATCCTTATATAAAGGGGAGTATTGCCACATAGAACAATACTTGAAGCTATATTTGCAGATAGGAGCATTAGGAAAAGTCAAGAGAATAGGAGTATGATCAGATAACCCAAAAGGAAGAAAGGTTGTATTCACAAACCCCATCTGTACCAACCAAACCTCATTAGAAAAACCTCGATTAATCCTCGACCAAACATGGGAATTGGTCCAAGTGAAATAATCACCATTGAAACTCAATTCTTGAAACCTGTACGATGTAAGCAGTCCTGAAAATCAGTAACTTCAAAGAACTCAATAGGGGTACCACCAATTCTATCCTCGGGGAACATAATAGAATTAAAATCACCAAGAACAATCTAACCATCTTGCATACTACCAGCCACATCAGTAAGTTTTTCCCAAATTTTTCTCCTTTCATAAAGGGAATTCGAACCATAGACAAAAGTAACATAGAACATGACACCATCAACCACTCTAGTAACACATAAATGGAGCTATTGAGGCTGAGTATCAAGAACCTCCACCTTATAAACCTAAGGTTTCCAAGCAACAAGAATGCGACATTTACCCTCCAACGCTGCATTATGACTAGAGCACCAACAATTCAACATATTCACACCTATCTCTGAAATTTTTTCATTTTTTACTTTTACTTCCAATAAACCAACCTGGCTCACATGGTTCTTCTGCAGGAAACTACGAATGTCAACCTGCTTATTATACCTACCTAGGGATGGCAACGGGGCAGATCGGGGATGGGGGAGTATAACCCCGTCCCCATCCCCGCTACCAAAACTCATCCCCATCCCCGTCCCCGTCCCCGCTTCGGGGAATGATTCTTGCCCCGTCCCCATCCCCGCGGATTCCGCATCCCCAACGGGGATCCAACGGGGATTTTACTATCCAAAATTTAACTAAATTTTAATCGGATCCGGTTTTTTAATCAGACCTGTTTTTAACATGTTTAAAATACAACGTATTTAACTTGCTCAAGTAATAATACATTAAAACAAACACAATACACAAAATCATACGATTTCTGAAACATTAAAACAGAACTTGCATCAAATTTATCGGTCGAAAATTTCAATACATGACAAAATTCGACATCTTATTTGCAGCTAGTAGGAAATTATCATCCAGATCCGGGCATAAGAATGCTCCTCGCCCACATCTGACTAAACACTTCAAGCAAAGTCTCAATAAAATTCAAGAATCCATCAAGACAATCGCAAACAACCTAGAGAAAGCAAATCCAAACTTGTAAACGCTGCTACAGTCGAATCGAGCCAAAATACAAACACAATACACAAATCATACGATTTCGATTCTCACCTACAACCCCTCCACCATTCAACAACAAGCTACAAGAAAACAAAAACTCTCCAAAAACAAACACACACAAATCATCAACACATTATTTCCAAAACTGTTCGAATCCAACCCCCTGCAAAATCCCAACAAACAAACAACACCAACTTCAATCAATCATTACACAAAAAACTCACAAACCCAATTCAAAAAATTGTCCAGAAATTCAACAAAACACGAAAGAATCACAAATGGGTACAACAAAAATCGGCCCCAATCTACAAGAAAGCAAGTTTCTCATCCCAGATCAACTTTAAAAAGACGAAATGAATCCTTACTCGCCACAAAAACGTCGCACCCAGATTGGAAAAAGCTGGGAATATGCGTCAAGAACCTAGATTAGGTAGGTTGAATGCAAAAATGCAAATTAGGGCTCGAAGCCTCGAACAAACAACCAAAATCGCGAAGCAACAGAGAGAAAGAGAGAGTGTAGAGAGTGTGAGAGTGAGGAAATCTGAGAATGAGAGAGTGTAGAGAGTGAGAGTGAGGAAATCTGACTATCTGAGAATGAGAGAGTGTAGAGAGTGTGAGAATGAGCAGCAGAGCAGGCGTGAGAAATAGAGAAACTAAGAATGAGAGTCGAGAGGAAGAGAAAGCGAAGCTGGGATTCATTCTGGGAATAATGGAAGACTGATAGAAGCGGCGCTGCTGCAGTGCCAATTTAGGTCCAGGGTTTCTCATAATAAATTAGTAAATTACTATTTTGTCCTTCCCATTAATATATATATTAAATTTGAATAAAGGTTATTTGGTAATTTTAACATTTTCAGGGATGGGGATTCGGGAATGGGGACGGGGAATTCACCCGGGAGGGGAATATGGGGACTGGGATGGGGAAAATTTTGTCCCCATCCTCGCCTGGCCGTGATTTTGGAAAATCGTCCCGTCCCGCTCCCATTCCCATGGGGCGGGATTTTTCCCAAAGCGGGCGAGGTTCATGCGGTTCGGATTCCCCGCCCCATTTCCATCCCTATACCTACCATACCCCCTAATGTTCCAACTCATGATATTAACCATTTCCACCTTTAGCCGACCCTCCTGCCTTCTGGAAAGCTTTAAGGACTTCTCCAGCTCGAATCATATGAGGTCTAGTTGATGGTGGCGGCAGGCCTTTAGAGGGTACTGTAGGAGTAGCAATAGCAATCTTATTCATGTTGGATGTAGGTGAGATTGACGAACTACTAGTTGATGGGGGGTTTGCATTCACCACAGAAACTCCATTCACTACATCTTCAACAGAATTTTTTCCACTCTTCTTTGATTTCAACTGACATTCATCAATCACATGACCAAAATTCTTACAATGGCTACATTTGGTTGGTTTCCAATCATATATAACCCTTTGAGAAATAACTGCACCATTGTCAAAAAAATTTATAGTATCAGGGAAGTGACCTTCCACATTCATCTCTACCAACAATCTGGCAGCAGTAAGATCTGATTTCTCCTTTGTTCGCAAGCACGTTTTAATAGGAATACCCAATGTACTACCGATCTTACTAAAACAACTGGGATCTCCATCCCCGATTAAAGAGCTATAATGAGACACTACATTTTGGGCACTTAAATCCTCCATGAACACCAAGAACCTAGATAATCCCTCCCACCTTGCAATCGAGAAGCTAACTCCCCAGAAAAATTGCCGGAAAAACAGCTGAAAATCGTTTAGAGAGAGGTGCTCTTAGAAGAGAGAGAAAATCAATTTTATATATCTAAATTATGTGATTTATGTATATATAATATATATATATATATATATATATATATATATATATATAATTATGTGATTTATGATGATATCTAAATTATTTGTACTAATGTTGCCACTTGCCACTATTGTTGATTGGATTATTAAGTTCTGAAATCTCCAACTTTGAAGTTGTTTATCACGTATAATATCTCAAATTTGACATTTTACTCATGACAACCCAACCTTGGGAGATGATATTTGTTAGTAACCCAAGACTAAATTGACATCAATTAAACTCAAATTTTTTGTGATGTGACGGTGGTTGAAGGGGTGATATGTATAAGGCTATTACCAATTGTGAGTCAAGTTTAATTCATTCACCCATTAAAATATGATAAATGCGAGTCAATACTTACTTGTAATTGTAGTATTTTTACAATGGTGAGTCAAGTGTGTATCACAATTAATGCTTGAGTTCACTTTTTTTTTTTTTTAAATTTTGATATTATTGTTTTCATGCTTAATGTATTTATTTATATTTATATTTATATTGTTATTGTTATTGTTATTGTATTTTGATTTCAATTAGTTGTTAATTATTCTTTTGTAACTTATTATAAGTAACTTTTATGAATTGTGATAATATTTTACGAAATAAAAGTCAATGTTTTTTAAAAAATTGCCTTCTGAGTAACTTTGAAAATAAAAAATGTAGATTTTAAAAATTTAAGATTGGGAATTCGAAATAATAAATTTCATCAAATAAAATATTTTATTTCATTTATTCATCATAAATTTTAAAAATATACACAACCAATTAAAATTATAATTTAAATAAATAGACAAATTGAGAATAAAAGTAGAAACACTGCTTTTTGGGGTCGGATAAATTGAGTTAATGTCAAAATTCAGATGAGAAATTCATATTTAAACCCGATTTTATTTCGAATCGGACAATTCGGAGAAAACTAAAACCGAGTTCGAACAATAAAAAAAGAAGAAATTATTCGGGCGATGCTAAAAATGCTATATACTGCTAATCTGCTATTCAACAGGGGAAGCCTTCAAGAACGCAAAATTTGATAATCATATTTTTCCCGCCAGATTCCCCAATCTCCCTCCAAGTTTCCCCTAAATTTAACAATTGCTTAGGGTTAGCACTTAGCCAGTTAGGTGAGGGCGAAGAAGACGAAATTTGCTGAAAGCATTTCCAGAGTCTCTTGAACTATCCAGCAATCCAGCCATGTCCCCAGACAACCACGACGATCTGTCTCACCTTCTTTCTCTCCAAGATAGCGTTTTGGAGACTCCTCCTTCCTCTCCCTCTTCAACTCGTCCTGCTTCTCTAGGTATTCATTCCTTCAATCTCTTCCTAAATTATTATCCTTAGCCTATTTCTGGATTTTGAACTACATGCTACTTTTTCACATTCCATTCAAATTGTCGCCCACGATTTGCATCAACTGATTCTAGTCAAAATTCACATTAGGCATTTAATCAAACAGTTGCCGGGCATTCAGGAGATTGGGTTTATTCTGTCAAATAAGTTTTTTTTTTATTTTTTATTTTTTATTTTTAGGGTATTCATCAGACGATGATTTGCCCCGGCGGAGTGGAAATGTGGACTTGTCTGCTTTCAAAGCAGCAGTTGAGGATTTTATGGACTACGATGTTGAAACAGCTAAAAAAGCTATCAAAGCGAGCAAACCAAATAACTCAACTGATCCTGATGTTGAAAAATTTTCGGGTCTGCGTATTAGGTTTGTGAAACTCAAATCTAGCACCCTTCACATGTTTGAATTTTTAGATTGATTGTATGAGTTTGGACAAACTGCTCTTTGTTTGGATGTAATTTCTTTCTGGCTTTCAGGAATCAATTGCTTTCTCCTGCGGAGCTGAGCAACCAGTTCTCGGATATCCGTTTTGTTAGATTGACCTCCATAAAGTAGGCTCTTGAGCTTGAAAGACATTGTCTTTTATAATATCTTCTTGTGCAATTGGTTGTATGTATTAATTCTTTTTGGGCTTTTATGTGTTGGTGTTAATAGGAATTTGATCAAAGGAGACACTTTATCAGGTTGTTGGGCAACCGTTGGCGTTCTTACTGAAAAGGGCACTCCAAAGACAAGCTCTACAGGAAAGGGTTACTGTATATGGAAGATTGGATGCTTGGATGAGCAAAGCATATCAATTTTCTTGTTTGGGGATGCTTACAAGAAGCACTGTAAAGAACCTGCTTCAACAGTTTTTGCATTCTTCAATGCCGGTGTTCGGAAAGATGCTTCGGTACAGAGTTGTTTTTGGCTGTTGGAGATGCTTTTGTGATTATTAAATGTGTCTTTACATCACCATTTAAGATCCACATCGTGTTTGCAGGGTCCTGGCTTTCAATTGAGTGTTTACAATTCAAACCAAATATTGAAAATTGGTACCTCTATTGATTATGGTGTATGCAAAGGAAAAAGGAAGGATGGGCTGCCCTGTTCCATGGTCATAAACAAGTATGTATGCTCTGTATCTGAAGTGGTTGACTATTGTGTTGCATGTGTTTCAACCGCCACTCTTCTACGCATGTTATTTTGCTGAATTTGATTGGGTTGGCTGAGCAATTCTGCAATTATTGCTAACTTTCTTCAGTTTGTTTTTGCTGATACATCTAGTGGGTAAAGTTCTAGATTAGGTCTATCTGGCTTTTGTGGGAGTGTTTTGCCCTGCTACTCATTTGATTTTAAGCCTGTAGGTTACTTCCTGATGTTTGAGTGTGTAGAACTTGGATGGACATTAACATTATGTAGTATGTACGCATCTAAAGCTGTAGAACCTTTTTTTTCCCCACCCCGCGCGCGCGGGGGGGGGGGGGGGGGTTTAGGAAGTTGAATGGTTTGACAGGAACTCTTAGGAGCAGGCTGACTTTTGAAAGGTGATTGTCTTAGAAGGTCGAGACTCCCCAACTTGGATTGTCCACCTATGAGAGTGGGAAGACTTCTTTTACTTCTCAATTTGTGAAGCCTCTATTAAAGGGTCAGGTTGGTGTAGACTCAGAGCACCTTTAAGGTTATCATTAAGTCCATTGATGAACCTAGCAACAATAACCCAGGGTTTTTCTTTAGTGACACACCTAAGTTGCATATCCTTAAACTAAGGATAGTAATCTGACACACTGGTGGTTTGATCATTGTTGCTTATGGAATGTTGGTAGTACTTTGCTCTCAGTTACCTTTCATTTCTTCCCACAAAGTTATGGGGAGTTCATGCAAGTGGTTAGTCTCCCTTTCAACACTTTGCTAATGTTTCACAGCAAGTCTCACAAGTTTCATCTTAGTGAAGCGCATTCTAAAAATGTCAATCATGTCATAAAATTCAAAATAGTTATCTTGACAATCTATCCAATCAGTGAGCACCTTAGGTCATGTCGACCATCTAATTCAAGTGCATCAACTTTCACTTCTCGAGTCACTTCGTAAGGGTCATCATTGTAGTTCTTAGGGGGATGATAGCTATGCCTAGGTGAAGGACGCCTTGGGTGGTAAGCTTGCCCCTTGCTCTAGGGCGATGCCTACGCAGATTTGTTCTATGTTCTAATTATAATAGGAAACTATAAAGAAATATAAAACATACTAAATATGATTGTTCCTAAATGCTAACTCACCAAGAAATAAACAGCTTTAGATGATACCCACAACTACTAGCTGAACAACACTCTGGACAGTTGAAGTAAATGCACTGGCCTTTGATCGATCATGATTGGCACCTTATTCATGTGGATAATGGAACTGGTGGCCGACCAACATTGGCCATATGTGGTCCCTTTAACTGCATCCCTTGGATTGATGACTGAAATCACTTACAGTAACAGGATATGGGAACAATCTGTTTGCATGACAATGAAGATTGTAACAAAAATTTCATCTCCAGATTCGTATGCTATAAAATTGTTTGCTTCATCGTCATGAAAATAATCAGTAGACAGTGGCATCCATTCTTTGCACTGCCATCAGTTGATTTCTCAATTTCTTCTATTTGACTGTGTGTAAGTTTGGGTCTCTGTATTATTATACTTTTTATTTTGCCATTTCTTGTGGATGCTTAGTGTTTTAGTCTCAATGATTTCAGACGGCGTGGAATATACTGCAACTATCATAGAGTGGTAAGCACTAAGCACCAATGGTAAATATGCCAATCTTGGTAGAGTTTCTTCATATTGGACTGGAAGTCTAATGCTAGAAAATGTGAAATCTCCTGCAGAAAACTTCAGAAAAATACACAGTGACACGAACAGAGCTCAAAGGAGGGTAAGTTTATTATGTCCTTAGATATTATCCTCTTAGAATACAAGGTCCTGCTGATTCTTTACTATAATGATGCTTGTCCGTCTTCCTGTTATTCACAGGAATCTGAGAACAGCTTTCAGGAATCCACGCCAATCAGAAGGCATCTACATGGTTGATCCTTTGGAAGATAAAACCAACATAATGAAGCCTAAAACCACAAAATTATTGTCTGTGGAAGGACTGAAGAAAGCTTTAAGGTTTTGAATCCTAATTGCATCCATCTTTTCTTACTTTTTCCCCCTCATCATGTTTTGGAGCCTTACTAAGGTTTCGACCTGTCAACTGAACTCACTTCATCAGGATTGTGTGAAATTGGCTCAACACTATATTAATTTAATTTACTGAATTCAATCAACTTCCAGTTGCTAAATATCCATCTGCTACCTCATCAAATCTCGAATCTTATAATCGGGATCACATGATTTTTCTGTGGTAACTGGCAGATTCAAACTTATGGTCGCTGACTTAATCGAACAGCAATGCAGGTAAAGTGACGACCAATCCGTACTCTCAAGGAATAAGATTTCTTAACGAAATCACAGGTATTGCACTATGATGCTACAAGCTTAAGATTTTATGTATTTTCTCTAAAATTACTCAAATGAGTGCACTTTTCAGTCAGTGTGGGTCCAAGAACTACAAAGAACGAAAGCACTCAGCAAAGTAATGCCAACAACAGCTCCAAAAGGTAACAAAAGAATTAAATTATTTGAATTTCTTCAGTTACCCAGATTTTCTCATCGTAAAGTTGACCCCACTATTTGTACCCTCTTCAGACCTATGCCGAAGGCTAAATCAGATTCCTCTGGAGCCATGCAAAGCCAACTACGAGATTCAAAAAGAAAGAGAACTGAGCCAAGTCAAGTTTCTGCTAGGAAAATCAGCAAGACTACTGACAATGTTATCGAATTAGAGTATATCAGCTCAGATGAAGATAGTATAAAAGCTGACTTTATCTTTGGCAAATAATAATCTGAAAGAGATGTAATTGTATGATATAGAGGATTTGATAACTAGAATTTTTTGCTGTTTTTCAGTCAAGTCCTGGGTATTTATTATCTGAAACTGAAAACCATCTTGTTCATGTAAAATTCCAGTGTGATTAGAACTCCTTCAGTGAAACACTGAAGCAGTAGAGGTAGTG
Organism: Portulaca oleracea; assembly: GCA_029582165.1. Taxonomy (NCBI): domain Eukaryota; kingdom Viridiplantae; phylum Streptophyta; class Magnoliopsida; order Caryophyllales; family Portulacaceae; genus Portulaca; species Portulaca oleracea. The sequence continues at coordinate 30,262,828 of CM055869.1, read as the reverse complement.
AGTAGGATGATAGGGAAAGCAAACTTCCAACATTTGGGAGATTTGTATTTTAAACTTCATTAGTTCTTTAGGTGATATAGTGAGCAGGGGTCGTATAAATTTGAGTTTGGGTTCGTGTTCGATCATATCAATTCTGATAGTAGGCCAAAAGCTCCATGATGCTATGTCGTGATTGTTAGAAATCTGAGATGGATTAATGCTTTGAGGCGTGAATGAAATCACTTTCTTTAAGACAAGATTTGTCCCTTATGCAAATTCGTGTCTCTAGGATACAATAAAGCTTCCTGGATTGACGAATATATATAATCATCAATCCCCTCATGGCTGTCTGTTGATCTCTATCCAATTGATAGAATATGGATGAGAGACAGTTGTGGAAAATTGTTAATGACAGTTATGAACTGTCAACAACCAATTAACCACCCTCTATGAACTGTAATAATAAATATTATTATAAAGCAAAAGGCTTGGTTATAATAGTTCTCCTTTGCTCCGAGCTTAGGTGTCAAGTGTGCCTAATAAGTGCCAAAAGCGCCTCTAACGCCCTACAGCCCACGCCGTGCATGTTCGGTTCAATGCAAAGCATTGAACCTTAACCCAAGCACATGTAAGCCCAATCCATGGTTTATTTATTTGTAAATCCATGTAACTCTTTAACTTATAAAGAGCTAAAAGTTACGTTTCTCTATGTGAGACATTAATTAGGAAAACCTGATTATATTCTCTAGGAGCTAGAGAGAACATTATTCTATCCATGTGGGACATTGGTAGAACCAATACATTTATTCCCTTATTAACTTTTACTAACTATTCAACAATCCCCAACTAGTTAGTGAAAGTTTTGAAACCTAACCAACCCTTATTATGATACTGTATATCTGAAGGTATCATACAATTAAACCTTCAGTTAGTGTAAGTGACTCAAATCTTAAAAGGTCTTTGGTGGCCAGATAGCTTAAACCAAATCCTTTAATATTAAGATCGGGGGCACTACATACAGTACCACATCTTATCCTTATCAAAGAAAGAAGCCTTATTATTGCAATACTATTATGGCCTTATGCTCATCCTGGTTTTGTGAATATGTACAAGAGTTAAAATCCAATAAACTCTTGTTTAGAGCGGCCACACTCTAATATTCACATAGGTGGATTCCATACCTATATGGATTCCATTAAGAGTAAACTCATCCTCCTTAATAATTAATGCACTATATATCGTATTTATAGTGCTTCTTTGACCTTGGCATAACTCGTAATTACCCTTTAAACCCTATAACTAGTTTTCACTAGAGTAAGGTTGGGTTCCCATTAAAATAGATCATACATGAAAGGATTTTAAACCCATTCTAGCAATGGTACTCTTCACCAAATCCCTTGGCAAACCTTTTGTTAAGGGGTCTGTTAGATTTAAAGTTGATTTGACATATATGATAGTTATGGCTCCATCTTGAATCAACTGCCTCACATAAGCATGTCTCAAGCTAATGTGTCTACACATCCCATTGTAGATTTTACTGTAAGCTCGAGACATGGTAGCTTGACTATCGCAGTATAAGGAAATGACTGACATAGGTTGTGGCCACAACTTAATATCCATCAATAGATTCCTTAGCCATTCTGCTTCCTTTCCTGCTGTTGCTAAAAGAATGAACTCATATTCCATAGTGGAATGTGAGATAAATGTTTGCTTTTTAGAGACCCAACTAATGGCTCCTCCTTCTAGGGTAAATATCCACCTTGATGTTCACTTGTTATCCTTAGAGCTAGTTATCCAACTCGCATCTGTGAACCACTCCAAAATAGATGGAAAATTGTTGTAAAATAGGCCTAAGTCAACAGTCCTCTTCAAGTATCCAAGCACTCTTGCAATGACTTTCCAATGTTCTACACTTGGCTTACTTCTATACCTTGATAATTTGCACACAACAAATGCAATGTTTGGCCTAGTACAATGCATTGCATACATAAGACTCCCTATAGCACTAGCATACTCCAATTGTGCAACCACCCTTCCTGTCTTCTCCACTTAAGTGAATACATGGATCATAGGGAGTAATGGAGTCCTTATATTGAGGTGTTTGAACTTAGTCAATAATTTCTCAATATAATGAGATTGACTCAATGCAAAACCTTTAGTGTGATTTTTAACCTTTATGCCTAAGATAGTATCAACTTCATTAAGATCCTTCATCTTAAATTGAGAAGTGAGATACTTCTTACTTTCATTTATTCCATGTAAATTGGTTCCAAATATGAGCATGTCATCAACATAGAGACATATGATAACTCCATAAGAGTCAGTAAACTTCGAATAAATACATTTATCCAAGTTACTATTGAGAAAACTGTTTGAAAGAAGCGTAGTATCAAACATTTCATGCCATTGTTTGGGCGGTAGTTTCAATCCATATGAGGATTTAACCAATTTACACACATTCTTTTTATTTCCTGGTAATATGAAGCCCTCATGTTGCTTTATATAAATCTCCTCTTCTAAATCTCCATATAGAAAGGCTGTTTTTACATCCATTTGATGTACATGTAGCTTAAAAATTGAGGCTAATGCAAATAGAATCCTAATGGATGTAGTCCTAGCTACAGGAGCGTAGGTATCAAAGTAATCGATACTTTCCTTTTGCGTAAAGCCTTTAGCTACTAGTCTAGCCTTAAAAGGTTTGTAGAACACCATCGGTGTTGTATTTCCTCCTAAATACCCATTTACATCGTATTGGCTTTGAACTTGGAGGCAAATCTACTAGGATCCAAGTATTGTTTGACAATATTGAATCCATTTCATCATTTATTGCCTTTTTCCATAATGCTAATCTCTGGATGCCATAGCCTCACTAAATGTTGATGACGACCCTAAAACATTTAAATGTTTTAGGGTTGTCATCAACTTAGTACAATAGGTATTTGGTCTAATACTTCTGTCCTACTACCTTCTACTAGAAAAACAACTTATGGAGGAAACAAACTCCGGTCCAAAATCTTTAGTTTTTCTAACCCTTTGGCTTCTTCTTGGTTCTATATTTGAATCAAGTTCATTCCTCTTATCTTTTGAACCAAAAGTAACACTTTCTAATGGTAAATCAATAGAGTTTCTAATTGTAGGTGTTGGATGAGATGCAACAGATTTCATAAAAGAGTTCTCAAAAAATTATGTATCTCTAGTCTCTACAATCACATTAGATTGTAAGCCCAACAACCTATATGCTTTGGAATTTTCAGCATAATCTACAAAAGTACTCTTGATGTATTCCCCTTGGGCCTAACTTGGTCCTCTTTTGATTAGGGACTCTATAATAGGCAATACACCCCCACACTTTGAAATATTTAATGTTAGGCTTTTTTCATTTCCATATTTCATACGGAGATACCTTTGTTATCTTAGAAGGAATTCGATTATGGACATGGCACGCAGTTCAGAGTGTCTCTCCACACAAATTTGTTGGCAAATCAACATTTTAATAGTATGACATTAACCATATTGCACAAAGCCTGATTTTTCCTTTCTGCAAGGCCATTTTGTTGAGGTGTTCTATGAGCTGATTTTTGATGAATGATACCATGGTTCTCACAGAATTCATTAAATTCAATTGGGAAATAATTCTCTCCTCTATCATTCCTTAGAATTTTAATTCTCTTTTCCTTTTGATTCTCAACTTCAGCCTTGTAGCGTTTGAACATGTCAAATGCTTCATCCTTAGTTTGTAATAAATATACATAAGTATATCTCGAACTATCATAAATGAATGTGATAAAATATCTTTTACAACCCTTGGTTAACATTCCATTCATTTCACAAATGTCAGAATAAACTAAGGGTGTGTTTGGTTGGGATGAAAATGATTTTCCTATTTTCGGGTGTTTGGCGACCGAAAAATGGAGAGAACCATTTTCCAAGAAAATGATTTTCCCCCACCCCTTTGTAAATTATTTTCTTGACTCCAACCTAAGGAAAATCATTTTCTCCCTCCCTCCCCTACATTCTCTCTATCTCTCTCTGTCTCAGTCTCTCTCTCGTTCTCTCTCCCTTCTTTCTCTCTCCATCATTTTCTCTCACGCACCGATTTGAATACGTCTCTCTCATCTTTCTCTATCTCATGCACCCGTTTTAATATCTTTTTTCTCTCTCTCGTTTTTCTCTCTTCCACCACTCTCTCTTCTGCACCCGTTTTAATATTCCTCTCTCTCTCTCTCTCTCTCTCTCTCTCTTTCTTCTCCACCACTTTCTCTCACACACGCATTTTAATTTCTGTCTCCTTATTGTTAAACATGTAAAAATCATTTTCCAGAAAAGTCATTTTCATGTGTACCAAACACGGGAAAATATCAAATAAAAATTCTTTTTCTAAGAAAATCATTTTCCAAGGAAAACTATTTTCCTAGAAAATAGTTTTTCTTTGCACCAAACACACCATAAGTCTAAAACCTGTGTATTTCTCTCTACCTTAGGAAATGGTTTCTTAGTGATTTTAGCCTGAATGCATATTTCACACTTAGAATCATTTACATCTGATTTACAAGAGAAATATCCATCTTTACTCATAAACTTCAATGAATTGAAATTTAAATGACTTAACCTAGCATGCCAAACATAATAGGAATCAACAATATAAGTAGAACTAGTAACTTCATTTATTTGATCAAGACTTAATTTAAACATACCCTCACAATCATAACCCTTGCCAACAAACATAGTATTCTTAGAAATAACAATCTGGCTTGGACCAATTACAACTGTAAATCCCTTCTTAGATAAAATATTGCTAGAAAATAAAATCTTCCTCATGTCCGGAACATGAAAGACATTCATCAACGCGGGTTTCTTCCCTGATGTGAAGTTAAACTCTACCGTCCTTAGTGCAAGGACCTTGGCCAAAGTGTTGTTCCACCAATTATCCCTGATGTGAAGTAAATCCCTTCTTAGATAAAATATTAGCCACAACGCCATAGGTTTTAAATTGTGACCTGTCATAACAAACATGAATAGAGGCACCTGTATTATACCACCAATTATCCAAAAGGCTTGCCTACATTAGCCATATGTATCTTAGTAATCATATTTAAATAAATATTAGATACCATGGCAATCAATTCCTTCATGTTTTCCTCTATCAAGTTAGCTTTGGAAGAATCTCCATTCTTGGTTGCCAGATCAACCTTCATTTTCTTGCAATCCTTAATATAATGTCCTTTGCCCTTACAATAGTAACAATGACTATTCTGCTTCTTGGTACCCTTGCCTTTGAAAGTGGACTTGTCTTTCTTTGCCTTAAGAGACTTGTCTTTCTTTGCCTTAGACTTCTCCTCAGTCATGAAATTAACCTTTGAACTGTTTGCTAAATACACGACATCTCTTTTCCGATTCTCCTCCTCCATCCTGAGATGTCTGAGTATTTTTTTAACAGTGAAATCTTCTGACATGTGCAAAAGTTTCTTCTTGTAGTCATTCCAAGTGGGTGACAATTTTGCAATAATTGCTCCCACTTAAAGTGACTCGGATATCATAACCTGAAGATCATGAAGTCTATTGACAAGAACCTGCAACTCATGGACTTGGTCCAGAATAGGTATATCATCTGACATTTGAAAATCAAAGTACTTCATCATAAGAAAATTTTCAGTACTGATAAACCAGATTTTTACAAGTTTTTAACCCTCTTTTCTATGCTAGTTTTCGCCTTCCAAAGCTCTTTTTCCATAAATTCTAAGTTAGAATTACTTACTTCCTTCATTTATAACTAAAGTGTGTGAATTTCCTTGTATTTAGGTGCTTTTGCCCTTATAATTAAAGATCGACGCTTTTATGATGATAAGGAAGAGGGCAAAGGAGCAATGAAAGGTAGGAGAATGAAGAAATCAAGAGAAAGTAAGCTAGCACAACCCTTAGCACAAGATTTACTGAAGAAAAGAGAGAAAAAGGGTTTGACATAGGATGTGCAAAGTCAGCACGGGTTGTGCTGCTGCCTGGAAATCATTTCTGCTGACTTTTCATGTTAGTACATGCTGTGCCAAGGTCAGCACAGGGTGTGCTGCTGACAGTTTCATTTTTTCCCACATTTTAATTCCTAATTCTAGGGTTTCTATTCATTCTAGTTTTCAATCTATCTTTCATCTAGACTTTGAGAGAGTTTTCTCTCAAGCCTCTCTAGAGGGTTTAGGGTAGTTTCTAGGTTTTAGATTATGCTTTGCAAGAATTTATCAACATCTTTTCCGGATTTTTCATCTAAATTCAAGACTAAGTTATCTTTCTTTGTCTCTTTACATACATGTTTTTTTACTTTCTTGTTAGATTGTTCTTGTTCCTTTTTAATTGTTGTAGTATGTTAATTTGTTATTAATTTAGTGTAGTTTGGGTTTTGATTGATGTATATGACAATGAATTAATTTGTTTATGCTTAATCTACCAAATTCATACTTGTAATGTGAGGTTTTCTCTTTGCCCACAACCTGTTCGATGAAATGCTCGAGAGAGTGTTCCTGTGTATTTCTTAGGCAATTGATTTATGCTGAGAGGTGATGTCAATTTGTTAGTGTGGGTAGAGAAAATGGTTAGGGTTTAGGCACAAGAGTGTTGAATTCTGACTAGGTCTAGGTTGTTAATTCATGTAGTTCAATTAGACTAACTCCAAGAGAATAGGTAGTTAGAATAGTTAGACTAGCCTTTGACCCTCGAGAGAGGGCTTTGGCGAGCTTTAATGGTGCAACCGATCACTCTGTAATGCCCCCAGATTAATAAACACTGGATTATTACTAAACACTTCATAACCCAATGATTAGCGCAGCGGAAATATAATCCGAAGGCATTACCGTCGTCCACAAATATGGACAAGGCTTAACAACCATAAATAAACTCTAATTACAACTCATCAAACCCAAGGAAACTTGTATACGACCCACATAAACATCAATAAGAGAGCAAAACCATAGGATAACTTTATAAATAGCCAAAATTAAATTACACTTAAATTCACTAATCACAAGTAAAAACTTATGAAAATAACTTGACATCAAATGCAAAGGACGTACTTCCCGGCATAGCTGACGAGCTTTTTACCTTCAATCAAATGGACCTCTTACCGGTATTAAGTTGCTACCCCTTAGCATACTTCCTAAAACAAAACATAAAACAATTTGCAAATGAGTCGAAACTCAGTACGCATACCCCTGGACAGTAAAATAAACTTAGACAATTCATTTTATTTCGCGCATTTCAATTCATTTTGCAAACAATAAAACAGTAAAACCATAAAACAATAAACAACAATAAACATGCTTGCCGTATTATTATCTTTAATGGTCCCTTGCTTTGCGATCATCGGTCTAAGCCTCCGTATGCGCATACCCGGACCGATCGGAAGATCCGGATGGGTTGACACTATGTCAGATATTAACTGTGGTAGTGCTCTATGGTACAAATAACATGGATCCGGGTGCATGCTCCGGGTGCATGCAATATATATTGGGTTGGTGAAGTGGTGCGGCGATGACAGGTGTGCGATGGCGGCCCCGGCAGCTGGCCGTTTTTGCCGGCGGTGACTGGTAACCGGAGGAGGCGGGACAGAGAAGAACGAAGGGAGGCAGGGAGTTGAATGCCCAGATATAACGTGAGAATAAGAGTGAGAGAGTTTTAGGAGAGAGAAATAGAAAAGAGGGGCTTAGTGAATATATTGTGTATAAAAGGAAGAGTATTAGTTTTATTTATTAAGGCCCCAAATCAAAATACTATCAATACTAACTCTTCTCTCGTCACTAATATTATTCTCATACTAAAATTCAATAATATTAATTTATAGTCTCAGAATAAAATTATACAATTAAAATAATGAAGGAGACGTATAATAAAATGGGGAGATGGAATAAATTGCAATTTGAATAAATTAAGGAATGAAGAGGTATGATAATAATGATAATTATTATTACTATTAATAATACCGACGAATCGGTCGACTTGATAAAACTTGGTTAATTTATATTTAAAACCTACTAACATGATATATATAACGGTCGTTGCTCTGCTCGAGTCCTGCAAAAACACAAACTACTAACTGAATTGAAATGCACGATTTTAGTTAATTAATCTCATTACTTAACTTAATTCTATTGGGTTAGGGTTGGGTTATTACACTCTTAATTGCTTGTTTAGAATTGGTAGATTAGGTCGTTCAAATTGATTAGTTGTTGAATACCGATTTTGTTGCCTAAACATCTTTTTATTGCTTTCGTAGTTTGTATTTATCATCACCATCCTTGGTTAATCTACCTAACTTGAAACACTTGAGTCCGCTCTGAGTGCTTGGAACACAACTCCCTGAGATCGATAACCGTACTCCCAAAAGTACGACAATAAGTACCTTGTCTCTCTGTGTTGTATTTTTCTTCGAGCGCTTTCTAGATGTCCTTTGGTGACTTCCATGAAATGTACAACTCGTACAGACGTTCAAACAGGGTTTGCAGAATGTGTCCTCTGCATAGAAATTCGTCCTCCTCACGTTTCTTCTTTGCTTCATTCAATCTTTGAACTTCCGCATGATCCATTTCCGGTAGTTCCTCCTTTGACGGACTTGACAGATCCTTCAAGTTTGCATCCAGGACATATGCAATCTTTAGTGCTGTCAACAGGAACAAGATCTTGTCCTTCCATCGAATGAAATTTGTGCCATCAAATTTGTCCAACCTGACGAGATCTTAATTCATTATTGTGAATGCGGTGTCTGAATAAGCCATATCAAATCTTGTCTTAAAATTGTTAGAAATTTGAGATGAATTGATGCTTTGAGGTGTGAATGAAATCACTTTCTTTAAGACAAGATTTGCCCCTCTGAAAATCCGTGTTTCTAGGATACAACAAAGCTTCCTGGATTGACGAATATATATAATCATCAATCCCCTCATGGCTGTCTGCTGATCTCTATCCAATTAACAGGATATGTATGACAGTTGTTGAAAACTGTTAATGATAGGTATGAACTGTCAACAATCAATTAGCCACTCTTTGTCAACTATAATAATAAATATTATTATAACGAAAGGAAAAGTTTGGTTATAATAGTTGCTCCTTTGCTCCGAGCTTAAGTGTCAAGTGCGCCTAATAAGCGCCTCTACCGCCCTACAGCCAACGCCGCGCGTTTGTGTGAGGTTCAATGCGAAACATTGAACCTTAATCCAAGCACATGTTAGCCTAGTCAGTGATTTATTTATTTGTAAATCCATGTAACTTGAAAGAACCCTAGGGGGGGTGAATAGGGTTATAAAAATTTCTGCACAGATAATCACTAGTAAAGGACGTTAGGTTCTCAATCTAATTAGATTGAGATTCACTTTAATATTATGCGAGAGTAAACTTTATGATAAAGGACAATAAGCATAAACTGAATAACCTCCTTTATTATATTGGAACAGTATGGAACAGAACAACCTAAGGTGAATGTCCTTAGGTTTTACAAAGAACCAAGCGCCTTGCAGAGGACGCTTCTAGTTTTCTGGAAAAACACCCACCAAACTCAACTTTGGTGTAATCATTGATCAATCCTAAGTCCTTCTAGGAATCGATTACAAGAGTATCAACCAAATCCTAGTTCCGTTAAGGAATCGATTACACTCAAACACAATCTCACACAAACTCGATTTTCTCACTCGAATAGAAAACTCAATCAAAACAGAGAACACTCTTCTTGTTTTGAACACCCGATTTATTCCGTGGAATCGTTGAATTGCTTCTGTCATGAGGTCTTCTATTTATGCGAGTTTGCGTCGACTTGTTTCCATTGAGATTTGATTTTTCCCTTCTTCGGTTTGTTTTTCTTTCCTTAGCTGCGAGACATTTCTTCCTTCTTGAGATGTCTTCGCAGGATATGATTTGTGCTTCCTTCCATTTTTCTTCACTGATTATTGCCTACAATATAGATCATATAATCAGTCAGTCTGATTAGAAAATTAGATAGGAAAACGAGATATTGATTTTGTGGAAGACTTCCCTGTTTTGGCATCTCTATTTGTCTTTCACTTCAAAACTCCACGCATGTCATGAAGGTCCTTGAGATGTTGTGGGTGAATGTCCTTTGGCCTGCAAGAGGGACTCTACAATCTCCCCCTTTTTGAGTGAAAGACAAAACCAAGTAATAGCATAGTGTGCATGACAGATAATATAATAGATAAAGGTCATTCATACAGGGATTTAGCAAAATGAAGTTTGAGTTATCTTACAAACCCTGTTGAAAATAAGTTACCATACTATGCATAGTCCGTCTCCCCCTTTTTGACTTTCATTGAAAAAGGAAACAGGATGAAATGTTTGGCATGCAAAAAAAAAAAAAAAGTAACAACCATAGGAAAAATCAGTTTTTTAAGACTGGGGATCAGCGGAGATTGGATCAACAGCGACAGGTGGAGAAGTTGGGTTCAGTGAGCCTGAAGTAGCCTGTGTGCTTGCTAGAACAACATTCTTCAGAGTTGAGGCTGCCTCAATCAGTTCAATCCTTGCCTCGCGAAGGGCCTTGACCTCCTGGTGAAGTTCCTGAACCTCCTGGTGAAGGGCCTCTATGGCAGATAGAATGCTAGAAATTTGGACTTGCAGAGTGTTCGTTGCATCTTTCGCAGCAGCAGTAGAGCTAGAGGCCTCAACTGCCTTGACTTCATCAAGATGAAGCCAGGAATCGTCTGGCTGCAGTTGGTAGCCCAGAGTAAGGAGGAGGGAAGTGCCAATGGTGGGAAGGTTTAGAGAGGACTGAGTAGTGCGGTCCAGGGGAACGTTGCAATGGCCAAAGATCTTGGTCAACAAGTTCCCATAGGGGAGGGGGCCAGAGGTTGAGGCAGCAACTTTGAGAAAGTGATGAATAACCATCTCTCCAATGTCCGGGTGACGATCATGGAGGACGTTAAGAAGAAAGGTTGCACAGGCTTCATTAATAGTCTCCTTTTTTGTACCTCTCGAAAGAATGGTACGGACAAGAGTATAATAAAGAAAATGAGCTTCAGATGTTAGGCCAGTGTATTGAGAGTTTTTCTGTTCGGTAGGTCGGGCAAATGGCTGGCGGAGTTCCTGTTTAGGATCGGAGGGAAGAGACAAGGGTAATTTGGTTGGGTTGGGATGAAGATGTAGAATGCGTTCTATTTGAGAAGGGGTGAGAAGGATTTCGACTCCAGCAACCTTAGTTTTCACAGAAGGTCGTTTAGCGTCGGGGATGAGATTTGCGTAAAATTCAAGGATGAGGGAGGGATAAATTAACGATTCGCAGTCAAAGAAGGTCGAGCAGCCCATGTCTTTAAGTGTTGAAAAGGATAGAAAAACTTTGAGGAGGGAGTCGATGTCGACATTTTCACAACACAGAATAAGACGATTTGCCAGATTCTCCAGACGTTGCTCGTGAGTTAGCGACTGAATGGCGGGAGGTTGAGAGGGAACAACGAGGGATGCAGATGAAGAGGAGTGAGATTGGGTGGATTCGGAAGGGTTTGGAGATGACTTACGAGAGCGAAGTCGTTTAGCCACTCCTGCAGGTGGGGATGGAGCGGCAATTTTCTGGGCTGGGCATTTTTTCATGGTGGGGTTTTGGCAAAGAGAAGAAAAGGACTGGAGAAGGGTGAAGGTTGGGAGAAATGTGAGTGGTGATGGGGACAATAGAGATAGCGATGGAAGAAGTGGGGTAAAAAGGTTAAAGGTGGAGGGTTTTAATAGAGTTGGTGAGGATTAGAGTTAGGAAGGTGGGGGAAGTAATTAAGGAAGGAGTGAGGAACGAGGGAAAGTGGCATCGAAAAGGGAAGCGGAATGATTGACGGTTGGGGGGGATTAATGCGATGTGACGGTAAAATGGAAAGTAGAGAGAGAGAGAGAGAGAGAGAGAGAGAGAGATTTTGAAAGACAAAATTTGAAAAAAGAAATGGAAAGCGTATGAAGCTGGGGAAGGGAGGGGATATTTTAAAAAAGGAAGGAATATGAAAAAGTGAAGAGGAAAAATTTTGAGAAAATAATAAAAGAAAAAAAATGGTTAAACTTAACAGTTATGGATGAACTGTCAGTATAACCGTATGCCAAGGTTTTGATTTGAGAGTGGCTCAAAGTGGTTCCAGGACAAGAATGTCAAGGACTTTTATGAGCTTTTAGGATCAGAGTGTACCTTGTGGTGGAGGTCCTTAGCTCCCCCTGAATCGGGGAATGCTAGCACCCCCTCAACTGGTCTTCAAGTTGCAACATACCAAGCTCCCTTCGGTTGTTGATAAATTGCTCAGTGGGAAGGGTCTTGGTGAAGATATCTGCCAGTTGTTGATGAGTGGGAACAAAGTCTAATGTAATATGGCCTTTGTCTACATGATCTCTTATGAAGTGATGTCGCACATCAATGTGTTTGGTACAAGAGTGCTGGACTGGATTCTTTGTAATTTTAATGACACTCTTGTTATCACACTTAATATGAATGTTGGAGAGTTCTACTCCAAGGTCCTTCATGTGTTGTTTGATCCATAAGGTTTGAACATAGCAAGCACCGGCTGCTATGTATTCAGCTTCTGCTGTGGAAAGAGCAACACCATTTTGTTTCTTTGATTGCCGGGATATTAGGGAGAACCCTAGCATTTGGCAGCCTCCGGATGTACTCTTTCGATCTGTTCTAAATCCAGCAAAATCAACATCTGAATATCCAATGAGGTTCAGGGAGTTGTTTCTGGGATACCATAGACCAAGGTCCTTGATACCTGCAAGATATCTTAATATCCTTTTAACAGCAACCAAGTGAGATTCTTTGGGTGCACTTTGAAACCGAGCACATAAACAAACACTAAACATTATGTCTGGGTGACCAGCAGTTAAGTAAAGAAGAGATCCTATCATACCACGATATTGTTTGTCAGGAATGGCCTTACCTGTTTGATCCTGATCAAGTTTCAGTGTGGAGGACATTGGGGTACTGCAGTTCTTTGGCATTTTCAAGACTATATTTCTTCAAGAGTTCTTTGACATACTTGCTTTGACTGAGAAGTCCTCCCACGAGGCTCATCTCAAACTCCTTGCACACAAGGTCAGAGAAGTCCTTTACTAGAATTTCATTAGTAGCACCAAATATAATGTCATCTACATAAACTTGAGTGATGATAGAATCATGACCTGAGGTTTTTATGAAGAGAGTTTTGTCTATGAGACCTCTTTTGAATCCATTTTCAGAAGAAATGAGCCGAGTCTATCATACCAAGCTCTAGGAGCCTGCTTGAGCCCATAAAGGGCCTTTTGAAGTTTGTAGACATGAGTATCTTGATTTTCTTGTTCAAATCCTCGAGGTTGTTCAACATAGACTTCTTCTTTTAGATGTCCATTTAGGAAGGAACTTTTGACATCCATTTGGTACAGCTTTATGTGGGTTGATGATGCAAAGGCTAGAAGTATTCGAATGGCCTCTAGTCTTGCAACTAGAGCAAAGGTTTCTTCTTAATCAATGCCCTCCTCTTGATTATATCCTTTTGCAACTGATCTGGCCTTGTTTCTTGTAACAGTGCCATGCTCATCTAATTTGTTGCGAAAGACCCACTTTACACCAATAAAAGGATGTTGCTTTGTGATGTATCCCAGCCAGAGGACCTATGCTCAGTAGGTTGAGAAACATCAAATAAAACAGAGGACGCGCATTTGAACCAGAACGGCAGGGTAAACTAGGTTCAAGCAACAGCAAATAGATGAATCCCAACTAGAATCGAATGGATTTTGATTTAGCTAGAACATTAAGGAGGTTTATCTGCACAAATTCAGCAACAACACAACCCAGAATGTTCAATCGACACCAAGGAACAAAATCAGGGAAAAATGAAGGATATAAACAAGTGATTACCGATCACTACAGACACACCATGACCGATTCTCACAAGGGAAACCTTAATCCAATCCTTAGTTACAGACACACCTTCTAAGGATCAAATCAAGTCCTACCTATTCACCACCTAATTGCCAAATCAAGATACTAAGGTAGAATTTGAGAGTTGTTAGACACTCACAAACAAAGCAAGCTCAAGGCTCTACTATTTCATCATTTCACTGGTTTTTGAATGACATTACAGAAGGAGTATTTAAAACCCAGCTGAACTCTAGTTAAGAGTTTCTTGAGCAAAAAGAAAACATCCTAATCATGCTTAATTAAACTAATTACATCATAATAAGCTAATATGTAACTAACTTACGATGCTTCTAGAACAATAGTAATGAGAACTAATAAAAGTGTCACACATGACATGTTCATGAAGCTTCTAGAATAATCGGAAAGCTCTAGAAACATCACACATGGCGCTTTCTTATTGTAGCATCATTCCTCACGTGGGCAAGGCTGGATATTCACCTCACGAGCTAGAAGGACCTCAACATCTCAAAAGTGACATCTTCATAGAGGACCTTAATGTTAAACACCTCACTGAATTGGAAAGACTTCAACAACTCAGGATGTGAAGTCAAAAAGGTGCAAATAGTCTTCTTCCAGTAGGGAACGTCCTTGGCGTCCAAATTCTCATCAGACTCAAGATGGAGGTCCTCATGCGTATATTTTGATTGCATAGAAGGCTAATGACCTCCAACTGGATCACCCATTGGCATTTAGGAAAGCTCACTAATAAACGTCCTTGACATCCAAAGAGAAGAGAATCACAAACCAAGTTGAAAAGAACAACCAGCTCCAGATAAACGTCCTCAACGCATGCCCAGATTGAAATAGCTCTCTGGAACCCAAATGACCTTCAGACCACGTAAGCTTCGACATTATGAACGACTCTTGGACAATTATGAAGGACACAATAAGATGAGGTCTCAGTTCTGAGGCATTGAGACAGTAAAGATGGCCTCGCATATGGTGAATGACCTTCAGTATAATCAAGGTCCATATGGGATTCACAAATGACCTCTAAGTAAGTTGGCACCAAATGAGGTTGCGAGGGCTGATTTCCATCATCCCCTCCAAGTAGAGAAAATTTTGACCTCAAACTTGGAAGGTCCTCTGCCTCAGAATAATATGGTCTCAAATCAGATACATGGAAGGTTGCACTTCCACCAAGTTTATCCGAGAAATCCAATTTGTAAGCATTGTCTCTCACCTTCTCAAGGACCTCAAAGGGACCTTCAACTCTTGGAACTAACTTCCCTTTCCTCTTAGATCGAAATCTGTCATTTCTTAGGTAAATCCAAACAAGTGCACCCGATACGAAGCTTATCTTCTTCTTTCTCTTGTGAGCCATATTATTAAACTTAGCTACCTTCTTCCGTACTCGCTGAAATTCATGTTTAGGAGGCTAAGTAGGGGGTTTTTCTTCCGGAAACACATAAGGACAGTGTTCCAGAGGAGGGGTAAGGATAGAATGGTTATTTGAGGAGTTTGGGTTCGTGTTTTGGTTTAGGAGAATAAGGTCCTCAACCTTGTTAAGGATCTTCAGAAACCATAGGTTCAAAGATGGAAACCTAGGTTCGTGGATTCTGAGGGTTGGCTTTTTTGTGGAGGGTAGTAATGTGGAGATAAAGGGGTATGGAAAGTAGGTCTGGGAACTCCCCTTGTTGAAAAGGAAGATATTTGGTACGAGGGGTTTTTGTGGGGTTTTTGGGGATGTTTTGTGGGCTAAGGACAGTGGGGGTTTCAGTGGTGGGTTGATGGTAGGATTAGTGACGAACCAAGGTTGGTAACGAATGTGCAAATCAGTGCTTGGTTGTCTCAAGGACCTTGAGGCAGAACAACTGACAATTTGAGCAAAAGGATATGCGACATAGATGTTTCTCTTGCTGAACATGGTGACGGGATGACACGACAATGTGTCTTCTAGCAGGACTTCCACAGTAAACATCCAAGGCATACTCTCCAATATAGAGCATATGATCAAGGCCTTAACAACATTCCACACTAATCCACAACAAGCATCATCAAAGCTCACAAAATGAAGATAATATGAATCCACTTGTTTTCCACTATCTTGACTCAACCAAAGTTGTATAATCATGATAACCTTCTCAACACAACACCAAAGCACATGAAATTTCACAAAACATGCATTCATGAAACTCCCAATTGACCAAAAGATTCGCAAGTATGTTTCATTCATGCTCAACAAAATAATGTAGTAAGGAAATTCTTGAGATCCCATACCTTAACCAAAATATTGGACTCCAAATAACTTGAAAAGGATCAAGGCTGGACAACCAACATCATCAATAAAGGCAATGATCTCCTCCATTGGGCTTGGGGGCTGAATACTCCATTCCTCATATTTTGACCTCCTTCGTTTCCACCTTTTTCGTTTTGGTCTTCTTGTCACCTCCAAGTTCACCCATAGAAGCGACCTTCGTTGGAAATAAACCAACTCAATATTGAAGCCACTGGAAGCATCATTCTCCATTCTCATCCTTGTGACACCTAAAGATGACATGATGTTCATAATCACGGGCTGAGGTTCTGATTCTGACAATGTCATTGGCTGACATAACCCTAAGGTCGTTGACTGTGTCAACGACAAACAATCCTCAACCTCCTTATCATAGACAGGATCTTCCAAAAGTCCATTTACACACTCTTCTTCTTCAAGATCCTCTACTTCCTCATCATATCTAGGAATGAGATCTAGATTGACTTCTTCTTTTTCCTCTAACCCCTTATAATCATCTTCATCTTCATACACATCAAAAATAGGGGGTGATTAAAATTGACCTCGTGTTTGTTGATTCTGAATTGTTGACCGCAAGCGCACGGTGTTCACTTGTAGCGTAGTCCGGCAAATACGGGTCGATCCCACGAAGACGGTAGTATCAAACTTTAACCAAAAAATAATTAGCAAACTAATAATAATTAAATGACACTTAAACTAATTTAATTATGAACTAAAATAAACAATGACAAAAAATAAAAATAAATAAATTATGAGATATATCGGAAGAATCTAACGTTCAACAAAACAAAACATTAACTAGACCTTTTTTTCTCAATTCGTAATAAAATAGTTAACAATAGATTAAAATGAAAAAAATAAATAAATAAAATAAAATAAAATAAAAGTCACTACCTAGCACTCTACCCACACCCCCCTTTTCTTTTGGACTTGATGACACCTAACTAGTTACAGTAAATGTCAGAAACAATGGAAAAGTAAAGAGAACCAAATATGGATGACAATGTTACGAGAGTTGTATGCACGGACATCCATAGCAAACAAAACAGAGTAAGAAAAACAGGGGGCAAACTTTCTGTTAAAACACTAATCTAATCTCTATTAAATTTGCTACTTAGATGATGATGATAGTGATAATAGTAGTTATAAACGGAAAGGAAAAGAAAAACAGAGTAAGACAACCTGAAAATTTGAAACAGAGGAGGAAGAAAAACAGGGGGATTGAAAGCTGGAGAATCGAACTGAAATCAAACTTGTTATATTGATACAACGATATGAAAAATTACACCTCGTAACTGGAAGAAATCTTTCAAAATCGAGTATCTCTAACCGAACTCACAAAATCCGTATCAATTACAAATGAACTAGTTGACTGCTAAAAAAAACTGGTATGGAGAACAGAGTATTAACAAGGAAAAGAAAGTTGGAAATTGAAAGCTAAAAAATTGCATCCCTCTACCAATCTCCTACCCATCTATTTATACAAGAATTTCATCCTAATCTAACTACCCATACCCTCACGAAATCTGGACAATCTGCCTTCTTCGCCACTCATCTTGATTGGTTGACCTTGTCCCTCGCTAACTGTTGTTGACCGTAGGAGTTCTGTTATGGCGGTGGATGCTTGGGAGATAGGGCATCCGTTGAGATCGGCCGAAAAAAATGGCAGCAGAAAAGGGGTGATGATGGATGATGATATGGAGATGGGGGGTAGTTGATATGATGAAGATGATTGATGATCAATCATCATCAGGGAGAGGTAAAGTTCAGGGTGGGGTGGCACATGACCAATGGACCCTCTTTTTTTATATTTTTTTCTACTTTCTTTTCAACCCAATTTAAATCTTGGTCGGTCCATGTCTGTCCAAATAAAGCCCAAAAACTTCCTTTTCAGTTCATTTTTCCAACTTTTATCATCAACCTGCAAAATTTAAATAAACTACATAAAAATTCTAATTTAGTATTTATTTTGAGCTAAATTAATTATAAAGGTATAGACAAAATACCATAATTTTTTGTCTGAACAAACACTCTACACTTAAATTTTGCTCGTCCACGAGTAAAAAGTTAGAAAAAGAAAAATAATAAAATAAGGAAGGCAAAAAATTCTAACTCACTTTCGTAGGAATCACGATTGCATTTAGCGTATGCAACAAGCCCTTTTAAACCCCTAGGTTCCCCTAGTGAACGAGTAGGTCTCGTGAGGGTTTGCAGAAGATATACCCACAAAATCTATAATTTTTTTTTTGAACGGAAGACGAAAACAAAATAAATAAAATAAAATAAAAGACTAAGAAAAAAAAGAGGGAGAAAGAAAAAAAGAAAAAAAAGGAAGGAAATTATACTCAGTTTAATGAACAATATTACCTAAGAAACCCAATTATTAGCATGCATATAGACAAAATGTACAAGTCAAGACAACGGTCTCACTGCTTACATCCACACATCAATTATCATCCAATCATTATGTAGATTAAATGATGGTCGGTAGAACCTCACTTTAGGATAAGTGAACACTCACACTCACACTCATGTGTTTAAATTGAATTTTGCAAAGGTTCTCTCAAATTCTCTTCTATTAGTACAATCTACCATAAGCTTGGTCATACTATCAATTCTCCACCATTAGTTGGCTAAAATGCAATTATAATCAAGAGGACTTTTAAGGGTTGTAATGGAGGCTTAGGTTAAAGGTGAGGGACGGAAATCATTTAGGAATGTCGAGCTAAAAGCCAAGATGCTAATGCAACACAATTTATTTCTCCAACCATGCCTCAAACTTCCATAAACACCCTTCAAGCTTCCATAATTTCAGCGCCTTTGGATGAGCTTAAAAATAATTTGAAATCCCTTCAATCATTATGTAGATTAAATGATGGTCGGTAGAACCTCACTTTAGGATAAGTGAACACTCACACTCACACTCATGTGTTTAAATTGAATTTTGCAAAGGTTCTCTCAAATTCTCTTCTATTAGTACAATCTACCATAAGCTTGGTCATACTATCAATTCTCCACCATTAGTTGGCTAAAATGCAATTATAATCAAGAGGACTTTTAAGGGTTGTAATGGAGGCTTAGGTTAAAGGTGAGGGACGGAAATCATTTAGGAATGTCGAGCTAAAAGCCAAGATGCTAATGCAACACAATTTATTTCTCCAACCATGCCTCAAACTTCCATAAACACCCTTCAAGCTTCCATAATTTCAGCGCCTTTGGATGAGCTTAAAAATAATTTGAAATCCCTTCATGCCACTCTTTTATTCTCAAATTTCTTTTCCTTTTTTTTTGATATGAAATTGAGAATGGCATGGGGAAAAAGATATCCCAACTCAAACCGAAGTATTTTCACCCACACTTTGAATTAAACAATGAAGCAAGAAGATCACCACTTATATTTTCCTATATATCATCATACCTTTCCAACAAGGTTGCTCCAATAGACCTGGCTTAGGGATATGGAGTGTGTTTTGGTCAAGGGCTTAATAAATAGGTGCAACAATTGTGAGGTAAAGGCTCATTAGGGTCATAAAAAGGGATTAAAAAATGTCACAAGGTGGCTTTTTTGCTAAAGTAGTTTAGAAACAAAGAATGCCTCTATGATGTTATAAATGCAAATGCCATATATGGTTTTGAAGAGAGACTGACCAAGTTCTAGAGATATGTTACCATGGAAGAGTCACACATAAAAATGAATAAAGAGACTAACATGTATGTATTAGTCATATAGGCTCGAAGTCTCACGGGTTCATCTACCAAAGTCAAACACTCACTCTAATATGAGGGGTTCAAGATTAACATGAGATTTCACAATTTAACCAAGGTCTATCATACACATTTTGTTTATATACATGCCAACAAATTAGACACGAGGGGTCAAAAGTCGATCAAATTAGTATAAAACCTCCTAAAAACTTTTTTTTGATTTTTTTTTGGGGGAGGGGGACACAAAAAAGAAAAAGAAAATGAAAAAGGAAAAAGAAAAAGAATTCAAGATGAAAAGCACTCACCCCCACTCTACACTTAAATTTTGCAATGTCCCCATTGCATAAAAAGCATAAGAATAGGCACATGGAAATAAAATAAAAAATAAATAAAAATAAAAATTAATTAAGGATAAAATGAAGAGAAATATAAGTAAAAATAAAAAATAATTAAAGTTATGTACAAAGGAACAATAGTACCGGATTGAATGTTGGGTGCATCCAAGCAGTCATCTCTATGCTATCAGTCTCCATATTGTGGTTTGTAGAGCATCAGCCACTCTACTTCTCATCTCAAGACGTCGGGCACAATGTCAGAACCATTCAACGCCCGTAATAACAAGTCATGCATCCGTGAATGCATCTCAGAATGGTGTACATAAGAGCACAATTTGAATGACACATCAACAAACATTAGTGCTCTCAACAGTTTATCAGAAGCCTTGGAATAATAAGAAAAGTCAAGGAATAAATGAACACACTTGATTTTCCTAGTCAAGTCCTCTAGGTGGGCACAATATGAGTCAATGAAGGGTGACTTCATTGTCTCATGCTCGATGGAAAGGAGTATAGGAGAACATTTCACATGAAGGAGAAATGGGGACATAATTTCAATATCGTCAGAACACAAAGTAAAGTCCTCTTTTTCATTCTCTACAGAGTTCTCATCATACATAGACTCCAATTCATAATTTTCATCCAACTCACCAAGTTTATCAATGAGTGACAAGGAAAAAGTAGGGTTATACCACATCACTACACTTTCAACATCACACACATTTGCATCATCGTCATCAATTTCAGGTTCATCAGAAAGGCAATCAAGCTCAAAAGTCAAAGATGCATCAACACTAGTAACATCTTGAATTGGGAGGGAGGAGGAAGGAGTAACTACACAAGATTCATCTAGTTGATCCACACATGGAGATTGAGTGTGTAAATCAGCTTGAGAGGGCACTAAGCACACATTAGACTCCTTCTGCACAACAAACTCAACATGATCATACACATCCAACCAATTAGCAGAATCAGTCATATCATCAAACACAGCAGGTTGTCTTTGTAAACTAAAAATATTCAGATTAATAGTCATGTTTCCAAAAGACAACTTCATCATACCATTCCTACAATGAATCACAGCATCAGATGTAGCTAGGAACGGTCGACCCAAAATGACAGGTATCTGGGTCTCAGGGTTCACAACAGGCTCGGTCTCAAGAACAACAAAGTCCACAGGAAAAATGAACTCATCCACTTTGATCAAGCCATCCTCTATAACGCCCCTAGGGGTTCTAGTAGAACGATCAGCCAATTGGAGAATGGTCTTGGTAGATTTCAGCTGTCCCAACCCCAACCTCTCATACACGGTGTATGGAAGTAAGTTAACACTTGCACCCAAATCCAACAAGGCTCTATGGATGGTTTGGTCACCTATGACTATGGAAATAGTAGGGCAACCTGGGTCTTTAAACTTGGGTGGGATTTGGTGCGAGATAATGGAACTCACATTAGAAGCTAAGAAAGCTTTCTTTGGGACTTGGATTGTTCACTTGGTGGTGCACAACTCTTTCAAAAACTTAACATAAGGAGGCATCTGTTGGATCACATCAAGAAGGGGAATATTGATTTTGACTTGAGAGAAAATCTCTCTAATCTTATCAACATGGGTCTGGTCCTTCTTCTTTAGCCTACTTGGGAAAGGAATAGCAGGTTTGTGAACCCGCTCAGCATTTATAGGCACATCATCCCCCTTTTTAGTTTCATCTTGCTTATCCCTCTTAGGGTCATCTAAGTCTGGTTGTGGGGAGAGAGGAACATCAACTAGGGTGCTATCAGTAACACCCTTACTAACAGAATCAGTCATAGGATATGAGGGAAGAGATGGGAAAAGTTTAATGGGCACATCCACAAGGTCTTGCACATCATGACTAGTTAAACGACCTGACCTAAGTGAGGTGATTGCATTGACTTTTTTCACATTATTATCATGGACTGGTGGGCGTGTGGACGATGAAGCTATATTCGGGTTGGTCTCGGGTTCACTTGGAAATGTCCCTTTTTCCCTACTGACAACGACTAGCTGAGACAGTTGTTCGGCTATGGTCCTCATTGCCTTCTCTAAGTTATTTTGGGATCTTTCTAGATTGTTAAATCTTTTATCAATCTCATTGTAGCCCGGAGGTTGTTGCATATGAGCAATTGGGACAAGAGGTTGTCTAGGTTGGCCTTGGTGAGGAGGTGGTTGGGCTGAGGCGTTTCCATGAAACCCTCCAGTGTGTGTGCTAGGTCCTCCTAAGTTTTGACCCTGACTCCAAGAGAAATTAGGGTGATTACGCCACCCTGGGTTGTAGGTCGGGGCAAAAGGGTCGTTTCTTGGTCTTTGGTAAGCCATGTTCACTTGCTCAATTGCATTTGACAGTTGGTAAGCATAATGAGGGCAAGTACTCAAGGTATGGTCTAAGGCTTGGCAACAAGAACATGTACTGCTAATTGGTTGAGGAGTAGTCAACTCCCTTAACTGGTTCTCTATGGCTGCAAACCTAGACTCTATATGGCTCAAGTCAGACACCACGTGCATACCCCCCTTGGAACTGGCGATTCTAGAGCTTAAACTGTCATCCCTAGTGGTCTCCCATTGCATTGTTTTTTCAGCTAGGTCCTCTAGAAATTCCCATGCTGCTTTAGGATCCTTAGATAAGAATCCACCTTGACACATAGACTCTAGCATGGTTTTAGTCTGTTGGTCTAGACTCTCATAGATAATTTGGCAAAGGCGCCATTGTTCTAGACCATGGTGGGGGCACTGGGCTAACAAATTTTTAAATCTATCCATGCAACGCCAAAATGGTTCCCTATCTAACTGAACAAACTCATTGATTTCATTCCTTAATTTTACAGTTTTGCCATTAGGAAAATATTTACGCAAGAAGACTTTAACAAAATCATCCCATGTAGCAATAGACTTAGCAGGCAAACTATACATCCATTTCTTAGCATTATCTTTCATAGCAAAAGGAATAAATCTCAGTCTAACCACATTAACAGAAACATTATGAAAATGCATCATAGCACACACTTCTTCAAATTCACTTAAGAATAAATAAGCATCTTCAGTTCCAGTGAATTTAGGAAGCATTTGAGTGTAATGTGGTTTCAGTTCAAGGCTCACATTGTTTCCAAAGTTAGGCACATTAAAACATGAAGGTATTGTCGAACGAGGAGGATAAAAAATATCATTAAGAGCTTTTTGGTTTCCTTGTTCTCCAGCCATTTTGTCAGATTTAGGTTCAATTCTAGTAAGTCTTCTTCTTTTAGGATCTCTAACCCAAACACTCATACAATGTGCAACACCTACAGTCAAAAAAAATTTTTGGATTTTTTTTTATTGTAAAGCAATAAAAGTGGTCTAAACTAACTAATAAATAAAATAAAATAGAGAAGACAAAAACAATAATAACAAATAAAAAAAAACTAAAGAAACAGACAGAATAATAAGTTTGCTAAATAAAAGTGGGTAAATGGAAGACTAACCGTCCCCGTCAACAGCGCCAAGAACTTGTTGATTCTGAATTGTTGACCGCAAGCGCACGGTGTTCACTTGTAGCGTAGTCCGACAAATACGGGTCGATCCCACGTAGACGGTAGTATCAAACTTTAACCAAAAAATAATTAGCAAACTAATAATAATTAAATGACACTTACTAATTTAATTATGAACTAAAATAAACAATGACAAAAAAATAATAATAATGAGATATATCGGAAGAATCTAACGTTCAACAAAACAAAACATTAACTAGACCTTTTTTTCTCAATTCGTAATAAATTAGTTAACAATAGATTAAAATGAAAAAAGAGAAATAAATAAATAAATAAAATAAAATAAAAGTCACTACCTAGCACTCTACCCACACCCCCCTTTTCTTTTGATCTTGATGACACCTAACTAGTTACAGTAAATGTCAAAACAATGGAAAAGTAAAGAGAACCAAATATGGATGACAATGTTATGGGAGTTGTATGCATGGACATCCATAGCAAACAAAACAGAGTAAGAAAAACAGGGGACAAACTTTCTGTTAAAACACTAATCTAATCTCTATTAAATTTGCTACTTAGATGATGATGATAGTAATAATAGTAGTTATAAAATGGAAAGGAAAAGAAAAACAGAGTAAGACGACTTGAAAATTTGAAACAGAGGAGGAAGAAAAACATGGGGATTGAAAGCTGGAAAATCGAACTGAAATCAAACTTGTTATATTGATACACCAATCTGAAAAATTACACCTCGCAATTTGAAGAAATCTTTCAAAATCGAGTATCTCAAACCGAACTCACAAAATCCGTATAAATTACAAATGAACTAGTTGACTGCTAAAAAAAACTGGTATGGAGAACAGAGTATTAACAAGGAAAAGAAAGCTGGAAATTGAAAGCTAAAAAATTGCATCCCTCTACCAATCTCCTACCCATCTATTTATACAAGAATTTCATCCTAATCTAACTACCCATACCCCCACGAAATCTGGGTAATCTGCCTTCTTCGCCACTCATCTTGATTGGTTGACCTTGTCCTTCGCTAACTGATGTTGACCGTAGGAGTTCTGTTATGGCGGTGGATGCTTGGGAGATAGGGCATCGAGATCGGCTGAAAAAAATGGCAGCAGAAAAGGTGTGATGATGGATGATGATATGGAGATGGGGGGTAGTTGATATGATGAAGATGATTGATGATCAATGATCATCAGGGAGAGGTAAAGTTCAGGGTGGGGTGGCATGTGACCAATGGACCCCCTTTTTTATATTTTTTTTCTACTTTTCTTTTCAATCCAATTTAAATCTTGGTCGGTCCATGTCTATCCAAATCAAGCTCAAAAACTTCCTTTTTAGTTCATTTTTCCAACTTTTATCATCAACCTATAAAATTTTAATAAACTACATAAAAATTCTAATTTAGTATTTATTTTGAGCTAAATTAAATATAAAGGTATAGAAAAAATACCATAATTTTTTGCCTGAACAGTGTTCATCCTCGTGTTCAATCTCAAGAGAAAAAATGGCCTCAACAACTTCTGCCGCATCATCAACTTCTAGAGGGAGATTAAAATGAAACTCTGGTTCCTCTTGAATTTGATGTTCCTTCTCTGGGACCAAAGGTAATTCACGTGACTTCTGGGAATTATAGATAAATTCATACCAATCCATCTCCAATTGTAGCACCTTGAGGTCAAGGAGTTGAAACTCACGTTGCAATCTCCTTAATCTCCTTTCCTCCTTCAAAATATGTTCACTCTCTCGAGATGAAGGCTTGCTGAAAGTCATGGTTGTTGGTTTTTTTTCTTTTTTTGTGGCTATGTGTTTGGGATTATTTGGGATGTGTTTAGGCTCAAAGAAACAAAAAAATGAATCACCAAGATGAAAGCTAGCTCTGATACCAAATTTATGATGTATCCCAGCCAAAGGACCTCTGCTCCGCAGGCTGAGAAACATCAAATAAAACAGAGGACACGCATTTGAACCATAACAGCAGGCTAAACTGGGTTCAAACAGCAGCAAATAGATGAATCCCAACTAGAATCGAATGGATTTCAATTTAGCTAGAACATCAAGGAGGTTTATCTGCTCGAATCCAGCAACAACACAACCCGAATGTTCAATCGACACCAAGGAACAAAAAACAGAGGAAAAAAATGAAGGATAGAAACAAGTGATTACCGATCACTACAGACACACCATGACCGATTCTCACAAGGGAAACCTTAATCCAATCCTTAGTTATAGACACACCTTCTAAGGATCAAATCAAGTCCTACCTATTCACCACCTAATTACCAAATCAAGATACTAAGGTAGAATTTGAGAGTTGCTAGATACTCACAAACAAAGCAAGCTCATATTACACTGGTTTCACTGGTTATACTAAGCCTTAATCCAATCCTTAGTTATACTAAGCTCTACTATTTCATCATTTCACTGGTTTTTGAATGATATTACAAAAGGGGTATTTAAAACCCACCTGAAATCTAATTAAGAGTTTCTTGAGCAAAAAGAAAACATCCTAATCATGCTTAATTAAACTAATTAAATCATAATAAGCTAATATGTAACTAACTTATGAAGCTTCTAGAACAATAGTAATGAGAACTAATAAAAGCATCACACATGACATCTTCATGAAGCTTCTAGAAGAATTAGAAAGCTCTAGAAACATCACACATGGCGCTTTCTTATTGTAGCATCATTCCTCACGTGGGCAAGGCTGGATATTCACCTCACGAGCTAGAAGGACCTCAACAGCTTGAAAGTGACGTCTCCATAGAGGACCTTAATGTTAAACACCTCATTGAATTGGAAAGACCTCAACAACTCAGGAAGTGAAGTAAAAAAGGTGCAAATAGTCTTCTTTCAGTAGGGAACGTCCTTGGACGTCCAAATTCTCACCAAACTCAAGATGGAGGTCCTCATGCGTATATTCTGATTGCATAGAAGGCTAATGACCTCCTACTGGATCAACCATTGGCATTTAGAAAAGCTCAATAATAAGCGTCCTTGACATCCAAAGAGAAGAGAATCACAAACCAAGTTGAAAAGAACAACCAGCTCCAGATAAACATCCTCAACGCATGCCCATATTGAAATAGCTCTGTGGAACCCAAATGACCTTCGGACTACGTAAGCTTCGACATTATGTACGACTCTTGGACAATCATTGAGGACACAATAAGATTAGGTCTCAGTTCTGAGGCATTGAGACAGTAAAGATGGCCTCGCATATGGTGAATGACCTTCAGTATCATCAACGTCCATATGGGATTCAGAAATGACCTCTAAGCAAGCTGGCACCAAAGGAGGTTGCGAGGGCTGATGTCCATCATTTTGGTCTTGGAACAAGTTTCCAGACTTTGTTTCTCTCAAACTGGTTGAGCTCTTCTTGCATAGCAATTATCAACTTACTATCCTTTAATGCCTCTTCAGGTCCACTTGGCTCAACTTGCGAAACAAATGCATGAAAGGCACAAAAGTTTCTAAGTGATGAGCGAGTTCTAATACATGTGTCCATTCCGGATAGAAGGTTGTCAGCTGGATGGGCAGGTTTAAACCTGAAGGTCCTTGGGGGATCCTCAAGGTTTGTTGCCATTGTACTGTCGACATTTGAAGGGTTTTCATCTTGTGAAGGTCCTTGTTCTTCAATGGCTACGTCCTCCTATTCTGAAAGATGTGTTGTGTAGGAGGTTCTGGTTCATTTTCTGGAGATTCTTCATTCTGTGGAGGAGGACCTTGCTGAAGATGCGAGGAGTGTCCTCATCTTCATCTTCATGATGGATTTGGAACTTAATGGAGGACATTGCTGTAGTGGTGGTGGAAGATTCATCAAAGATAACATGAATGAACTCTTCTACCTTTCTGGATGTTTTCACATAAACTCTGTAAGCTTTGCTGGATAAGGAGTATCCTACTAGAATTCCTTCTTCACTTCTCGGTTCAAATTTGCTCAAAGCCTTCTTACCGTTGTTGTGTATGAAACATTTGCATCGAATGGCCTTTACGTGAGCTATATTGGGCGTTTTGCCTTTGAATAATTCGTATGGTGTTTTCTTCATGAAGGACCTTATGGTACATCTGTTGAGAATATAATTTGATGCATTTATAATTTCAACCCAAAGGAAGAGGGGAAGATCATGCTCACATATGATTGTTCTTTCAATGTTCTCGAGTGTCTGATTTTTTCTTTCAACTACACCATTTTGTTGAGGTGTCCTTGGAGCAGAGAAATTATGTGTGGCACCTTCTTGATCATAGAATTTTCCAAATTGATCTTGATTGTCAAATTCTTTTCCATGATCTATCCTTATCGAGACTAGACTGAGGCCTGTAAGGACCTTGAGTTGTCTGTACAACTTTTCAAACTCAGAAAATGCCTCTGTCTTATCCTTCAAGAAACGTACCCAGGTAAATCTTGAAAAATCATCAATAATGACTAGTATGTATGAACGTCCTCCTAGACTCTTGTAAGGTATTGGTCCACAAAGGTCCATATGCAATAGTTCTAGACATCTAGAGGTGACCACTTGAGTCAGGGGTTTGAAGGAGGTTCCGGTCTATTTTCCTTTGATGCATGCTTCACATACTTTGTCACGAATGAAGTTTTGTGATGGTAGTCCTCTAACTAATCCTAGGTGTTTCAGTTTCTGAAGAGTTTTCATACCCATGTGTCCCAGTCTTCGGTGCCATAGCCACGACTCATTTGATGCAACTCTAAGACATGTAAGGTCATTGGTCATATGGTCACTAAGGTCAATAACATATACATTGTTCATTCGATGACCTTTGAGAACTATCTCATGAGATTCTTTTTCTACAACACAGGAATTCTTATTAAACCACACTTTGTAACCTTTATCACAAAACTGGGAAATACTTAAAAGATTGTACTCTAAACCTTCTACAAAGTATACATCATTTCTACAATTGGTTGAGTCCTTACCAACCTTAGACTCCAAGGATCCTCCCTTGGCTTTTGTCTCCAAACGTTACCTTTCCACTCTTATTGTCTTTGAGTTCTCTGAATTTGGTTTGATCTCCAGTCATGTGTCTCGAGCATCCGCTATCCAAATACCAGAGGTCGTTGTGAGCCCTGAGACATACATGCATTGAACGACATTATACCTTTCTTTGGACTTGGCTTTTTAGGTGGTGGTTTTGTTTTATGAGTGGTAGATGGTTTTTCTAGTGTCTTTGGCATCCATTTGGTTGTGATTCTAGGTCTGGCTTTTGGTATACTGGTGGGTTTGCGAAGAGACAAGGTTTTAGGTTTTACTTTTGGTGAACCAGTTTTATATGTAAAGGCTTTGTTACTTCTTGGTGAACCTGGTTCGACTGAAGAGGCTTTGTAGTCAGGATGAAGGATAGAATGAACTTGGTTTATTTCTTGGTTGAGAATGAAATTAAGCTCCTGTAACACCCCAACCTTAATCACAAGATTAAATACCTACTTAGCACCCAAACCTGTGATTAGCGCAGCGGAATACCAAGGTCGGAGTATTACCGCCGTCCCGAAAGAGACAAGGCAAAACACAAACCACCAACACTTTATAACCATAAGAAAGGGAAATGTTAAACTCCAAACCCAAAACATAAGTACAAACTTATACAATCCTTGAATTTATGGATACATAACCTTAAAACCATAAGAGAACTTCCAAGCAACTGCCAAACCGGCTCTCCTGCCATTAACGTGACTTAGGGACTACCTCACGCGATTGAAGCTACCTCGGAACTGATTTGCCTTTGCCTCGGGAGCTCGAACCTCCTAAAAACAAAACATTAAAACATTGCAAAAAAAAGGGTGAGTGGGGAAACACTCAGTACGTAAACCTCCAACACGTAAAACCGTTCGAAAACGGTTTTAGTGTCGGCATTTAAATTCATTTTGAAAACGGGAAAGGGGATAAACATAAATAAACTGAATTGTTGCATATATATATATAAATAACTGGTATATGTATAAGACATGAATATAAATAACTGAAATGAACTTGTGATAATTAGAAATGAGCGGTATCCCTTACGATCGATGCCGAAGCACCTCACACACGCGCATGCCCAAACCGATCTAGATTTGGATTGGGTGACTGCTAGGCAGTCGACACTGGCCAGGTCATTAGGACACTCTGATCAGGAGCATCTAAAAGTATAGGCTAGCACTTCACGTAACTAGCTAGAATATGATGGGGCGGGACCGCTTGAAAATAATTCAATATAAGATATTAGTTCATGATGTAGACATAATATCACAATGATAGTTGTGTTGAAGGATAAATAAAGAGTTAAAAGTTGGACAATTTGCGTACCTTGGGACGCTAAAGACCTTGGCGGCGCGGCTCGGCTTGGAGATGGCTTTCAAAACTTGTCAACTAAGATAAGAATAAATAAAAATGAAGAACCGAATAAGGTTCTAAATTAGCTTCATAAGTTTAGAAACTTAGTAATATAAATGAAATACTTTAGGAATAAAATTTTAGGTTTAAATAAAAATAGAGTTTGAAGTATAACTTGAGTTAGAAAAATCGGAATGACATAAAAGAGTACATTTCGGAATAGGGAAAATCATGATCTTGAATTTTGTCAACACGGCCGAAGGCTAAAAATGAGTGGAAGGGCTCCAAAGCGGCCCCGGACAGAACTGGAGTTTAGAAAACTTAGGATTTTCGGGTTGAAATGATATAGAGATGGTGAAGTTGGAAGGTGAAATCACTGAGTGAACTTGGAACTTGGAATGATGGCTTAGATTGATGAAGAATGGCCCTTAAAGATTGGAGATTAGAATGGAAATCATCGAACTCAAGGATGGCTTAAAGATGTGGTAATTGAGATGAGAGATGGTTAAATGTGAATAGATTGTAGGTTTCGGAATGTGGTTGAAAGATAAAGATTGAGTTGAGATGTGAGAGGATAGAGTCTTAGAGCTACTTATCGCTTGGAGGTTGATAAAATTAGATGAGAAACTTGGTTAAAAACAGAAACCTTGAGCTTTCATTGCTAAACTTAAGAAGAGAATTTAGAACTTATATTTAATTTATAACTTCTATGAAAGAGACCTTAGGACATACTTAGATCTTCAACCCATGCTTTTCACTCTTAAACTTATACTCTTAAGATCATGTCATATATTCCTAACTTATCATATCTTAAAAACCTCTATTAAATGGATTTAAGACCCTTAGGATAGAATTTTACACAACCCAATTTGGGCAGAAGCTTTGTTCTGGACAGCCCTGCTTCCCAGGCTCGTAACTCACACTCCCGATATCGGATAACTACAAACCATACCTTTCCGGAAAGCTTGAAATGTGACCTAAAACTTTCATGTTCACCACAAAAATTAATAAGGTCTACAACTGGACGGAAATCAGCCTTCAAGTTACTGACTCCAGAAACGTACTCAAATTCGTGTCGTTACGGTTTTGGCCATATCCCGGCCCATACTAGTCGGAATTTCGAAATTCCAAAGCCTATGGTTAGCTAACACTTTGGGCTATCTCATGGAGTAAAAATCTAGCCTAATATCCCACTTTTAGGTCTCGGAAATTTTCCAGAAACTAACCAGAAACTTTATTTACCGAAATTTCAGTTTTTAACTTGATTTTTCACCCTTAATCATACTAAACATAACCAAATCTCACCTAAACTTTAATCCACCATATTTCCAGAATATAAACCTTGAAAATTAACTCATCAAGGACCTTAAAAACCACATGCATCCATGGGTTAAACATAAACTCAACATAGAAGACATATTCTTGAACTCTTGCATCAAAACCTCACTAATTTACCCAAATTAAACATAATAACACTTAATTCATAATCTTAAAACATAAGCTCAGCCCTTGAATACTCAGAATCTTTCAAGAAATTCACATGCATTGACATATAATCATCATCCACCATGAATTCAACCATAAAACCTCATAAACACTTAGAAACATACATGCATACACTCAAAACTTAAACCCTAACTTAACCAATACAATTGTATACTTGAATTCACGATAAAATAGAGTAAAAGAGATGAAAATTACTAAAGAAACATATATAAAACATGGATTTTCAGATTAGGGTTTAGAGAAACTGAAATTGGGGGTTTTGAGAGGTTACCTTTGAGGTTCAAATTGGAGAAAACACAAGAGGGAGGAAGAGGGGGTGCGACGGCCACCACGGCGGCGGAGGCTGGCGCCGGAAAAAGTGGCGGTGGGGTGGTCTTTGGTGCTCGGCAGGTTGGAGGGAGAAAGAGGAAGATGCAAGCCTTTGAGAGTTATCTAATTTGAATGAGAATAAAATGACTTAAGCCCCTATTACTAATACATATATATCTCAACTTAACACTATCATCTAATTAAATTAAACACTAATAACAATTAAAATAAAACCTTAATTAAATAGTAATAGGATGATAACATTAGGATAAATATATTGTAATTGTTGTAGTAAATTGAAGTATTGGGTTTTGTAGGAAATAAAATATATTGATAACAATTTGGTAACATAAAAAAAATAAAATACAATGGAACTTGGATTAAAAATAATACAGTGGGTAAAATTACCACTTGAAATTATGTAAAGGAAATGTAATTTAAATGAATTAAAATTGGGACGGTAAAATATATATAGAAATCGAGGCGGATAATTATTAACCGTTTCTCGGTAAATAAATTTATAACACACATCATATAACCTGAAATACTTTAACTCATTGAATGAATACGTAAAGTAAATCTTTTTTAAGCCGATAATTCGGCACCTTAGCCATCTCCTGCACGAGATTTGACACCGATAACAATAAATAAATAAGTAAATGAATAAATAAATAAAGGTAAACGCGAAAAATTTATAACGCGATTTGGAAAATTACGGTGATTTATAGATAATT
The DNA here is from genome assembly GCA_029582165.1 of Portulaca oleracea. NCBI lineage: Eukaryota > Viridiplantae > Streptophyta > Magnoliopsida > Caryophyllales > Portulacaceae > Portulaca > Portulaca oleracea. The sequence continues at coordinate 30,230,294 of CM055869.1, read as the reverse complement.
AAACATGATTTTGGGGCGGGTTATTACACCCTCCCCCCTAAAAAGAAGTTTCGTCCCCGAAACTTGATGGTGGTTAAAAACGTGACCGGTTACCTTAAAAGAGATGAGGGTATCGTTCTTTCATGTTTTCCTTGGTTTGATGAATCCTTTAATCAATAGATCATCCAATTGCTCTCTTAATTCCTTAAGCTCTGCAGGCGCGATTCTATACGGTGCCCTAGATATAAGGCTTGTTCCTGGAACTAGCTCAATCTCAAAGTCGAATTCCTTCCTCGGGGGTAACTCCGTAATTTCTTCTGGGAAGACATCTAGAAAATAATGTACTACGGGGATCTCCTCTATCTTGGGCGGAGTCTTCAAATCTTCACTTACTAATCATAGGTAACCCTCGCACCCATGATTAAGCAACTTTCGAGCTAATTTCTTATCTTCTGGTACTTCGATCACTTCAAAAATTTTCTCTATTTCACGAATCCAATCCTCTAACACTACGGGGTCGTAATCCCCTTTGAAAAAGACTGGCAATATATTGTAAATTGCAGAACCCACAATACGTATAAATCCACAAATACCATAACATCCATCCATATTCATAAATTAAGATAACGATTCCCCTTTTGATTGTCATAGAGTTTTCATCTCCATTTCCAATCCCAATACATGAGAAAAATTCCAAAACATCATGTACTTCGTTCCCCCTTGAATTACAAACCCACGCTCCCTTCCACAAAATAATCGTAGGGAGATTACAAAAATAAGCATAGTCTGGTTAATTACATTGGTGACCCAAAAGCAAAAACCTAGTCACTCATGATGTACTTATAGTCATCTAGCCTACACCTATGGTCAGCCCCCTTGCTAAACCTGCACAAAAGTCAAATACCGACGACTACTGCTAAACATGAGAATTATACCCCTCTTGTTCTTGATCGCTAGCCTCTTCCACGCGTCGAAGCCGTAGAGGACGAACGCTCTTGCGTTTGGTATGCCGAATCATGGGCCCCAAAGTGGTCCAATCAGAGTCGTTCTCCACCGGGGCGGCATGTGTAGACGTTCCTGCTTCGCATTCTTTGATTTGTTTTGGTTCGGGGCGCACCTCGTCTTGGTCTAGATCCATGCTAGGATCTTCCTCCTCTCCGGCTACCCGGGCTGTAGGCGTGGTCTCCCCATGGGAAGATACATTCGGAACAATTTGTCGTCCCGTGATGAGTGGTGAGAAATGTAGACGGACTTCATCCACCGGGGAGCGAACACGTGAGCAGGTGCTTTTCCCGCGTTGGCAGGCACCGCTAATCCTAGCACCTCAAGAAGATAGGGTCCTAACTTACTGACGTGAAGACTCAAAGATTGCGCAGCTTGCGTGATCATTATCTCCATCGCGATCTGGTTCCAAGCCCCTACATAGTTGAGGCACCATGCGTGGCGTCCGGGTTCTCCACGTATAAGCGCGATGATGCACTGTCGGATATCATCCCACGGGCTCTCGTGGGGAAGAGTCGCTAGAAGGCATCGGGCTCGGTAAATGTCGTCGTAATATTCGGACTTGGGATATGCAGTGCAATGTGCGTCGAGGACATCTTGTAAAGCCTTAAGATGGGCTTGAACGTTGGTGGCGGGGTCCATGAACATCGCGAACGGATTTGGGAGGGGGTTACCGTCGTTATCCATCTATACCATACACAAAGTACAATGCAAGATTTTAAAATCTTATCATGGCCAAAATGAACGGGCTATTTGCAATAAAAGAAACAAATTTGTGACGAGGTTCGAGACTCAACCAAGTTAACCTCTTATGAGCGATTTAAGAAGCTCTCATTTTATCTTTTGAATTTGCCCTAGGCTTGCTTAACAATTCTAGACCTCATAATTTATTCCCTTTTTCGGGCTTCCTTAAAAACTTTTAATCCATACTAACGTTTAAAACTCATTTCATCATATACCAATCCTACTTGGGACTCGCTTTATAGTCTTTTCATTAACTTTCAAAGACTTTCGATGAGGTGCTTTGGCAAACTTCACAATTTTCCATTATATTCATTAACTTCACTTGCATAAATTACTAGGCTTAACTCAATTCACCTAGATTTTCCCCTTAAAGATTTGGACTAAAAACTTTCTTAAAATTCTGGGAGAAATTCGGCAGCACTTCCCCTATAATTAGAGCTATTCCCAAATTTACATAATCTTGAAAACCTGCAAAGAAGAACAATTTACATACTAAACCAATATTTAGAGCTTCATGCTCATCAACAATTCCCAACATATCACTTATCATACTTATACTACCCATAGAGAGGCTTATACTCACATGCCTATCTTTCTCCTTAAACTAGGATCCATGACTTAAGAAATTCCATAATCCCCAAAAACTTAATCAAACTTCGGCTCTGATACCACAACTATGACACCCCAACCTTAATCACAAGATTAAATACCTACTTAGCACCCAAACCTGTGATTAGCGCAGCGGAATACCAAGGTCGGAGTATTACCGTCGTCCCGAAAGAGACAAGGCAAAACACAAACCACCAACACTTTATAACCATAAGAAAGGGAAATGCTAAACTCCAAACCCAAAACATAAGTACAAACTTATACAATCCTTGAATTTATGGATACATAAACTTAAAACCATAAGAGAACTTCCAAGCAACTGCCAAACCGGCTCTCCTGCCATTAACGTGACTTAGGGACTACCTCACGCGATTGAAGCTACCTCGGAACTGATTTGCCTTTGCCTCGGGAGCTCGAACCTCCTAAAAACAAAACATTAAAACATTGCAAAAAAAAAGGTTGAGTGGGGACACTCAGTACGTAAACCTCCAACACGTAAAACCGTTCGAAAACGGTTTTAGTGCCGGCATTTAAATTCATTTTGAAAACGGGAAAGGGGATAAACATAAATAAACTGAATTGTTGCATATATATATATATAAATAACTGGTATATGTATAAGACATGAATATAAATAACTGAAGTGAACTTGGGATAGTTAGAAATGAGCGGTATCCCTTATGATCGATGCCGAAGCACCTCACACACGCGCATGCCCAAACCGATCTAGATTTGGATTGGGTGACTGCTAGCGATCGACAACGGCAGTCATTAGGACACTCTGATCAGGAGCATCTAAAAGTATAGGCTAGCACTTCACGTAACTAGCTAGAATATGATGGGGCGGGACCGCTTGAAAATAATTCAATATAAGATATTAGTTCATGATGTAGACATAATATCACAATGATAGTTGTGTTGAAGGATAAATAAAGAGTTAAAAGTTGGACAATTTGCGTACCTTGGGATGCTAAAGACCTTGGCGGCGCGGCTCGGCTTGGAGACGGCTTTCAAAACTTGTCAACTAAGATAAGAATAAATAAAAATGAAGAACCGAATAAGGTTCTAAATTAGCCTCATAAGTTTAGAAACTTAGTAATATAAATGAAATACTTTAGGAATAAAATTTTAGGTTTAAATAAATAATTAGATTATTTTCATCAAGTGTCTAGCGAGATCTCATTTCTTTCTTTTTATGTTCTGGTTGAAACTAGGAGATTCTATGGATTCATATCCGAGCTTGTTTTCCAAAAAAAAAAAAAAAAAGAGGAAAAGCAAAAGCAAAAGAAAGAAAAAAAAGAAGCAAAGTTAAATAAATTGATTAAGTGGGGCGTGTCGGCTTTACGACATGAACCAACATACACTTAGCCAACCTACACGGGCCCGGTATTAGCGGTACGACGCTATTACCCCTTAAACCTCATCCTATATCGCTTTGCGACGGAGAGGTAAATGAAAAAGACTGTATTGGGAGGGTAAACCCCATTTTGGGCCGTCCAATTCCCGAATATAAGGCTAATACCGACCATTAAAAAGTTAAAAAAAAGAAAGAAAATTTGTTGGGAATACCCAACCCAAAAAGAAGAAAAAAGTTTTAAGTGTTAATAAAGTGAGGGGTCTTACCTTGCATCACCTGCGGCTCTCACCAAGCCAAGGGCGACCAAATGCGGGGGAGGGCAAGTCCTTGTTTGTTTGCTGTTGTTCGCTTTGTTTTAAGCTCGGGTGTGAGTCTTTGGGGTTGTCCGGAATCCGTTAGAACTCTTAAAACTTTTACAAAAATGGGATTTAACTTTACATGAGGTGTAAGGGATCGAAAACCCCCAAGATTGGCAGTTGTTTAGGTTAGGTGTTTGTGAGATGCTCATAACGGTTCCCTTTGGAGGATTAATATCGTTTTCTTGATTGAAACAACTTGATTTATGGGACGAGCAGTTTTCTTTTCTTTCTTGTTTTGTTTTTCACTTTCCTTCTTGATTATTGCTTTCTTGATTATGCTAGAAAAATGTAGCGAAAAAAATTGAATATCGAAAAAAAAGAGAGAAAAGAAATGAAAAGAAGATGGGAGAAGAGAGAAGGAGATGGAATGAGAGATGGAGTTCGTTGGTTATGGAGGAGGGGTCTGTTTGGGTGTTGTTGGGCGAAAGTGAAAGAGAACCAGAGAGAAAGGGAGAAAAGGGACGAATTGAAGAGAAAGAAGAAATGGGGGAATGAAGTTAGAATTAGGGATTTGGGGGAAAGGGTTCTATTCGGCTGAAAGGGGGAAATAGAAGGGAAAATGGGGCCGTCAAATGGGTATTAGGGTTTGGGTGTTGGTAGGCGGGTTTGGTTTCTCGGTAAACGGGTATGCGGGTTAGGCGCTGGGCTTAGGTTAGTGATGGGCTAGGTAATTTGGACCGAATAATAGGGAAAGAAGAAGGAGAATTTGGGTGTGGGTTGGCTAGGTTTTTAGGATTAGATAGGTTTTTATTATTTATTTCTAATATTTACAATTTTGATTCATATTAATAATAATAATAATAATAATAATTATAAGTAATAAACTAACATAAAATCTAATAAAAATGAAAAATAAGTAAAAACATAATAAAACTACTAAAATCATTATCAAGGATACCCTATAAAAGAGAAGAAATCGGCTCGGAACGAGACCGAACAACACTCCAACACAAGGGTTTGCTCGCCCCGAGCAAACTAAAAACAAAGAAAAGGACTAAAAAGAAAAACTAAAAACCCTAACTCACTTTCACAGGAATCGCGGATGCATTTAGCACATGCATCAAGCCCTTTAAACCACCCGGTAGCCCGGGTGGACAAGGTAGGTCTCGTGAGGGTTTATAGCAACTAGACCCACAAAAGCCAAAGAAAAGGAGAGAAGGAAAGTGAAAAACAAAACAAGAAAGAAAAGAAAACTGCTCGTCCCATGAATCAAGTTGTTTCAATCAAGAAAACGATATTAATCCTCCAAAAGGAACCGTTATGAGCATCTCACAAACACCTAACCTAAACAACTGCCAATCTCAGGGGTTTTCGATCCCTTACACCTCATGTAAAGTTAAATCCCATTTGTGTAAAAGTTTTAAGAGTTCTAACGGATTCCGGACGACCCCAAAGACTCACACCCATCTCTGTGGACCGACAACCTTAACTTATAAAAACCACAAAAAATTACAACCGAACAATGGCGTCGTTGTCGGGGATGGCGTTATTTGGTAGATTAGGTTATTGGTTTGTGTGTACATATTTTATTGCTTTCTTGATTATGCTAGAAAAATGTAGCGAAAAAAATTGAATATCGAAAAAAAAGAGAGAAAAGAAATGAAAAGAAAAAAAATTGAAAAATAGAAAAAGTGAAAAAAAGAGTTATGGAAAGTCACCAATTCCCCCAATTTGAGCATGAGATATTTTGGAAGTATTTTGCTAGATTACATGATTACCGTGCTCAATGTGAATTGTATGGTATCTTTTATAATACATTAGATATGTTGGGAATTGTTTATGATGGTATAAATTATGAAACTCTCAATCTCTTCATTTTTTATGGGTTTTCTAATTTAGGTGAAGATGTTGTTGCTTGGGAATTTATTGAATGGTTGTCTAGGGACTCTTATGAATTTGAGCACAGAAATGCTATCCCTAAGGTCCAACCTTCATATTATGTACCACCCTCCGAGACTTTAGCCATACCATATCAAGAATACCCCCAAAATCCTTATGATCAATCTAGTGGTGGGGAGTATATGGAAAAGTTTTGTGAGACTTTGCCTCAACAATCATGTGAATACCCCGTGTATGTTGATGATCAATCTTATAGTGGGGGTTATGTGGAAAACTGTTATGATCTTCCCCAAAGTGTCGATGTTGAGTCTTCTTCCGTGTGCTACTTATGTGATTCGCCGTACCATAGTTCTAATTCTTGTTTGAAAGATAAAATGGAAGCTACCTTAAGTGCGAGAATGGATAAATTGTGTGCAAAAATGAATGAGTTGATGTGTGGATTTTTCCATGAATTGAATCATAGGGTAGAAACTCCTTCTTCACAAATGGTTGATTCGAATGTTGAAGTAGGTCATTCATCGTCTTTTAGTCCTGAAATGCAAGTTGATTTTTCTGTGTATGATGAGGATGATGACTATTATAACCGACCATGCCTTGGACTACTTAGTGATTCCTTAGCTCTAGCCCCACCTAGTGAGCATGAGGAACTTGTTGATTCTGTGTGTGATGATGTTGAAATTGATGAAAACATGATAGATGATGAAACATTGTCCACACCGTTGTCCATGCCTTTATGTGAAGAAAAGATTGAGTTTAGTGAATGCCATGATGCTTGTGATATAATTGAGCATGATCTTGTTGAGAGTGAAATTGAATATGTTGTGATTGAATGTGTGCTTGATACCAATTTGTTCACTTTCATTGAGGATCATTGCATTAGTGAGGCAATAGCTACCCTTGTATGTGAGTCCATCGATGTGCATACTGGTGATGATGAGAATAATTCTTTGGGAATTGATCATGATTGTTTGAACTTGGTTGTTGACAATGATCCTTTTGATGATGATATGCTTTATGAGTCATTCACTATGAGTTATGACCCGGAGCCTTCCACTTTCACTTTTGATGTTGTTTTGAATGATGCACCTTTGTCTTTTGATGTTGATAGTTCTTCTAGTGAGTCTGATATTGACGAAGATGAAGATGTTCTTGTTTGTGATGTTGGGAGTGTTATGGTGTGGTCTAACCCTCTGTTTTCCTTATCACCTATTGACGATTATGATGATTATTTGGATGAGAGTGGTGATTTGGAATTTGTGATTGATGAAAATTGCATGGAAATTGAGTTTGAACCATTGTTTGCATCCAAGTCTTCGCAGCATGTTCAGAAATGTGTTGTATTGCCTCCTTCCATTGATTTGTAAACCCAATCTCCATTTACGAGTCAATGGGAGGATCCATTTGTCATGTCTTCTTTCACTATGCCTAGGAAAGTCTTGTATATTCATGCATTTCATCATTTCCATGATTTTTCTAGGGCATTTGATAAATTGTTAAGGGCACTAATGTTTGTTTATGTGTCATTGCAAGTGTGCTCTTACCGACATCATTCTGAGATGCATGAGAGGATGCATGATTTGTTACTCCGGGCGTTGAATGGTTTTGACTTGGTGCCCGATATCGTGAGGTGAGAAGGAATGATTTCTTGATAAAACACTTTCTAGGTAATATCCTTCCTCACCTTTTGTGTATATTTAATGAGTCGGTTTTCTTTTCTTCTTTTATTTTCTTTTTGTGTGTCTTTTTCTTTTATTTTGGGGTGCTTGCTTACCTACTTCTATTTTTTCATTTTGAGGACTCGACAACCTCTTTGTGTTGGAGTGGGAGGGTAGTTTGCATTCTAATTTTTGAGTCTAAGAAAATAAAAAAAAAAGTCATTTTGTAAATATTTTAGTTTAGTTTCTTAGTTCATTAGTCCTTAGTGTCTTGTATAGTTTGTTTTTCTTTTTGATCTTGCATGTGAACCATCATACATAGTATGTTTTTCTTATTTATTTCTGACCTATGTGTGATGTTCTTTGGATCGTGGATTGAGTGCTTTTATTGAAGATTATGAGGTAACCTCTTTCCACCATCTCTTTATGTGTATATATCGATGATCCATGATGCATGCTTGATTTTCTTTTTGAGTGGCGAACCCCTTGAGTGTGATTGTTGGGAATATTCTGTTGTTGGAGCAGTGTGGGCTCGGGTCGCCACCGCTTTTACGTGATAAGTGTTTTGTATATATGTTCTTCTTGGTTTTCTACCTTGCTTGAGACACCCTTCTCATGATGGAGACATTGTGATGTTTTGTGTTGGAGTGGGGGTGTTATTTTCCATGTGTCATGGGTAGATCACCTAGTTTTTGAGTCTTTGTTTTTGTTTTTCGTAGTTTGTGTCTAAATCTAAAAAATTTTGTGTGTGAAAGAAAAGAGGGGAGAAATGTTGTGAAAACCCCAAAAGTTTCCTTTTCTTTTTGAAGATGTTTCCGTTCACAGTTGTGTAGATAGTTGTCTAATCAGCTGATTCAATCAGTTAGAAGCAGCCGGTATGAATAATGATGGGCCTTAGGAAGGATTTTTGCCATGACTTATCTCTATTAGACCTCTACATGGAATGGGAAAGCGGATTCCTCAAATCTTACACGCTTTGACTGTGAATTCTTACCTAAGTTAGGCGGTTTTAGTTGTTCAATTGCTTAAGCTCTTAATTAATGAATTAATGAATTACTGTCGGGCCTACCGTCATGGGTTGGTTTGGGTGGATCGGCACCCTATGCCCCTTAAGTGCAATGACTCACGCATGGAGAAACCCAGCAGGGAGGGTAACCCTTTGCGAAGGCCGGTGCTTAAATCTCGCAAAACCCGACACAAACGCTCTAAAAGACACAACACGGATTGAGTGGAAATAAAAGAGCGTAGGTTTTGAAAAAGAAAGAAAAGAGCGAAGTAAGAAAAAGAAAAAAAAAGAGTTGAGCAAAAGAATTGTAAGAAGAGCAAGAAAAAGCAGAAAAAGAAAGAAAGAAAAGAAAGAAAAGAGCGAAGTAAGAAAAAGAAAGAAAAGAGTTTGTTGAAAGAAAAACCAAGAGTGAAGTAGGATAGATAATCCCGAGCTTGAGCATGAGAACAACTTCGATTGTCTGGTTTAGGATAGGAAGGACCGACTAGAGCCCACTTACACATATGCACGAGGTGTTTTGCTCATCAGGAAGTGTTCTGGTTCAAAAACTCAAAGATTGGCAGTTTTCCAACCTTCGTGTCTTAATTTGTTTATACTTGCTTCTTCCAATTGATTGTTGAGGGGGGTTGGGGAACTAGGTGTATGATTGGGGACGGGAATATTTTCTTTGCTTTTGTTTTGTTTTGTTTTTCGGTTTTCACTTCTTTTTCTTTTCCCTTTTTTTCTTTTCTTGTGGCTTTTGTGGGTATAGTTGCTATAAACCCTCACGAGACCTACCTCGTCCACCCGGGCTACCGGGAGGTTTAAAGGGCTTGATGCATACGCTAAATGCATTCGCGATTCCTGCGAAAGTGAGTTAGGGTTTTTAGTTTTCCTTTTTAGTCCTTTTCTTTGTTTTTAGTTTGCTTGGGGCGAGCAAACCCTTGTGTTGGAGTGGTGTTCGGTCTTGTTCCGAGCCGAATTTCTTCTCTTTTATAGGGTATATTTGCTTGTCCTTAATAATGATTTTAGTAGTTTTATTATGTTTTTATTTATTTTTCATTTTTATTAGATTTTATGTTAGTTTATTACTTATAGTTATTATTATTATTAATATGAATCAAAATTGTAAATATTAGAAATAAATAATAAAAACCTATCTAATCCTAAAAACCTAGCCAACCCAAACCCAAATTCTCCTTCTTCTTTCCCTATTATTCGGCCCAAATTACCCAGCCCATCACTAACCTAAGCCCAGCGCCTAACCCGCATACCCGTTTACCCAGAAACCAAACCCGCCTACCAACACCCAAACCCTAATACCCATTTGATCGCCCCATTTCCCCTTTCATCCGAATAGAACCCTTTCCCCCAAATCCCTAATTCTAACTTCATTACCCCCATTTCTTTCTTTCTCTTCAATTCGTCCCTTTTCTCCCTTTCTCTCTGGTTCTCTTTCACTTTCGCCCAACAACACCCAAACAAACCCCTCCTCCATAACCAACGAACTCCATCTCTCATTCCATCTCCTTCTCTCTTCTCCCATCTTCTCATCTCATCTCTTCCTTATCTTGTCTCTTCTTCTTCTCTTTCCTTTCTAATTCTCGCGATATCTCCCATCACTCACTCTCTTTCCCTCATTTTTGTGCAGATTCAGTTGAAGTAGTACAATGGAGGAGCATTTTTGACGCACCCACCACCATCTTCATCCTCATCTCAACCAAACGCATCTACACCGTCGAAGATTGAAGAAGATCGACGGCTAAGAATTGAAGAAGAAGCTGGGGTTCGACTATAAAAGGGGAAGAAGAGAGCCATTCGAAAATATCAATGGTAGATTCTGGGAGTGACGCCCCAAGAGCCTCCATTTAGGGTTAGAATTAGATTTTAGGTTTATGTCTTTAATTCATGCTTTAAATTCCAGTTTTGAAACTTTATTTTCGCTTCCATTTTCAATCGATTCTGGGATTTTGGTTTTGTTAATGATTTGTTCAGTTTTGATGTAATGTTCGAATGGTATTGGATTGTTCTTAATGTTTGATGAGTTTGTGTTTTGGTATTTGATTCGGGTTTTGGTTTGATTTGGTTGAATGCTTTGTTTCTGCTCATATCTCTGTTCTCTTCATGCCCCTGTTTTTGGTTTTTAGCTTCGGTTCTCTCTCGTCTTTCTCCTCTGATTCTGTCTCTCTTTTCTTCCTCTACTCGGTCAATAGGCAGTAGGGAGTTGGGTTGAGTTCTTTCCTTCCTTCCATTTTCGGTCAATAGTTATTTAGGTCAGTAGTTTCTTCTTCTCTTATTTCTCTGTTTTCTTTCTTTTCTTTTGTTTCCATATGTCTCAGTTAGTTTAGGGTTTCATTAGGATTATTAAGGTCTTTAGTAGGTTTTAGCTTTAGGGTTTGGTTTTTGGACCTTCGTTTAGGTCAGATTAGGGTTCTCTTAGGTTAGTTCTTAGGGTTGTGTTTAGAGTTGGTTTAGGTTTTCTGTTTCAAAAGTTTCTTAAGTTTTTATTAGATTAGCCACAAATCAAATCCATCTTTTAGTGGGGAGGAGGGTCAAGGAATTCCAATTCTACTTCCTAGTGAGAATTTGGGAGATTCTTGGTAATCCAATCAACAATTTCTTGTTTGTTCGGGGCAAATTGCAAAGGTAGATTGCAGGTTTATTGAAGTTAGTTCATCAAAGGTATAAATTCTTGTTCCTAATTTCATTATTAGTTGTAGTTTAATTGCTTTCTTTAATTTCATGTTTTATTTCATGCTTTTATTGTTGTCCTTAATTCCATGTCTAGGTTAGTTTTATTGCTTCCATTTACATAATTTACCGCTTTCCGCATTGAGAAACAAACCCTTTCACAAACCGATTACCTTAATCAAGCCTAACACCCATCCCTATGGACCGACAACCTTAACTCATAAAACCACAAAAATTTACAACCGAACACTTCACTTGTTTCTGCTTCATCAAGGTCCTTTGCCATGAGACATAGATTCGCGATTTCCTCATAATCACTTTCGCTTTCACTGTAATCGCTATCGCTCCAAGTGGCAACCATAGCCTTTCTGTTAAATCTCTTTCCTCTTGATTCATTCTTCTCTTTGGCTTTCTTTACATGAGGACATTCTCTCACCATATGATATGTGGCACCACATGCAAAACATCTATTTTCATTTTCATCTTTAATCGGAGTTTTACCTTTAGGTGATGCCCTTTTGAAGGATGATTCTTTTAAGTAGCCTTGAAATCTGGGATTTCTTCTATATAAGCGTTTGAAGCCTCTGGCTAGCATGGCCATGGTTTCTTCATCATCTTCCTCTTTCTTCTTCTGGTTCTTTTGAGCTTTTGAGTGCAATCTCCTTCATCTGACTTCCTTCAGATAATTGTATCTCATGTGCAAGGAGCTTGCCTATCAACTCTTCAATCTTTAAACTCTCAAGATCTTGGGCTTCTTCTTTGGCGGTCACCTTTGGTCCCCACTTGTGTCTGGGCAGACACTGAAGGACCTTGTTTACTTGTTCATCATTGGTATAGGTTTTTCCCAGAGACTTGAGGTGATTGATTATTGCACTGAATCTTTTCAACATTGACTCAATAGATTCATTCTCTTCCATCTTGAAGCTTTCATACTTCTGAACAAGTATGTTGATCTTTGTCTTTTTTACTTGATTTGTTCCTTCATAGGTCGTTATCAAGTAGTCCCATATCTGTTTAGCTGTATCAAGAGTAGACAGTCTTTCAAATTTGTTAGAGTTAAGACTACATATTAAAAGATAATGTGCATGAGTATTTTTCTTTGCTTTCTCTTTTTCATCAGGTGTATACTCACATCTTGGTTTGTCGCTTTTCGTCCCATCCTCGGCAGTCTTTTGAGGGGTAGGATAGTTTCCTTTGTTGACTATGTCCCAAATGTCCTCATCTCGATTTCTCAAGAAGATCTCCATTTGGCGTTTCCAAACTCTGTAGTTATCACCTGTCAGCAAAGGTAATCTGTTCCATGAACGTCCTTGACTTAAGTCACCCATGTTGTGATCTCCCATGACCTTTGCCACAGAGCGATTAGTCTATGAGTTTTCAGTGGACCAAGCTCTGATACCACTGGAAAGAACCCTAGAGGGGGGATGAATAGGGTTATGAAAATTCCTGCACAGATAATCACTAGTAAAGGACGTTAGGTTCTCAATCTAATTAGATTGAGATTCACTTTAATATAATGCAAGAGTAAACTTTATGATGAAGGACCATAAGCATAAACTGAATAACCTCCTTTATTATATTGGAACAGAATGGAACAGAACAACCTAAGGTGAATGTCCTTAGGTTTTACAAAGAACCAAGCGCCTTGCATAGGACGCTTCTAGTTTTCTGGAAAAACACCCACCAAACTCAACTTTGGTGTAATCACTGATCGATCCTAAGTCCTTCCAGGAATCGATTACAAGAGTGTCAACTAAATCCTTGTTCCGTTAAGGAATTGATTACACTCAAACATAATCTCACTCAAACTCGGTTTTCTCACTCGAATAGAAAATTCAATCAAAACAGAGAACACTCTTCTTGTTTTGAACACCCAATTTCTTCTGTGGAATCATTGAATTTCTTTTGTCATGAGGTCTTCTATTTATGCGAGTTTGCGTCGACTTGTTTCCGTTGAGATTTGATTTTTCCCTTCTTCGCGTTGCTTTTCTTTCCTTAGCTGCGAGATATTTCTTCCTTCTTGAGATGTCTTCGCAGGATATGATTTGTGCTTCCTTCCATTTTTCTTCACTTATTATTGCCTACAATATTGATCATATAATCAGTCAGTCTGATTAGAAAATTAGATAGGAAAACGAGATATTGCTTTTATGGAAGACTTCCTTGTTTTGGCATCTCTGTTTGTCTTTCACTTCAAAACTCCACGCATGTCATGAAGGTCCTTGAGGTGTTGTGGGTGAATGTCCTTTGGCCTGCAAGAGGGACTCTACATAACTCTTTAACTTATAAAGAGTTAAAAGTTACCTTATTTTGTCCATGTGGGACATTAATTAGAAAAACCTGTTTATATTCTCTAGGAGCTAGAGAGAACATTATTCTATCCATGTGGGACATTGGTAGAACCAATGCATTTATTTCCTTATTAACTTTTACTAACTATTCAACAGGGATCCTGACTGAATTTTAATTGACTTATCTACTGCATTATTATATTTTTATTGATTTACTTTCCCTAAATGGCTGGATGCACGAATTTGTTTGAATGATTGGATTTGATCAAATGTATGAAATGGGGTCTTTTAGGCCCCGTTCTTTTATGCAGTAGGTTGCGGTGCAGTACCGCGTTGCACCGCACTCTTAAATTTTCAACCGTAATTCACCACACCACACCACACCACACCACACCACACCACACTACACCACATCACAATCATTACCAATATATCTCTTCATTTTTCTCTCTCCTCACTTTTCTCCTCTAATTTTCACATTCTCTCTCTTAACCCTACCCCACCCATCAGAACTTTCACCACAACTCACCACACTTTTTCAAATTCCATCACGCCGTATCCAACCGCATCACAATCGCACCGCATAAAAGAACAAGGCCTTAATATAAGTTGTAACAACCCGAAGAAAATCGCCCCTTAATATGTACTTATTAGTTTTAATAATCAAGGTTAAAATTAAATCGCGGTTAATTAAAAGCGCGTGTTCCATTTTTCTAACCCAGTGTATATTTTGTAGGACTTGAACAGTGCAACGGTCATCAACGATTTAGTTTAGTTTTCTGTTCTTGAAAAAAATCGCTACCAATAATTTTTATGTGGTTCTGATGATACATGAATTCTTTTACCGAGATCGATGTACCAGGTCTTTCTTTATTCAAATTAATTTAAGGTTATAATTATGAGGAATTTTATGGAGGTGTTGGATATATTTATTTGGGGTTTCTTATATCATTTTTACGGTTTAATGATTTTTGGTAATTTGGGAAATTAGGGAGATATAAGTATAAGAGGGAGGAATTAAATTTGATGAATTTAGGGTGTTGTGGGCCATGATGGCCGGCTGGATCAACCAAGGAGAAAGGGGGAGAAGCTTCTTGGGCTTTATGATATTAGGTGTGTTTATATAAGATAATATTAGCTGGGTACCTTCATTTTTAAATATTATTCACTCAAACCCTCACCTTGCTTCCTCTCTCGCCATGACCCCCTACCTCCCACCATCAGTTGTTGTTGCTGCTGCCGTGCTGCTGCCGCCGGCTAGCCGATGTTCGACTGTTTTCCGGCCACTTTTCCGGCTACCGTCGCATCACCGCACCACCTCCATCGTTCCTCTATCAATCTTGTTCCTTTTTCAAGTGTAATGTCACCTTCCCTCTTCTCTTTTTAATGAAAAAAAATCCTTGATAAGTTCTGAGTTTTGTAGACCTTTTATGTGGTTTTATAGGTTAAACAAATGTTTCTAAGTTCATCAAGTAAAAAGGGAAGGAATTCAAGCATCAAGGACAGAAATCTTGGGTAAGTTGTGTTAATCTTGTGTTTTATGATTAAATGGGTATGGATGATGATGGATTATATACATGCGTGTTTTTTATTAGTTAAATTCACTGTGAAGAGATGAAAATTCGATTAAGGTGAAATGCATGTATATGGATTTGTATTAGATTAAGTAAAGGGAGGATTTTAAGTGGTGTATGTGGAATTATGCATGAGATTCATGAAAATGTGAAGTGTGGGCCTTGCATGTTGAAAGAACCCTAGAGGGGGGGGGTGAATAGGGTTATGAAAATTCTCTGCACAAATAATCAACTTGTAAAAGACGTTAGGTTCTTAATCTAGTTAGATTAAGATTCAATATAATGCAGAAGTATGATAAAGGACAATAAGCATAAATTGACTAACTTCCTTTATTAAACTGAAACAGAATGAAGCAGAGCAACCTAAGGTGAATGTCCTTAGGTTGTACACAGAATAACCCAAGGTGAAGGACCTTTGGGTTTACAGCAGAGAACCAAGCGCCTTTCAAGGACGCATCTTATTTTCTGGAAAACAACACAGACCAAATTCAACCTTTGGTATTTTAGCTCGATCGATCCTAAGTCCGTCTAGGAATCGATTACACAAGTATCAGTCAAACCTAATTCCGTTAAGGATTGATTACACTCAACCACTAATTTCTCACCGAACACAACTTTTCTACACGAAGAAAAGAACTCAAAACAGAGCACCGTCTGTTTTGGTAACACCCGATTTCTTCACTTGGAACCGTTAATTCAATTCGTGCTTGGTCTTTCCTATTTATGTGTGAATGTTGCTGCTTGTGTCCGTTGAAGAAAGGATCCTCCTTGCTCTGATTTGCTTCTACTTTCCTCTGGACGAAATCTTCCTTCCTTTTTGAGTTTTCCAGATTTGCTTCATTTTGTGCGAGATTTCCGGATTCAAAGATCTTGTTTTTCTTTCCAAACTCTTGCTCGATTGTTTCCTGCAATGCATATAGAGCAATCGAATTAGTCTGGTTAGAGAATGGACAAAGAGAATCAGATGACTCGCCTGCACTAACTTCCCTGTTTCTTTGCTCTTTTTGTCTTTCGTGCTTGACATGAACGTCCTTGAGATGCTTGACGTAAATGTCCTTCGGCCTCTTGACATAAATGTCCTTCAGCCTCTTTCGTATCACAGCTTTTCTAGCTAGATGAATTTTGGCTTTTATTCAAAACCGATCTAGTCACTAAGGTAACATCCTTGAGGGGTTCTAACACATGTCTCTAAAATGGATTCAATTGATGATTTTCTAGATGTTTTTAATTCTGAAAATTTGAATTGGTGATGGAAGAATAGGATTTTATAAGTGTTTAAGGTAAATCATGAGATTAGTTGTACATGCAAGTAAATTTATAAGGTGATATTAAAAGCTGGTTTAGTTTTACTTTTCCAGAAAATCTAAGATGTGATTTTGGGCTATTTTATGACATGAATAGGTAGATAAAAGTGTTAGCTAACACCCGGTTCTTACGGTTCATCTTTTCGATAAGTACATTAGGAGTTATGGCCAAATTTGTAAAGCCGCGCAAACTAAGAATTTCTAATGTCAGTTTATAAAAGTGCAAATTACGAATGGTTAGACGCTTTTATGGTTTAAGGGCTGAACAGAACAGTTGTAGGGGACATTTTGAGCTTTCCATAATGGTATGGTTTGCATTCATAGGATATTGGGAGAGAGAGTTATGAGATCTTATATGGAAGGCGAAAATCTAAGTTTTCCAGAAAGTGTATTTTTGTGACTGCCTCTGTTCGGGGATGAAATCTGACATTTTTCCATGATTAAATCAACTTGTGGTTAAAATGAAAGTTGCAGTATGTATTACAAGCTTTCCGTAGACAGCTTACCCGTTCCGAACTGATAAGTAGAACTCGAGTTATGATTTTCCGAATAATTGAAGTTTAATGATTATTATTCTGGGCAGCTTGTAAAGATGTTAGTTTTTACCCTCTTTAGCCACGTCTCTAGCGTTCTTGGTCAACTACAAAGTTGGAGTGTATGTTCTAAGCTTTCCGAAAATTTGTTTTATGCCATGATCCGACATTTGTGGGATAAGATATGACCTTACGAGTATGCCTTAGAAATCGAGTTCATTATAATTATTCCTAGAAAATTCATTAAGTTATTCATCCATGATACCACCTAAGTGAGGACCTAATTCATAATTTCTTTTCTTTTAAGTCCCTTCAAGAAGATCGTTGCGCTAATGTTCAAGTCCCTACCCGTTCCGTACGTGTTCTTAAGTCTTCAGGTACGTATACGGTTTGACCTTTTTTATGAATAATATTAGGAATTAATCATTTATGTTAAATTCTAAATTTATTTTATATTATCCATGTTTATATGTAAAGTATCATGATTTGTGTTCAAAACATATGCAAGCTCTCATGGATTTTTAAGTAATTCAAGTCGATTTATCAGGATAATTTCACAGTTATTTCTAAGTATTTATGTTGCGTACCCTTTATATTAGAAACTTTTACGAAAATTTTATGCTTTGGATGGTTGAGTCTTTTCATGAATAAATTCCCTTTTATAAGTACAAGTCTTATTCGAGGAGTTTACATAGATATATGTTTAAGTTATGATTGGAGAAGGGTAGTTTAAGGAATCAGCCTCATTAAGAATCCAAGGTCAAGGTATCAAGGGTTAAGTTTTCAAGTTTTAGAAATTAGTAAAGGCCCCGCCATGTTTATGGTGCCTTAGCGCACACCACGTTTACGGTGCCTCAGTGCACACCAAGGAAAACATGTTTTTGGGCCTTTGTGCTACCAAGTTATTTATATATGTGCCTTAGTGCACCCAAGCAAAAAGATAACTTTAGTGTCTTAGTTGCACACCATGAAAACCTGGCTAGTAGGATTATTATCCACCATCCGGATCTCCCGATCGGTCCGGGTATGCGCATACGGAGGCTTAGTCGATGATCGCAAGTAGGGGACCTTCAGGATAATAATACGACAACTAAATTTTAAGTAGCCAAGTACTTCAAAGATTTAAGTTAAGGGTTTAAGTCCTATAAGACTTGTTTATGGTTTTTAAGTATATTTTACCACTACATGTTATAGGTCACACTTTATGATTGGTTTGAAGTAACAGTTTATGCTAGGTGTTGGGTATACGATTTAACTCATGTTTTATAATGTAGTTTACATGTCACCTTTTTCAGTCATGTGTTCTAAGTACAGTTTGTGCCACGCATTAAGTGGTATGATGTACTAAGTTTTAAGTACCTTAAGTTTTCCAAATTACTTGGGTCGAAGTAAAGCTGCTTCAGTTACTTACCAAGGATTATAAGTTTTATTTTATGGAATTTTAAAGTCATTTCATGGATAGGTTTCATGTGTGCGACTATGTCAGTTGATGTATGATATAAGTTGATTTCGAACAAGTTATGGTTATTCAGTTACCTTTAAAAAGGAAGAACATATAAGTATTCTCATTTAAGTTATGCCTTAAGTACAGGTTAAGCTTTATTTCCCATATACAAGTTAAGTATGGTCGAGGTATGTAAGTTACGCTAACTTTCAATGTTTGTTTGTTATTCATACTGCTTTTAATGTTTTGGAATCGCGCTAATTAAATAAAATTACCTTTGAAAATACTCCTAAATTATTAGGGGTATACGTACTGAGTTTAACTCACTTTTCGAAGTTTTATGTTTTCGTTTTTGGAATCTGGACAAAGGAAAAGGAAAAGCCCCGGTAGGACGAAACCCTAGAGTTTCTTAAGGAGATTGAAGGTGGTTAAAGACTCTTTATGAAAGATTTAAGAGAAATTCGTAATATTTCTGGCTTGTATAAGTTTATTAGGTTGTGTTAAGTTGTTTTGAAGTGGTTCAAATTAAGTTATGTCTTGATGATGCATGTTCGAAGTTAGTTTATGTTTGGTTGTTTTGTTGGGGTTTAGTTTTAGCCTTGTCCACCTCCGTGGACGGCGGTAATACTCCCAGGTGTATATCCGCTGTTAATCATTGGGCTAGGTGTATCATTAGCTTAATCTAGTGGTTAGTAACTTGGGGGTGTTACATAAGCAATTAACATTTATCTTGGAATCAAATTGTTTGTCATGGACTCGAATGATTGAATTTGATTGAACTCATCATCAAACTTCATAAAATAGTTAAATCAACCCAAAGTTGAATCACAACCCGAATTGGAGTCGAATTCCAATTGATCAAATGATTGAATGACTGTAATTTAAATTTGGTCAAAAAACTATGCCTGAAATTCCGGGATTTACGGTCAGTCAAAATTTGCCAGTTACGGTATGACTATTTAAAGGCTTTGATATAAGTTTATAATTAAGAGCAAATGCAACAGTGATCCATATTTTTAGATTGTTAGTGGGGTCCATCCTTTTCACATCACCCATAATTCCTATTTTTTGAAATTTCATTGCATTTTATCTACAACCATATGAACTCATTCCTACTTTTCATCTTCAAAATATTATTTTTTAGAAAAATACTGCATAATTGCCACATGTCAAAATACTATTTGTTAAAAAAAAAAAGTCTGCTGCATTTTGAGAATGTTGCAGCGTTCTCACATGAGTGTTCCCCAATTTTCATTCCTGATTGGAGGAAAAAGCAAAGAACATGCACATTCGCCAAGACAAAAAAATCCCACGCTGCATTTGCCCTAAGAATTCATATTAGGCTGATTTTGTAATGCAAATGAAATTAAACGTTAATTTTGTGTGGTGACCGGTGACTTTTGTTAGTCATCTAATTCAATTGTTTTATGGTCCATCGTTGTGTGCTTATTTAAGTTCATCACTTATATTAATTTTTTTTTCAAAAATTTATTAATATTAATTATAAAATTCATCATAAATTTATCAATATTATTACAAAATTCATTAATACTTTTTAAAATTATCAATTTTTTATGAAGTACATAAATAGGTACACTACTATAAACAGTATCATTTGCGCATCTAATTGAATTATAGCCATCCAACTCATCAATTGTCTATTTGTCTCCATAAAAAAGTGTACGTGTTAGAGTATAAAACCAATCTTGGGGCTTCAACTATCAGCTTAAGCTTTTGGTTGAGATGGTTCCACATGGTATTAGAGCTAGACCTGATCAAGAGGTCTCATGTTCGAATCTCAACACGCCCCATATTCATTTGCGCAAGGTGAAGAGTCTTTGCAGCATCCACGCTTCAAGTCCTAATGACATTCGTGTGAGGGGGCGTGTTAGAGTATAAAACCAATCTTGGGACTTCAACCATCAGGTTAAGCTTTTAGTTGAGATGATTCCACAGTACGCTTACATTAAATCTAATTGCACAAAAGAAGCAAGATTAACTCTCACCCTTTGCACCCCATCCATGTGAGTTTCTTTTTGCTTAATTTTACAGGGTGATCAATAAATATTATTTCTTGGTTAATACTCTTAAATCAGATCTTAAACATTTTTTTTTCCAATTAGTAGGTGATTAACATGTTTAGTGGTTATTGGTCAAGAAAAATATTTGGTGAAATGGCAGTGAACAACAAACTAATTGATAATGAATGACTTGTTAAGTAGATTAATGAATAAACAAACAAACAGGTAGGAAGTGCAACCTGCCCCTGGTTTTTAGCTTCAACTACTACTCTAGATGTCAATGCATGAGGCTTCATGCCAATGGTAGTTGGTACAGATTCCTTTGGCAAGTCCAACAGTAAGGTTTCAGTGACTCTATTTTAATCATCCCCTAAGTTGCTTTTTTAATTCTTACACTAGATAATTTGATATCTAGTTAGGTATATTAGAGTACGTTCTATGGGTAAATTTTACCGAGAATGTTTTGCTAATCTTTACACCTCTACTAGTTTATCAAAAATTCTTCCAATAACATGGGGAGATTATGGAATGCTATATTTGACTTTCTTTTTTCTTGTATTGTCAAGTTGTCTGATCAACTTCTCTCTACATAGTGTACAATAGACACACAGTGGGTTATTGGATGGAATAACGGTATCATAAATACGGATAAACTAACTTTGAAGACAGGCCCATTAAAAATTTGTTTGAACATTCATAGTACCTATTATGATTTCTGAATATGACGGAAATTATGATGAATAAACTTCTTACACATGCTATCAAAGTTACTATTTCTTGGATTCTTTATCTATCTATATACATATATGTTGAATTTCTAAAATGAAATGTGACACCAAAATTATTATTAGAGGTTTTTATTAATGGACACGCCTTAGTTGAAAGAAATCTAAGGCCCTGTTCGACAAAAAGAGCGGATTGGGTAGCGGATAACTGTTTAGGTAGCGAATAGCTGATAGTGTAGCAGATAGCTGCTGTATATTAGTGGATAAGTGATAATTGTCAAAACATCTGTTTGTAAAGAACGTGTTCGATAAAATTAGAGGTTTGAACAACCGTAGAAAGTAAAATGACCAAAAAGGTCATGACGATTATTGTTGTTATTATTATTTTTTATCATAATAAGAATATTATTATAATTATTATAATAATTATAATTATTATTAGAGTAGTATTTCGGTGGTGAGGGAAGAAGCCTTAGATCACATATGTGGCCTCAGTTGTAACCCTTGAGCCTTATTTATATTGATTGCCTCTTTTAGAATAAATACTTTTATCATTCTCAATCTCCATTGGTGTGTGTATTTTCCATTAGCTACACAAGCGTAATTGACTGACAAGGGCGGTGGAATACAAACCACTACACGTTGCCTAGATTCTTTGACATTAATAGGAGCAACGTCAAATAATTTTAGCATCAAAGCTAATTGTTAATATAAAACGCTGTGTTACCGAACACTTAAAATTTAATGAAATAGCGTTTTGACTGGTCAAATGCTAAAAGTTAACTAAGGGTGGAAGAAAAATCCGGAACCGGCACACCGAACTGGAAACCGAATAAAAAAAGGGGGAACGGGAAACACCGATCCGGTTTAAAAATCCGGTGCACTGCACCGAAAAAACCGGATACTAAAACGGGCGGTTCTGGTTTGGGATATTCACACCGACGGGGAAGCAGCACCGCACCGTTAATATAATCAAATACATATATATATAAATTTTGGTTAAAAAAATTCTACCCAAAAATTAATACAAAAATAATATAAATTAACTAGTTAAAAAAATATATAAAACATTAGGTGTTAATGTGTTATTGAGCTTATGTATGGGTTAGTAAATTTGGCTCACACTCCTCACAGCCTCGAGACATTTATCGAGTAACCCAATGATCGATCGTAGCGCAGCGATGGCGATGGCAATTGGGGCCGGATGGGCATCGCATTGGGCAGCCCGGACTTTTTTTTTTTGATTAAATAGAGATTTTTTTATGTTTGATAGAAATTTATGCGGTTCCGATTCACCGGTGAAACCGCACTGTTAAAGCCGGTGCACCGGTTTTTAAAAACCGGGTGATTCGGTTCCGATTCCGGTTTACAATTTTCGCGCATCGTTTCATCCGGTGCACCGCTTCGACGCACCGAAACCGCACCGTACCGCACTGTTTCCACCCCTAACGCTAACTGAAACGCTATTGACGAACAGGCCTAAGTATGATTTTATGTTCTCAAGGAAAAGAATTATATTTTGTTGGCTAGGGCCTCAAAGTCAAATCCCAGAAACAATATTTTTTAGTAGGAAGAAAAGAACAAATTGCGTGGGAGGTTTTGGGTTATATTTGGGTTTATTTAGGGCAATGCTTTACGCCGCCCCCCTTTTTACTAATGTCGCCCCCCCAAAAGACGTTTTTGCCCTTACTATATTTCAACCCACTTTCTCTCTAACTCACATCCTCTCACATTCTCTCTCTAAAATTTTGATTTGTTATTGAAATCTAACCTAAAATGTCGATAGAAGGTGGTAATTCAAGTGAAGAACAAGAGGTTAGTTTGTAAATTTAAAATTTAAAAAAAAAATAAAAAACAAAAATTTTCCGGAAAATTGCGTTTGCGCATGAGATCGGTGGGCGCGGCACGCCCGTCTTAACGTCTTGCGGCGGCGCAAATGCAATTTTCCGGAAAATTTTTGTTTTTTATTTTTTTTTTAAATTTTTTTTTATAAAATGTTAATATTATTGTTTATGAAAAAAATATTATATATTTATTTATGTTAATATTATTAAGGTAATCAATGTCGTTAATTATAATTGTATTATCAATATCATTAACAATAATAATAATATTAATAACAAGTATTATCAATAATAATATTAAAAATAATAATAACAATATTAATAAACATAACAATAACAATATTAATAAATATAACAATAATAATAATTAATATTAATAAAATTAATATTTAAAAAGAAAAAAACTTCGGACGCTGCGTATGCTTTCGCAGCCCCAAATTTTTCTTTTTTTTAAATATTAATTTTATTAATATTAATATTGTTATTAATATTATTATGGTTATGTTTATTAATATTATTATTGTTATTAATAATAACATTTTATTGTTATTAATATTGTTTATTTCTTCATTTTTCAAAACTAAAACATAAAACCACAAATTCAAAACACAAATTCATAATCAAATTGATTCAATCCGAGCATAGTAGTAGTTGGTTGAGCGTTTAGAGAGATAAAGTAGAGAGAGAGTGAAGAGTGAGGTTCAAGGACATGGGTTGGAAATATTATGTGAAAGGTGGGCGACAATAGTAAAAAGGGGGGCGACGAAAAGCAAGCGGGTTTATTTATGACTCGAGCTGATTAGTGAGTTGGGTTAGGTCCAGACATTAATAAAAAAACTGAATAAATAATGAAAAAAAGAAAGGGAAAATTTTTGAAAAAAAAAACAGTGTCCAACTGTCCATAATCTGTCGTCTACCTGAAGACTCTGAATTCACCACCACCCGCCCAAGGTCTCCAAACTCCCAAGCCTCTCCCTCTCTCTCTCTCTCTCTCTCTCTCTCTCTCTCTCTGTCTCTACCCAATTTAGGGTACATGCTTCATTGACACTTTTTCTTTACTTTTGACCAAATTAAACCCCCTTTTTTAACCTCAAAATGTGGCTGATTTTGAACATTAATTGAATTTGCAGGCCAATTACTATACAGCTCATTCAACGGAAAGTCCGTGCGGCAGCGGACCAACCCATTTCGTGTTGACCGGCGCCGGCGAGAATGAGCGCGTCCAGGTTTATCAAATGTGTCACCGTCGGCGACGGCGCCGTCGGAAAGACCTGTATGCTTATCTCCTACACCAGCAATACTTTCCCCACTGTTAGTACTTCAACTTTTTCTTTTTAATTTCTTCTTTTTTCAATTTAGTTTGAATTATTGCTCCCCATTTGAGAATTTCGTTCAAGTTGCAATTTTGAGCTCATGGGTTCGGTTCTCTTGACATTTGGTTCTGGGTTTTTGATGCAATTGCGATTTTACTTGCTTGCTGGGTTGAGCTGAAGTTAGGGTTTTGTTTGTACTTGTAGAAGGAATGAATGAACACTGCTACAGTTGGTCCTCCTTAATTGATTTTAGTGGTTTCCCATTTATTGTTGCTTGATCTGCTCGAGGAGGAGCTGTTTAGAAAGTTTGAGAGTGCAAATGCAAGGGTGTTATGGGATTGGTTTATCCACGAAAGAGGAAATAGTTCAATTTCTTTGGAAAAGTTAGACTATAGATCATGTTGGTCACACTGTGAAAAGCATTTTTGATGGTTTGACGTGCTCTCTCATTTGGCTTGAAGGTCCAACATGTTTATAACTATATATGCCCAGAAAGAGTCAATGCCTCACTTCAGCCCACAAGTCTAACGAGTAACAACAATCTGGTGGTTAACGACACTGCTGCCTATCTTAAATGATGCTCAATTGCTCTAGAGAGGTCTAAGTGTGCCATGAAGGCACTCAGCATTCTTACCACTAGAATTTCTGCAGTCGCAATTTTCATGTTCGATACTATGCTCACTTGCATATTGGAAAGTATAACTCTTTAGTCTATAAGTCATGATGGCTTCTGTAATCATGTCTGTTCTTAACCCAACTTTTACATGATAAGGTTCTAGTAACCGGGGATGATGGTGGAGCCAGTTTCCCCATTGCAAGTTGTTGTGAATATCTATCTAGAAAAGGCATATGTCCTTCCATCATTGGCCACTCATGATGTTTAGACTATGCTATTGGTGGTTACACCTAAAACAGAAAACATAAATACAGTTGTGGAGAAGGTTGGTTCTCATGATTTCGGAAATTGCCTTTGAGAAAAAGAAGAAGGAAACAAATAATAGATGATCTCAAATTATCTACATTAGAAATGAACGGGCAAGTGTTTTTAGGTCTTCGGATCAGATCAGCACAAAAATTCTGCTGCTGATGTTAGCTAATAACTTGAGGTCAGCAAAATTGTGAAGAATATGAGCTGGAATAGTGATGGTGGAGCCGTGTATCCTTTTCTTGGATTGTGTCTGGGACTTTTTTTTTTTTTTTTTTTTTTTTTTTTGTGGGAGGGGGGGGGGGGGTGTGTAGGATTTTGAAATGAGCTTTTCTAGGAGGCAGTTATTATAGAGGATGATTTTAACTTTCACCTGTGACATTATGTGGCTTTGTTGTTGCTTGACATCCTGCTTTATGTCATTCCTCCCCTAAGTTATTTTTTTCTTGTATGTTTTTTGGTGGGGGTCGTGGCACCAGTTGGGCTAGCCCTTATATGTTTTTTTCCTTTTATTTCAAGAGAACAGTATAAAAATCATTGGGTTGTATGTTTGGGTTTGTTCGCTTGCATATTGGAAAGTATCAGGGTGGCCACCGGAAGCCTGAAACGAATATCATACAGCGACAAGTTCATCATTTTCATGCATTATGTAGAGGCCCTGTTTCTTGAAGAGGTGTTCTATCATCATTAAAAATGTAATACTGTTTGTGGCCCATCTCATCTGAGCAGGATTACGTGCCAACAGTGTTTGACAATTTCAGTGCAAATGTGGTAGTGGATGGCAGCACAGTCAACCTAGGTCTTTGGGATACAGCTGGTAAGTATTGGTCTTGGTCTTGGTCTTGGTCTTGATCTCTATGTCTGTGTGGATGTGTTGGGAAGCTCTAATTCTTACTCTTTTCTGTGTGACAGGTCAAGAAGATTACAATAGGTTAAGGCCATTGAGCTATCGTGGGGCGGATGTTTTTCTTCTTGCATTTTCTCTTATAAGCAAAGCAAGTTATGAAAATGTTTCCAAGAAAGTAAGACTTGAGATAATTACGTGGAAAAGTTTTTCTGACTTTATCTTCTGTAGGTACTACAAATTGCTATTCTTCTAACATTTTTCTCTATCTGGTTCTAATACTTCAGTGGGTTCCAGAATTGAGGCATTATGCTCCTGGAGTTCCTATTATTCTTGTTGGGACAAAGCTTGGTATAGTCTATCCTGCACTCCTTTTCTAATATTATGAAACCATAGGATATAAAATTCTGCATGTGCTCCTATTATTTTGTGTACATGAGAATGGTTCCTGGTACTGCAATTGTTTCTTGACTGATCTGTCAATTTTAGCCCATGATATTTGCTTTAGGGCCAAAATGAAGTATTCTTGATTTTTTCTTCTCTTTTTGGTTGCCTTCTTCCTTTTTCTTTTTTGTTTGTTTGGTGCTGCAATGAAAGTTTAGTCTTGTTCTTTAGGTCCTTGATAGTTTGATGATGTCTGACATACTTTTAGCAGTTTGTACGTACAATAACTGCAATACTATGAAGTAATTGCTGTGCAAATGATGAGCCACTGAGGAAGAAACAGGACAAGGATAGCTCATACTCTTGACAGGAAAGTGTTACTGGTTGTGTTTGCCAATTGACATCTTAATACGCTGAGAGAGATTGAGGAAGATTTGTAAGCACAGGGAGCAAGACGAAATGAACTTACAGATTTAAGAAGGAAACAATGAAGCAAGGGTGTTGATTAGACTTGGCAAATTCTGACCCGACCCGAACCTACCCGAATTTTCTGGATTTTGAACACGATTTTCTCAACTAAACCTGAAATACATTGAACCCGAAATTTAGCGGGTCAAACCCAACCTGCCCATTTGACCAAAAAAATTAATTTTTTAAGTTCAGCTCTATTAGAATTTGTGACTTTTCATTGTAAGTTTTAACTATTACACTATAAGGGCAACTTATTTATTTGTTATTTCTCTAACTTAAGTTAAAATAGTTACAATAGTCTATCGTAACTAGAAGACAATCATATTTTATTATATATATTGTAAAAAAAGTAGTATTTAGAGACCATTTTTTTAAAAGAAAAAACGGAAAAAGGTCGCAATCATAATCTGTTGGGTTAACTAGGAACCGAAATACACTGCCCATATTTGCTTGAACCCGAAATACACCCGACCTGATATACGCTAGAACCAAAGCTCGCCCTGCTGCCCGAATTGACTGGTCTAGTGTTGATTGTAATTAGAGCTTGCAAGAGTTGCCAAATGTGCTAAATTCTGTGAAACTGGTTGATTGATTGGCACTAGGAAATCTTAGAGTATTTTATATATTCTTTTTGGTCTGCTGTTTCATCTTCCCTTTGCTTGCCAAAATTGTCCATGAGGTGCTTTAGGTGCAGGGATTTTCTTGCCTTGCCTCAGTGCAGCGAAGCCCTTTACATGTGCTTGCCTAGTTGGTGGCACTGGAATGATGTGTTGCTTCTCCTTGAGTCCTGTGCCAATATGTGCATCTGGCCTGAACTTTAAGACTAAGGACTTGACTGATTTGTCCTTCAAACTTCTGCTTATTATGTTAGTTTCAATGTTTCTTGACTTGGTTGATTGCAGACCTTCGGGATGACAAACAATTCTTCTTAGACCATCCTGGTGCCGTACCAATCTCAACTGCCCAGGTAAATCACTCGGTTACTTGCAACGAGCACATCTCGTGTACATCTAAGCAGCGGAATACTGATTTAATAATTTGTGATGAAGGGGGAGGAACTGAAAAAGCAAATTGGAGCAGCTGCTTACATAGAGTGCAGTGCAAAAACTCAGCAGGTATTTGAGTGCCTTCTTGAATGAACTTTGCTATGCCAAATGTTGTTGAACTCGTTATTGATGAGCTGTGGTTTGCCGTGTTGTGAATGCAGAACATTAAGGCAGTGTTTGATGCAGCTATTAAAGTCGTCCTCCAGCCACCGAAACAGAGGAAGAAGAAGAAGAGAAAGTCACAGAAAGGGTGTTCGATATTGTAACCAAGTAGATACAGTCTAATTTCGGAGACAACTATGACTGCTTGTGTTATTGCATTTTGGCTTGCAACTAGTCAGATGTCTATGATATCAGGAAAGTGGTGGGATGTTTGTTTTGATGAACTTAAGGGGGGACGAATGACTCTCTCTTGTAAAATAGGCTGCTGATATAGGTGAAGCAGGCGGAAGTGTTCGGAAACAATGCTCTGAAATGAAAGGGCTTGTGCGTGTAATATTGCATTAAGTTGTATTGTAATACCCATCACCATACAATTGGTAACGCTCTGAGATGGATGATTTTCAGAAAATCCCCCCACCCCTCATCGACATTGGACTGTGAGTGTGCTGTGTTTATGCAAGCAGTGGCTTGATGATGTAGATGATGATGGTTATCTACAAATACAAGTGTGAAGACATATCCTCAAGTTAATATGCTATATTTGAATCAATCTTCTAGTTGGAAGCACTGTTTGTTGCGGTAAGACTGTCGATATGTGGAGTTTGACAGACTGTCGATATCTGGAGTTTGACTTGACCCGCACTGAGCGTTGTTGTCTATTGTATTAGATTTGTATTGTACATTCTTTACTTAATTTGACAGGCGTGAGAGATATTCTGTGCACTTGACATAAGTAGAAATTCAGAGATAGCATATCAGGACAAAGAATCCCAACAGATAGCCTATCTTCATCATCAAATTGGTTGATGGGGAGAAAAGAGAGGGTAATACAATCGTAGCGAACATGACAATGTAATGCTATCGTTAATTATTCTATTCCATGATTGTATTATCGTAACGCAATAGTAAGAAGGTGATACAGCTTTTACAATTTTTGCTGTTTTTCCTATTTTCAGTAAATAAATTCTAGGGGTAATTTTGTCTTTTCGGAGTTTGTTAGAGCAATGCTGAAGTGTCTTCTGTTACGGAAATTCAGGGTTGGTACAAAGTATTTGTATCACCTTTGTTAATGAAAATGACAAGCAGAATATTGTCAAATTCTCTCTCATCCCTCTACTTCTCTCTATCCTTCCTCTGTCTAAATTCCTCCTTCCTTGTCTGATTTCTTATTCTCACTACTCTTTCCCTCACAAAATCTCTTCTGGTAAATAATATTGGAAAACCTGCATCAGTGGTATCAGAGCGCATCTGATCAACTGGAGCCTAGAAAACCCATCACTAGAGCTACTTCTAGACAACTTTCTGCAATGGAAGATTGCATGAGAGCCCTTCTGGATGAACAAAGACAATGGTTACAACAACAACTTGCAGAGCAAACCCAACGAATTTATGATCAACAAAGACTAATGCTTGAGCATCAAAGGCAACAAATCGAGTAGCAACAACAATATCAGCAACAACAAATGCAACAACATCAGCTACTGATGGAACATATGTTGGCTTGGCTTGGGCCTCATGACAGGGGAATGGACGAACCACTGAGAAGGAGACCACCTGAAGGTCTTATAGGTAATCAACTATCGTTTCATCCTAAAGTTGAGTTTCCCATGTTTGATGGCAATGACCCCAAGGGTTGGGTAAAAAAATGCACTCGGTATTTTATCCTATGTAGAATCAATGATGAGCAGAGGGTTGATTTAGCTACTTTACATTTAAAGGGGTTAGCTGAGGTTTGGTTTAGCTCTTACATTATGGGAAGAAGAGGAGTAACTTGGGATGAGTTCATTGTGGATGTATGTGCTAGATTTAAGGATAATCTAGGGAGCAAGGTGATTGAGGAGTTCAATAAGCTATATCAATCTGACACATTAGATGAATACTTGGCAAAATTTGAAGAACTTAAGTCCCTTATGCTGATAAGGAACCCAACCATGCCTGAGCCTTATTTTTTGGAAAGTTTTATTGGAGGCCTGAAATCAGTTGTCAAACCTTTGGTGAGGGCCTTTAATCCACAGACCTTAGATGTTGCCATTGAACATGCTAGATTTCAAGAGGAACATTTAGTTGCACTCAAAATACCCACAGAAAAACCTTACAAACCTATATCCCACCCTAATACCTCACAAAGAGCCTTGTTACCCACTCCACACACTAGTCCCATTTCTCAACAAAAAGCCTTATTACCAACTCCAAAATCTTACCATTCTTACCCTGATACCAAAAACACAAGCCAAAATTGGCAGAGACCAACCTGATTTATACCAGCAGCGGAAAGGGCAGAAAAGATGGCAAAGGGGCTCTATTTTGTGTGTGATAAACCATATGTTAGGGGACATAACTATGAAGTAAAGGGGAACCAATTTTATTTGGTAGAGGTATTGGAGAATGACCCTCAAGAGGGTGAGACTTACGAGGTTAATGATGAGACGATGCTAAAAGCGCTGGAAGAAATACCACCTAAAATTTCTCTGAATGTTATGTGTGGAAATTCGGGGTATCGCACTATGAGGATGAAGGGTAGGTGGGTAAAAGAGCCTTGCACATCTTGGTGGACTCGGGGAGTACACATAACTTTTTAGACGAGAAAGTTGCAAGGCAGTTATGGTGTGAATTGGAGAGTATTGAGAGTCAGTTTGTGACTATAGCTGACGGCAATACCTTATAATGCCAACAAGTTTGCAAAGGTTTTAAATGGACTCTACAGGGTGCCACATTTGAGGCCGATGTGATGTTGTTGCCTTTAGGTAGTTGCGATCTGGTTCTACGGGTGCAATGGTTGATAACTTTAGGGGTTGTCAATTGGGATTTCAGGCAGTTGCGAATGATGTTCAAATATATGGGCAAGAAGCATGTATTAAAAGGGAGTTACAACAGGAAAAACTCAACTGATGTCACAATAGCTGATTCATAAGGCTCTCAAAAATGGTGACCACCTGTGTATGCTCCGATTGGTGCACATAAAAAACAACTGCTAGACCTTGGAAAAACAAGAAGCTTCTGCAGTCCCAACACTAATTCAGCAGCTGTTGGATAGGTATACTGACATTTTTCGGGAACCGGATTCTCTCCCACCCTCAAGATGACCTTTTGATCATCGTATACTGCTTAAGGAAGGAACATCTCTAATCAACCTGCGGCCCTATCGGTATCCCCTTAGGCATAAGGACATCATCGAGAAGTTGGTTACAGAAATGCAGGATAAGGGCGTAATTTAGAGCAGCTCCAGCCCTTTTGCATCGCCTGTAGTCCTTGTAGGGAAGAAAGATGGGTGGTGGAGCCTCTGTATTGATTATAGGGAGCTAATTAACAGACAGTGAAGGACAAGTTTCCGATCCCGTTGGTCTAGGAACTCTTAGATGAGCTAGCAGGGTCCACTGTCTATTCTAAGATAGACTTGAGATCGGGATACCATCAAGTGAGAACGCAGCAAGATGACGTCCCAAAAACGGCCTTCAAAACACATTCTGGCCACTACGAGTTTTTGGTGATGCCTTTTGGGTTGACCAACGCACCGGCTACCTTCCAGTCTTTAATGAATAAGATTTTCAGGTAATATCTGCGGAAATTTGTACTGATCTTCTTTGACGATATTTTGGTGTACAATGCTAAAATGGATGACCATATTCGTCATCTAGAATTAGTCTTGCAGCTGATGAGACAACATGAGCTTTACACCAAGCTTAGAAAATGTGCTTTCGGTATCAGCCAGGTGGAGTATCTTGGTCATTATATTTCAGGCTCAGGGATGGAAACCGATCCCATGAAGATTCAGATTATTGCAAACTGGCAAGAACCTAAAATGCAAAAAGATGTGCGAAGTTTCTTGGGAATGACAGGGTACTACAGAAGGTTAATAAGGAGCTATGCTGCAATCAGTAAACCGATCAGCACCTACTTAAGAAGGATGGGTTCAACTGGACTCCGGAAGCTTCAGCTGCTTTTCACGCACTGAAGGATGCTATGGTTTCAGCCCCTGTTTTGGCACTTCCTAATTTTGACAAGCCATTTGTTGTGGAAACTGACGCATCCAACACGGGTATAGGAGCAGTTTTGCAGCAGGGGAAACAACCGATAGCTTTTATTTGCAAACAACGGGGGAATAAGTGGCAAAGGTTATCAGTTTATGAAAAGGAGTTGTTGGCTATTGTTTTTGCTATGCGAAAGTGGGGGCAATACCTCATTGGGAGACCATTTGTTATCAAAACGGATCAAAAGAGTTTGAAGCATCTTCTCAAACAAAAGATTTCAACCCCGTTTCAACAGTTTTGGCTCTCTAAACTCATTGGGTTTGATTATACTATTGCATACAAAAGTGGGAATGAGAATAAGGTTGCTGATGCTTTGTCGAGGACCAATAGTGCTTCACTCCTATTGATGGCTCTTTCTCGTATAGATACAGATTTACTGCAGCTGATTGAACAATCATGGGTTACGGATCCTCATATCCAACGTATTATTCAGCAGACGTCCCAAGACCCAAGCTCACACCCTAAGTATCAGATGATTAGTGGGCAATTGAGGAGAAAAGGGAGGCTGGTGATAGGAACAGAAGCTGCCTTGAGGGAGAAATTATTACAATGGGTACATTCTTCACCCACTGGGGGTCATTCTGGGAGGGATGCTACCCTTAAGAGGTTAAAGCAACTATTTTATTGGAGGGGAATGAACAAGGCAGTCCAAGCGTACGTCAGACAATGCAATATCTGCCAAGCATGCAAGTATGACAATAAGGCTTCTTCCGAGCTTCTACAACCTCTTCTGATTCCCGAAGGAGTTTAGGAAGATATAGCTATGGATTTTGTTGAAGGCTTTCCTAACTCGTAGGGGAAAAAGAGGTTATATAGGTGGTTGTTGACAGGCTTAGCAAATATGGTCATTTTATTGCTCTTTCTCACCCCTATTTAGCTGAAGTAGTAGCTCAAGCATATCTCGACAACATATACAAGTTGCATGGGTTGCCAAAAACCATCGTCAGTGACAGGGATGCATTTTTTATGAGCTCATTTTGGCAAGCTCTGTTCACAGTTTTGGGGGTAGATTTGCTCATGTCTACTGCATACCACCCACAGACGGATGGTCAATCAGAGGTGCTCAACAGGTGTCTGGAAAATTACTTGAGGTGTATGTGCCAACATAATCCTAAGGAGTTGTCTAAATGGTTGCCCCTTGTAGAATGGTGGTATAACACCACCTTTCAATAAGCCATCCAACTAACACCTTATGAGGTGCTTTATAACCAACCTCCTTATCACCTACCGTATCTACCGGGAGAATCAAGCAACAGAGCAGTAGACCGAACCCTACAAAGGAGAGAGGAGATGATCAAGAGTATTCAACAAAATCTACTGAAAGCTCAGGCAAGGATGAAGATGTTGGCTGATAAGAACAGGATTGACAAAAATTATGAGATTGGAAGTTGGGTGTGGTTGAAACTTCAGCCGTATAGACAAGTCAGTGTGCAACAGAGGGATAATTTGAAGTTAGGTGCCAAATATTTTGGACCATTTCAAATTATAGACAAGGTTGGTTCGGTAGCTTACAAGCTTGATCTGCCTGAGACTTCGCAAATCCACCCTACGGTGCATGTTTCTCAATTGAAACTCTTTTTGGGCACTTTGCCATCGGCGCCTTACATACCGGAGTGGCTTCAAGGGAGTAGTACAGAGGAGACAAGGGCTCCTACCAAAGTCTTGGCCAGGAGAATTGTGAAAAGGAGGAATGCAGCTACTGTGCAATATTTGGTGCAATGGGAAGGATTGACCGAAGAGCAAGCCACCTGGGAGTTTGCAGATAAAATGGAGAAAAAATTCCCTAATTTTCAACTTTGAGGTCAAGGTTCTTCAAGGAAGGGGCAATGATACAACTTTTACAATTTTTGCTGTTTTTCCTATTTTCAGTAAATAAATTCTAGGGGTAATTTTGTCTTTTCTAAATTTGTTAGAGCAATGCTGTGGTGTCTTCAGTTACGGAAATTCAGGGTTGGTACAGAGTATTTGTATCACCTTTGTTAATGAAAATGACAAGCAGAATATTGTCAAATTCTCTCTCATCCCTCCTCTCAATCCTTCCTCTGTCTAAATTCCTCCTTCCTTGTCTGATTTCTTATTCTGACTACTCTTTCCCTCACAAAATCTCTTTTGGAAAATAATATTGCAAAGCCTGCATAAGAAGGTGAATGCACAGTGGAGGAATTCTACTTGATTTATGATTCATCAAAGACCGCAGTCCAGACCATGGTCAAGCTGTGGCCTGTGGGTGACTAACTTGTTTCTAACTGGAGGTGCTGCAAAAGAACCTATTGAGTATTCACCAATATCTTGTAGGAAGACTCTCTAGCATGTTGACTCTTGAATATAATATTTCAATAATGCATTTTATATTGTATAAGTATATAGGGTTAATGACCAAGAAGGACGGCCCAGGAAAACAATTGAAAGTTTGGTATTCTGTGGACAATAGAGTCTTTATTTTGATTAAATTGTAGAGCCCTGGGTGCATAGGTGGCATGTTGGTTTTTTTTGGTTCAAATGTAAAAATTGGTTCGGTTTTTTTTTTCTAAGATAAAAATGGGTTTTTGATGGGTGTCAAAAGAAGAAGCAAAACCTAATTCCTCGTTAAGCTTCATTCTCAGAAACTTCATTCATTCTGAGAGAATTATAACAAAAGAAGAAGAAGAAGAAGAAGAAGAAGAGGAAGAAGACGATGATGATGATGATGATGATGATGATAGATGATGATGATGATGATGATGGAGTTTTTACGTAATGTAATGCACTAACAGATTGGAGTTGTGAATCATGTAAATGTTAGCAACTATTCATTCTCATTATATGCAAAGAGGATTTTGGCATTTCAGTTACTACCGCAGTGTTTGTACTTATTGTATTTTGCTGTGTTTCAAATCCTTCAATTCAATTGTATGGATTTTGAGTTTTTGATGTCTTTTTCTTCTTGACTTTGTAGGAGGCAAAAATTTTTCGGCAAATCAGAAAATGACACGTGTCAAATTTATTTAGCTGCCACGTGTTATATTAATTACGGCGGTCCATTTAATTAAATTTTAAATGAAAATATATCATGGCCAATAGCGTCGCAACACATGTCAATTATGATGCATAAAATCATAATTATTTCTTTGTTTTAAATAAAGGGATAATTAATTAATTTGGGCCCAAGCCCAATGCCGACTCAAACCCTAGGCAACCCTAGGCCTCCAGAGCCTATAAATAGAGGTCTTCTCCCTCATTTTCAACACACTCTGCAGTCTACCCCCGACGACATTCGACATTCTGCACTCCAGAGGCTTCAGAAGATCAATCTGCCAGCAGTCTCCAGCTACTAAGCGCCAAGGATCGAAGTCTGCAATAGCTCAAGATTGAGTCTTCAAGCTTCTACCGCGTCAAGATCAAGAACTACTTCAGAGTTCTTCGGCAAGACCTGCGAAGCCTTCAAAAGATTGAACTACAAGCGACATCCAGCTATCAAGCGCCAAGGACCAACGTCGGCTAGTTCAAAAACATATGTTCTTCGCATCAAAGACTGCAGCCATCTGCCTCGTCTAGTTAATCGATCGAGATCAAGCACTCAAACCCTTGCATCCAAGAACTAGGTTAAGTACAACTAACAGTCAACCTTCAGACGGTTAAACTCTGAGCAGCCTCCAGCTACCAAGCACTAAGGGGATCAACGCTCAAGACCTTCAGCTCAAGAACTGCTATGGAGCTCTTCAGCTATTCGAGATCGAGATCAAGCGTCCGCGCCCTCGACTCACCCAAATTCCAGGAGATCGAATCAGAGGACTACTTTATTGTGTTCAATACAGAGATTGTACCCACATACATTCGAATATTAATACAAATTAATTTGTTTCTCATATTTCTTGTCTTTATTTATTTTAGGCTCGAAATTTTTGTTTACAAATTTGGCACGCTCGATGGGACATCTCTGCCTCTCATCTGTTTCTCCAAGAAGTAAAATTCGACCTTAGATTCAAGTGACGTGATGGATGTCAACATGGAAGAAAAGATTGCTCAACTTGAGGCTATGCTGAACAAGCTCGCCAGGGAAAGTGAAGAGAAAGACAAGAAGATCAACGAACAAAGTGAACAGATCACAAAACTAATGAAGAAGATAGAGAAGCGCCCGTATCAAGAGTCTCATAAAGATTCAGACAAAGAGGAATTTGACAAAGAGTCTTCCAAGGGTGATGGCGATGGGGAAGACAAGAAGAGCAACTCATCTTCAGAATCACTGACTGTGGAGCAGATTCAAAACTTGGTGGCAAATGCAGTGAGGGCTCAAATCAGAGAGGAATCAAACAAGACCCACTTGTACACAAAGCCATACAAGAAGAGGATAGACGCCCTTCGAATGCCGCGAGGATATCAACCCCCAAAGTTCAACCAATTTGATGGGAAGGGTAACCCTGAGCAACACATCGCTCACTTCATCAAAACTTGTAGTAATGCTGGTACAGAAGGAGATCGACTAGTGAAAAATTTCATCCGCTCTCTGAAAGGGATCGCATTTGACTGGTATACAGGTTTAGAGCCTAAATCTATCAACAATTGGGAACAAATGGAGCAAGAGTTTCTCAACAGGTTCTACTGCGGTTAATGGGTCGTCAGCATGACAGAGTTGACAAATACCAAACAGTGGGAAGGCGAGCCAGTTCTTAACTATATCCATCGTTGGAGGGCTCTTAGTCTTGAATGCAAGGATCGTCTCACCGAAGCTTCAGCTATCGATATGTGTGCTCAAGGTATGCACTAGCATTTACTCTTCGTCCTCAAGATGGTCAAGCCTAAAACCTTTCAGGAGTTGGCGACCAAGGCACATGATATGGAGATCACCATATAAAGTTGACGGGGAAGGAATTCATCTTCATCCGAATCGAGGAACAGTGCCAGTGGGTATAAGAAGAATGACAAGTCGCCGAAGACTTCAACAGAGGAGTCCATGGCTATTTCAATGTGTGAACCAGTGAGAATCTCTGCTAAACCTAAACCTAAACCTAAAAGGGAGAAATTCACTTCCTCAAAAGAAGCTGAAAGGAAGCGCCCTACACTGAAGGAGCTTCAAGAAAAGAAATACCCATTTCCAGACTCAGATTTGTCAGGAATGCTCGATGACTTGCTAGAGACAGGAGTTATTGAACTACCATAACCAAAGAGGCCAGAAGAAGCGGGAAGAACCACTGATCCAAGATATTGTCGCTATCATAGGGTAGTTAGTCACCCTCTTGAGAAGTGCATTACGCTCAAGGAGAAGATTATGAAGCTATCTGAGGAAGGAAAGATGATATTGGACTTGGATGATGATGTCGAAGCCAATTACATCTCAGCACAGCCGATTCTGGCCGAAAGGAAGGAATTCTTGATGATTCAATTTGGACGTCAAAAACTAGTTCCCCTTCCTGTGCTAGTCCATGCCTCTCAAGATGAGCCTAAGCCTGAGCATGTATTAGAAGTTCCTGATGGAGATGAAGAATGGATCATAGCCACTCGAAGGAAGGGTAGGGGGCAGAGTGAAGTCCAAACAACATCGCCTCGTCAAAGTAATCAACAAAGGAGAAGTAGCAATCCTCAATCTTCGATAGAGAGTAAGAGGCTTGAAGTCATCAAGAAACAAGGAGTCGGTTCAACTAAATTGCTCAAGCGAGACCCTTGTTTTTCTGTCACGCTAGAGGAATACTTTCCAAAGGACTCCTTTGGAAAAGTTAACAAAGTTGCCGCTGTGAACATGGTCTCCTGCTTCGAGATCAAGGAAAAAGATGACGAGGTAACCGATTACCAACCTAAGTCAAAGCTCTCCGTGTTCGATAGGTTGGGACGATCAGCTTCCTACAAACAAGTATCTGTCTTTCAGCGGATAGGGTGTCGAGGGAAGCGCAAAGCCTCTGTCTTTACCAGGATCAAGGATGGCCCGGTATCAAAGTCTTCTCTATTTTTAAGGATCAAACAGACTACAGAGGTGTCAAACTCATAGCCCCACCAGGAACAAAGCTCTGCATTCAGCCGTCCTGGAGTCATCAACGAAGTTCAGAGCTCCATCCCATCTCGCATGAAGTGATGTTCAACATTGGAAGTAATGACTGAAGGACCCTTAGAGTGAAGAGACGCACTGTAATCTTCACCAGTCATCAAAGCAAAAACAATATCGACATGGAGCTTGAGCGAGAGGAGACGTTTTCTTTTGCCGAAGTCAATCTAGGAAAATGAAGATGTAGCTCTTGAATAAGAGCCTAAACTGTTCACCAAAAAAAAGTTCATTTCTTTTTAGTTCTTTTCAATTTCATCATTGTAATACTCCTGGCCCGCAAAAGTATAAACTGTGTACGACTAATTAAAAATTTTCATTTCTCCCTATTTGAACTACGTTTGGCTTGATCCTTATGAGTGTTTCATTTTTAAGGTACGTAGGCAATTTGGGGTCCAGACCCAAATACAGTCATACACAAGAAAAAAAAAATCAATCACAGGTCACCAAATTTTGAAAACTTTCAAGTCAACAAACTTTAAGGACTTATAAGTTAGTAAATTCAAGACTCACAAGTCCAAGTTCAAAACTTTTAAGTGAAAGACTCTCATGTTGTACAAGTAGAGCTCATAAGTGACAAGTCTAAACCCAAAACTTTCAAGTCGGTCTCTCAAGTCACCAAAGTTAAAGACTCCCAAGTCGAAATTAAAGACTTTTAAGTCAAGGAATCCCAAGTCAATCAAATAAAAGACTCTCAAGTCACCAGATTCACCGACTTTCAAGTCAAACGGAAATTAAAGACTTCTAAGTTAGCAAAAATTCAAGACTTTCAAATCAACAAACTTCAAGACTCTTAAGTCACCAAGTCTCTTGACTCCCAAGTCAACAACAAGACAAAGACTTCCAAGTCAGTCCAACTCCCTCATCAACGAGCCTCATGACTCCAAAGTCGACAAAATGAAAGACTTCCAAGTCAATCATATTCAAATTAACAAAATACAAGGACTCACAAGTCAAGATCACGACTTCCAAGTCAATAAAATTCGAGATTCCCATGTCAACAATGCATACGACTCTTACGTCAGCAAATCCAAAGACTTTTAAGTCAACAAACTTCCTGACTCTTAAGTCATCAAACCCACCGACTTCCAAGTCAGCAGCAAAAAAAATCGAAGACTTCAAAGTCAGCAAAAATTGAAGGCTTCCAAGTCAGTTAAGTTCAAGACTACCAAGTCATTAAAATCAAATTCTAAGATGAAGAGAATTAATTACTTGTAGGTCATCCAAGAAAAGACTCCCAAGTCACTCCCACAGAAGATTCATGAGTTCACGACTCTCAAGTCACAGCGCATGACTCATACGTCAATAAAATTTTCTGACTCACAAGTTAATAGGTATGCAGGATTCCCAAGTCAAGGCAAGCAAAGACTCTCAAGTCAATACAAGACTCTTAAGTCAGTAAAGTCACAGGTCACACATGCAAGACTCCAAAGTCGACAAGATTAAAGACTTCTAAATAATCAAAATTGTGGGCTTTCAAGTTGCACTTTGACATGTTAGGATCCTCATGTAGGTGGTTTACTTAAAGTCAACACCATCAATGGAATACTTAGGTTGGTTGAGAACTTCCTTCAAGTATGCGGCGGGGGGCATCGTAATCATGTCGGCCAATTTCCGCTCCAAGACGATGTCATCATCCTTCAAATCAAAGGCGCCGACTCCGTCGACCCAAACTATACTGGCGTTTTTGAGAGAATTGTCTATGACAACTCTACGTCAGTAAGCTGAGGAGTGTTCCACTTGCGGCGAGGCACTGGCTCTGTCGACCTAGGTCAGTTCTTAAAAGAGACACCTCAAAGATGTCTAATACATCAGAACGTCCCTGAGGAGTAAACACGATGACGGCTTTGTCGACCCAGGTTAGTTCTGAAAAGAGACACCTCAAAGAAGTCTAATATATCAGAACGTCCCTGAGAAGTAAATGCGATGGCGACACTGTCGACCCAGACAGTCCTGAAGAGAGTAGTTTAGGATTACTCTACGTCAGTACGCTGAGAAGTAGCCCAAGGAAGCGAGATGGCGACACTGTCGACCCATACAGTCCTGAAGAGAATAGTCTAAGACTATTCTACGTCAGCACGCTGAGGAGTAAGCAAGACTGTGACGATGACGAAGGACAACTTCAAGCACACGATGACAATTAATCTCACCTCTCTGCACTGAAAACATTGAAAAAAAATTGAACAAGAAAAAGAAAAGGTCAAATTATATGAAAAAAATAAAAAGAAGAAAGAAAGAAAGAAAAAAAAAAGATACTGTAAAACCTATGAGTTTGCATATTCAGGGAGAAGACGAGGGACGACAGATGAATGGAAGAGGCGAGAATGGTGCGTTTATATAGTATCTGATTGGCCAAGTTTCAGGATACTACTAGAATTCTCAATCAAGTCTCCAACTCCAACTCCATCACATCATCTCCAACTCAAACTCAAATTCAAACTCAAACTCCAACTGCAATTCCAACTCCAACTCCAACTACCAAAAATTTATCCGACTAAATTTCTGATGAAACTTTTATCCAAACTGAAAAGTTGTGATAAAAAAATTATGTTCCTTAAATATTCGAGACTCAACCGCTTAAAACACTCAAAGTTGTGTCCGCGGCTGACTCTCAAAGGGGGCATCTGTAGGAAGCAAAAATTTATCGGCAAATCAGAAAATGACACGTGTCAAAATAATTTAAATTTATTTAGCTGCCACGTGTTAAATTAATTACGGCGGTCCATTTAATTAAATTTTAAATGAAAATATATCATGGCCAATAGCGTCGCAACACGTGTCAATTATGATGCAGAAAATCATAATTATTTCTTTATTTTAAATAAAGGGATAATTAATTAATTGAGCCCAAGCCTAAAGCCGACTCAAACCCTAGGCAACCCTAGGCCTCCAGAGCCTACAAATAGGGGTCTTCTCCCTCATTTTCGACACACTCTGCA
Organism: Portulaca oleracea; assembly: GCA_029582165.1. Taxonomy (NCBI): domain Eukaryota; kingdom Viridiplantae; phylum Streptophyta; class Magnoliopsida; order Caryophyllales; family Portulacaceae; genus Portulaca; species Portulaca oleracea. The sequence goes on along the minus strand of CM055869.1, from coordinate 30,189,216 downwards.
GTCTACCCCCGACGACATTCGGTATTCTGTACTCTAGAGGCTTCAGAAGACCAATCTGCCAGCAGTCTCCAGCTACTAAGCGCCAAGGATCGAAGTCTGCAAAACCTCAAGATCGAGTCTTCAAGATTCTACCGCGTCAAGATCAAGAACTGCTTCAGAGTTATTCGGCAAGACCTGCGAAGCCTTCTGAAGATTGAACTACAAGCGACATCCAGCTATCAAGCGCCAAGGACCAACGTCGGCTAGTTCAACAACATATGTTCTTCGCATCAAAGACTGCAGCCATCTGCCTCGTCTAGTTCATTGATCGAGATCAAGCACTCAAGCCCTTGTATCCAAGAACTAGGTTAAGTACAACTAACAGTCAACCTTCAGACGGTTAAACTCTAAGCAGCCTCCAGCTACCAACCACTAAGGGGATCAACGCTCAAGACCTTCAGCTCAAGAACTGCTATGGAGCTCTTCAACTATTCGAGATTGAGATCAAGCGTCTGCGCCCTCGATTCACCCAAATTCCAGGAGTTCGAATCAGAGGACTACTTTATTGTGTTCAATACAGAGATTGTACCCACATACATTCGAATATTAATACAAATTAATTTGTTTCTCATATTTCTTGTCTTTATTTATTGTAGGCTTGAAATTTGTGTTTACAAACTTCTTCTTCTTCTTCTTCTTCTTCTTCTTCTTCTTCTTCTTCTTCTTCTTCTTCTTCTTCTTCTTCTTCTTCTTCTGGGCTGCTGCTTCTTCTTCTTCTTCAAACAATGAATGAATGCATAATGATTCGTCATATATGTTGACCTTGGACAACAATATAGTAAACCTAGGATAACAATATAGTAAACGTTGGATAACAATATAGTAAACCTAGGATATTAATATGCCTTGAACATACTATGGTAATTCTTGTACATTAATATGACAATCCATGTATGACACAATACTTTCAATCCATAGAATAAAACACTTTAAAGGCATATTAATATCATAGGTTTACAATATTATTATCCAAAGTTTACTATATTGTTATCCTAAGTTTACTATATTGTTATCCTAGGTCAACATATACGACGAACCGTTATGCATTCATTCATTCGAAGAGGAAGAAGAAGAAGCAAAAGAAGGAGAGGTTTTGTGAAATTATAATTCATTATTCATTCGTAGACAAGTGCAAATCCTAGGTTTACAATATTGTTCTCCAATGTTTACTATATTGTTATCCTAGGTTTACTATATTGTTATCCAAAGTCAACATATATGACGAACTATTATGCATTCATTCATTGTTTGAAGAAGAAGAAGAAGCAGCAACCCATAATAATAATAATAATAATAATAATAATAATAATAATAATAATAATAAGAAGAAGAAGAAGAAGAAGAAGAAGAAGAAGAAGAAGAAGAAGAAGAAGAAGAAGCAGCCAAGAAGAAAAAGACATCAAAAACTCAAAATCCATACAAGTGAATTGAAAGATTTGAAACACAACAAAATACAATAAGCACAAACACTGCTGTAATAATTGAAATGCCAAAATCCTCTTTGCATATAATGAGAATGAAAAGTTGCTAACATTTACATGATTCACAACTCCAATCTGTCAGTGCATTACATTATGTAAAAACTCCATCATCATCATCATCATCATCATCATCATCATCTTCTTCTTCTTCTTCTTCTTCTTCTTCTTCTTCTTCTTCTTTTGTAATAATTCTCTCAGAATGAATGAAGTTTATGAGAATGAAGCTTAATGAGAAATTAGGTTTTGCTTCTTCTTTTGGCACCCATCAAAAACCCATTTTTATCTTAGAAAAAAAACCGAACCGATTTTTACATTTGAAAAAAAAATAACCAACATGCCACCTATGCACCCAAGGCCCTACAATTTAATCAAAATAAGGACTCTATTGTCCACATAATACCAAAATGTCAATTTTCTTCCTGGGCCGTCCTTCTTGGTCATTAACCCAAGTATATATTAGGGGTCTAAGGCAAGGTTTATGTATTAAATAGCCCATTGGGCTAAATTATCGAAAAAAAGTATATATTACGGGTTGATTTTGTAATCAACCCACCGACCCTCGAATCTTTTAAGCTTTGAACATTGAGATTCAATTTTGATGCTAGTAAAGTATTTTTCAAGGGTGTAAAAATTGAGGAATTTATGAGTCATGTTAGTCATTAATAGTTTGACGTTTATCCTTAACTCATGAGCCTTTGAAGCTTGCTAGTGATTGTCCTTAAAAAAAAGGCTCGACCAACGAGCTTGTTTTGCCCGATTTCAAATAAAATTGGAGTCGACCTTGTAAGCTTGATCTGAGTTAAGCTAACCTTGGTTCGAAGCTTGTTTAGAGCTTTCTCAAGTGCTAAGGAAAGTTTTCAGCTTTAAACCTTGTCTACTTTTGCCTCATTCCCCTTATAAGTTTGGAGATTTTATGAAGGGGCATTGGGTGATAATAATATGAACTTTTGGGGTATTCGTCGATAGTAGTAATAAAATAATTTTGCTAGAGACTCGTAGTATCAACTATGGACATATTTTCCAACAACAACACAACACCAAGTTTAGTAAGTGTTCAACTTGACAGAAAGATGACACATTGCCTGGTTTTGTAAGTCGGAGGATGGAGCAAGTGCAGAAAATCTTAAATGTATTATTTTATTTCGATAAGCAGCATTGACTAACATAGCTGAATGATAATCTAAAATTAGAACTTTAATGGTTTATTTAGCTAAGTTGGTCAATAATGTTGCCTAGTTGGCAAAAAATGTGCCAATTAGTGTTTTTTCCCCACATATTTAGGCTTCTAGCTCAGATATTTAGGTGACACATAATCTTTTCGCCAAGTCAAACACCTACCAACTTTGTGGCATGTTGTGACTAAAAATAGTTGGTACTGCTAATTTACAACAAAATTGTTTGTATTATTATCTATTAGTACCTCAACGTTCATACTTTTATCTTCCAAAATTCCTTTTATGAATGAATGTATGAGGCTACTTGAAACCTCAAAATTTGCCCAACTTTGAGTCTTGACCATGGCCAATAAGAATGATCATCTAGTTGAATCTTGTTCTGATCTCTAATGGTGTTTCATATCCAATGGATGGATTATTATTTCTTACCCAAAGTTAAATATTAGATTTATCCATCGATCAATCTCACTTCATTTGTCATAGTAAGATAATTCTACATAATGATAATAATGGGTTAAGCCCAATTGAACTTGGACGCCGATCTATTTATTAGAGTTGGATTTAGAGCACTCAAGTATAAAGAAGTTGGAAGTAGACCCAGACATGTTGGTTCCATGGATCTTTGGGTTTTAAATCGGCCCAAGGTCTAAAGTTAATTCAACACTTCTTATAACATGTTCTCATTTCTTATTGACATTATCATTCACCAATTTGAGATTGAAGTAGAAGATATAAATGTTCTCATTACACCAACAATGAATACACATATTTCAAATAAGGTTCATGAAAGTTCTTTTATGTTTTTTTTTTAAAAGACAAAGTCCATAGATATTTATATATAAATATGTAATACCAACTCTTCTCCTCCAATTAGTATCCATACACTCCAATTTCAAAATTCAAAACCTTTATCCAAAATTATGTATGCTACAATGAATAAATATATTTTTATTAAAAATATAATTGGGTCCAAGGGTCTTAAATGCGTTTGAAGTTTGGACCTAGACCTTGACCTATTTAAGACACTTGAAATCTAGACCCAATCCAAAAACCATTAGGTCAAAAACATTTAATCCTAGACCCATAAGAACGGGTCAGGTCTGACAGGAATGGATGAGGCATAGGATCCATTGCATCCCTATCTACACTCCTTGAACCCACTAAGGAACAAACTGTTAAAACTAACTTGATTATTGTTATATATAGTTTGGTAATGATCAACTTGTCCTACTAGCATGCTTATTTGGTACCTTTTACCTTCGATTACTTTTATTTGGTATGAAACTAGTGCAATTGGTCTAAACACATCCATTGTCCAAACATATCAGTACACAAAGAACCAACCATGTTATCACCGCGAGACTTGGTCAAACTTTGGAAGAAACGCTTGAAGTCTTTATGCAAGGTCATAAGTGTTTGAAGTATCAAATGACTATTTGAGGAGACAATTAATTTGTAATAACTCAATCTTAACCCAATGTAAACTGATTAATAAGTTTAATTAACTAAATCGTGCATTTCATTTCAAGTTAACTGTTTGTGATTTTGCAGGACACGAGCAGAGCAACGACCGTTATCAGTTTAGTATAGTATATATAAATTAACTAAGTGACGATTTTTTAGTCACCCAAAGTAATCTCGGGAGATTCGGGTTACTTGACTAAATTATCAAGTCAACCAATTCGTCGTTATTACTAATAATAATAATATTATTATTATCATATCTTTTCATCCCTTAATTTATTTAAATTTAAGTTTATTCAACCTCCCAATTTATTGCAAGTCTTCATCTCATTATTTTTAATTTCATAAATTACATCCCGATATTCTAGAGTAGTATTTTTTTTGGTTTTAGTAGGAGCAATGTAGTAAAAGAGCCAAGAAGGAGGAGACCTTCTATACATATATATATATATATATATATATATATATATATATATATATATATATTTTGGATAAATGATTAGTAATTCCATTAACAAAACCGGGAGAAACAATACAACTGATATCAAGTCAGTCACCAAAACAAAATCTAACAGCACCTACAAAAAGGAATTCAAGATAATCTACTTTTTACATCGTTACAAATAATTTGAACTAGCACATTAGTCTCCCTAGAAATATTTTCATGAAGTCTGGAGTTCCTTTCATGCCAAAGATGATAAACCAAGTTGGAAAAAATCAAAGCATACTGACGCTTGTGTTGAGAACTGTTTAGAAGCCAGTACCTCCAATCATTCAAATCATATCCATGAACAACTAGTGAAGAGAAAACTGTCATAGCAACTTGGATGGAGAAAGAACATATGAAGAATAAATGATCATTTGATTCGAGATCATTACAGCAGAGATAGCAACGATTTACCCAATATATCCCAAACAATCTGCCCTGAGTTGGTAAAATCGTAGTAAAAGCACCCAAAAGGTGAAGGCAAACTTGGGGATACTCAACTTGTGCCAAACTAGAGAGTGCCAAGAGACCTCTTCACTACTCTCCCTTAAGAATTGATATCATTTTTTAATAGAGTATTGGTGGCCATTCTCCTTGAGCTCACTGAAAAGCTTAAGAAGATCATCTCTTATCTTCAATAACCGCTTCCAATACCAGCTAATGTTCTGTTTGACTTCACACTCCCAAATACTTTGCTTCCTCAAATATAAATGGAGAACCCACTTTACCCATAGTGATTCCTTCTCCATCATAATTTTCCATACAAGCCCTCCCAAAGCTACTTTGTTCCAAACAATTACATTTCTCATATTTAAACCACCCTCCTTCTTAGACTTGCAGTAATGCAACCAAGATATGGGAGCAATTTTTTTACCACCGCAAAGAAAGACCCTACACAGCTTCGTAATTTCTTCAATACACTAGTTGGTAGAATAAAAATCTGGGCCCAGTAAATATGCAAAACCATCAAAACACTGTTTATAAGCTGAACTCTACCTGCATAGGAGAGTTTTTTCACTGACCACCCATTTAGTCTCTTTGTCATACTTTCAAGTAGCAAGGCACAATCATGTCTATTAAGCCTTGTAGTCTTAACAGGGACCCCCGAGTATTTAAAAGGCAGTTGACCTCTCCTAAATCCAGTAGCATCAATGATCCCCTTTATGTAGTTCTCATCCATCCCCGCAAAAGTAATATCAGACTTGTGTTTATTAGGCAACAAACCAGAGCAAGCCGAAAAGTGATTTAGAGCAAATAGAAGAATGTCAGTGCTTACTCGGTCCCCATGACAGAATAGGAGAAGGTCATTCGCAAAACATAGATTTGTGAGGGAATGAGACTTATAAAATTGATGATATTTGAAATCCTTCGAAAGTGAAGCCTCTTTGATTGCTCTCCCAAGATATTCCATGACAAGGACAAACAGAAGCGGAGATATCGGATCACCTTGCCTCAATCCACAATCGCTTTTAAAATATCCAAAGGTTCCACCATTAAAAGCAATAGAGAAGGAAGCAGTTGAAACACAAGTCATCACCTAAGAAATAAACTTGGGAGGAAAATTAAGTGCTAAAAGCAGATTCTCCCCAAAAGACCAATCCACCGTGTCATAAGCCTTTTGGATATCCACCTTAGTCATACAACTTGGCTTCACACCCTTCCTATTGTAGAACCTCACCAGATCTTCAGCTATTAGAATGTTATGCAGGATAGATCTACCCGCAACAAAAGCAGATTGCTCCTCACTTACAAGGAAGGAAAGCATACACTTAAGACGAGAGCAAATAATTTTTGTTATGATTTTATACATAATATTGCAGCACACAATAGGTCTTAAGTCACTCACTTTTTCTGGGTTGTCCACTTTAGGAACCAATGTCAATAGAGTTGCATTAATCTCCTTCAATAGACAACCAGATTTGAAGAAATCCTTCACTGCCCTTGAAACATCATTACCTATTACACTCCATGCCTTGTTGTAGAAAGCTGCATTATACCCATCAGGCCTTGGACTCATTTTCCCATCCATAGAAAATACGATTTCCTTGATTTCTTTATCTGTAACAGGTGCCAACAATAGCTCATAATGATCATTTGAGAGTAAGTTCCCTTGTGTAATAGTTGACCATCTTACCTTACCCAAGCAGTTCTTCTTACAAAAAAATCTTCAAAGTGCTTGGCCACGAAGAGACCAATTTCCTCATCAGAGTTCAAATAATTCCCATCATTATCCATAATATTCAAAATTTTGTTCTTGTAATGATGAGTTTTCAGCATAGAGAAGAATATAGCAGAATTTGAATCCCCTTTCTTGAGCCATTCCGCTTTTGTTCTTTGTTTTAGAAGCTTTGTTGCTCCAAGAGAAGAAAAGTATTCTTTCCTGGCTTCAACTTCCATATCAAACAAAGAGATGTCATTTGGATCTTGAGATATACGAGTCTGGATATCTGTGAGTATGTGATAGTCTGCCTGAGATTTGTCAAAAATATTCCAAAACTTTGATCTATGAAGATCAGAAAGAGGCTTCTTCAGTTTTTTGAGTTTTTGGCATAGAATAAACATTGGAGTCCCAGAGATAGTCATATTCCAACTCTTCTTAACCAATGGCAGAAACTCCTCAGATTGTGCCCACATGTTGCAGAATTTGAATCTGTGTTTGATGTGATGATCACTTTCCTTTACAATTATCTCCAGGGGCGAGTGATCTGAAATCCCTGAGGGAAGTACATTGTAGTAGAAGTCCTCAAAAGCAGCTATCCCATCTTCGTTAATAAGAACCCTATCAATACAAGAAAGAATTCTTCTATTATGCCAAGAAAAACAAAAGCCCAAGCTCTTCATTTCAAGAACCTGATTCTCAGCCAAAAAATTCTGAAAGTCCTCAACCTCCTCAGCTGAAATATCCAGACCATCAATTCTATCATCAAAACGCAACACATGATTAAAATCCCCTGCAATGATCCAAGGAAGAGAACAATTATTTGCTATATTTGCTAAAATTCTCCACATAATTTTCCTCTCGACAAGATCATTATCTCCATATATAAAAGATACCAAGAAGCTAGAGTCTCCCTGAGAGATCTTACAGTGAATGATCTATCCATGCAGTAGTAAACAGTCAACAGATATATCAGAATTTCTCCATAATATCCATATTTGACTTTTGGTGCCATCTGAAGCATTTGAGATTAGATTCCATTGAGAGCCAAGATTATTTTTGATCCCTTCACAAGCCTGTAGAGTAACTTTTGTCTCCAGTAGACCAACCAAAGAAAATTTATTTGCAAGAAGGAATTGTTTAATTCCATCTTGTTTCCGAGGGCTATTTAACCCTCTCACATTCCAGGCCAAAAAGCTATCCATTATCCATTCTAGAAGAAGTGCAAGGACCATGTCCTACAGCCTCAACCACCTTTGATTCAGGAATGGGAGGTAAGGAGCATTGTAGTAAACCTACAACTATAGTTTTGTTGATGGTTACACTATTGGTCCCCCTTTTAGGCACTTGAGTTTGAGTTCTTGAAGAGTTGTTTTGGACAGGGTCTTTCCTAACCCATTTCTGTTTACCCTTCATCTTACACTACTCCACCGAATGACCAAACATAGAGCAATCAGTGCATCTAATTGTCTACCATTCATATTCTATCCTTTGTACATAAGCAAAGCCATCTTCATCCACCAATGGAACAATCTCCAGAAAGGAACCAATAATATAAATATTAATCAAGATTCTTGCAAATTTCATCAAAGTCTTCTCCTGAGTATATAAATTAGCCTCCAAAGGTTCACCAATCATACTTCCAATGTTGCTCAGACCTGATTGACTCCAATATTTCCAGTTCAGATCTCTCAATTTAACCCAAATAGGAACTTTAGTCACTTCATCAATATCAGTTGATTGACCTAGAGACCAAGCCTTCAATATCACTGGCTTTTTATCAAAATAGGCCACCCTTTTAGAGATGACTCTATCCCTATCTTCAGTTGAGATGAATCGTAGAATAAAAGCTCCTAAAGGCTCCCAGAGAATACGATCTAATCCCCTCTCACCCCACATTCTCATAGCAAATCGTTCCATAACAGCAAGAGGAGGATTAGCTCCCAAAAAAAAAGCAAGAATGGACGAAGACCAGTAGTTTACCTCTGATTCAATATCTTTCAAAGAAAATTTTTGAGTAGTGATACCATTGACTTCAACAGGCGGCACATAGAACAATTTCATGGGTTGTTTGTAAGGAGCAGCATCCTCCTTTTCTATAACCTTCTCCACTTCCTCAGTAGAATATGAAGTAACATTCTCATTCGGCGAAGATATCGGCGCTAAACAACATCATCCCCGAATTCCTACCTCCTCAGGTTCAGTTGGATAGGATTAGGAGTAATAACCTCAGATAATCTCGAACCCTCAACAAATTTTGTACCAATAGATTGAGATTTATCAGACGAAAGTAGTTCTTGCATCGCCGGCACCGGAGAAGAGTTTGGCCAACCAAATTTTCGAGCTCTTTTTGCGGCTTTTTTGGATCTCCGCGATCGCCCCATTGTTTGCAACTTTAGGGCTTAGTCATTATATATATATATATATATATATATATATATATATATATATATATATATATATATATATATATATATATATATATATTGAGTTGGAGGCGTATGTTTTAAGTCTCAATTGTTCAAATAAAAAGCCCTTCCCAATTAGGGCCTGTTTGGTGAGTGAAAGTGGAATGGAATTGGTGTGGGATGGATTCTAATTCCTATTTTTTTTTTGTTTGGAGAACATAAACTGGAATGGGATTATAATCCCCCCCAGGTTTCTTATTCCCCCAAAATAGGAGGAATTAGAACCCTCCCAAATAAGGGAGGTATCAAGCCTATCCCTTTCTATTATTTTTTTTAAGTAAAAGAACCCTAGAGGGGGGGGGGGGTGAATAGGGTTATAAAAGTTTCTGCACAAATACTCACTGGTAAAGGACGTTAGGGTCTTAATCTTTTCAGATTAAGATTCAACTTTAGATCAACCAAAGTAAACTTGAAATAAAGGACAATAAAAATGATAATTGAATAATCTCCTTTATTTCGTTGAAACAGAATGCAGATTGAATTACCTAAGGTAAATGTCCTTAGGGTTACAATTGTGCGCATAGAACACTTCAAGAACAGTTTCTGGAAAAACACACACCAAACTCTATTTTGGTGCACACACTAATCGAACCTAAGTCCGTCTATGATTCGATTACAAACACACAAATCAAAACCTAATTTCGTTAAGGAATTGATTACACTCAACCAAAATTCTCACAAGGAACACACTTTCTTCGTAGAGAAAGAATTTAAAAAACAGAGTAGTCTCTTTTTTTGTATCACCCGATTACATCCGTGGAATCATTGATTATATTCATCCTTGAGGTCTTCTATTTATAATAAAGATACTCCAGTAGAATAGAGCCGTTTGAAGTTGATTTCAGCCGGATACTTTCCTTCATTTGATTAGCTGTCTTTCTTAATCTGCAAGCTTTCTTCTTGCATTATTTCGGGAAATCTCCAATCATATCTTCCTTCCAAATTCTTGATTGATTGTTTCCTACAATTTAATATAGTTGCAATCAATTAGTCTGATTAGAAAAGGATAGAGAAAATAGATGATTTTGTTTCCAGAAAACATCCCTGATATTTTGCTCCTTTTGTCTTTCACGACGAAGCTTCACGCCTGGGGTGAACGTCCTTATGATGCCTTGGGTGAACGTCCTTATGCTGCGTTAAGTGAATGTCCTTCTGCCTTCTTTGAGATTTCTTTCCTTGCGCATCATATCTTTTCCGGCTATTCAAAACTGATCCAGTCGCCAAGGCCTTTGAGCCTTGGTCTGTCAATGTCCTTGAGGGTTTCTAACAATCTCCCTTTTTTTGATGAAAGGAAAAATTCATTTGCAGCACTTCTCCCCCTTTTTGAATTTTATCAAAAAGTCTAGAGAGCTCCCCCTTAATATTGTAATCATCTCCAATAGTTTGCAAGACTCAATGAAGTTGTTAGTCCTAAGAGAGGGTGCTCTCCCTCAATATTTGCCATGAAAGTAATCAATAACACTGCTATTTGAGTAGATCCTTTGTCAAGGTCCTTGATCCTAGGTCTGACAAGGTCCTTGAGGGGTTCTTATTGCTAATGTAAGTAATGTCCTTGATTACTCCAAGCTCCCTTAAGCATCCACTCTCCTGGATGCTGAATAAACCTGTAAAAACTTTACACCCTTAAGCCATAATTGACATTAAATTTAGGTTCTTGACTACTATAACGTGGTTTGTAGACCTCGGTTTTTATCGTTCTTTCTCAGGGAGCTAGGGGCCTTAGCTATGACTACTTGACTCTAGGTAAGGTTTACAATCATGAGATAATGAGAGGTTTAGGGTGAACATAGAACAAACTCAACTACGGTTCAGCCAAAATGGGAAACAATGGGTGTCGGGAGATTTCGAGATGCAAACGACAATTAGGACGAAGGTTTCGCAACTAGGAGGCAACAAGATAGTAGAATCAAATGACCATCCCGTTAAGATAAACTCATCGCATTTCCCTTTTCAAGGATAATCTGGATTAACTTCCCCAAAGTCCATCGACAGACCCGGAGGGTTAAAGAAACGGGAATCTCTAGTTAGCTTCTATTCGCTTTCGTGAATAGAATACTAACTATCCCAATTCCAACCTTCCAACTCAAGTGTTGGATGTATTTGGGGTCTTTTGTACCCCAAATACATCCTACTTGAGGGAAGAATATGAGTGGGAATTTGATTTCACTACAAATTACTCCTAAAATTGCTAACCTAATCCAAATACACCATTCACATCCTTAGTTTCTCCCTAACCCATTAGGGTTCTAGCCTCTAATCATCCTATCTAACATGCTAACAACAATAATAACTTCATTCATACTCAAAAGGATATTCAAATCAACAATAATCAACAATCAACAAACACCAAGCAATTTTAATAACAAAAACAGAGATTAACAAGTAAATAATCAACTAAAGAGAGTAAGAGTTAAGAAATGCTCATTGATTTGATGCCAAAGGAAAATGCTCCAGAATAATAAGACTCCAATGCTCCAATAATAAGAAAAGTCTTCAAAACTTCAATAGAAATCCAATAAAATCCAGTGCAAGAACAATAATCCAAGTAAACTCTCACTAAACACTCTAATTGAAAGCTTAAATGTGATAAAAGTATGATAAAGTATGTGCTAAGATATGATAATAGATGATATTCTGCTAAAAGACCTAAAAGCAATATATAAAAGCAAAGTTTGTTACTCAAAACTCGTCACTTTACTCAGCATGAAAATCGCGTCTGCAGGGTACCGTGGGCACGGTCTATGAGACCGTGGCCACGGTCCTGCGTAGTGAAGTGCAGGTTCTCTCTTCTCTTCGCAACACCGTGGGCACGGTGTCCCTGGACCATGGGTACGGTCTGGCGATTTAGGGCAGATAATTTTTCGCTCCTTCGCACCGTCGTGGCTACGGTCTCCCAAGACCGTGGCCACGGTCTTGCTCGGCCCCTTCTTTCATTGGACAAGTCTTGAACCCACCATGGCTGTGCTCATCATGACCGTGGCCACGGTCTTGCTCGGCTCCAACTTCTTCTGGGCGTAGCTTGATCCCATCGTGGCTGCGGTCAATATGACCGTGGCCACGGTCCAGCTCGGCCTCAAAAGGTCTTCTGGGCGTAGCGCCCGCTACGAAAGTGGTGACGGGGGCTACGCCTTGGAGTGTTCAACAGCCAAGGGACGATGGGAGGGTAGTGCCCGCTACCATGGGCGTGGCGGGGGCTACGCTTCGGTGAACTTCATTGCCAGTTTCATATGTTTATACTTGATGTGCATATATTTATTACTTGATGTCCATATGTTTATTACTGAATGCCAATATATTTATCACTCGATGTCTTTACGTTTATCAATGTTAATTGATGTCCATATGTTTATTACTTGATATTCATATATTTATTACTTGATGTCCCTATGCTTATTACTCGATGCCCATATGTTTATCACTGTTAATTGATGTTAATATGTTTATCACTGTTAACTAATGTCCTTAGGTTTATTACTTGATGTCCATATGTTTATTAGTTGATGTCCATCTGTTTGGGACTAGGAATAAATTGGATGTCTATATGTTGATTTCCAGCGGCGTGTGTTTTGGGAACTAAAAATGAATTGAATGCAGTTGTGTTTTTTTGGAACTTGAAGAGATTGAATGTAACTGTGTTTTTTTTTTCTTTTTCTAGTTTCCAACCAAATAACAAAAGGTGGATTAAATGCAAACATTAATGGATCTAAGGCCATGAATCATCATGCTTTCATACTCATATAAAGTCCATGCTTATTTGATCAATTCCTCTCTCTCTCTCTATGGGAACGGATCCAATAGAAAGAGAGTTTAGGTAGAAAGGTGAGAAAAACAAATCACAACCCTTGATTTTGCATCTGATAGTGTGTGGTCATGGATTTCAGGGAGTGTGACCATGGATTTCAGGGATCATGGTCACGAAATTCATGACCACACTCCCTGATATCCATGACCAAAGAGTGCTGGTAGTCGGAAGAAGCAATCAAACGGGGCTGGGAGAACTGGTGTGAATGATCCATTGGATCAACCGGCAAAGAGACTCGATAGAGAAAGGATGCAGTAACAATGAACCAAGGGGGAAAAACACAGCCCATGCAGTAGAGAAGAAAAGCTCATATGTGTCGCTTTTTAAGCAAGATGATGGCATGGAATTGAGATATGTAGAACCATCAGTAATTGATGGCGTACGTAAAGTGTGCAAAGATCGATCGTGAGGATGTAATCGAATCCATTGATTACTATAAATCTTCTGTTATTTGTTGCATTTTAGGTGCGAATCCTCCTTTTGAAATAATGAATGGTTTCTTGAGGAGGATTTGGAAGCATCTGGATATTGACCATGTAGCGAATTTTTCAAAAGGGATTTTTATGGTGAAATCCATAACACAAGAGAGTAGTGATATGGCAGTGAAAGAGGACTTTCATCACTTCGACAGTAAACTTCTCATTGTGAAAGAATGGAATGAGGATTTGGACTTGGATATTGATGCAATAGCTACCCTCCCACTATGTTACCTGGACTCGGGACACGGGTGTCCGACACGGACACGGATCCAAGGGTCCGACATGGCATCCCTAAAAATTAAGGACACGGGGACATGGTATCCAAGGGTCCGACACGGCAGGAGAAACACGACCCCTTAGTTACATAACATATTTAATTATATTAAAAGTGAAATATTATGTATTATTTTTTTTAGAGGCATCCTTAAATTGAACCCAAAAGGATACTTTAATTTAAATTGACTTGGCCCATACATTCAAATTCAATTATTAAAAAGCCCAAAAATTACAGTAAATTATCCAAAAACCCTAGGCCATGTGGGCCCCCTCTCTCTCTCATCTCTCCAAAAACACGTAATGGTACGCACTACGCAAAGATTCGCTCCTCTCTCTCCTCTCTCCCACCTCTCACCGGCAACTAAACCGCGACTTGACCGAAAACTGCCGTGGGGTCGCGCCATCCATTCGACCAAAAGCCCCCCACTACCACCCCGAACACCCACCAATTGGTTGTCCAATTGTTCGATCTAGGGTTTGTCAGTGGTTAGGGTTTGTTCATGGCCGTGTCCCGCGATTCCGGCCAGGTCCGCCACGGGTCCCGTGTCAGGATCCGTGTCGTGTCGTGTCGACCCTGGTACGGCACCCCCAGTAGCCGAGTCCAGGTAACGTAGCCCTCCCAATATTGGTCACAATACATGATCTGCCCTTCAAGTACTGGAGCATTAAAGGTTTAAGAAAAATATCAAGCCTTCTAGGAGTACTTCCCATCAAGACTGACAAGTAGGCTAAGGAAGGGGTGAAGCTAGGAGATGCAAAAATCTTGATTGATATTCCTTTGAAGGGGCCTTTCCCAGACCACGTGGACTTCCTAAACCATAATGAGAACCTAGCAATGCAACCAATAAGATGTCATCATTGCAAAATGTTTGGGCATGAAGAAACCGAATGCAAGAAAAATTTGGAATGCACTTTCTGTAAGAAGGTAGGCTATGAAGTGGGGGCACGTCGACAAAGGAAAATGCAAGAAGAAAAGAACAAAAGTAGGCAGGATGAGGAAGCAGGGGAGATACGGTTATATCCTGAACAAGGGTTCACCAAACCCAAGCCATCACTTGTCTGGAAAAAGGTCAATCATAAGCTCTCCCTACAATCAGCAAATCGTTTTGCAGTTCGTGGTAATGACGAGCAGGAGGATTCAATGACAACATTAGAAGAAGACACACAACCACCCATTCCTATGTCAGACCATCATGATGAACATCATCAGTTGGAATGTGCGAGGACTTAACAGTCCGGAGAAACAAGAAGACCTCTGGGTCTTTTTCTAAGCCCAGGGAACAGGGCTGGGTTCTTTATACGAGACAAAAGTGCTCCAGCAACGCATAGATGGTATAAATAATAGGCTCTTTAGGAATTGGAAGATAATCACCAACATATCCTATTGTCATAAAGTCACGATCTAGCTGGCCTGGAACTCTATGCATTATATAGTGCAGGTGCTGGATGGGTCAGATCAATACCTACATACAAAGTGACAATGACTCACAATAATGCTCACTTCTTCATCACATGGGTCTATGGACACAACACAACTATTGAAAGAGAGCCTCTTTGGGATTATCTGTGAACTATGGCAGACAGCATGGATGGACCTTGGGGAATCGTTGGGGATTTCAATGCTATAGCAAAAGAGGATGAGCGAGAAGGTGGAGTGGACGTGGAAGCTTTCATCACACGGCCCTTCAGGCAATGTATAGATGATTGTGGACTTCATGAAGCACCATATACAAGCCTATATTTCATATTGACAAATGGTCACGTGAGATCAAGGTTAGACAGACTCCTAGTTAATATGCAGTGGTACCTCATTTCCAATTTCTTGCATACATGTCTCTTAATTGTGCAGGGCTCTCTGATAATTTGGCAATCAAGATCTCCTTCTTGGAAAGCCCAAAAACCCAAACCCCGTTTTGATACTGTGATATGTGGAGCAAACATTGCACTTTCAAATAACTGATAATCCAAGAGATGGTCCTTGCTCCCAAGGGGCACCATTTATATAAGCTGCATCATTTATTGAAGATTCTCCAGCCCCGTCTCTGTGGGCTTCACAGGAGCTCTTTCCATGACATACACCAGCAGGAAACTCTCGCAAGGACTAAGCTGACCAAACTCTAAGAAGCGCTTCAAACTGACCCACACAACGAAGCACTCAAACAGCAGGAGTTAACGAAGAGGAAAGCCTATCTGGTTATCCTCCATTCAGCCCTCCTTTTGAAACGACAACAAAGCAAAATGGAATGGAATAATATGGGGGATCGTTGTACAAAGCTATTCTTTTCAAAAATAAGGCAAAAACGAGCACAAAATTTTGTCCATCCCATTGAAACAAATGATGGTCAGATGGTCCATGGAACACAGAAGGTAATGGAATTCTTGAGGGGATACTACATCAGCCTGCTAGGGCCTCAATCTCGGCCCAAATATCCTAGTTGTCCAGCCATATTTAATAGAGGGTTGCAACTAACGGTGGGGCATCAACTGCAATTAAGCAAGCCCATCACTGACATAGAGATAAAAACGACCATGTTCTCCATTAAAAACGACAAGATACCAGATGCAGATGGGTATACAAGCGGGTCCTGTAAGTCCGCGTGCGGGGAGATTTGGAAATCTGGTATGTGTAGCAGCTCATGATTTTTTTGCAAGGGGCAACATCATCAAGGCTATGAATACTACTAACTTGGTGCTAATCCCGAAGGTCCCTAATCCAACTAAGCCACAAAGTTACGGCCTATCTCCTGCTGTAATACCTTCTATCAGTGCATCACTAAGATCCTAGCCGCAAAAATCCGAAGTGTTCTGCCGTATCTCACCAACCTCAGCTAGAGTGCTTTCATTCAAAGGCCAGAGCTGCTTCACAATGTTCTCTTATGTGAAGAGCTCGCCAAAGGGTATTCTTGATAAACCATAACACCATGATGCATGATGAAAATTGACTTACAAAAAGCGTTTGTCTCGGTGCACTAAGATTTTATTAGGGAATCCCTTCATGCTTACAACTTCCCCAGCTGGTTCATCACATGTATCATGACCTTTGTCACCTCCCCCACGTTCTCTGTCTTTGTAAATGGTGTGACCTCATCCCAGTTCTGATGGGGGAGGGGACTGAGACAAGGTGATCTCATGTCTCCCCTGCTGTTTATGCTTAGCCTTTCACGATCTATCCAGTATTATGTTGAGCAATAAACGACCTACAAATATCACCCCAACTGCAAGGGTTTAAGGCTCACTCACCTCGCCTTTGCGGGTGATCTAATCTTCTTCACCTCAGCCACGAAGACATCCATCCAAATGCTTATGACAACTTTCTAACACTTTTCGGATGCCACGGGATTGGTGGCTCACCAAGCCAAATCTGAGGTAGTCCTCGGTGGAGTCTCGGCAAGCGAAAAAGAAGCCCTGAGTGCTGAAACAGGCTTTGCACCAGGCCTTTTCCCTTTTAAATACCTGGGTATGCTAGTCTCGTCCTGTAATCTCTCAAGATTTGATTGCAATATCTTGGTTGATAAAATCTTGAACAAGATCAAGGTTTGAGAATCAAGACATTTTTCATATGCTAGGAGAGTAACGTTGATAAACTTCGTTCTAATAATGGTCTTTGGTTTCTGGGCATGCATCGTCATCATTCCCCCCTATACTATTAAAACCATAACCTAATTCTGCAAAAATTTCCTCAGGGTGTTTCACATGAATATCATAAAGCCCCCCTCGTCGCATGAGACCTACTTTGCTTGCCGAAGGCCAGGGGTAGGTTTGGAGTCCGAAACCTTATGGCTTGGAACAAAGCAACCATTGCCAAGCTCATGTGGGATGTCCAGGGGAAAAAAGATATCTTGTGAGTGAAGTGGGTACATACTACATACAAAATACATTAAGGGAACATCTTGGTCGGACTATTCTCGCCCCTATGAGGTGTGCCCCTATTTTAAACATCTTTGTGAGGTGAAAGATCTTTTTAAGTGGGGGTGTGTCCCATGCTGCCAATAGACATGGGGGGAGACAAAGAATGGCTAATACACTATTCTAGTGGGTACAAGTGGGCTCTTGAAGGCCTAGAGTTTGCACCATGGGCCAACATAGCTCTCGTTGGTCGAAAGGCTGCCTGTTAATGCTAGAACGACGAGATGAACGGAAGGAACCTCGCCGAACTGTCCCGCATGCCAGGGGGGTGAAGAAACTCTCACACACCTGCTAGTTGATTGTAACTTGAGCAAATAAGTCAGATTGCAAATCGGTCATTGGCCTTACGGTGCACCCTTTGAGAACCCAGGTTCGATGGACGATTGGGTATAGAAGATGTGCAATGAAACTGCCTCGTTGAAGTATCAAACCTTCACTCTTGTTGTTTTCTATGCATACATGTCCCACATATGGAGGCAAAGGAATGCATAAATTCATGAACCCAAGAAAAGACATCTGGAGCAAATTTACCATGTTATTAGAGGGGAGATCCGTAATAGATGCATAGACCAGGCTAGACCTAAGAAAAAAAAATACTTTTTCTTGCTTGACACTGCACGTTTTTTTTTTTTTTTTTTTTGCAAACAGAATGATAGATAGTATTCATTCATTCAAAAGCAGTGCATCATTTAGCAGTACATCAGACAGCCAAGCGGGTGGGAAATTGAAGAAAATTAAGTTATCAGACCCTGTCAAACACCATTTAGCTATTCTATGAGCGACCTCATTCCCTTCTCTTCTGACCCATTCTACACTCTTGATGTTGCTTCGATTCTGCAGCTGTCGAACCTCTTCAATAATCTGGGTAGTATGTCCTCTATTTACTGTCTCAGTTTTTAGAGAATTGACAATGTGCTTGGCATCGCTTTCCACCACCCCATACGTGACAGCTTGGTTAATACTCATCTCCACTGCTAGTTTAATCGTCTTCAATTCTGCTATCTCAAGGCTCCATCCCGCCTCAATTCTTCTTCCAGCAGCCCACAAAAATTCTCCTCCTTCTTGTCTTGCCACGCATCCGATGCCAACAACCCGTCTTTCTTTGTCGCAGGCTGCATCACAGTTGCTTTTGATTCCGTTTTGCAGAACCTTCCATCTTCCAACTTCCAACTTCCATTCTTCTGGTGGCCTTTATCTCTTCATCGTACTGTTGCATGTATTGATCACATTGCATCCCTGCTCTGTCAGCTACATGAGATGGATCAATAGCTCATTTTTTGTGTATGTAATCATTCCTCGCCCACCATATGCTCCATAATCCATATGCACACTTTGCCAATTCGTCGTCGCTCCTCAGCCTGGCTACCGTCATTAACCACTCCTCACCACTGTCCGCAGGGTATTTTCACACCTCTGCCATACCCAGCTCTTCCCATACTTCCTTGGTCCATGGGAAGTCCAGAAAAGTGTGCTTTTGGTCTTCTTCTTTCCTTTAGCATATCTCGCATATAGCTGTTTCCGCACAGCGGCGTTTATACAGTCTAGCCTTGGTGGGCAGAATTCCTTTCACAAACCTCCATAAGATGTTTTGGACCCTCGGATGTGTTCTGATGCTCCACACTTTATCCCAGCAGTCTCGTGTATTTCCAATTGATGACGAAGCTTCTACTTGTGAATGGCTTAAATGGTATCCACTTCTAACACTATATTCACCATTCTTAGAATATAACCATCTCACTTGATCTTCTTTTGCAGTCTCCGGGAGAGGAATATCAATGATTACATTAGCAACTTCACCTTCAAAAAGCTGTCTGACAAGCGCTTCATCCCAGCTCCTCTTTTCCTCTTCTCTAATCAAGTTTTCAACTCTGCATTCGTCCATTCCTTCAGGTGCATTCCCAATGAAAAACCCGCCTCTTGCTTCAGCCCACTTATGTCCCCACACTTTGTTAGATTTGCCATTTCCAACGTTCCACCCTATCCCTTGTAATAATAGGTTCCTTCCTTCTAGCATACTCCGCCATACATAGCTCGAGCAGTAGCCCTTTTTCGCACTTAATATGCACCCTCTTGGGTAGTATCGTGCCCTGAAAACTTGACTAGCCCGTGAATTGGGTTGCGTAGCCAGTCTCCGCACCTGCTTAGCTAACATAGCTATGTTGAAAAGCTCCAACTCCCTGAACCCTAAGCCTCCCACCTTCTTTCTGCTGCAAAGACTGTCCCATTTCAGCCAATGTATGCGCCGTCTATCCACATTGCCGCTCCACTAGAATTTGCTAATTAAGGCATTGACTTCCTTAAGGAAGGAGGAGGGGAGTTTATAAATACTCATCATATACGCAGGCATGGCTTGAACGACCGCTTTTATCAAAATCTCCCTTCCTGCTTGCGACAGTAATTGTTCCTTCCACCCATGTAACTTAGTCCACACCTTTTTTTTTGGAGATCCTCAAACACTATTTTTTTTTACCTCCCCACTATCAATGGTTGTCCCAAATACTTCCTTTTTTCCTGCATTTCCACCATCCCAAGTATTTCGAGGTATCTAGCCTTTGTATTTTCATCAACATTCTTGCTGAAATATACTTCAGATTTTGTGAGATTGATTTGTTGTCCCGATACTTCCTCATATTGTTTCAGCACACTCTGTAAACATTGCACCTCCCGTTCCTTAGCTCTGATGAAAAAGATCCTGTCGCCGGCAAATAGAAGGTGTGTGATCGCAGGCGCTTTTCGGCAAATGTTTAATCCACTCCAGTTTCCCGCTTTCACTTCTCTCTGAAATAGGGCATTCAAACCTTCCGCAACCAAGAGGAACAAATAGGGCGATAGAGGGTCACCTTGGCGAAGTCCTCTCTCCGGGATAATGACCTCAGTTTGTCTTCCATTTATGCAAAAAGAATATCTCACCGTTTCCACACACATCATGATGAGTTTAATCCAGTCAGCTTGGAATCCAACCTCTGTCAGAACTAGGCGCAAGAAACTCCACTCAACCCGATCGTACGCCTTACTCATGTCTATTTTCGTTGCAATCCATCCCTTCTTACCCCGCTTCTTATTCTTCAAAAATTGAAACATTTCACTGGCGACCATGGTATTATCCGATATTGATCTCCGGGGGACAAAGGCGAATTGCCTTATATCAATAATCGATCCGAGGCAAGCCTTTAGGCGATTCGCTAAAACCTTTGATACCAGTTTATATGTGACGTTGCTCAAGGCAATAGGGCGCAGGTCTTTCAACTCCTCCGGGTTCTTTATCTTTAGAATAAGAGTGCCCAAAGTGTGGTTAATATCCTCCGGCATTCGTTGCTCATTTAAAATCCCCAACACCAGATTACACATATCACTTCCCACTATGCTCCAATATTTTTGGTAGAAGAGAGCACAAAAACCATTCGATCCTGGGGCCTTCAGCGGACCCATCTGTTTCAAGGCATTTTCGACTTCCGCTGCACTAAAAGGTTTGGCCAACTCCTGCTTCTCTCGGTCCGATAGCCGCCCTCGCATCTCTGGGAATGTCACTTCATCAAGTCTAGGTTTATCTGAGGTGAAGAACTGTTTATAGGAATCCAATACCGTTTGCTGGATAACCGTCAATGATGTGTGGAAAACTCCGTTTTGGTCTTTTATTTTCCGAATTGTGTTCTTCCGTCTCCTGTTCTTGACCCCTGCATGGAAGTACGCTGTATTCTGGTCTCCCACTTTTAGGGAGTGGTGATGTGCTCTTTGGGCCCAATATTGTACATTTGTGCCCTCTAAATTCCTTAAGATCTCTTCCGTTTCCCTCAGAGCTTGCATATTGTGACCTGTGGGTTCTTTGGAGCATAGCTCCTGAAACCGTTTGCGATATTCCTTGATTTGTTCCTCTATTTTACCATACTTATTCCGCCCCCATGCTGCAAAACCGGCTCCACAGTCCCGGAGTCTCTCTGTCATACTGCCAGCAGTCCTCGACGTATCCTCCCAGCATTGCTTAACAGTTTCTTCAAAGCTTCCTTCCGATGTCCACCACGCTTCAAACTTGTGTATTTTCCCCGTCAGTCGACCGTGGACATCCTCCGAGTGGGTATCCAGGACGATCGGTAAATGATCAGACCCCTCCCAGCAAACATGTTCAACCCTCGCCCTCGGCCACATCTCCATCCAACTTTCACTCGCTAAAAATCTGTCCAATCTCTATTCGATATTGTGCTTTCCCTCTCTCCTGTTACTCCATGTATACGGATGACCCAAATAACCCACATTCCTAAGCTCCCATTTGTCTATCACATCCCCGAATTTTGCAGCTTCCCCATAGTCGAAACTCCTCCCACCTATTTTTTCATTGGTGTATAGCAGGCAGTTAAAGTCTACGAACACTGTCCATGGCCTACCATCTTGACATCCTAGGTAGTGTAGTAACTCCCAGGATCTTTCTTTTTGGTTACCTTCAGCCCATCCAAAAAAGGTTGTCCCCCTGAAAGTCTTCCCATATACGGTTACTACGGCATCAACGTGGTGGTCTGAGAAGGATGTTATCGAAACCTCTACCCCTCCTTCCAAAGGAGTGCAATACCTCCTGCTCTCCCTTTGGGTGGGACACTCAGACAACCCTCCATACCACACCGCCATCGAACTCCTGCCATCTCATTGGGATATAGCACTACACATTTAAATGTATTATGTTTTGTTCCTTTTTTGGTGATAATGTTGAGCTATATGATGCATCTACAAGTGGTTATGGTTGTTAGTTTGTTATCCTAGTCAGCATTAGTTTGTTGGGAAATGATAAAAGTCTTGTGCAAGACACATATTTTGTGTCTTGTCATTATAGAAAACCTATATATTTGTGAATTAAATTGGAAAAAAGTTACATGATTGACTTTTATAATTATAATAATATATATAAATTGTATAAAATCACACTTTTATCTATATTTTTAAAAATTTACAAAAAAGCGTCTAAAATATGCCCAACGGATGGGGTTCATTTGTTAGGGTGTCAATTTTAATTGTTGGCGTAGCCAACACATTCCAAGCTTCTTATAATTGATAATTAATAGTATCTGTAAAAAAATTAGGGTTAAAAACGATAATAAGTATTGATTTTATAAGGGAGAAGACATTTAAGAAGTGTCTTGGGCCAGACACTTATCATCACCCTTGTTTGTTACTAGGAATAACTGATTACTCTGCTGTATAAATACTTCACATAGCTGCTGTATTTTTCATTCATTTACAAATAAATGAAATGCTCTGTCTGAGCTTTCTCTCATTTCTTTTCTCAAAGTTTATCATGGTATCAGAGCTTGATTTAGCAAATTGATGATTGTTTTGCATCTACAACATCAATCCTGGAAAATTCTACCTGGACAGAAGTCCTGTTGGGAACACCACTAAGAAACATGGCCACAGTCTCGCTCCTATAATATACGTACATACTTTGGCCCTATTTGGCAACCAGCTGGTAGCTGTTACTGTTAGCTAATAGCTTTTTGGATTAGTTGTTTGATTTTAACTGTTTGGGTTAGCTGATTGCATGAAAAATATTTGGTAAAATAGCTTTTTACGAAAAGTTACCTCAAAAAACTTTATCAAGTAGCTTTTTGAAACTAGTTTTTGGGTCCAAAAAGCTAATATAAAAAGCTACTTACCAAACATTTCAAGTAGCTTTTTAACCTTGATCAAAAAGCTAAAAGCTATCGAAAAAGCTAAAAGCTACCCAAAAGCTGGTAGCTAAACGCCCCCTTTAACAACTCCAAGGGAGTTACCCTCTAGCATTTTGTTGATTTGATATCCAAAGGTGGAAAATCACGGCTACTTAGGTTCCGTTCTTTTATAAGGTAGTGGTAATGATGTGGTGTGGTGGAATTTGAAAAAGTGTGGTGAGATGTGGTAGGTGGGGTGGATGGAGAGAGAGAATGAGAAAAGTAGAGAAAAAAAGTATATATAAGACAGTCTTGAAACTAATTACTTCAAGACTTCAGCAAGTGCTCCCTCAACTAATCAATGAAAGTCAAACAGCTTTCATCCCAGGCAGAGAATTACTTCATAATATCCTCATGTGCCATGAACTGTCTCGAGGTTTCAGAAGGCAAACTACCTAATCCAAATGCATTTTCAAGATAGACCTACGGAAAGCATTTGATAGTGTTCACTGGGAATTCGTCAAAGAAATTCTTCACGGATACAAATTTCCCCTGCAGTTCATAGATTGGGTAATAAGTTGTGTCACTACCTCCTCCTTTACCATACAAATCAATGGTGGAACGTATGGGTATTTCAAAGGTGCCCGTGGTCTACGTCAAGGAGATCCAATATCCCCGCTACTATTTGTACTCTCTATGGAATACCTATCAAGGAGTTTACTCTTTGTATCACAGGATAAAAACTTCAAATTTTTTCCTTGATGCAAGGATGTAAAGCTCACCCATTTGATCTTTGCAGATGACCTCATGCTTTTCAGTGCTGCAGACCCTCATACAGTTCAGGAAATTATGGACATTCTGGATCACTTCCAGGAAATTTCTGGCCTCACTTCTAATGTTAATAAATCCAAAATTTTGATCTCCGGAGTGCCAAGCCATACAAAGCAACAAATTATGCAAATTATAGGTTTTGAAGAGAGCGACCTTCCTTTCTATTACTTGGGCATGCCAATCACAGATGGAAGACTCAGCAAAAATGATTGCCAGAAGCTGGTTGATAGAATCACAGCGAGGATAAGATGTTGGCGTACCAGTAATATTTCCTATGCTGGCAGGGTAGTGCTCATTAACACTGTCATTATGGGTCTCTATACTTATTGGGCATCAATCTTGATCACCCCCCAACAGGTAATTGACCAAATCAACAAAATTTGTCAAAATTTCCTCTGGGGGGCTGATGCTGCCTATACCAAAATTCCCCTGATAAGTTGGAATGCAGTGTGCTGCTCAAAAATCAAGTGGTGGTTTGGGAATCAAAAATTTGAGTCATTGGAATGTAGCACTTATCGCAAAACAGGTGATGACCATTGCAGAACAAAAGGAGAACCTCTGGGTAAAATGGATCCATGGGAGATATATTAAGGGGAAAGAATGGTGGGAGTATCATCCAAAGGGGGACACGTGTTGGTACTTCAAAAAACTCTGCCAGGTAAAGGAACAGCTAAAAAATTGCAATCCCCTACAAAACCCTTATACTGTCAAGCAAGGCTATGATCGTTTTACGGGAAATGCTTGCAAATGGCCCTGGGCCAAGATAGTGTGGAACAGATTTAATACTCCTCGACATTCCTTCTGCACTTGGTTGGCACTACATGGGAGGCTCCAAGTCAAAACGAGATTGCACAATTCATCAACAACAACATGCCCTATGTGTAGCAGCTCTGATGAAACTATTGAGCACTTATTCCATGATTGTGATTATGCAAAACAACTTAGAGAGAATCTAAATGCATGGATTAAAATTCCTACTGCATGAAATTGGGCGGCTTGGACCAGGAAGTTGCGCAACATGAAAGGAAGCAAGCTTAAAAACCATATTATCTATGCGGTTTTTGCATCATACGTTTACAATATCTGGCAAGCACGCAATAATGTCGTTTTCAAGAACATCACAAGAGACCCAAGACATGTTTTCATATTGATCAAGCATCACCTTATGGATAGAACTCTTTTCCTTATCAATAATACGAAAAATCAAAATAAATGCATAGATATCTTGTGTGCCTAGGTTTGTAACAATATGTTTTTGCTGATTATTTTGAATATACAATCACATTATTACAAATATATATATATATATATATATATATATATATATATATATATATATATATATATGGGGATGGATAGAATGAGAAGGGTAATTATGTGAGAAGGTGAGAAGGGTCATTATGGACCCTTAGATCTTGATCCAAGGGCTCTTATTATTTCAAGATTTTCAATTATTTTTTTGGTTGGGAATTAAAGAGGGGCACATGAATCTAAGTGGAAAAAAAAGAAAAATAATAAAACAATTAATTGTTGCCTAGGAAATAATTAGACATGATATTTTCAAGGAGTTGCATTTATTATGTATTCTCTATGTTGATGCATGGTTGTCCACACAGGCCGTGCTGATGTCCACTTGTCATCACTTTGATGTTCATGTGTTCAGTACTTGATGTTCATATGTTGATTACTTTATGTCCATGTGTTTATTAGTTGTGGTGAACATCAAAATTTCTAAATCTTAAGATCGAACATGTTTAAACCAAATGGACATTATGATCAACTGAAATGATATCATGTTTAGACCAAACGAAACACCATGTTGAAACGAAATAGACATCATGTGTATACCAAATGAATATCAACTCAAAACAAATCGATATTCTATTCAAATTAACAAGGACATCATGTTCGAACCAAATGAACATCTAGTGATAGACATATGAATATCAAATAATAAAGACAGGGATGTCAAATAATAAATATATGAACATCAAATAGTGAACATATGAACATCAAAGTGATAGCAAATGAGCATATATTTGGCCGACAAGCATGCATCAACATAAATAATACATAATAAATGCAACTCCTTGAAAATATCACGCCTAACTATTTCCTAGGAAACAATTAATTTTTTTATTGTTTTTCTTTTTTTCCCCACTTTGATTCTTGTGTCCCTATTTAATTCCCAACCAAAAAAATAATTGAAAACATTGAAATAATAAGAGCCTTTGGATCAAGATCTAAAGGTCCATAATGACCCTTCTCACCTTCTCACCTAATTACCCTTCTCATTCTATCCATCCCATATATATATATATATATATATATATATATATATATATATATATATATATATATATAAGGAAATTGGATGACAATAATCCTTACTTTCAATTTGTATTCTGGTGGTCCAAAGAAAAAATAAAATTGTATTGTAGTGGGACATAATGGAGAGTATACCCTAAATATCATAGATTTTGTGTTGCTTTTGATTCAAAACTTTGTATAACACTTTACGACGATTTTTAATGCATTTAGAGCATTTCTCCCTATTTTTTCAAAAAAAAATTCAGTTTCTTTTATGATTTTTTCAATTTTATTCCTTTTAAAAAATCATAATAATTGCTCAGAATCTCAAAAAAATAATTTAAAAAATGTTTTAGCAACTACACTCCATTACCCATATGGGGGCATGAACGCAAAAAACAAAAACAATATGGGGTAGGAATGAAAAAAATAAAAAAAATGTGGTGATGGATTTGGTAACACTAAAATACAATTTTATTTTTTTATGGACCACCACAATATTGTTTTTTTTTTCATTCCTCCCCCCAGATAGGTAATGAAGTGTAGTTGCTAAAACATTTTTTAAATTATTTTTTTGAGATTCCGAGCAATTATTATGATTTTTTAAAAGTAATAAAATTGAAAAAATCATAAAAAATAGAAAAGAATTTTAAAAAAATTGGGAGAAATGTTGTAAATTCATTAAAAATCATGTTACAGTGTTATACAAAGTTTTGAATCAAATTTATCACAAAATCTATGATATTTAGGGTATACTCTCGATACAATTTTATTTTCTTTAGGACCACCAGAATACAAATTGAAAGTAGGGATTATTGTCATCCAATTTGCAAAAGTAGGCATTATTAGAATCCAATTTCCCTATATATATATATATATATATATATATATATATATGGAAATTGGATTCTAATAATCCCCACTTTCACCAATTGGACAATGGTGGACTGTACTTTCACTTTGTATTCTGGTGGTCCAAAAAAAAAATAAAATTGGATTGTAGTGGTATCAAATCCACCTTCACATTCTTCTAATTTTTTTCATTCATACACTATATTGTTTTTGTTTTTTCGTTCCTACCCCTAGAAAGTTAATGAATTTTAGTTTCTAAAACATTTTTTAAATTATCTTTTTGAGACTCCGAATAATTATTATGATTTTTTAAAAATAATAAAAGTGAAAAAATCGTAAAAAATAGTAAAAAAATGAAATTTTTTTGGGAGAAACGCTGTAAATTCATGAAAAATCATTTAAACTGTTATACTAAGTTTTGAATCAAATGCAACACAAAATCTATGATTCCCTTGAAAATATCTCACTACAATCCAATTTTATTTTTTTTTGGACCACCAGAATACAAAGTGAAAGTACGGTCCACCATTGTCCAATTGGTGAAAGTAGGGATTATTAGAATCCAATTTTCATATATATATATATATATATATATATATATATATATATAGGGAATGGATCACATGAGCATTGACCTTATATGAGCATGTGAGTATCAATGCATTTTTGGCGGACATCAAGTATTGTTTTCATGGACATCAAATATAAATGGTGGACTTCAAGTTGGATATATGATGTCTGTCAGAAATGCTTTGATGCTCACATGTTCATATAAGGCTCATGCTCATGTGATCTATTCTCATATATATATATATATATATATATATATATATGTATATATATATATATATATATATATATACATACATACATACATACATACATACATACATACATATATGGTTCATGCGAGATATATAAATCATAAATCTTGGTGGCACTACACCCCATACTATGATACATGTCCATATTGGAAACATCTCTGTAAAATCAAGGACATAATCAAATGGGGTTGTATACCGGGTGAGAGGTGGAAGTGAGCAAAACTAAGGATGGGGTTTACAATGTAAAAACGGGATATCATTGGTTGATCAATGCTGGTGAAGCTCCTGCTTGGATTGATATCCCCTGGAACCCGATTACTACACCTAGGCATAGCTTCATCGCGTGGATAATGCTTCACGGCAAGCTCCTGGTAAGGGCCTGAACAACAAAGTGGAGAACTGAAAGTGACCAAAGTTGTCCTCTCTGTAATCATCAAGAGGAATCAATTGAGCATCTCTTCATGTCCTGCAAATTTACTTCGGATGTTGCTGTGCATCTCGCTCAATGATTGAACCAACCTGCCCTAGTCGGCACAATCGATATGAATAGGTATGTTACCGGGCTCATAAATATTGCAGGCTCCAAAGCCTACAAATCTCTTGTTCTTGCTACCTTCTGCAGCCTTATTTACAACGTGTGGAGATACAGAAATCAAATAATTCACAAGGGAGATCGAGTGGATGCTAAGACTACTTTTAATGTTATCAAGAGGGACATTCAAAACAGAGTCCTCGCTTGCTCCATTGATAGAAAAAAAATACAATAGAATTAGGGATATTGTACTGATGTAATTTTTCGTTTATCCCATCTTTGTAACTATTACGTTTCATTTTTAATACCAAGTTCTTGCTTTTGGAATATATATATATATATATATATATATATATATATATATATATATAACTAAAGTGATGTGTGTGTATCACTTAATGCTAAAGTGATGTGTTGCAGACTATAGTATGACAAAAGTGACAGAGAACAAGACATAAAGAAAATATTATTATAAATATTTTAAGAAGAAAAAAAAGAAACAAAATAAAATAAAATTTAACAGAGAAATCATAAAAAAATTCAACATAATATATGAAATCCTAATCGTTAAAAATTAATTTACAATTACATGATTTATAAACAATTTTTTTTATGTGCTAGCGAATATCCAGCTGAAATTGAATATTATATTAATTTAAATAAATGAATGTTAATGACATTTTTTTTTATTTAAATACACATGCATCATGAGGAACAATCTCTATATCATGAGATGGTGGCACACAAGTCAAAGAGAAGCAAAAGAGTCATCATCATTATTTTTCCAATCACACAAAGGAGGATTAACATGATTATTAGGGGAAAAGGGGGAAGAAGACACTATTCTATTCAAAGCACACTCCTCGGGAGACGAAGATCCTAACTCATGGCCACTTTCAAATAAATCTGGTCGCATTTGACGAAACACAAAAATTATCTCATGAAGCCCATTTTCCATTTTTTTTTCTATTTTTACATTAGATTCTTCATCTTGTTGTACACAATTCACATCATTTTCAATAAAGGTCAGGTGAGCAACATAAGTAGAAGAGACGATATCATGAGTCGATAATTCAAATTGAGCATTAGGGGAGGGGGGACATGCATGAGAATTGAAGGAGGAGAAGAAATAGTACTCTCATATGAGTCTTCATAAGATTTTTCCCTTGGTTGATCAACAAATGGAGATTGAGTATGCAAATCAACACAAGGGAAATATATTGACTTTCATAGTGAGATCTAGCATGGTGAGTACATGGATTATCAAAATAATAACCCGAAGCATGACAACACTCCATAAATCTACGGGTACCATCAATCAACTAATTAAGCAAATCCCAAGCCTCATAATCATTGTCAACATTAAAAATGTAATAATTTGACATATTACGAGGTTTAGAATTCACACTCATTAATAACGCATAATATTTCCTAATCAAAAAATTATAACCATGAGGAGCCCCATCAGCAAGGTTATAATTCATCTATCACGACAATCACAAAATATCTCTTGCTCATCTTCAGGGAAGTCAAAACATGTCATTTCTCTCTCTTTTTTTTTCAGATTTTTAATTTTTTTTTCTTTTTAGATTTTTAAAACATAGAGGAAACGCTCAAGAAAAACTCAAAGGTCGGAAGGCGCAACGCCCCGGCAACAACGCCATTTTGTTCAATCGCAGCATAGTGCGGGTGTAATTATCGTATCCACAGGGAGTTGGAGCTTCCGAACCCAAGAATCGATCGAGCACTCACCAATTAGGCTTGATGTTAGAGGTTTTGAATGTTTGGTAGAAACATAGGATAAAAGACAAATGACAAGCTATAATTAAAAAGGGGAAAGAGCTTAGGGGTATTATCGTGACCCGTAACGAGAGAAATATGATTTGTGAAGGGGTTTAGGGATAATTCATAGGCAAGCTATTCTACACGGAAATTAAGCAGATGAATTATCATCAAATCTCACTCGCCAAAGTTAGGATTCGATGCTTACTCCCTCCCTAGATTCCACCATCATTCCCATAGGGATGATTTTTAGATAGCATAATACTCTAATTCCCCTAATCAAACACTAATCACATGCCAATGTATATTAACTTTCAATTAAACCATCTATAACTCTCTAATTTGATGTCGAGAGATAATATATCACCTCCTGGCATCAAGAGTATTGACATCTAACAGAGAGGTATAGTAGGAAATGCTAAACAATTCACCGAATCATCCGATACCACCCAACCTAATATAAGCCTGGATTCCGTAGTTTTAGGAATGATCGGTGTTTGGTTATCAGATGTGAGGATTTTAAGGATAACTAGCATCAATTTCCCTCTCTTGAATGGTAAAGTGATGCATACATTCCAAAATCTATCATCATTCTCGTATATGACGACCTTTGATAGTATTCAAACGCAATCCAATCTAATCGGTTCCAAAATCTCTCGTTAGAGCAGATTAGGAACTAATTACTCCTACATGTATCTTCAACTCAATGTTTGGGGAAGGATTCATAACCTCTCGGCACCAAAACCCTTTACATTGACAGAAAATAGAGGGAGGAACACCTAATTACATCATTAATCACCCTAATCCTATTAATCCTAGCCTAGTCTCCTATTAGGGGCCCTAATTACTCCATAACCCTAGAGGAACTAGCCATACATATTCACAACTACCACTATTCCAACAACCAACTCAACATTCAATATGATTCTAGCAAAAACTAACATAACAATGCTAATCAAACTAATAAAAACATAAACAAGGTAATCAACAAGTAATTAAACTGATTGAAAGCTGACATTAAAGTGGAAGAAGAAGAGACTTACTAGAATTTAGTAATAATTGATGCTCCAAAGGTAAAGGAAACAATAATGAAAGATTCAATTACAAAGATAAACCCTAAATTTACATTTAATGAATTTTGTAATTGGGAGAAAACCCTAGTCTATTCCTACCTAAAATTAAAAGCTAAAACCCTAAGACTAAAGCTAAGACCTAATAATGAAAGTTTTTGTGGAAGTAACGAGTCTCCCTACTATATCACGGAGGAAAGGGGTCAAAACTTAGTCGTTCTGGCCCCGAAAATAAGTCAGCGGAAACAGGGTGTCAGGATCGTGATGGGGTCTGTCACACCCGTAAGGTATATTTTGTCTAAAACCCATAATTATCCTCTCTTATGTGTCAGGGTCATGAGGACATGTGTTATGGCCGCGAGGGCATGTGTCACGGCCGTGAGGTGGTGTGTCACAACTGTAACACACCTTCTCGCATGGAGTCGCTTCTATCCGCTTGTCACAAAGTAGGGTGTCCTCACTACGTGAGACATCTCCTATGTTGAACCCTGACTTCTTCTTTGATGCGTCACGACCTTAAGGACCTATGTCACAACCATGAGATCCTCTCTATTCAGAAGGTCAAGGGACCCCATCTTAGCTGGTCTTAGGAGGCATTGGTTACGCTTGTGACATGATGGCTCATGGTCGTGAGGCTCCTACTGGGTTCTCTTTAGTCTTGTTATGGCCAAGGCTTGGCATTCCACCTTCTCGGGCCAAGTTTTCTCTGGACTTGCATTAGGATCCCGACCCTTCTTCGAATCGTTCCGATTTTTGTCTTTTTTCCGCACTTTTGCTACACATTCATATTATTGCCAAGGAAACCTAAAACGGAAGAGAAGTAACATAAAAAATACTATATTTATTCATGGAACAAAGGAAAATGCCAATGGAAAAGGATGCATTTAGGCTCAAAACCGAGCCTCAACAGTTTTACCCCATCTTCCCCCACAAAATTATCCTCGCAGAACTCCTCAAAATTTCCTAGCTACAAAGAACTCAAACCTCTATCCAATCAAATTACATACCCCACAATAAAACCAAGCTCCACAATTTACCTCCATGTCATGTTCATTGAGCAAACTTGACTTCTTTCTCTTCCCTGTTCCTTAAACCAAACAAAACCAAACTTTGAGATACCCCTTCAATGACTCGTAGAGAAAATATGAGAGGTGCAACGAAAACTGGGTGACATGCTCTGCACCATGGCCCGTTTGCAACTTGAATCCAAGAGAAGGGACAGTCGTGTTTCCACTTGGACTCCTAGAACTCACCATAGTGATTATACGAGGTCTTATGCTGATTATCGATATGGTGGTTCTCGAGATAGGAGAACAGAGAAGGAGGTTACTTCATGGCCTTCTAGAAAGGGAAGTAATTAATCTCGGAGTGCGACTTAATCCAAGAGAAGTTGAAATTTCAATCTACCCAAACCATCTTCCTGAACTCAATAGAAGGTGCAGAATAACTTCGGAAACTAAAGGATAGGAAATGTTTCACATACCGGGTGTATGGTCAATATTAAGCACAATGCCCTATGAATATGGTTGAAATTTCCAAAACAAGTTTAGTTGCTAACACCGAGGTGCCAATGGCTAATGTAGAGGTTCGAACGTAAGAAAGAGAGAGCTCCACTCCTATGCGATCCTTCATCATGACTAAGGATTTCCGGGATGACTGTCAACAGGAGAACATCTTCCAAACTTGGTTCACCATCAGCCGGAGGGCATGCAAGATCATCTTCGATGATGGGAGTTGCACCAAGTAGGCATCTACCTAGATGGTTGAGTAGCTCAAATTATTGGTCTTGACCCACGCCCGCTCATATAGCTTACAAGGACTAAATGTTGGCAAAAACCTCAAGGTGACTAAACAAGTCTTGGTCTCCTTCTCCATTGGCCTTTATGAGGATAACATTCTTTGTGATGTTCTTCCCATGGGTGCTTGCCACCTACTACTTGGTAGACATTATCAATTGGATCAGCATGCCATCTACGATGGTCGAAAGAACATTTATTCCTACTTTGTTGGGAAAGAAAAGATCAAACTAGCTCCTTTACCCCCTTCCAAAATCGACATACCACAAACCAAGGTGGGAAGTGAGAAGAGAGACCTCCAAAAGAGTGATACACGGGATGAGAGTGCTTTGAGCGAACGGAAGCACATCAGGCTTTACTGGTACGAAGATGCAACCGTAGTGAGGTTGAGCGATCCTTAGCTCCACAAAAATTTCCAACCCCCATCCATTGTCCCTCACCATTATCTACAACTCCTACTGGGCTCCACATAGAGCTTCCAAGTGTTGAGCCATGCTCAATCACTCCCGAGCCTCGTCATGGAGTTGAGTTGCTTGACGGTACGTCCATGACCACTCACCTGCGCTCCATTACTTCCACATCAAGGTTGTACATGGAAAAGGTCGTTTCCACAAACCTTGATTCCGTACCCTCATGTGATGGGTTCCATATTGCTTTCAACAAGTTGATGGGTGCTAGACGTGTTCGGGTCCTTCGTGATGCCGACTTGGCCCCTCCTTCTCGCCGGAACTGCTTCAACTTTAAGGAGGGCAGGTCGATGAGTGTCACCTTGCTTTGGCAGATAGAGTACTTTTAGTTTCAGATGGGGATTTGGAAAATTTTGAACATCCAAGAGTTGAGGACATCTCTTTTTCAACAAGGCGAATATGAAGTAAATAGGAGTCGATCCCGTTTTTGTCCACCTATGGTTGTCGGCTTGGTTAAAGTCACCCCTCCCTCTCCTCAGTTCAAACTCAGACACATGATCCATTTAAAGGTGGATCCGGGTACTTAGAGAGCCTTTCAGGCTATCATTGCGGGTGATTGTCATTTCAAGGAAGACACCGAGCCATAGGTCATAGTTTTAGATCCTTATCGAGATCCCTCTCAAGTCTTTCAACGGACCTCGAGATTCTAGGCACGAATGAGGCGAGATGGAATTCGTTGTGTAAGTCAAGCGAGGGAGAAGACATGAAGGGAGTCACGATCACAGCCTTTTAGGTTACGCACGTGACAAGACTCGGTGGCTAGAGTCACGCCCGCAACAAACTTGGTTGTGCCGATGAAACCATTTCTTAAGCCTTGAAGTTGATTGACAACGTCGCGCCCACGACATGCTGTGTCATGCCCGCGACCTTACGAAAAGGAGAAGACTTTGTTCGGAAATCACCTAGGGTCATGCCCATGACCACCTAAGTCACGGTCGTAACCAACCCATGGTCATGCCTACGACCCTAAAGGTCACGTCTGTGACCCTCCTGACAACATATTTGTGTTCTTATTCCCGACACGAGTCACACTCGAACATTTTGTGTCCCGACCGCGACGTGTCATGTCGCGCCCGTAATGTTTCTTGGAATGACGAATTTTAAGTCCTACTTGGGAGATTATAATTGAGAATTTTCAAACCCAAATTCAACAAAAATAATCCTTTGGGTGGGATTTGCTTGTTGATTTCTCCTTGGTTGTGAGTGTGAGTTTCTCCTCCACTCTTTGTGAGATTTCTTGTGTGATTCAAGGTCCTTTGCTTATGGAAAATCCTTATGCATGTTCTTGATTATCCTAGTTCAATATGGTGTGTTCAATTCTTGTTTTAGTTCCTGTTTATCAACAAAACCCAAAAATCCTAAAAATTAATGTTACGTGTATGAGTTTTATGAGTAAATTTTCATCACCTATATAATTTATGTGAACCTAAGTCTCCTGTTATCCTTCAGCTTTAGATTGAGTTAAATTAATATGATTGTTTCATTAAAAAAAATGATGGTTGAAATTAATGTCGATCACCTTTTATTGCATTTGTTCTTTATTACTTACGCAACCTTTAAATACTTTGATTTCTATAAATATACTTTGAAAATTGTTTAGAATTAAAGTATTTAGAAAATCTTGATGATGTATGATGTTGGCTACATGCAATGGGTTTATTAGCTGCAAGTATTGAACGATTCTGTCATATTTAAATTGTGCATTCGCTCCCACAGAACAGACAAATTGCTATGATGATCCACTGTATTTACACAGTTCAGATCATCCATGCCTGCAGCTGGTAACTACCAAGCTTTCTGGAGCTAATTTTCAGAGGTGGAGTAAAAGCATTACAATGGCTCTAAGGATCATAGGAAAGCTTGGATTTCTTGATGGTAAGGTTTTTAAACCTGTTGCTACTTCCCCTAAATTGAATCAATGGATTAGGTGTGATAGTATGGTGATGAGTTGGATTTTGAATATTATGGTGTTTGACTTGGCTGATGCATTCATGTATGTTAAATCTACTGAGGAATTATAGTCTGAATTAAAGGAAAGATTTGGTGAAAGTAATGGACCATTATTGTATCAATTAGAGAAAGAAGTCTCTAATTTGTTTCAAGGGAGTGACAATGTGGCAGTTTATTACACCAAATTGAGAAAACTATGGGAAGAGTTGAATGATCTATCTGACATACCTATTCGGTCTCGATTCGAGCCGAATTCTTCTCTTTATTAGGGTGTTTTTACATGTTCTAACCCCGTGTTTCATGTTAGTTATGAGATTTTTCTAGTTTTGTAGGAAAATAAAAGAGTGACCCAAAATGGAGCCAAACGAAGCAAAACTCATCAAATAGAGGAAGAGGCAGAAGGATGGCTCGCCCGAGTCAAGCAGCTGGAAGATTAGCAGACTTGCCGACCAAAGTTGAACCAAGAAGAAGTGAAACAGAAGGTTGGGTCGCCCAAGCAACATACTGGCTCGGTCGAGCCATACCTTTGCAAAGCCACCATGAGAATGTTGAAAAACTGGCTAAGGCAAGGAGGAACCAGAGGGCTGGCTCGCCCGAGCAAGGGCCCAGCTCGACCGAGCTTAGCACCTGAGCTTCCGAAGAGAAGCTGCCAAGAAGACATGGTGCGACCGACCAGAACCCTGGCTCGCCCGAGCCACTCTAGTTTTATGCGTTATGTTTAGATTTGAAATGCTGCGTTTTGTGTAACAGTTTGGGATCATTATAAATACTCTTAGCTGCGATTTCATCGAAGACAGTTTTTAGCTTAAGTTTTTAATTTGTATTTCCTAGTTTTAATGGCTTTTTAAGTTGCTTTCTACTTTCTCTCTCTTAGGGTTTTCTATTGCCTTGTTCTCCAAGTTCTTGAGATTTTGAGTGTAATCAACACTTTCTACAAGTCATTTCAGCAAAGTATTTTCTTCATTTACCTTGTGCTTTTGATTTCATTGAGTTTGTCATTCAAAGTTTCTAGGTTAGCCACCAATCAATCTTTTTAGTGAAAAGGGGGATTAAGGGCCACAAATCTTACTTGAAGTGAAGATTTGAGGGTCCTTAATAACTTGATTTACAACTTTCTATTTTGTTCGGGGAAAGTTGCAAATGAAGATGAAGAATGAAGAATAGAGATTTTGATTAGTCAACAAGGGTATGGACTTAATTCTCAGCTTGTTTTAGTTAATTAGTTGCTTGTTAATTGCTACTTGCTTGCTTTTTGATCATGGTGATAGTTTAGGGTGTTATTAAATGTTTGCTTGTTAGCTTTATAGATTTCTTTTGAATCAATTGTTAGTAATTACTTGCTTAGTTGTGTTGCTTTCTTAATAGGTATGTTTAGTATCATGATTAGGAATAGTTTAATAGCTTAATTTTCATACTATAAAAATTTCCGCACTTGAGAACCTCTAACAAACTAAAAACCTAAACAAACCTCACACTCATCCTCGAGTTCAACATCCTTACTTAGAACCACATCAATATACAACAACCGAACAATGGGGTCGTTGCCGGGGATGGCGTTATTTGGGAGTTTAGGAGCTTGGTTTGTTTGTGCATAGTGTGAATAGTTTAATTGCTTTGCTTGATTAGTGTTAAGTTTTAAAATCACTAAAAAATAAAAAAATAGAAAAACCAACTAAAAAAGAGAAAGTGCGTCATTCGATAGGATGGGTTCGAATACCGGAAACCAATAGACTGGTTAGGGTAGAGACACCTTTAGTCGACTTGCCTAACATGGGTGAGGAAGAACCGAGGGTGACCTTGAGCGACCAGCTCTATCCATCTTAAAACCCGCCTCCATCATGTTTTGTGCTACCGGCCCTACCTCAGGGAGTTACTTTTGACCCTCGACATTATCATACCCAAAATCTGCCTTTATTTACTGGGACGGGGTTAGCGCTTATCTGAACAGCGGAGTATAAGGAGTATCTTAGTATGGTCACACCACCCGGGCTACCCTTAGATTATGTTCTGCTGAAATATTTGCCCTTTGCCCTGCGAGATTCTGCAAAGAGGTGGATGTATAGTATCAAACCGGGATCCATAAACTCATGGGATAGTTTCTTAAAAGTTTTTATGAAGAGGTACTTCCCGAATTCTATGGCGGTTCAAATGAGAAATTCCATCTTGAAGTTTAGACAGGACAAGGGGGAGCCCTATTGGAAAGCTTTTGAGCGGTTTAAGAATATTTTTTCTCAATTTCCCCACCATGGGTTTGACCTAGTGAGATTGTGCCAAATAGTGTATGAGGGAGTGGAACAGGAAACCCGAGTAACCTTAGAGTCTATGTGTCAAGGGGGATTTATGGACAAAACTGCAGAGGAAGCTTGAGACTTTTTGGAGAGTATGTCAGAGAGGGTGATGCAATGGGGGAATACTAGGGATGAGTCCATAGGAGCACAACTGTCCAATGCACGAGGGGGGGGGGGTTCACGGGGTTAGTGAGACCACCGGGTATGAGGCTAGGTTTGCTTCCCTAGAAAACATGATCAAAACCTTAGCGCAACAACAACTCGTGTCTACTAAAACCCAATCTTGTGCACAAGTGAGTGCCTTAGAACAACCTATTTCCCCGAACCCTCAACCTCAAGTGATGTGTGCTTGGTGTCAAGGACCAGACCATGTTTATGCAAACTGTCCTTCTTTCTTGCAACATG
The DNA here is from genome assembly GCA_029582165.1 of Portulaca oleracea. Lineage (NCBI taxonomy): Eukaryota > Viridiplantae > Streptophyta > Magnoliopsida > Caryophyllales > Portulacaceae > Portulaca > Portulaca oleracea. Next base: position 30,150,741 of record CM055869.1, on the reverse strand, counting down.
TGTCTTCCAGTGTAGAAAACGTGAATGCTATGTTTAATCAATACCGGCCTTACCAATATCCCGGGGTGCAAAAACACCCTTACTTGTCTTATGGACCGGACAATCAAAATGTCTTGAGGCCACCAATTCACCAAGGAGGAGGGTTCCAAGGAAACCCACCTCTTCTTCAACAACTTCAAGTCCAGGCTAGACAACCACCCCAGGTGGCTTACCAAGCACCTCGAGGGCAGTCCATTCAGCCTCAAGTTGCCCATACCCGACCACCACCGGGGTATCCTAGTGAGGATAAGGGGAATAGAAAGTATAAGGAGTTAGAAACTGGCTTAAGGGATGTCCAGAGTTCCGTGAGTAGCATAGCGAAAATGTGTAAGCAAATGAATGAGAATTTCTCGCAACTAATGTTGTCTAATAGAGATAGGGGAAGTTTTCCTGGACAACCTGAGGCAAACCCCGCGGAGCAAGCCTCAGGTTCATCATTTGTTGACCCTAGTCAGGTGAGAGGACTGAGTGCAGTTATTACTCTTCGTTCTGGGAAAAAGATAGATAATCAAGTGCAACTAAAATCTTCTAATGTGTGTAATGAAAAGACTTTGATTGATCAGTTTGTTGATGAGCTTGTTGATGATGAGTCAGATGGAGCGAGGCCAACTGTTACAATTGTGCCTCCTCACACCGACACCGAGTCTAAAACCAACCCTATGACTAGTCCACCATCCCGAGGGCTTACAAACCCCCTCCACCTTACCCTCAGAGGTTAAGGGGGAGCAAAGACCAGAAATTTTTAGACAAAGATAGGGAGATTTTTTCTCAGGTCAAGGTGAACATCCCCCTTTTGGATGCTATTCAGCAGATTCCCCCATATGCCCGCTTCCTTAAGGAGCTTTGTACTACCAAAAGGGCTACCCAGGTGCCTAAGAAGGCTTTCCTAGCTACGAATATGAGTTCTATCTTGTCGAACCAAATGCCTATTAAATACAAGGACCATTGATGCCCCACTATCTCTATTACCATAGGTGATAGTGTGATATAAAGGGCATTACTTGACCTAGGAGCCAACGTGAATCTGTTGCCACCACATGTTTATGAGATGTTGGGATTCGGGGAATTGAAGCCTACTAGAATGATATTACAATTGGCTGATAGATCCACTAGGGTACCTAAGGGAGTAGTGGAAGACGTTCTGATCAAGGTGGGGGAATTTGTGTTTCCAGTTGATTTTGTAGTACTAGAAACTACTAGAACTCAGAGTACTAGAGATGAAATCCCTGTTATTCTAGGCCTCCCTTTCCTTGCAACTTCTAATGCCTGGATTAACTATAAAGATGGAAGAATGAAATTGACTTTTGGGAATCTGACTATGGAACTCAATATCTTTGATTTGCAAAAGTCTCCCTTAGGCTTTGAGGAGCAAAAGTGTAGAGCTTTGAACTGGGTGAGTGACTTTGAGGATAGTGACGATTCTGACCTTAGTGAGGTGTCTTGTGTGGATGAGCTTGCTGAGTTAGGAGTTGACCCAGATTGTGTGACTTTATTATGTGACTCTGATGTTTTAGACGATGAATTGTTGTATGAATCATTGTTTGCTTCTCAAAATGTGTCTGAACCTGTAGAACCAGAACCACCATCTTCCAAGACTCTAGAACTGAAGCCCCTTCCTTTTGAGCATAAGTATGTGTTCCTTGGCCCTAGTGAAACCTATCCGGTTATTATTGCTTCTGACCTAGATAGGGATCAAGAGAACAAACTAGTTGATGTCCTTAGGGTGAACAAGGGGGCTTTAGGGTAGACACTTGGAGACATTAGAGGAATCAGCCCATCCATTGTGCAACATAGGATATATTTGGAAGACAATAGTGTGGCCCATAGGGATCCTTTGAGAAGGCTTAATCCTCAAATGAAAGAAGTGGTCAAGAAACAAATTTTGAAGTGGTTAGACAATGATATCATATACCCGATTTCCGATATATAGTAAATGGATGAGTCCCATACATGTGGTTCCAAAAAAGGCGGGGTTCACAGTTGTGGAGAATGAGAGGGGTGAGTTAGTGTCAACCCGCATCCCTTCAGGATGGAGAGTGTGCATTGATTATAGAAAGCTCAATAAGGTCACGAGAAAGGACCATTTCCCTTTACCCTTCATGGATCAGATGTTAGAGAAGCTAGCGGGGCACGAATTCTTTTGTTTTCTAGATGGGTATTCGGGGTATTCTCAGATTTCCATAGCCCCATGTGATCAGGAGAAGACTACTTTTACATGCCCATTTAGCACGTTCGCTTTCCGTAGGATGCCCTTCGGACTGTGCAACGCCCCCGCTACTTTTCAACGGTGTATGGTGTCCATTTTCTCAGACCTTGTTGATGACTGTGTAGAGATTTTTATGGATGATTTTTCTGTATTTGGCACCACCTTTGATGATTGTTTGTCCAACTTGAGTCGGGTCTTGAGTCGGTGCCAAGAGAAACACTTGACATTAAACTGGGAAAAGTGTCATTTTATGGTGCGAAAGGGGATAGTCTTGGGCCACGTGATTTCAAAGGATGGAATCGAAGTGGATAAGGCGAAGATTGACCTAGTTAGGAACTTGACCCCCCCACACTTATGTGAAGGAGGTTAGGTCTTTCTTAGGACATGCTGGGTTTTATCGTCGATTCATTCGTGACTTTAGTAAGATAGCCAAGCCCCTTTCCGCTTTATTGGCCAAGGAGGTGACCTTTGATTTTACTAATCAGTGCTTGAAGGCCTTTAACACATTTAAAGATGCCTTGATATCACCTCCTATTCTCAAACCCCCTACATGGGGGGAACCGTTTGAGTTGATGTGCGACGCCTCCGACTTTGCCATAGGTGTGGTCTTAGGACAACGAATTGATAAGAAACCTGTCGTGATCCACTATGCAAGTCACACTCTGAATGAAGCACTATTGAATTACACGGTAACTGAGAAAGAGCTTCTAGCTGTGGTCTATGCGTTTGAGAAATTTAGGGCTTACTTGTTGGGTGCTAAAGTGATTTTGTTTACTGACCATTCGGCTATTCGTTATTTGACGGAGAAGAAAGAATCCAAGCCTAGATTGGTTATGTGGGTGTTGTTACATCAGGAATTTGACTGTGAAATCTGTGATAGGAAAGGATCTAAAAATCCAGTAGCGGACCACCTTTCTAGAATAGTGCCTGAACATGAGATAGAACCTCCTATTGATGCTTCTTTTCCCGACGAGTGTATTCTTAGCTTAAGAGTAGAGCCGTGGTTTGCCGATATTGCCAACTTTAAGGTCACGGGCGAAATGCCTAGTGATTGGAATATGCATGGCAGAGATAGGTTCCTTTACATTGTGAAGAATTTCATATGGGATGACCCCTATCTATTTAAGTACTGCCCTGATCGGATTCTTAGGAGGTGTGTTCCAGATGAGTCTATTATGGATGTCCTCTCATTTTGCCACGACCAACCTTGTGGGGGACATTAGAGTGGGAAGAAAACAACTTACAAGGTCTTACAAAGTGGATTCTATTGGCCCACTATCTGTAGAGACACCCATAACTATGCCCAAAGTTGCTCTAGGTGTCAAAGTTTGGGAAAAATTTCTAGAAGAGACAAGATGCCCTTGCAACATGAGATTTTTGTGGATGTGTTTGATGTATGGGGTATTGATTTTATGGGACCATTCTCCACCTCTTTTGGGAACGATTTATTCTTCTAGCAGTGGATTATGTGTCTAAATGGGTCGAGGCAATTCCATCAAAGAGAAATGATGCAAAAGTAGTGACTAGGTTCCTTCGAGAAAACATCTTTTCTAGGTTTGGGGTACCTAGAGCGATCATTAGCGACCAAGGAACTCATTTCAATAATCGATCTTTTGCGGCTTTGCTTAGGAAATATTCTGTGGAGCATAGAATGACAACCGCTTATCATCCCCAATCAAATGGCCAGGCTGAGGTGTCCAATAGGCAGATTAAGCAAATTCTTGAGAAGACAGTGTGTAAGAATAGGAAAGACTGGTCCACCGAATTGACCGATGCTTTATGGGCTTATAGGATGGCTTACAAGACCCCCATAGGAATGTCACCGTATAGAGCAGTCTTTGGGAAACCTTGTCACTTGCCAGTGGAACTTGAGCATAGGGCGTGGTGGGCTTTGAAAGCCTTAAACCTTGACCTTTCGGTAGCTGGGGACATTAGGAAGCTTACTTTGTGTGAATTAGAGGAATTAAGGAGGGAAGCTTATGAAAACGGGAGGTTGAGTAAGGAGCGATCAAAAGTTTTGCATGATAGAGTTATCCTTAGGAAAACCTTTGTTCCGGGGCAGAAAGTCCTCCTTTATGACTCACGTTTGCACTTGTTTGCGGGTAAGCTGAAATCTAGATGGACCGGCCCATTCATTGTGACCACCGTGTTTCCATCGGGAGTAGTTGAGATTAAGGACCCTTCTAATGTGTCCATGTGGAAAGTAAACGGTCACAGGTTGAAACCTTTCTTGGAGCTTCCGGAGAAGGTGGATGTGGAGTATGTGACATTCCACGTTCCACCTGTTGATTGAAGAAAAGTGAGGTAATATTCTTGTATATATTATAAATTAATTTATTTTTCTTGATTTGTTCCTTTGTTTACTTCTCCTAACTATGCACTAACAAGAAGGAAGGACCATTTATTGCTCATATGTGCATCATTTCACGGCTTGTATACTCAATCTCCATTTACAAGTCATGCGACGATTATTTGGGATCTAATCAGGTACTATCCTTCCTTATCTTTTGATTTAGTTGGTGAGAAGTTTCTTTTTCATTTATTTAGTGTGATTTTTAATGTTTCATCTTTTAGGGTGTTTGTCTTCCTTTATTTCTTGTCACAATGAGGACATAGTGTGACCTTTTTTGTGTGGGAGTGGGGAGGCATGCATGCCGGCTTTCTTCTTTTTCCTTGTAAAAAGTTTTGGGTAGTATTTTCTTAGGTTATTTTTGTGTTTTTGGTTTAGTTTTGCTTAAATTTTTTCTTAGGATAGTTTTTGTTAGTTTATTAGTTAAGTGTTTCGGGTTTTAAGGTGCCCTCAGAGGTTTTTGAGTGTTTAAGAGTTTGAAAATATTTTTAGTGGAAGTGAAAATACTTAGTTTATTTTGGGAAATTTAACTTTTTGAAGTTTTGGCTAGAATCACTGCTCGGGCGAGCCACATGCCTGCGCGACCGAGCGCCCTCACTGAGCTGACTTCAGGAGTTAAAGAGAAAAGAAGGGGCAAAATTTCCAGAAGCACCGCTCGGGCGAGCGAGAAATTAGCTCGACCGAGCTAGTCAACTGTGCCCAAATGAGAGTGAAATAAACGCTAAGGCAAGCTATTGACAGAAGGGCTGCTCGAGCGAGCAACATTCTGGCTCGGTCCAGCCAGCCAACTACAGATCAGTAGAAAAAAGGTTTGGAAGACACGCCCAACCATCCAGAGGAGCTGCTCGGGCGAGCTATTTGGCTTACTCGGTCGAGCCAGCCTTTGGCGATAACTTCTTATTGCGCCCAAAAACACTGCTTGAGCGAGCAGGTTATGCGGCTCGGGCGAGCCGTCGACAGATCTGTTTTCTGCCGGGGTTCTTTTATTCGACACTCTTTCACTTCCCTCATATTTTCTCACTTAATTTCTCTCTCATATCTCTCTATTACTTCCCCAAACCCTAGCATCAACCCCTAACCCTAATTCTTCACTAATCTCTTCGATTTCTTCCAGATTTGGTCGAGTTTTTGACCTAACTGTGCAAGATCTGTTGCTGCGGTTGTCACAAGCGACAGTGAAGCTGTGACTTGTGCGATTTTCGCTCATTGTGCGTCGTTCCTTGCTGGGTATCAAGCCATTCAAGGTTTTCAGTGCAAAGTTGTTGTGAGAGTGCGCTGGGTTCGTTGTCTTGTGCCCAATTTGCATCTACTATTTGTTGTTTGGTGCTTCAAAGTTGGTGTTCATTAGCAAAGGTTGATTTTGCTCTCACCATTTCAACCACTCTTCCTTTTGGTGCTATTTGGGAGGTAACATTGAATTAGTGCTTCAAAGTTCGATTTCAAGGTTAAATTGGGTGTTCCTTGTGCATTGTTTTCAGACTTAGGGCTTGAGTGATTGTGTGAATTGCTGCTATTTGGGTATTCTTGAGTTGTTAGTGTTTCTTTGATTTTAACATGGTTCGTTCTAAGAGAGCACGCACAAGTGAGAAAGGTTCTCCCTCACCCCCGCTCGAGTCTTCATCGGCGGTGGATAAGGATCGATACAAGGCCCAACCACCTACGCCTCTTCAAGCTAGTTTGGAAGTGTGAATGAGATTCCGGGATAAACATCATCTGGAGAAATACGAGTTATATCAATAGCGAAAAATTTGTGCCCCGGATGTATATGATGAGGCAACAGTGAGGAAGGTGTATTGCGGCCCTAACTTTGAAAGAAACCAAGACTTGTTGGGTTACCTCGAAGTCGCCGCCATCTTTTAGCCCTTGCAAGCTATACGGTTGAGGATGAGTCGAGACCGGCAATTGGAGTTTCTCAACCATGTAGGTAGAGGCCAAGTTAGTGCAACTCACACCGTCGATAATGACCTTGCACGCCTTCTCGCCGGTAAACAGAGTTCTGAAGATATTCTCCCGTTGAGAGTTATCCCGGGAATCCTTGGTCAAGATAAAGGATCGCCTAGGAGTCGAACTCTCCCCTTCTTGCGCGCGAACCTCAACACTAGTCTTTGGAGCCTCCGATGTGGCTACCTCACTTGCTTTAGAATTTTCAACCATCTTCGTGGGGCATTGGGCTTGGTAGTGACCATAAACCTGACATGTGAAGCATTTTCTACCCTTGAGCTTCCTAAGATATTCTGCACTTTCCTTATGAGCTCGAGAAGATGGCTTGGGTAGCTTAGAAGTTTGACTTCTCTTGGATGAAATCTTACTCCAAGAGTGAGCACTTCCCTTCCTAGAAGGCCATGAAGTATTCTTCTCCTCCATTCTCCTATCGTGAGAACCACCATGTCGATAACCATCAAAATACCGCGAATAACAACTATGGTGAGTTCTAGGAGCCCAAGTTGAAATACCATGATCCCTTCAAGGACTCTAGTTGCGTAGGGGTCGTAGCGCGAAGTATATCATCCATTCGACGTTGCACTTCTCGAATCTTCTCTTCAATACGTTGAAGAGTCTCCTCAGAGGTTGGTTTGGGTTTGGGTTTTGGAAAAAGAGGGGCATCATGTTTGTCCGAAGCATAGTACTTGGAGGCCATTTGTGGAGCTTGGTTTTCTTGTGGGGTGTATAATTTGAGCGGTTGGAGGTTTGGGTTATTTGTAGCTAGGAAATTTTGAGGGGGTTTTTGCGAGGCTCATTTTGTGGGGAAAATGGGGTGAAACCGGCAAGGGGAATGCATCAAGAAGAGTACACTCGGATGGGCACATAACCACCACCAACAATATCCACCAACGAAACAACCATTAATACAACCATCAACTCAAGAAAATCCAATCAATCACTTAATCGAACACCTTCCATGCACTATTTTCCAACTTCACCTCAAAGCTCCCATATGCATCAAAATCAACAAACACAACACAATACAAGATTCTCCACCACACTTGGAGGCACAAGGGATGGGGAACACCAATATTTGCATACAACACACCAAGAACACCAAAAATCACCACCAAACAACAACAAGAACAATTTCGGGCACAAACAAGAAATCTCCAACAAACTATGAGTTCTATGCCTAGCTCTGATACCAAATGGAGAGGGTCGGGATCTAGGGTCTATGCAAAATCATGTCGATGATGGAAATCCACCCATAGAACTCATAAACACTACAAACCAATTTTTTTGGGTTTTTAGATTAATGGAGAAAAACATGAAATTAAATGATATGGACAATTGTAAAGAGAGAAATCTCACCCAATTGAACTAAGATGTTCAATCTCTAGCACAAGGACCTTCCACAAGCAAAGAATCTTGAAACACCCAAGAAATCTCACAAAGAGTGGAGGTAGAACACCCACTCACAAAGAAGAGAAATCACCAAGCAATTTCCACCTAAAGGATTAGCTTTCATTAATTAGGGTTTGAAAACCCATAATTACAAACTCTCCAAGTGAGAGGAAATTTGAGTCTAAACCTAAAAACTTCATCAACCATCTCTAATGGAGGGGAAAACAAGTATATAAAGGAAAGGAGGGAGAAAATAGCGAGATTTAGTTCCGGACAGGGCGTCGCGGGCACTACGGCCTTCTGCCCAACCGTAGTGGGCGCTACACCGGAGGTCACGGGCGCTACCTTCTGGGCAATTTTTCTGTCGACTTCAAACGCACATAACTTTTTCATTCGAACTCCATTTTAGGCCAATAATATATCGATGGAAAACTCCCGGTGTGTATTTTAAGCTCCCAAAATTTGAAATCCATTGAAGTTGTATCGAAGGAGTTATGGCCAAAATAGTGAAGGCACGTCATTTGAACGCCTTTGAACGCCGTTACCACCATGTGTTTATTCTTGCTGATGGTTCCGAAGCCCCTTAGAAGGCTCGAGAATGGTCCGATAGAGACGAACCAAAAGTGAACCAATCCCCATATGGTTCAAAATTGCAAAATATCAAATTCATACCCTTAACAGCATCCATACAGCCATACATAATTGAACAACACTAATGTTCAAACCTTTAAAAGCATCCACTAATGTTCAAACCCTAAACAACGCTGACATGTTCAAACCCTGAACACTGAGATGTTGAAACCCCTAACACTGACAACCAAGTCTAACATACACCAAAATAGACACAAAATACCAAAATATTTACTTGAAACTAAAACATAAACACTAACATTGCACCAAATCAGCTTGATTGACCATTGGTGGTTCTTTTCTTGTTGCCAGATATTCCGATTCACTAGGAGCCCTCTGACCTCTCCCATCAGTGGCATTTGTGACCCTTCTGGTCTTTCTTTGGCTGATACCTTCATTTGCCTTGGCTCCCCTGCTTCTCTTGGCCCCTGATGCTACCTTCTCCTTGACAGTTGGTAATAGCCTCTCATTCTCATCCCTAGGAAGGCCACAAGCTTTGTAGTTGTGTCCTATCCCATCACATGTGGAGCATCTCTTGGAACCATGCTTCTTCTGTCCTTTGTCTTTGGCAAGTTCAAGAACATCTCTCGCCTCTCTTCTTTTGTGCTTTTCTGGCTTGCCTTTCTTCATCAACTCAAATGGTGGATCAAGGAGCTTATGTTCAAACTTAGGCCACATGGAATCGTCACGTATGGGACGAATGAATGTGTCATATAACTTTGTATATTTGTCGACCATGAACCAAGGTGCAATGAACTCCTCAACATTTAAGTTATCATAGTGTATACACCTTGTTGCATGCTTACATGGAATGCCAGTTATCTGCCATTTGCAACAAGTGCAAGTGTGCTCGTTGAGGTCAACATTGTTGTTCACACTCCCCTCCCATATGTCAAACAAACCCCTCCCAGCACTAATGACCACACCAGGACCCCTGGAGTCAATTATTGTCTTCCTGACCTTCTTATCCACAAATGGTGTTATCCTACTTTCCCAACTACATCCCAATTTGTATCTCTTATCAAAATAATAGCCAATTACTTTCCTAATTTCTACCAACATAGTAAGTAATGGCCTACCTCTATGTTTGATGATGGCATGGTTAAATGACTCCACGAAGTTGTTGGTGTTGTAATCACTCTTGAGGTTGGGCTCATATTTGAATCTAGCCCAATTCTCAACAGGCTCAGCATCCCTCAGCCAATTGTATGCAGCTGCACTTTTCTCCTTGATCTTCTCCATTGTTGTCTTGAAAACATGCTCTGAGTATGCATTTGCAGTTATATAGAAGTGGAAGTGGAACCAAGCACCTGAGCAAGCATAGTTAGTTCTCTTATTGTATGCAATTGAACTTATTAACCCCAAGTCAAGTGAACAATTTTTTTACCTGGAAAATTTTTGTATAAGTGTAGGACACAAACCCTTCTCCTTGACTGAGGAAATAACTTGGTTAAAGCATTCTTGATTGACTGAGGTAAAAAAAAAAAAAAAATTTGTTATAAATAACCAAACATGTCACAACACAAGTGTAAACATCCTCAACAATGGATCTATAATTGAAGTGAACAAAGTGTCAATATTAGAACCTAGTGTCTGTCTGCCATGAATGTGTACTTGTGTGTTTCTGGTGTGACTCTAATGCAACAGTCAGTCCATTAACAAAGAATGACCACTCTTCATCATCTTCTGTAGGGAATACTCCATAGGCCAGTGGGTATTGTCCATTATTTCTATCTAAGCCAATGACAGTCATCAAAACACCTTTGTAAGGTCCCTTCAAGAAACAAGCATCCAATCCAATTAATCCCATACAGTTCTCCTTGAATGTTTTGATTGTAGATCCAATGCATATCATTATCCTCTTGAAAGTGGGATTCAGAGTGGGACTTCTATCTGTGAACTTAATGAAACACTTAGACCCTGGGTTTTCCTTGGTGAATTCATCACAGTATTGAGGAAGTTTCCTATACCCCTCATCATGATTACCAAACAACTCCCCCTTCATCAACCTAACAACTCTATAGCAAGTGTAATCAGGCACTGCAACCCTAAATCTTTGAAAAATTAATGCATGAACTCCCTTGGCATCCATGTTTGCGTTTGCCATGAAGTCCTTCTTCAACTGCTTAGCAACCCAATGTTTACGAGCTCGATGATGGGTTGTTTTTTCATAGCATACATGCGCCTCTTTCACATACTTAACCCGCCAAGTGACATTGTCTTGCTTCACAGTTGCGTGAATTTTGAAACTACACTTCTCATTTGCACATGTGCGAGTAAACATTTTCTTGTTGTTCTTCACCTTCTTCAACACTATACCTCTCTGAATTGTGTAAGTCTTCATAACATCTAAGAATTTCTCCTTGCAAGTGAACAAATCCCCTGTTTTTATGTCCACTTTACCATCTCTACTTTCAGTCCAAACTATACATTGACTGTACAATTTGGCCATCTTTCCTGCAACAGTCATCTTGTGTTGTTCAAGTCCATCTTCATAAACCACCACCCCCATCTGATGTCTTCTCTCAACCTCCAAATCTCCATCAGCTTCTACATCTCCTCTATATCTTTATCAACCACATCATCATTGTCATTGTCACTCTCACTGTCTTCTTCATCTTCTGATGGAAAGAAATCATCATCATCACTTTCATCATTATCCTCTGGCTGGCCTACCTCATCAGATCCACCTATGCCATTCTCATCATCTTCAAGGAAGACATCAATTTCAGGTATGTCTGGCTTTCCAATGTCTTGCACTTCCTTTGGATCTAGACCACCAAACTGTTTTGATATGTTTTCAAGCATATCAGGATCAATCTCCATTGATTTCTTACCTTTTACAATCTTCTTTTTGCAAGGAGTTGATTGGGATGAAGGTAAGTCTGTCTCTGGTTCATGTGTAGGTGATCCAGCTGAAATATATCTTGTCACTGGCCTCCTTGGGGTTCCAGCTTCTGAGGATGGGGTTGGTGTGGTTGATCGAGCTGGTGAAGAAACATCTCTAGCTTCTGAGATTTGAATTGATGTGGTAACTGCTCTGCCAGAGATTCCCTTTCTTGATCTAGTTGGGGAGCTAACAGTGGAGTGTGCAGCTTTGGTATAAGCAGGACCACATTTATTGACTTCCTCCAAGTTATTGTTGTTGTTGCTTCCATCATTAATGCTTACAGTTGGGCCAGTGGATGCAACTGACACTTGAGGCCCACCTACTGCTTCTCCAGGCCCATCAACATGTTCTCTAGGCCTACATTCAAATGCCATATGCTCATATTGTGTTGACCCAACTCCTTTTGCTTGGGCTGCCTTTGCTTCTCTGTGCAAACTCCTTGTCACAGGTAGCTTGGGTGGCCTACTACCAAATCTCTGGCCTTTGCTTGCAGATGACATATGAGCATAAGATGGTGGTTTGTTGTTCACATTCTGGGTACCGATTTGGCTATGTTGAGTATCAAAAGAGGTTTGTATCAATTCATCTACCCATGCATTTGCTTGACTGGGTGACATTTCCACCAAAATTTCATCAGGTGTTGTAACCTCAATGCTTTCCACAGTTTGCTGCAACTTTCCCTTACCAGCCAACTCAACCAATTCCACAAGAAAGGTCTTCACTTGCTCCAACTTTGTCCAAGCTCCAACAAATATATTCCAGTCAGTGTCACTTATCAAAGGTAGCTTCTTGTTCTCAATCCCAGGTAGGTACCAATTTAACCCAACAAACTTAGGAAACTTCTCCATATCTTGTATAAACCTCTGCTTAATATCAACGAAAAGTTCCTTCTGATTGTATGTGTCTAAGTCATTTTCAGGGATGTAAAATGTTTTAGTATGGAATCTAACAATGAATAACTTCCTTGAATCACCCTACACATCATATTAAGAACCCAATAATGAATAAACAATATTTGATTACAAAATTAATGACTATAAAAATCAAATCTTGGGAAACTTCAAACAAATACCCAGAATTGAACAAAGTTCTTTTTTTTGTCTAATTTACATGCAAACTTCAATCAAATTTCATGCTTGCATTAACAATAAACGTTTACATGAAGAACGACACATACCCAGCAAACCTTAAACAAATTTCGAACCCTAAACCAAATTTAAACCCTAACTTCTCTGTCATTACATACATTTTCACTTATCATTGTTCCACTCTATTTCGACGATGAACTCTACACCAGACGATCAGCGGCAGCTTTCCGACATCCAAGGCAGCGCCGGCGAACTCCGATCACAAACCCCATCCACCTCCAACTCTTGATGATGACTTTCACTAACGTTCGATTGAATAGTGTTTTGTTCTGCTGGTGGTGGTTGAGAAACATTGAAGAAGACCGAAGGAACAACCTTCGTTTTTTTTTTTAGTGGGAAAAAATAAGGGCTCCATGGTCTTTTCACCAACATCAGTAAGGGCATTTTAGTATTTTCATGGTTTCCGGCTAATAATGGTCGGAAAGTCACCAGGGACCCAATTGTTTAACAACTTGGTCCCCTTTGAGTGCATTAAAAAAAATGTTGTTCCCCAGTGATCAGTTGTTAGGAATGTATGGCACCTCCTAGCAAATTTTTGCTCATTCCTTCCTATTGTTTTTCCTAAACAAAGAGAAAGGATAGTACTTAACATATTTACCTCCCCGAGTTCCGTTTTCCTCCTCTCCTTCCTAATAACTAGGGGTGGGCACAAAATCCATAATATTTGATCCGATCTAAAAATCCGATTATCCAATCCAAAAAAATGGATAATTAGCGGATAATTTTTGAAGTTGGCGGATCGGTTAACCGATCCGAATTTTTTCCCGGATCACGGATCGGGGGTTCAAAAATCCAAATAATCTATCGGTTATTCGAAACTAATTAATTTCCAACTTTGAACCCTTCAAATGTTATTTTTTTGATGTAAATTAGTAGTCATTAGCGTTGAAATGTAACACAATACATAAAGTTCACAATTTTGAACCCATTAAGGTGTGAAGGACAATGATTATTATTGTACGAGTGCTTTATAATCCGTGGATATACGGTTATTCGATCCGAATTCAGTTATCCGAAACTTTTAATTTGGATCGGATACGGATCGCAAATTTTATTATCCGACAATTCGGTTAACCAAAAGTCCAGTTAACCAAAACTTTCAGATCGGACACGGATCATGATTTTAATTATCCGAACATACGGTTAACTGATCTGAATTTATGGACCCCTACTCATAACCCCAATACCAACAGGGGTTTTTTGCTTTTTGGACCTCGAACTTTGGGGGTATTTATTATGTGATCCCACATATTTGAAAGTTTATTTTTTGGACCCTAAACTTTGGGTACCCAAAAAATATGGCCCAAAGTTAAGTTTGACTCTGGCTAAGACCGAAATGATACATAAACTTCCCGAAATGCCCTTCTATCAATTTTTAAAGGTTTTTTTTACTTTTGTTTTGAAATTGACTCGACTGTGACAGCTCCAGCTTCTTCTGGTGGTATTGGATCTGGTCGTTCCTCTTTATGGTCTTCCAAGCTTCCCCTTAATTTGGCAATGGAGATTCAGCCGGGTGGTTGCAGATTCGAAGGTGGTTGGAGATTCCGGCCTTGCCCTTTAATTATTCATGACGTTGGGTTCCAAGTTGGTGTTTCAGGGGGGGGGGGGAGTGAGAGGGGGTGGAAGAAAAATCAGGATGGAAATTAGTATAGATAGAAAGGGAGATGGTCTGGGAGAGTCGAGCAGTGAGGGAGAAAGAGATGAGGAAGAGTGAAAATTAAAATGTGAGAATTTTGGTAGTAATAAATAAGTGAAGGGAATTAAGAATGAATAAATGAAGGACAAATTTGGAAGTTTATGAATAATTAAAGGGCAAGGTCGGAAGAAAAAAAAGACTCAAACGTCAATAAGGGCTTCTTTGGGCCAGACTCATCTAACAATGTCCACGTTCTTGTCGGAGACAAAGTATAGGGTCCTAAAAGTAAACTTTTAAATATGTGGAACCAGATAATAAATACCTCCAAAGTTTGGGGTCCAAAAAGCAAAAAAAACCCATATCAACATAGTATTAGAGCACCCGCAACGGTGAGTTTGAGTTTGGCTAATTGGAAGACGTGGAATCCGTGGACTCCTCTCAAGAGAGTCAAAATTTAACACTTTATTTAACTTGCTTTCAATGGTGAGTATGAGTTTGACTCATATTAATTAAAAAAGTAAATAGTTCCTGCCTAATAATATAATTAATTCAATTATATTGATAAAACATGAGGTGGAGGAGAAGAGAGAAAAAAATATGATTAAAATATTAGTATGTTAAACTCGCTTTCAAACTCGTCTCATGACGATTTACGGAGATTCTCGAGATTTAGCCTCATTCTCACCATCAAATAAACGCTTACACGACCTCATTCCATTCTCATTTCATGCCACATCAGCAGTTAATCGAATTGAAACTCTTTATTGCAGATGGTGGTAGGCAATTATTTATCGTAGGGGAAGAACAGTACTAGACTATTAGTTAGGTTTTTAGTTGCGTGGTGGATAATTTTTGGATTGACTGAAAGACATGACATCTGACCTATCAATACAGCAATTAGCATATGCCAGAAATATTTGATGTCATAATATCAATATTGTGGCCCCTAACCCAGCCGCCGTACCAGATTTGATTAGGTATACTATTCCCTAGCCAATATGCAATTTATAAGCCTAGAATAGCAATAATACTCGACCAACTTATTATTATTATTATTATTATTATTATTATTATTATTATCCACACAAGATGATATGATCTCACCAAACACCCGCTCCGCCACCCTCCTCGCCAAACCCCTCCTTCCGTAAGCCAATTAAAAAATAATAATTTTGCCATTTTGGGTAACTTATAAGTTAAATGCAGTGTCCTTTACTCTATAATAAAAATGGCCTCACGTTTTTATTGTTTTGCTATCTACCTGCTTGCTTGTTTGTATTTACACACAAATTTACCATTTTACCTGATATAATAATAATAACTAATTAGTCACTTTTTGCCTTATGCTTGTGTTCACACGAATTGACTCTTTTACCCTTGAATACAATAACTAAATAATATATGTTGACTGTATATCTTGCTAGGGTAAACACGGGTCAGGTATACTTTGATTTCGAGTAAATTTCACTCCAAAAACATAACTCAAGTGTATTTCAAATTTAGTTAAATACGAGTCAGATGTTCTTTGATAATAAATTTTTTTTAAGGGTAAATACGAGTCGGGTATATTTTGGTTTCGGGTAAATTCCACTCTAAATATATGACTCCGGTGTATTTCAGGTTTAGGTGAATACAATAGGGTGTATTTCAAATTTCAAATCTATATATTATAAATGAAAATGGGGTATGCTAAATTTTCTTCCCTCTCCCATCTCTTAAATCAATTTAATCAGACAATATCGACTATTGATTTTATTTAATATAAAATTTACACCATTAATTCAAAAAAAAAGTAGCTACCCAATCTATATACATATAATAGAAATCCATGTGGGGCCTATGAAATGGAGCCACTGGAGTGATTGTAGCATAATTAGTCAATCACAGCGTAGAAAATTGTATTTTTTTCTCTTTTAATACAGATTTTATTATTTTATTTTAGAATCTATATAATATTAATAGTAAAGTTTGTGGGTCTCGCTAAATGGAGAAAGAAAATTAATTGTAGAGATTTCGGCTAATCAGAAAATAGATAAATACTGAATTAAATTATTTTGGTCCAAATATCAGTAATTATTTTAGAATCTATATAATAATAGTCTATATCTATATAATATTAGTAGTAAAGTTTGTGGGTCTCGCTAAATGGAGAAAGGAGATTAATTGTAGGGATTTCGACCAATCAAAAAATAGATAAATGCTGAAATAAATTATTTTGGTGCAACTATCAGTAATTATAATAATTTCAGAATAATAATAAACGATATAAAATTAATAGTAACGTTTGTGGGCCTGCTAAATGGAGAAAGAAGATTAATTGTAGGGATTTCGACCAATCAAAAAGTAGATAAATGCTTAATTAAATTATTTTGGTGCAAATATCAATAATTATAATTATTTCGGAATAATAATCTATATAATATTAATAGTAAAGTTTATGGATTCCGCTGAATGGAGAAAGGAGATTAATTGTAGGGATTTCGACCAATCAAAAAATAGATAAATGCTGAATTAAATTATTTTGGTGCAACTATCAGTAATTATAATTATTTTATAATTATAATCTATATAATATTAATAGTAAAGTTTTTGTTTCCCACTGAATGTAGAAAGAAGATTAATTGTAGGGATTTCAACCAATCAAAAAGTAGATAAATGCTGAATTAAATTATTTTGGTGCAAATATCAATAATTATAATTATTTTGGAATAATAATAATAATCATAATAATAATAATAATAATAATAATAATAATCCATATAATATTAATAGTAAAGTTTGTGGCTCTTGCTGAACGGAGAAAAGAGATTAATTGTAGGGATTGCGATCAATCAAAAAGTTGTTAAATGTGAATTAAATTATTTTGGTTTAACTATCAGTAATTATAGTTATTTTGGAATAATAATAATAATAATAATAATAATAATAATAATAATCTATATCTATAAATATACCAAAACTAAATATTTGACTTTTAAAATATTGAGCAGATGTTAAGTTTAGGTGCATCATAAAATTCGTCGTGGTCAACATTAGATAGCATTTTAGGAAACTTTTTATTTCACAGACACCAATGCATGTTTTGTTTGAACAATTTATTGTGATTTTTTCCATTTGATAATTTCATCAATGTTTCATACTGTTTACTATCTATCGACGATTAGTTATTCATGATTTTCCCCCTTTAAACCACTATTTTATTACGCTTCGTGGATCGCACGGGTATAGGACTATTAATAATAATTGTGTGCAACATATCATATTATATATATATATATATATATATATATATATATATATATATATATATATATGTATGTACAAAGGGTGATAATCGAAATATGTCGATTCTAATGAAGACATTATAGGAAACTTATAATTTATTCTATTTAATTTTTGTAAAAAATCATGTAATATTAATGTGTGCATTAATGTGTGTGTTTGTATTGATGACTATTCTTTCTTTTCCTTTTTTTTCACATACATTATTCTTTTTTCTTGATCCTTTTAAATAAGAAAAGTATTCTTTTTATTTTTCATTATTGTTTTTTCTTTATTTTTTTAAATATAAATTTGGTAATATTTTCAACAATAAGTATGGTTTACTTGCGTCGCGTGCTATGCACGGGTCTAAGTACTAGTTGATTCTAATTTTGGGGTTTTGAGGTACTCTTTAGGCGCCATTCTTTTATGCGTTACCGCAACTTACCACGCCGCAATTTACTGCAACCTACCGACATTTACCTTTTCATTAATATCAACATCTATTTATTATTTTCCACCGCAACTTACTGTAACTCACCGCAACCCACCGTAACTCACCGCGCCGTAACTTACCACACCGTAATTACACCGTATAAAAGAACGATGCCTTAGTATGGAAAGCTCTTTCTATTGCTGTGCTCTGCCTTTTTTTTTCAAAATTGTATGGCGGGTAACTTTTTTGTACTTTAATGTACATTTTTAAGATGAATAAATTTGGTTAAGTGATCACTACTAGTAAAAAAGAAAATTATTCTAATAAAATAAAATGAAAAATATGTATCGTTTGGTGCAGATTAATTCAGCTCATGCACATACATTTGATATGTAGAACTTGGGCAATGGGACACTCTCTCTCAATTGAGTCATAGCAAATCATATGGGGTTGTTCTCCAATATATGTGCCCAAATGCAATTAAATATGCAAACCCACAAGTACGATTGTCATTATGGGGAGACTTGAAAGCTTAATTAAATCCGTTTAATTAATCGCTGCTTCAAGATATTTTCTTTAATCTTTTTATTAGCCTTAGACTCTCGAGGAGGATCTTTAATGTCCGTCACATGCTTCTTAGCATTGTAACGTGAGATTTAGCTATGGTGAATTGTAAAAATTGCAACCCAGATCCAGTGATATTATTTTTTTTTGTAGAAAAGATCCAGTGATATTATGATCCAAAAATAGTTGAATGATTCAGCTCATATTCGGATCATTTCCTAGTTAGAGTCATATAAAGATTGGACTAGAATCAATCAAAATTGTTAGAAATGTACTACCTCCGTCCCAAAATGTTTGTCTGTTGACTAAATTTTGATTGTTAATTACTCACAAATTATAATGAATTAAAATATGAAATCACTACCATTAGAAAGATAATTTGCTAAAGATTACAATGAGGGTAATTTTATATTGTAATTCATTAAAATTTGTGAGTAATCAATGGTCAAAAATTAGTCAACGGACAAATATTTTGGAACGGAGGTAGTAGTAGAATCATTATGATCAGAGTGATCCTAATTGCAATCTAATTATGTTAGGACGGTCATAATTAACAGATCAAAATAAGTTAAAATCATACTAAGATTAATTAGAACCTTGCTAAAATCTACGATAATTGTTGCCTTTCTATGGACATTTGAAACTTGATGTTGTTTCTATGGAAACTTCAAGTGACATGTAAGAATTTTGCTTTGTACTTTCTATGTGGAATCTTACAATCTTCGATCCAACTTTATGATCCTGATTCTAAATACTTTATTTTGATCCCAACTAGCATTGCATTTTAACAACCTCGGTGAAAGAGTAGAAAAGGGGTTTTTGTCCCCCATCCAATATCTACTGTTAGGATCGAAAAGCATTCAAGCAACCACAAACAATGAAAGATAAGAGCGGAAAAGAAATAACAAAATTGACACCAGAGGTTTAACGAGGAAAAAACCCAAAGCGGGAAAAACACCACGGAATCGATGCACTAGTAATATGAGGATTACAATTACAATGGTTGTGTTTCTCTCTATCTCACTTGATCCTAATTCTCTCTGGGATACACTCTGGGATATTCTGGGATTCTGGGATACTCTGGGGATTTTTGGGATACATAATAAGGAGAACCTGATCCCAATATATACTAGTGGTACAAAGGGGAGAACTAGGTTACAATAATAACCTAAACACAGAAGTTAGTCGCACAAAGAAAAAACACAAACATGTGCCTTCATTCACGACCTATCAAAGCGATGCGTAGCAGACGCTAGGTGCTAGTAGCGCCCATAGGCATTGGCAGCGGGCAACTCGATTGTGCTTATGGAAGACCCGTTGGGAGCGGCGTCTTCGGCACTGGCAGTGCCTCCTTTGTGTTGCCTTTCTACCTCTCCTTCTTCCTCCTTCCTTCTCCCATTTGGTCTGCACACCCAACAATCTCCCACTTGGAGACCAAATCTCAACCATCCTCAAATTTCTCCACAAGTTCCCCTAGTGCATCGACCGACCTCTTCACCAGTCCGAGAGGCCTCCTGAGACCACACCGGGCCTCAATTTCCCAACATCTACTGACTTATCCTTGATCCTGTAGATTACTTCTTCAAGGCTTTATTCCCAACAGACAACCTGACCGGCTCCCAGGTTATGTTCTTCTCAAGTCACGCAATCTCATCGACCATTGCGTGCTCCCACTTGAACCAAGGCTCTGCCTGCACAACCTTAGTATGGGACTTAGGCTCACCAACGTCTCTTGTAGCCCTCCTGGATCTTCTCACAGTGGGTGGTTGAGTGTTCTCATCATCACTAGAGCTTTCACCTAACTTTTGTGATCTAGGTCCTTCAGCAACCTGATCTGCAACTTGTGGAGCTTCATGTGGTTCCTTTGCTTCCTTCCTAGGCACACCAAGCCTACCAGAAACCTTGACCGCCTCAGCCCCCACTAGCTTCTTGTCACCTGAGTCACTCCATAACCCCTCAGGTTCCCTGTCTATTTTGGTGAAACTGACCTTCTTCTCAGTCCTGCAATGCCATAAGTTAGAACAAGAAGCATTAGAAATCATGTTAGTGTTATCCCTGGTGGAGTACAAAGTATCGGACCTCAATCCCTTTGCCACTACCATAGCACCCTTCATGATCTTCCACCTTCCATTCCCGAAGCCTGCAGTGTAGCCCATCTCATCGAGTTGATTCACTGCAATTAAATTCCTCTTAATTCAAGGAATATACCTCACATCCTCCAACTTCCAAAGACCACCATGGGCAGTCTTAATTCTCACGTCTCCTCTACCTGTTATTTCATAACACTTGTCATTGGCAAGATACACCTTGCTGAAATTCTCACTCCTGAAATTACGAAATAACTCCCTATCGGGGGAAACATGAAAGGATGCACCAAAGTCAACTATTCATGACTCTTCAGGACTGGACACACTCAAAGTTAGGGCTTCACAAAGGTCCTCCGCAGAGTTGACAGAGTCCAGTCATCATTACCCTTCCCTTTCCTAGGTTTAGGGCAATCCCTCTTAAAATGACCTTTATCACCACAACCATAATACACAACATTGCTCATGTCCATAGGCTTGCCTCTTTTCCTAGGCTTCGACCCCTGGAATTATTCGAATTCCTATTATCCTTCTTACCGCTGATACTTAAGGCACTTCCCGAAGACTCACCACTAGAATTCTTCCTACGAAGACCCTCATTAAGAAACACAGACTTGACCTCATCAAATTTCATCTCGTCTGTACTCTTAGCACTACTAACAACAGTTACAAGAGTTTCCCAAGAATCAGGCATAATATGCAAGCTTTGACATTCTCAGCAAAAATCATCGTTACTGAAGCAAGTTGTGATAGAACTTAGTAACCTCATTAGTATGATCAGCCACATCACCATCCTCAGTCATCTTACAGCTGGTTAATTTACGGAACAAATATACCTGATTTGTTGCGCTTGGCTTCTCATACATCTCCTCTAGTGCCTCCAGCAATTCCTTCGTTGTCTTTTTTTCCATGACGTTACACCTGACATTCTGAGCCAACGACATCCTGATCAAGGACACCGCCTGTCGATCCAGCTGATCGTACTCGGCCTGCTTCATGTCATCTAGCTTCTTCTTCAACAACGGAACATGCAACGACTTCGATACAGCAGATCCTCAATCTGCAACTTCCAGTAGGTGAAGTCGGATCCGTCAAATTGCTCGATTTCATACTTATCTCCCTACATTGTTTAAAAGCGAGTTCTGCAACCCTGCAGGCTCTGATACCAGTTATTAGGATCGAAGAGCATTCAAGCAACCACAAACAGTGAAAGATAAGAGCGGAAAAGAAATAAGAAAATTGACACCAGAGATTTAACGTGAAAAAAACCTAAAGCGGGAAAAACACCACAAAATCGATGCACTAGTAATATAGGGATTACAATTACAATGGTTGTGTTTCTCTCTATCTCACTTGATCCCAATTCTCTATGGGATACACTCTGGGATATTTTGGGATTCTAGGATACTATGGGGATTTTTGGGATACATAATAAGAACTTGACCCCCAATATATACTAGTGGTACAAGGGGGGAACTAGGTTACAATAATAACCTAAACACAGAAGTTAGCCGCACAAAGATAAAACACAAACGTGGGCCTTCATTCGCGGCCCATCAAAGCGACGCGCAGCAGACGCCAGACGCTAGTAGCGCTGATAGGCGCTGGCAGTGGGCAACTCGAGTGTGCTTCTGGAAGACCCGCTGGGAGTGCCATCGTCGGCGCTGGCAACGCCTCCTTTGCGTTGCCTTTTCGCCTCTCCTTCTTCCTCCTTCCTTCTCCCCTTTGGTCTCCACACCCAACATCTACTACTACAACAAAATTATCTTTGATTATAAGATTGTGGTTGGTAAGATCGAGTCAACCCATATTTATTGGTGATGGGTCTTTCTTTAAGGGCTGATACTAGAAAAGTTGTTGACAATAGAAGGTGTCAATTACCAGGCTAAAACTTTGTCACAAAATATATGAACAAATAATATTTACCCCCCACCAAGTTTTTGGAAAAGAGGATTGTTCGATCTCGTTCCGAGCCGAATTTTATCTCTTTTATAGGGTGTTTGTGTTTATTTTAGCCCTTTGTATATATTAGATATGATGAATTGGTGTTTTGTAGGAAACTAAGGAGTTAGAAGAAGTTTGGGCTTAATTGAGGGTTTTAGGGAATCCCGAGCGATTTCCCGAGTCAACCCGAGACCCGAGTCGAGAACCGAGGCAAAACCCGACCCTGAAACTTCATGTCATGTTGTGGCACAGAAAACAGGGCAATTTCGGCAAATGAAGGTCGCGCCCGAGTGAGAAGAGGTAGCGCCCGAGACAACACATTGTCGCGTCAACATCAGCCGATCAGCAAAGGGGTTGCGCCCGCGACCTTAGCCGTCGCGCCCGCGACGTGCTATGGGAGAAGAAAGGGCCAGTGGACAGACGGCAGGCTCGCTCGAGTGAAGCAGTGAAGCAGTGACTCACACGAGTCATGCCACTGTCGCGCCCGCGACACAGTCTTTGAAAGCGGAGTGTTGCGGGCGAAGACTAACTTCGCCCGAGTCTTTGCGGTGACTTCGCTGAGTCGCATCCCTTTCGCACCCATGACCTACAGGGTGGCACCTGCGACAACTGAGGAATCTTGTGAGCAGGCGAGCGATGGCCGACTCGCCGCGACACAGGGCGACTCGCCCGAGTCACCGGGCTCTTGAAATGTCTACATACTTTACGGAACTTAATTTAGGTTTTGGGTTTTGTTTCTCCTTCTTCTATAAATACCCAATGTAATTCAGACCTAATTACCTGAGTTTTTATCTTTAGCTTAGCTTTTATTTAAGTTTTAGGAGTAGGATTAGATTAGATTTAATCACTTTCTTTAATTGCTTTCTTTAATTCTTCTTCAAGAATTCTCCATTGTTCTTCAAGCTTTCTTCAAGTTTTCTTGCAATTGGTATTAAACTCTTCTTTCAAGCATTCTCATTGATGTTTTACAAGCTTTCTCTCTCTCTCTCTCTCTCTCTCTCTCTATTCTCCATTGATGTTGATTTCAAAAGCTTTCTAGTGTTAGCAACAATCAAATCCACTTTTAGTGGGTAGGAGGGTCAAGGGTTACCAATTCTACTTCCTAGTGAGAATTTGGGGGATCCTTGGTAAACCAATCTACAATTTCTTGTTTGTTCGGGGGAAATTCAAGTGTAGATTGAAGATTAGAATATTTTAGTCATCAAAGGTATAATTTCTTGTCTCGAATTTCATTGTTATTTCTAGTTTTCATTCCTTCCTTTAATTGCCTTATGTGATTTCATGCTATTAATTGCTTTCTTTGATTCATGTCTAGGTTAGATTTAATTGCTTTCCTTTAAATTATTTATTGCTTTTCGTATTGAGAAAAAACCCTTTACACAAACCGATTGCCCAAATCAAGCCTAAACACTCATCCTCGTGGACCAACAACCCTACTGAAAACAACTAAAAATTACAACCGAACAAGGATTTTACCCTCTACTTTTGAGAAATCATATATACCCTACCTTACCTTTATAGTTAATGATAGATATCTACAAAACTCGGACTGATGTATTAAATAGATGAAAATGCCCCTATATTTTATGATGAACAGACAAAAATATCCTCCCCTCTATCTTTCTCTTTCTCCCTCTCCAACTACTTTCAAATCCTTGACAAATTGCATCATGGCCTCCCACACACCAAAAAAGAGAAAAAAAAACCCAAATTCGGAGTACCAGCCAATCCATATCCGACGGTGCTAATTCTTCTAACGGAGAAAAGCGCGTGAAGCAAACCCGACAATGGAGACCTGTCGGGCAACCTCTATATAAAATCCATACCCAGCTTTGCCCCTTCCCCTAACTACAAAGCAAAGCAAGGCACCCCTGTAACTGTAAGCCTAGACACTCATATAAAGAAAATAAAATAAAAAGAAAGAAAAGAGAATTAATCCTGGTGGTGCGGAACATTGGTGTGTCCCTGAGCTCTGAGAAAGTTGGTGACATCTTGGGGAGGTGGATTTCAATGCAGTTGGAAAGGGCGAAAGTGGAAGATAGAGGGGAGGATATTTTTGTCTTTTCATCATAAAATACATGGGCATTTTCGTCTATGTAATACATTAGTCTAGATTTTGTGGATATCTATCATTAACTATAAAGGTGAGGTAGGGTATATATGATTTCTCAAAAGTAGAGGGTAAAATCCTCTTTTCCAAAAACTTAGTAGGGGGTTAAATATTATTTGTTCCAAAATATATGCTAAGTTAGAATATAACAAAAGAAAAGGTTTGAAGAATTATGCAAAAAGTTTCAGGTTGCCAAGATACGAATTGAAGGCATTAAGTATAGTATTGCTCACATAAAGTCATTATATTTCTTCAACACCGAGTAGTGATATATCAAATATTTCAGATAGTCCTCACCAATCGACTATTAGCTTGGTGAAAATTAGTAAGTAAATAGTCTTGAGGGTTCAAATAAGGAGGCACTTGTGAAAAGTATGATTCATGCCAATTTATGGCAACAACGTGAGTTTTTAGCATAAGCATGTTCAACAACATGTTATCTTAGCAATTGGTCTCCTTATTCATCTCTTAACTTCATAATCTCATAATAAGTTTGGTTAGATTCCTCACATGGCGCTAGCGAGAAGGTGGAGTTTGATACTGCGACGATTACAACTCATGGTGGAGCTCTTACACCTATTGATGGAGCTCAGGATGATACCCTTCCCGCTCCCACACCTGTGTACATGATAAGGATCATAAAAAAGAAGATGAAGATAATGAAGCTTGTCCTATTGAGCCTCACGTGGAGAACCGTTCTATTAGATCAAGGAGAATGATAAATCAAACCTCTCGCTCAATATGCAGGAGATGGAAATTTAGGGTTGGTTGCATACGCTCTCTATTTTCCCAAACAAATGTCGGTGAATTTTGAGACATCTTGCTACAAAGAGGCAATCTCATGCCCTAATGCTTCTAAATGGGTCATGGCTATGCAAGAAGAGGTAAAGAGCCTTCACAAGAATCAGACTTGGGAGCTTTGTGAGCTTCAAAAGGGATGTCGAGCCTTGACAACTAAGTGGATATACAAGAAGGAAGGAATTCTTGGGTTGAAGATGCTAAATGTGAAGTTGTTTGGTGGTTCGAGGTTGTAACCAAAAGGATGGAGTTGATTTCAATGAGGTATTCTCTCTTATTGTTCGTCACATTTCCATTCTTTTTCTACTGTCATTGGTTGCTCTTCATGATATGGAGTTAGAATAAATGGATGTGAAATGGCTTTCCTATATGGTGACTTCGAGGAAGAAATTTACAGGAGATAACATGAGGGTTATGTGATTTCTAAGAAGAAGCAACTTGTACGCCATTTGAGGAAGTCCCTCTATGGCCTTAAACAAGTTCAATTCCATGCCAATGGTATAAAAGGTTTGACTCTTTTATGTTGAGCCATAGCTACACATGATGCAGATACGACTCTTGCGTATATTAATTTAAGAAGATTGGGGATTCAACTGTGTACTTATTATTATATGTTGATGACTTGATTATTTCCTCCAAGGATAAGTCTCTAATTGATAGATTGAAATCCCAACTCAGAACAGAGTTTGAGATGAAGGATTTTGGTGCTACTAAGAAAAACCAAGGTATAGAAATTATGAGAGATCAAAAGCTTGATAAGATCTACTTATCTCAAAATAAAACACCTTGAGAAAGTCCTTTCTTGGTTCAATATGAGCAATTGTAAGCCTGTCGCTACTCCTTTTGGTGCTCATTTCAAACTTAGTGCAGCTTGTAGTCCTCGATCCGAGGAGGAATCCGATTCAATGTTTGGCATTCCTTATCCTAGCTTAGTGTTGTTAGGAGTCTTGTGTATGATATGATGTGCACTAGCTAGACCAGACTTATCTTAAGAAATTAGCGTGGTAAGCTGATATATGCATTGTCCGGGGAAGGAACATTGGAATGAGGTAAATTGGATCCTTCGCTATGTATGTGAAGGGTACCACTAATCGTCGGTTGGCCTTTGATAGAAGTGTTGTTGCTTCAATGATGGTGTTGGTTATATTTTCATGTTATGTGGTGATGCTATCTCTTGGAAGTCATCCTTACATCTTGTTGTAGATCAATCTACTACTGAAGCTGAATATATTGCTGATACAAAAGGTGTGAGGGAAGCTAGTTGGCTTCGTGGTCTTCTTACTGAGCTTGGTTGTGCACAATGCGTTATTTTTGTTTATTTTGTTAGTCAAAGTGATATTCACTAGTTGACCAAAAAGGACTTGTATCATTCAAAAACCAAACATATTAGTGTGAAGTATCACTTTATTCATGACATAGCTTCTATTGGTTAAATAGAGGTGAAACAGTTCGCATAGATGACAATCCTGTAGATATGCTCAGCAAAGCATTACTCATTGCTTAGTTTAAGCATTACTCAAACTTGGTGTCTAGAGTTGTTGATAGCCCTCAAGGTCATCCCCTCGATGGGGGACATTAATAGGCGATAGTCGAAGTTATATTTTTCTGACCGAAGATCAAATCATGGTCTAAAAGGTGGAGATTGTTGGGAATATGTCACATTGGATCATCTATAATGAGAATTGTTCACCAAATTTTTCTATATTGCTATATCAACCATTCTTTCCATATTCTAAGGTAAGAATTGTTCACCAAATCTTTCTATATTGGTTCCTAAACAATTATTTCCATATTTCTCATAAACTTTGGAGCGTAAATGGAGGTAGCTATCGACCATAAGGTTTCAATCATCAACTCATCACACATCAAGAGAAAGATTAACACATATTAATGTGTAATTTTATGAGAGTTATTTTATATTTCCTTGATAGCTTTGTCAGAGTTTCATCCTTAACTATTATATCTTTGTATTCCTATAGAGAGGGATACTACTAAAAATATGTGTGTTACCGACCACTTTTTTCTAACCAATTTAAAACGGTTGAAAAAACCATCCATTTTTGCAACCAATTTTTTTCCAACTATTTTTCAAAAATTTTATGTGAGAAAAAAGATTGGAAATTTCAACCACTTTTGTTAAAATGGTGGGAAATTTTTCCTACCATCATTTTTCCTACTATTTGAAAATGGTTGGAAAAACGGTTGAATTACTAACCATTTTCTCAACCAATTTTGTACAGTAGGAAAAATTTCCTACTATTTTAGTAAAAGTGGTTGAAATTTCCAACCATTTTTCCTACCTAAAATTAGAAAAATAGTTGGAATATTTAAAAAATATGAAATGGTTACTAAAGCGGTTGGTTTAAATTGGTTGGGAAAAGTGATCAGTAATATATGTATTTTTAGGAGTGCAAGATGTTAAGAGAGGGTTTGTCCTCTAAAATTGGTCAAATCACATGATGTGATTGTGATAACCTTTGTACTCATCTTCTCTCATAGTAAAACTTTTTTGCCCGTTGCTATATATCCATAGGTTTTTCTTCGAATTCTGCAGGTTTCCACGTAAATTATTTCTCTTTTATTTTAGGTTTCATTGATTTGTTGTGACTTGATTCTATTTATAAGGAATTTATGCATATTTCCTAATAATTTATATATAACGGAAAGTTACTTTTAAGATCCAAATATACATCTTGTGTAGTGTAGCAAAGAATCATAAATGATTTACAGTGACTTTGTATGAGCAAAAACATGATTTGTTTTTTATCATTTTTGAGAATACCTTATAAAACACCTGATATTATCACAATAAGCATTACCAGTTTAATGATCTCAACAGATTTAATTGATTTTCACTAGACATCTTAGGCACATGTTAACCTGATAGTTGCGCACTTGCGCTAGGTCACCATATTCAAGTTTGCCACTGAACGACAAGGCAACACTAACAAAATTATTTTATTTTCGGCCAATATTAACATGTAGCCTAACTATATATATATGATGTCATAGGAGGTTTGGCTACGAGTTGTCAATTATCACAAGATAAAAACATAGGTTATGAATGTAGCGATTATGGAAGAAAATAAATGATACTTACAGAGAAAAGCTTAATGAGTATTGGTGCTGACATTATGACAAGAGACCAAACTTTTCTAATTTTATCAACAAGGATAGTGCATGACTATCTGGGCACAGCGATCTATGACATGAATTGGAAGCACAAGCACAACCACCGCAAACATCAATATAAAGCTGAGGAAATTAGCAAATTTGCATCAAATCAGTCGTCATAATCGGGATTGCTTACGCTTTCAAAAGGTAGGTATGGTACTGACTACTCACAATGAGTTGTAACTTGTAAGATTATGACTATTTGAATAATAGAGAGAAAAAAATGGAAAAAATGATTTGACAGTATAAATTTCATATAAAATAAAATCTTTTCACATTATATCATTCTAATATATACAAATATTTAAAAATATTTAGATTATATATGAACATCCGCCTCGTACTAGTTCATAATAACATTGCTTTTATATTTTTTATTATTGTTGTAGTGGGTGTTGACTTCTTCATAGTGGACTACTGTGTATTTTTTCACTTGATATTTCAAGGTATTTCACTGTTGAGATTAGCTTTTATCGAGTGAAAAGAAGAGGGGGAGCAAAAAAAAAGAAAAGAAATAGTCTTGGTAGGTAACTTATGATGAGAATAAGAAGAGCACATGCATGGCCTTGAGTTTACGCATGAGCATGAGGATGACCATCAATAAGGGACAATGATACACTTACCCAGTGGGTTTTTTAGCCACCCCAGGTCGCAAATGACATGGCTTCTGATGTGACAATTCCCTTCCTCTCTCCTCTTTTTTCTGCTGCAACCTCTCTCTAGGCGTGACATTGGGAAATGATAACATTTATTTCTTTCTATGATTAAAACTTCATCCCTCAAAAACCACTTCCCAAAAATTGAAAACCCCGATTCAAACTCATTTCTATCGGAAATCATCTTTTTCATTCTCTCTCTACATTCATTTCTCTGCTCTCCCTTTCTCGTTTTCGTTCTCTTTCTCTTTATCTGATTCAAACTTCATTTTGTTTAGGGTTCTTTCTCTGATTGAAACTTCATCCGTTCAAATCCAAATCAAGCAAATCAGATAGATAAAATTTAGAAAAAGGTATGTACTCTAATTTGAATGACCATTCTTTGTTGTTCCGAAAAATATAATTAATCTCCATTATTTGTAGTGTGGATCTTGTTTACCAGTTTTTAGGGTTTGGGTCTGTTTTTTTTAAGTTTTGTATCTAGGTTTGGGTGTGGTTTTTAAACATTGGAACATAAGAATTAATTTGAGGATTCAATTTTCAGAACTGGAAAATTGATTATTTTAAGTTTTTAGGGTTTGGGTGTGGTTTTTGAAGTTTTATATCTGGGTTTGGGTGTTTATGGTTTTTTAAACATTGGAACATAAGAATTGAGGATTCATTTTTCAGGACTGGAAATATTTTAAGTTTTTAGGTTTTGGGTGTGGTTTTTGAAGTTCTATATCTGGGTTTGGGTGTTTATGGTTTTTTACACATTGGAACATGAGAATTGATTTGAGGATTCATTTTTAAGAACTGGAAATTGGTTATTTTTCAGATCCCATCCCTTCAAGTTTGGCTATGGTTATGACTGACGAGAGAAAGATGTTCATTTGAAGATAGTGCCGTAATTTTTATTTGGCTTTGGTAAAGATACGTATTTTTGGGTTCTTTTGGGGGGATTAGTGACAAGCTTTCTAAATTATTGTATGATTTGTCTATAGTTGGCTATGCTATGAAGATTAGTCGTATGATTACTCAAAAATGTGGTTGATGACTGCCATGGGTAATGATTGCAATTGAGTATGCTATGGTGATATGGTGATGACTGACATTGATTATTCTTGATTGTGGTTATTAATTGTTCATATGTTTAGTCACTCGATCTTGAACATGAAGGAACTCTAGGTTTTTTGTTGATATGGGAACGTCATCAAGGAACTCGAGCTTGAACATGCAGGATCGATTACATATGAAGTATCGATATTGTTGTGGTCGAAAAGCTGATTTGAAGATTCCATCATCAAAAAACAACCCTAACTCACTGTATTTCAAAAGCGACGTTTGTAATAGGTTTGTTGATTGGGTTACCTCAAGGGATGTGATTGACGATGGTTACTCCGGTGCAAATTCTCGTCTTGACGATGGTTACTGTGGTACAAATTCTTGTGTTGATAATATTGATGAAGTAAAGGAGTTTGTTGTAGTTGTAAAAGACTTGCATAAACAGTTGTACGATCTTTTTTGGTTTTTGGTTAAGTTTGGTGGGATGTTGTATTTAGTATTACTTGTGGTGGTATTGTTAAAATAGGGACAAGTTATCCATAACTAATGTATCGGTATTGAGATTAATGTATTGTTGTTTATTAAATTAATGTATTGTTGGTTTATATTCACTTGGTAATGACACATTCTGATATGATATTTGGTTTTTCATTCACTTGCATTTTCATCCAAATTAGTCATATAGTACGAAAAAATTTTTAGCAAACTATGGCCCTTAACCATTAAACTATGATATCATGAAGTGATGCCCTGAATTGTAACTCTAAATATGGGTGCCAATGAAGATTTAAATGTTCACAAATCAATGAACACAGTCTCAAATTTGATGAAATTGCCCCTAAATTGGAAAAAAATACCAAAAAATGCCCCTTTAACTATTAAACTATTCAATAACACCACTGAAGTTTACATAAGAATTAAAAATGCCCCTGATTGGTATGTTAACCGGTAACAACCGGTAACCATGTTGAGTACTTATTTTTTTGAAATAATTTGAAAAAGTAATAAGAAATAGGGAAAAGGAAAAAAATTGTACATCTTCCTTCTACCTTCCCTCCATTATTGTCTTGTGTCTGGCCACACTCCAGGACCTTTCCTCTTCGTAGTTCATACAAACAACCATCCTAAAAGAACAAACTGTAAACCCCAAACCCTAAACCATAAACCCTAAAACCTAAAACCTAAAACCTAAAACATAAAACCCAAAACCCTTATACTGGCGTAGTCAATAACGGCTGAAGTGAAACAAGGTTGACTGGTGGTCGGATTTGGTTCAGGTCGACGATTCTGATGTTGCTGTAATCGATCAAAGCTTGTGATGAAACAGTGCAATTTGGAATAAGGTAACATAATTTTGCATAGAGGTCTGATTTGTGGGAAAACTTGTAAATTTTATGTTTGTATTGGTTTGTGTTTTGCTAAAATTGAAACTGTTGAGAATGAATTTGATGAGATGTGGTTGTGTTTGATGGTTTGAACATAGTGAATGCAATTTGATTAGAGTGTTTTATTGCAGAACCCATAATATAATGACATTCAAAATATTGTTGTTCTATGGGGGTGAATTTGATAGGGCTCCCAATTTAGTTTACAGTCAAGGAGAGTGCAGTGAAGTGGTTTGTGACACAGATCATATTAGTCTAGATGATCTAAAGGAGATGGTTGTGAAGAGAGGTTACCGAGGGCGGAGTATAAAAAAATTGCACTATGTTAAACCTGGTTGTGGATTAGAGGGTGGTTTAGTAGCTATTGATGGAGACAATGAGATGAAGGATCTTATGGAATTGCTGGTTCGTAATGATTCTGTTTCTGTATATATGGAGCATGAAGAACAAGATCTAAGTAAGGGGGTGAATGGCATACAGGTGGACAGGGAGGGTGGTGGTGATGATAATGATGATGATGTTGATGATGATGATGATGAATATTTTCCTGAAGAAGATGGTGAGGAGTATACATATTGGGATTCTTCATGTGATAGTGGCTCTGATGTTGATGATGAAGAGGAACTATAGGCCATGAATATGACTATTCAATTGAAAGATGTAGTTGAAGCTGAGAGGGAGGCAATTGCAGATGAGAATATTGGGGAAGCTGATGGTGAAAAGGTAGAGGGTCATTACCATGATTCAGATAATAGAGATAGTCATGTTGGAGCTGTTTTAAGATAATTGATTAGAAACAAAGGTGACAAGGATATGAGTAGTAGGATTGATGAGATTAATAAAAAGAAGAAGAAGAGGGTTAGGTCTGGAATGTACCATCATGGATTGAAAATGTTAAAGGCTAGCATGGTCTTTCCTGAAAAGAGATCATTCAAGAAGGCAGTTGATGACTACAAGATTAAAGGGGGGTGCAATTTGAGGGTGACCAAGAGTGACAGGGGGAGACTCCAATTGAAATGTTTGGGTGAGGGATGTGAATGGAGAATTTATGTTGCCAAACTGAAAAATGTGTTGTCTTTTGAAGTGAAGACACTAGATAAGCCAAACACATGCACACCCTTCAGTTTCCAGGCAGGGAAGATGACCTTTTCAACTAAGTGGTTGGCAGAGAAATACTTTGGCCTTTTTAGACTGCAAGCTTCATTTAGAGGAAGGGATTTACAGGCCAAAATATTGAAAGACTTGAAGTTCAATGCAACACTTTTCATGTGTGTTAAAGCAAGGAGGATGGCTTTGTCAACAATATTAGGTGACTATAGGACACAGTTTGAACAACTCAGGGACTACCTATCTGAGGTGTGCAATAAGAACCCAGGCACGACAGTGAAGCTGATGACAACTCTGAATGAAGAAGAGAAGCATGTATTCAAGTTTCTGTACATATGTCCTGGCCCTTTAAAGCAAGGGTTTTTACAAGGATGTAGGAGAGTAGTTTCTTTGGATGTATGTTCCTTGAAGGGATCGTAAGATGGTAAAGTGTTTGTCGCTGTTGGTAGAGATGCCAATGATCAAATGTACCATGTTGCCTGGGGGGTTGGGGAAAGTGAAAGCAATGATAGTTGGCGTTGTTTAGTGCATTATTTGCACTGATTTTTGGGTATTTAAGAAGTATGATCATGGTAATTTTTGGCTAAAAAAGTGTTTAATCGTCCCCATTTCTCTATTTACGCTTGGCCTTTGCGTTTTTGGCGTTGATTTTCAGGTTTAGGGCCAAAAAGGTGATTTTTGGAGCAAATTTGGTAAGGCCAAGGGTACCACGGGCATCAACTACGGTGGATAAGACCGTGGTAAAAATTTCAGCCAGAAACGAGCAGGGAATCGCGAGACAGCGCCAACCACGGGCTGCCCGTGGTGGAAGCCACGGACCGTGGTTGATGCTGTTTTCTCGTGCTGGCGGTTATTCTCATGGAATAAACTGGGGGAAAAGTTGGGACGACAGTTGATCAGTTATTCTTGGCAGAAAAGAGAGAGATTAGAGAGGAATTCTTCACCAAAAACACCTTCATTCATCAAGAATCAATTCGAAGACATTGAAGATTTGGAATTCAAGAAGAAGCACGCAACACTCTTGTGAAGTTCTTGAGAGAATCCTACGAGTTTCTCCTTAGTGTTTGCTTTAATCTTCTCACTTTCTCTTCCTTAATTCTAGAATTGATTATATGTTTAGAACGTATTTCTTGTTTTCAATGAATTCTTGTGAGTAGATTTCGTTCTTTCTAGGGTTTTATGAACCATCAATATGGAGTTTGATTAGAATTGTTTTAGTTTGTACTTGAATGCTCAATTGAATCAATAGAAGGTTGCGTTTTTCTTGCTTACGAATGTTCTTAAGGCCTTGGATGTTTGTAATTCAGAAATTAGCCTAAGAAGTACCGGAAGGTGAAGTAGGGGAATTTGACCACCAACCCTTCTACCTAGGCCTACGAAAGTTGAAAAAGGAGTAGTAGACTAGGGAGTCATTAGATACCCCGACCTTACTTAGACCTTCAATTCTGTTTAACCTGAAAAGCAGACGAAAGTTGTTGATTAGGTTAGTCAGAATAATTCTATTTAGCATCGAAAGGGTGATAGAATTTAGAGGTTATCGATTCTTGATTCGTTTGAGTTACTTTCTTGTGCATGCTTTAATCTGGCTTTCAGACCCTGTTGTTAGGTGAGTAAAACCCTAGAAGTCTTCATCCATCGAATTACCTCGAGTAAATCCTTTCTAGTCCACTCTAGTTCTAGTTAGTTCATTAGAATTCATTAAAAAATCATCAACCTGATTGGCTTAGCAATCAAGTAGAGGGATAGTTCACTGAGTTACTAGACCTAGTCCTTGTGGGATCGACCTTGACATTGCTACAATAGTACCCGTGCGCTTGCGGCCCTGTCAATTACAAAGGGATTTGAACATCGATGATGGTTTCAAATGGACTTACATTTCATATCAGCAGAAGGTAATTGACCTTATATCATTGTAATCGTTGAAATTTTTTAATTTTAAATTTTTGGTTGATTGATTTATTGATCACTGTGTTTTTCTTCTTTTGCAATTAGGGATTGGACTCTATAATCAAGGAGGCTTTCCCTAGAGCTGAGCGTAGAATGTGTGCAAGGCATGTGTATGCCAATTTTAGAGAGAGTTGGAGAGGTCAAGCATTTAGAAATGTTTTTTGGAGGATAACAAAGGCAACAAATGATTATCAATTGGAGAGGTATGTGAATGACATGAAGGGTCTAGATCCCAATGCCTTTGAATTTTTGAAAAATAAAGGTCTTGAACATTTCAGCAGAAGGTACTTTGGGACTAATGCTCAATGTGATTCTATTGACAATAAAATGGGTGAGATTTACAATGCATTTATCAATGAGGTTGTGTACCAACCAATATTATCCATGCTTAGAACTATTTTCAAGCTTGTGATGAAAAGGATTGGTCAGAAGTAAGTATGGGCAGATGCACTTGAGGGTCCAATAGCACCTAGGATAAGGAAGAAATTGGACAAAAGAATTGACCATGCAAGATATTGGGAGGCTGTGAGGGCAGGGGGAGGATTGTATAGTGCCACTCATGGAAGAGATGAGTTTGTTGTCGATCTGAACAACAGAACATGCACATGTAGGTCTTGGGAGTTGAGTGGCATCCCTTGTATTCATGCAGTTGCTGTTTTTAGGGAAGAGAGACTGAAACCAGAGGATTATGTGCATGAGTGTTACTCACTGCAACACTTAAAGACAACATACTCCCATACATTGAAGCCAACCAATGGGGAAGGAATGTGGCCCAAAGCAGCATGTGAGACAGTTTATGCACCTTATTTTAAGCCTAAGAAGAAGACAACCTCCAAGTACTTTAGGAGGCCAAAAGATGGTTGTGAGCCTGGACTTAGTCACGGGAGAGTCAGCAGGGTTGGAAAAAAATGCATTGCTCATTTTGTGGAGATGAAGGTCACAATAAGAGATGTTGTGACAAAGCTCCATCATTAGTATCGCAGCAACAAGTAATATGAAATTGATGTGTTTGCTATTGTCAAGTTAATTTGACTTTTACACAATTTGTAATTTAATTATACCTGTTTGTGCCACAGGGGAGACCACCACAACCCCAGTCAGCACCATAAGAACAACCACTAGAAGAACCACAACCACAACAACCTGAGTCACCACCACCACAACCTGAGTCACAACCACCCCAACCCGAGTCACCCCAACCTCAGTCACCACCACCACAACCTGAGTCACAACCACCCCAACACGAGTCACCACAACCTCAGTCACCACCACCACAACCTCAATCACCACCACCGCAACCTCAACCACCACCACACCATTCTCCTGTACCACCACCACCACCAGTAAGCCAACCTGCACAACCCCCACCCCCATCACTACCAGAAAGACGTGCTAAGTTTAAGGTACTATATCTGTTTGTTATATTTGTTTTTAAATTTTTTTTAATTTGTTTTTTAAATTTATAATAATATTGGAATTCACATCATGGCAAGGTTTTTGGTTGGAAGAATTCACAACGTGCCAAGAAGCCACGTATGACAGTTACACAATCAGGGACAAGGGTCATTCTTCCCCGCAGCTGCAAGCCAACAACTGACAAGACTGCACCTGAAGCTGCTTGTGGCCCTTCCGCTGATGTTGCTCCTATTGATGTTGTCCCAAAGATTGGAAATACCTCAGTTTTGTCTTGGTTTAACTGTTCTTCATCTTCAGCCAATGTCTCAGCTGCTGCAAACGATGCAACTTCAAATGCTCCTCCCAAACCAAAAGCACCACCAAGGAGATCTGGAAGGCTGAGGACATTGAAGTTTTCTAAAAAGACTTACATTACCATAGACAAGTGATAAGATGTTGGAGTTATTTTACTTTGCGGGATTAATTTTTTTTTTAATATTAATTTTCTGTTCAACTAGTAGTGAGGGAGATATTGGAGGATGAGTTTTTAATGACAATATCTTTTTAATGTCAATATCTTTTCAATTCTCAAAAAATGCATTAGCAAATATATGAGTTGTGATAATGAAACTGGTTCTCAAAGATATGTGCATTTTTTTATTATCACAAAAATTGAACTGGTATTATTGATCAGGTGAATATTGTTGGGGCATTTTATAAAAATTGAAGTGGTAAATTCAATAGCAGATTATAATCAACATTAAAACTTCAATAGCAAATCTTCATAATAAGGATGAACAAATATTATTTTGCATGTGAATATTGTTGGGGCGTTTTATAAAAACTGAAGTGGTAAATTCAATAGCAGATTATAATCAACATTAAAACTTCAATAGCCAATCTTCATAATAAGGATGAACAAATATTATTTTGTAGAATAATTCTTTCTAAATACGTACATTATGGAGGTGTCCCAAAACATATCCAAACATGATGCCCAAAAGCACCAACAGTACAACATTAGTGATCTTCTGTTTCTTAAAGGCCTCCTCAGATGCCTTGAGCTTGTTGCTTAACTGTGCCTCCCTCTCATCCATCGTTTTCTTGTTCACAAGGACCTCCTCCAAGAAAGCCTTCAAGGCATTCCAAAAGTTGGGATTGGAGTTGAATGACATTTTTTTGGGAGATTAGATGATGAAGGAACTGGATGAGGATCAAGAATTAAAAGTTAGTAATGTTGAAGCTAATTAATAGACAGTGGTTCATGGGCAGTGCTTACAATACTACATGGGTATGTGATGTTTATAAAGAGAAAAAAATGATCTGTTAGTGAACAGTTTTGTGGTGTGAAAAAATTATGACAAATGTTGGAAATGCAAACCCTCCACTGACATGACTGACAGAGATGGGCATTTTTTATTATTAAAAAAATTGAACTGGTCATAATTAATGGGTTTTTGGCTCAAAATAATCAGAAGTCGGAGGTCATTGGCTAAAAATAATCCAAACTCACTTTTTGGCTGAAAATAATCCAAACTTTTAACATCTTTACTCGGGCTAAGTCGAAATCGATTTTCGCGTTAGAATTTTGACTGGGTAGCGGGAGCACGTGTTTCTTTAATTGATATTGGTTTTGAATTTATGCTGACTGGGGTCTACATAAGCTGACCGGTCAGTATTCTGACGTCGGAAATCGATTTCGGTTTAGTCCGAGTAAATAGGTTAAAAGTTTGGATTATTTTCAGCCAAAAAGTGAGTTTGGATTATTTTCAGCCAATGACCTCCGACTATAGATTATTTTGAGCCAAAAACCCTTAATTAATCGAGTGAATAGTGTTGGGGCGATTTATAAAAAAATGAACTTGTAACTTGAAGAGCATATTATTATCAACAGTAAAACTATTATAGCTATTGAGAACTTTACAATTAAATTGCATGAGTGTTTTTATACTTTTTCGAAAACTAAAGGGTCATTTTTACCGTCGTTTTGACACGTTTTACTAATATTATCTAACTGATGCAGATATTCATGGGGGTTTTCCCCCTTGGTATATGAAACACGGTGATTTGACAATTCCCTGGTTTATATAATCATTACTGCTAGTCTGCTTCCGTCATATACTAATCTCCCCAAGTCACCACTTTCTACTTCATCATTCTCTTCCTCTTTCTTTGCTTCATCCTTCTCATCAATTTTCTTCAGTCCTTCATCTTCTTCATCATTCTCATCAATTTTCTGGAAATGGTTGGCCAACAACACAGTGCATGTAAAAGATGCAAATGCTTGACCAATGCCCTACCATATGAAATGATTAAAGAAGTGGTTGCTCGCGTTGCTGCATCTGACATCGTCGATCTATGTCGTTGCAGACAAAAAAAGTAAATTGTTTGCATGTTATATAATATATACTTCCATTGTTTACTTTTAAGTTTTGTTTTGAATATTATCTAATTCTTTTTCTGTAAATCTGACTTTTTTTGTGAATTGTTTGCATGGACATGGATTATGAAGTTGTAAATTATTGAATCAAATTGGAAACGATAGCTATGTTCTGCAACAAGATGCTATAGAAAACTTTTTCTCAACATATATGGCGCCACCCCGTGGAAGCCAAACTATTCAGAGAGAAGTGCCGGCAAAGTTGTAATTGTGAAGCCCTCTTCCATATTGGAATGGTATGTACTTGAACCGTTTCTTTTTCGTTCCTTCTGCATGAATTAATAAGCGTAAATACTGTCATAAATTGTTGTTTAATACTTACATACTTTGAAACTATTGTGCAGGAGAAATACTTCACCCAATTAGAGGAGGAAGAAGGGATAAAAAGCCTCTATGAGGCTGCAGAACACGGACACCACCCATCTGCTTATGTTGTCGCCATAATTTTTTTGTGTGGTGACGATGAAGCTCGCAGGAATAAAGGGGTTTCGCTCATTATGGAGGTGTTTAAGGCACGGGCAATCGTAGAGTGCAAGAATAAAGTAAGGCACTCTATGTCGAGAATTTGGATGAACAATGCTAGATTCCGGCAAAATAAGCCCCATTTTGAGTGCCCCAACTATGAAGAACATACTGTCTGGTATAAAGGATTGCATCAAGAGTGTTACGATGACGAAGATTTGGAACAGAATCTTGTCTGTGACACTTGTAGATGTGATCGTGAAATTAACTTCTTCATCAAATCATTTTAAAACTTGTACAAATTATGTTGGTGGTTCAGTCCTTTTTGTTTTTTTAATTGTTGTAAAGAACTATTTGGTCTGCCATTATGCTTCCATGGTATAGATATGTTATAAGTTTTATAATTGAAATGTTATGAGATCCTTGCACATGTACTGTTACTATTATAATTTGGAGTTTGATTTGAATGTTGTTTGGAGCAGGATATAAAGAAGAAGAAAATACATGGCAGATGTTGGGTTAGTCTGGTTTTTAATGTACAAATCGATGGGGAAGGGGAAAGGTTGAAACTCATGCATGTTTGTATACCAAATAAGAACAAGGCAATCTAATCATCCACTCTAACCATTTAAAACACACCAAATCAATACTCTCAAATGGCCTAAACAGAAACAAAACATTTCCAACTCAAATAAGTATTTTGCCCAAAGGAAGGAAATTCATTCATTCAACAAGAAGCATACATCATCCACCATTTCGATCATCTACAACAACAAAAAAAACTAATTTCAAACCTAAAATACTGAAAATAAACTGAAAATTCCCAATCGTGTGTTACTCAAATTACCAGTAACAACACCCACAAAAACAAAATAAAGATTCTTCCTTGCTTGCTTGACCTTGACCTTGACCTTGCATGACTTTGCTTGACCTTCCTTGATCTTGCATGACCTTCACCTTCCTTGGGGCCCCCCTCCTGCCTACACCTTCTTCAACAATACCCCCACCATGACCACAACCAGCATACCCATAAACACAAGAAGCCTCTTTCGAGACTTCTTTATCTCCCAAACTTGGATCTCTGTGTCGATGAGCTTGCCCAAAGTCTCCTGGTGATCTCTCCTCAACATGGAGAGTTTCCTTGTCGTCCTTGCCAATTCTGCAGCAAAAGTCGTGTTTTTGACAATGGTTGCAACAGCATGGGTGGTTAGGGTTGCGCAAAGGGGGTCATCAATCCAGTCGCGGTAATCACACCCTTGGGGGCACCATGGAACCTGCACAATGCAAACCTCCTCAGTGGGTCCGATGGTGTCATAGACACCCGAACTACACAAGGAAGCCCACACTTGCATGTCCTGTTGGTGTCTGAGTAATAAGGGCAGGATCGGCAGGCCATAACATTGGCATGGTCTAAAATCGCACCATCCGCCATGGTTGAGGAGGGGGAAGGAGGAGAACTGAGAAATTTGGGGGCTTGAAGAAGAAGATGATCAAGAGAAGAGGAAACCCTAACTGTCGACTACAGAGAGAGAACGAATAACTGAAGAAGAAGAATATGAATATGAATATGAAATGTGGGTGTACTCTGGGTTTTTAAAGAAGAAACGGAAGTTGGGGAGATTGAGAAGTGCATTTGATGTGGTACACCTTGGTACACTATAACATTGGCAATATTGGTATTGTGATAACAAGAAGGTTGCGGGTTCAAATCCAGTACATTGGATGTGGTTTTTATCGTTTTCTTCATCAACTTCAAGTTCTTCTTTTTATCCTGCTATGTTTCATCTTCACCCATCTTTTTTTTTGTTTTATTTTTAATATTTTTTTTAAAATGACCAAATGTAAAAGTGTTAATTTTTAAAAATCTTATTAAATTCTTTTACAACCATCCGTCTACAGTGTGAAAAAATAAAAAAATAAAGTTACAATCTTGTCAAATCAGAACTATTTTTCAGCAAGCTCTTCATCTTCCAAAATTCAAAATTTTAGATCTGAATTGAATTAAGTAACAATTGAACCAACGTGCATTAATTATGATAAACATGCCTTTGGGAAATATTTATTGTCATTAATAAACACTTAAACTGGGAATACTGTGTAAAAACTACCTTTGGGAAATATTTTTTGTCATTAATATATAATTAAACTGGGAAAATCCTTTTATAAACTGTCTGTGGATAACATTTTTTTATCGTTAATATACACTTAAACTAGGAAATACTGTTAAAACTGCCTTTGGGAAATAATTTTTGTCATTAATATACACTTCAATTTGGAAAACCGTGTAAAAACTGCCCTTTCATCTACCTGAATAATGTCAGGGGTGGTAAATATGATCTTTCAATTTTCTCCATTTTTATAGTTTCAAACGGTTTTAACCAGTTTAAGGGTATTTCATTGATAAAAAATTATTCTAAGGCCAATTTAATAGTTTTCAAATTAATTTTAGGGTAGTTTATTGACAACTTCTCATTTTACATAGTATTTTTCAAATTAAGTTTTATGATCTCTTTGGCCAAAAAAACTTTCAAATTATTATATTTTTTGTCACCTTAACTAACTATTTTCGGTTTCATAATATTTTTTCATTTTGGAATTCAACATTTTCAATTACATAATTACTAGATTACCAAATATTTTTAAACTTATTACTTATTTTTCGACCCTCAATCACCGTTTTAATAAAAAAAAATACAATACAGGATCTTACATAACATTAATAAAATATTTCTAAAAATTAAGATTATGTAAACAAAATCCATACCATAATTAAAAAAAAAATCAATACAGGATGTCACCAAACAAATACAGAGCATGATTGTTGTTAATTAATTAATATTATTAATACAATTTTTGGGTTTTTCTCCCTCGTCTTACAGACCATCTTCTTGTTAATTCTTCTTCTTCTTCTGCATAAACTTCTTCTTCTTCTACTTCATCTGCATCTTCTTCTTCCATGAATCATAGAATATAAGATGGGAATTAAAAACCACAGTTAGATTAATTTCATATACAAAAAAACTTCTCATTTTACATAATATTTTTTCTCTTTGACCATCTTCTTATTAATACAATCAGATGCTTTTTATTGTTATGTTATTGATCTCTTTTGTATATGAAATTAATCTCACGAGGATTGTGACAGTGATTCTGAGTATGATCCGTTAAAGGAGTTGTTGAAACATGATGACGGACCGACTGGTGACGATAATTGTAACGACTTATTTCGTGATTTATTCGGAGATGAACACGATCTTGGTATACCCGACTCAGAGGCGGATGATGGGTTTGGTGGCGGTTTCAAGCACGTAGATGATGTGGATGACACGACTATTCTCGATGTTGGTGATGTCACTGCCCCTTTTTTGGGGATGAAGTTTGATTCGGTCGCGGAATTTGAAATCCACATGCATGAGTACGGTCGTGCCAATGGGTCCCAAGTACGTATTAGGAGCTCTGAAAAGTTAACTACACAACATACCACGGAAAATGAAGCAGTCTACCAGAGGCTAAGGATGGTTTGCACAAAACATGGCATGTTCAAGTCAAACAGTTCAAATCCAAACCGATCATCTAGCACTTCTATCACCGGGTGTGGTTTCAAAGTCACCGCCACATTCCAACAACAAAGCGGCAAATACAAGTTGACTACAGTCGACACAAACCACAACCACGAGTGTAATCCTGCAGACACGAAATACATGCGAAACTACAAGTTCATAAGTTTCGGGAATCGGAGGAGGATGATAAATAACGACACGGTCGGCGTGCCGATCTCCAAGAACTTCAATTCAATTGCGATGCAATACGGTGGGCATGATCAAGTTCCTTTCGACGAGAGAGATTGCCGCAACGTTATCAGCAAGGTAAGGAGACTCGCATTGCAAGACGGAGACTTCAAGGCGATGACGGAACATTTTCAGGAGATGATGTCGAGTAACTGCAACTTTTTCGTCATGTATGACACCGACGACGTCGGAACTCTGAGGAATGTATTTTGGGCGGATGGGAGGAGCAGAGCAGCTTGCGAGGACTTCGGGGACGTTGTGTCGTTCGACGCGACTTATGTGTCCAACCGTTATAAGATGCCATTCGCTCATTTCATTGGAGTTAACAATCACGGGCAGTCCATCCTGCTCGGCTGTGCATTGTTGGCTGGAGAAG
Source organism: Portulaca oleracea (assembly GCA_029582165.1). NCBI lineage: Eukaryota > Viridiplantae > Streptophyta > Magnoliopsida > Caryophyllales > Portulacaceae > Portulaca > Portulaca oleracea. The sequence continues at coordinate 30,107,541 of CM055869.1, read as the reverse complement.
AAGCCGATAACTTCATATGGTTGTTTGAGACGTGGTTGAAGTGCATGTCGGGGAAAGCACCAACCGCGATCGTAACAGATCAATGCCAATCTATAGGTCATATTTAATAATTCTATTCTATTTTTTATATACACTTAAGTTTTTCACGTGATTGACATTTTGTAACAAGTTAAATGTTTGACGTGCAGGCAAGGCTATCGCAAAGGTATTTCCAAATACACGGCACAGATGGTGCATATGGCACGTGATGAAGAATACGAAGAAACATCTATGCAACAAACCAGAGGGGAATGATATTCTTCGAGGGCTCAGAGATACTCTTTACGATTCTCTTGATGTCGAGGAATTCGAAGCAAAATGGAAACAATGGGTTGACACGTACGGCCTACACAACTCCAACTGGTGCAATGGCATGTACGATAAAAGGCATAGATGGGTGCCCGTATACTTCAAGGAAGAGTTTTAGGCAGGAATATCAAGCACTCAAAGAAGTGAGGGAATGAACTACTTCTTCAAAGGATTCGTGAATGTCAACACCACACTCAAACAATTTGTTGATCAATTCGGATTTGCTCTAGCAAAGAGAGTCGGAGAAGAGGACAAAGAAACGTTCCGTTCAAAGGATAAACCAGTCCATTGTACATCTGACTTTTTTTATGAGCATGTATTCCAGCAGCGATACACTTCAAACAAGTTTGTTGAGCTTCAAAACGAGGTGAAAAGTCTGACTTATGTTGTAAACGCCGAGAAGACACATGACGACGAGAGGACATGGACTTACGAGGTGATTATTAGGAGGCCACCGTCGAAAGAAATCACAACTTGACGATCCAGGTTTTTATCGTCATAGTAGATAGGGAGACCCTAGAAATGAAGTGTGACTGCAAGAAGTTTGAGTTCAAGGGAATATTGTGCTGCCACATACTGCGGGTTTTTGGCGAGGAGGGACTGGATTACGTTCCAGATAGGTACATTCTCGACCGGTGGAGGAAGGACTTGCTGAGAAAACATCTAACAATCAAAGTTCTGTACTACGAACTGCACCGATCCAAAACAAAAGAGGTTATCCGATTTCAAAAGCTACAAAGTGCATTCGAGCCTGTTTCGACACTGGCCATGATGGACGAGAAAATGTTCAAACAGACGATCACGACCCTTTCAGAGTTGACTAAGAAGGCACCATCCATTATGAGGGACCGTAATGGGATCATGTCCCGGTGCATAAACAAGATCGGCAGATCATACGGTAGGAGGCCTGTCGAGGAGGGAACTACTCGAACGGGTGCCAATGACAACACCAATGACTCTATCCATGTGAAGGACCCCGTCGATAAAAGGGGTATAGGTAGGAGACAGTCAAGGAGAGCAGGTTATCACAATGAACAGCCCCGTATCAGAAGGAGAACACAACAAACGCCTCCGACCTCCAGTGTTCCACCAGGCTTCCAAATGCCACCTAGCGCCATTGTTCACCCACGATTCCAAATCACACCTGGCTTTGGGTATCAAATGCCGCAAGGATCTAACGCTCCAAATCGGTTCCAAATGTACCTCCAAGTAATGTAATATAACCCTTTTATTTTACAAAGTAATGATTATCAAAAAATTCACATTACAAATAATTTTTCACCTATAATTATGCAGGTATTGTTCAACAACCCCCTAACTATTCCTCCTACTCATTTTACGCCGGTAAGATTATTATTTGATATAACCGCATTATGTCAATGATGTATGTCAAGTGCATTAAACCTAACAATATTTATACACGCAGGGTTAGGGTCAAATACATCATTCCAAACAAACAAGATGAACATGAAGATGATGAAGATGAAGATGATGGGCTTAGTTTGTAGATTAGGGAAATGGGTTTATTTATGCTAATAATTTGTAGTTCATTATGAAAGTCATGTAACATATGGATTTATGCAACATTTTATTGTTTATAAAAATTTCATTTTCAATCAATGGAAATGATGAATCCATGCTGAGCATACTACTTATATTTAACAATATTCTACTATTGACAAATAAATAAATGTTAGTAAGAATACAAATTGAATAATATATCAGTGCCTTCAAATATCAGTGACTTGAATGTTAGTAAGAATACGAATTGGGACAAAAAAAAATAAAACAAATTGTTACTAAGAATACAGATTTTGACAAAAAAAATGTCAGAAATTTTAGTAAAAATAGAGATTGGGAAATTAATACAAAAATAAATACAAATTGATTGAATAATAAATAAGATTACAACCTGCTTCTTTCCAGCATACAGTTTTTATAAAAACCTGTACATTTCAATTATACATATATAAGTAATACAAGCCAGAAAAAACTTCATATATCTGTGCCTTCAATCCATGGATTATCCACTGCAAGGTGTTGAACACACATCAAAAAACTAGTAAAAGCTAACATTTGCTAAACTGATTTGCATCCAAATATCATGTTTGAAAAATATACATTAACTCTATCTACTTTGTTGGCATCCAAATAGTTAAACGAACATACCCAGATTTGCATCCAAATACCATAAAACCAGAATCAACAAGATTTCAAAGGTTAAAATAGTCATAGTCTATCTTAAAATTTCAAAATAACATCACAAACAATTTTTTTAAGCTCAAACATAACACCAGAGTTTGTAATGAAATATCGAAAATGCCTGATTTGAATCCCTCTAACACCCTCCAAACTTAACTCTAAAAAAGGATAAAACATGAAAATTCAGACATGACCCTTCGTTTTCCACAACAAAATCAATTATGCCTTAATTACTTTTCAGCATGCAGATTTATGATCAAAATTCAAATCAAAGAAATCACCTTATAAATACTACTACCTCTGATACATTAACCATCTCATACAAACGCATCTCTTCTTCCATTATCTTTCAAACACATTCTTTTCCCCAATTCAAATGGATTCTCCTAACTCAACCATCAAACTTCCCGCAGACACCCAACCCACCGAAAATGACAATGTTCATCTTACACCTCCTCCATCTCTAGCTACAGTAAAAAAAGAAACACAGGATCCATCACCAAACCCATCGCTCAAACCATCTCCAAGCACACCCAGAACAAACCGGAGAAAACTAACCCCAAGGACTCCAAATGCAGAGGCCCAACCTTACGAAGTCAAATACGAAAGTCTAAAGGCTGACATTCCAGAGCTGTTCGCATGATTATCTCAAAATGACAACAGGGTGATGCTCAAGGACTACATTTGGCGTGGGAAGGGATTGGTCGAACTGGATATTATACTGAAGGCAGCCCAGTCAACTCCTGGGAGGTGGGGCATTGCAAAGCAACTCCACCCCTTCAATTCCCTAGGAAGTAATCTGGGCAGAAAGCGGAAGTCGACCCCTGAAGCATCCTCCCCAATTTCAGAAGGCACCCCCATAATTGGCATTGATTAGGTCCCCCACTCCCTCATCAAATGTTTGTGTTGGTTAAGCTCCTTAAAAACTTCGGCAGTGCGTTTTTCTTTTTCTTTTTTTTAAATTTTTCGGTTTTTATATTGCCCTTCTTTTCTTATTTTTCGGCAGTTCATCAATGAAGTTAGCTTCTTTTGTTACTATTTTTCAATTGCTTTCATTGCCTTTAGTTGCTTTCATTCAGCTATATCCAAAAAAATTCTGAACCGAGAAAATAAAAGGAAAAAATACACCCTAACCCAGAAAAAAAAATACATCTTAACCCAGAAAACCCCAAATCAACGGAAAAAACCGTAAAAATTTGAAAAAAATAAATCTGAACCAAGAAAACCACAAATGAACGCAAGAAACCGTAAAAATTTAACAAAAACGAAGGAATCTGAACCAAGAAAAGAGTAGGAATAAAAAAACAGGGCAAAAACCCTAAACAATTGAAGAGAAACTAATCAACATATCTGAATCGTTCAATAAAATTGCCGTCTTCATTGATGGTGGCGGTGAAGGAATATATCGTCGGATACGCCATCTTATACTTTCTCCGACGTCTATGGTTCCGGCGTCATCTACATCTCCGACTTCTTTTTATGGTACTGGTGGGTGGTGGTGAGTAGTTAGGGTCTCGCTGGGGAGATTGGGAGCCGTCGTCGACATCTCCGACATCTACGGTTTCGTCTCCGTCGATGGATGTGGGGGAGAGGCGGTTTCTTTTGGCTGTGGAGATGAAAAAGGAAGGAGAATAATGATGGAGCTCCATGCCCAGGTTTTGGGAAATGTGGGCGGCTCTATGGGAAATAGGAGAGAGAGGCAGTATTTAATGAGGAGGGAGGGTATAATGATATATGGCCAGCATGGAGTTCCAGCTTGTAATGTCATGTCATACTAGGTTATGAGCTGGCATTGCGTTTTTGACCCAATGGATCAGTTAAACTTTTTCCATCAATAAGTAGTAAATAGCAGTAGCCGCAATTAAATTTCAGAAACATGGGCAGCAATTTAATTTGTGTCAGTAACTTCATGGCTCATGCATACCGTTACAATTCAATTCAATCTTGGACCACAATTTGAATAATATCCATTAATCTACGTAACATTATTTCACTATTTATCTCCTACAATAAATCCCGTCAATTCACTATATTGATCCCAACTTGAACTACGGATCCCGCCATAAATGTTTTAGTCAGCTATAAGATTTTTGACCCTTAAACGACGTTAGATGTTTAAATTAGTGTTCTTATTTATTATTTATTCATAAAGTAATATGAGCAATGAGATAAATCAAGGGTAAACCTTTTTCTCAAATATTTGTTCAAAACAATGTTCATGATAAGGTTGCCAAAAAATTTGGGTTCGATCATTCTGATCTCAACAAATTGAACATTAGTTGAAAAAATGATGTCTGGTGTCCATTTTTTCTGGTATTTTCTGGACCAGATAAGTATAAATTCGGGTAGTATTGAGGTTTTTTCAATAGAAAATTTTAAAATATTGTGTTCGAATTTTCAACAAAATCAGTCAAAGTTAAAATTCGGATGAATAATATATGACCGTACTTGATTTTTTTGGAGGTCGAATCGAACGAGGTATTTGGGTCAAACAGTTTTTTAACAACCCATCATATTATATATTTTTGACGTTGTCATCTTTAGATTTTTATTACTTTAAAATAAAAACACAATAGGTAATATAGCTCTAATATAATACTGACCTATATTGATTCGTGATTAATAAATCTATTTCAACATTTTTATTTATTTTATTCGATTGTTGATAATCAAAAGGCTTGAACGATTCTAGAGTACAACAAACTGCAAAATACAACAGCAACCAACCAGCTCTAAAATAAAAAGGTAACAGCCAAACACAGCCATGGGCGGATATGTAGGCACTTCAGGGGTGTCCACAGACACCCTTAGTCGAAGAAAAATTTGGGATTCTGTAATATTATTCGGAAGAAATTTTCTTAATAGGAGCAAGTGGACACAGTAACAAAATTCCAAAAAATATAATAGGGGTGTCCAATTTAGCAGCAACCCAAAAACCATAAAATATTACTCTCTCCGCCCCAAATAAATTGTCCAAGTTTGACTAATTAAGTCAACATTTTTAGTTTTGACCGTTAATTTATCAAATTATATGTTGAGTTATTATACAAGACTACCATTATTAGATTTGTGATGAAAAATATTTTTACCTAAATACAATATTATTAGTCTTACTAAGATAAAACGTGAAAATTAGCGGTCAAAGTATTACGTCGAAGACTATGAAATAGTAAACTGGCCACAAATTGATTAATTAGGATGGAGGGAGTACGAGTACCAAATTATTTTTTTATAATCAAAAAGTGAAAGTCAATGAATTGGGTAATTGGGTATCAGTATAAGTTTAAGATATAAATATCCAGTTAATGTGGAATTTTAATTTATTCGGTGGACATATTTATATGATGATGTGAAATTTTGTTAAGCTTGTGAATATATCATTTAATATTTATTTTTATTTTTGTTTTTATTTATTTAAATTGTATTATTTTATTTTTCAAAAAACGCTTACATAATAACAAGTATATTGGACACCCCTAAATTGAATGTCTCGATCCGCCACTGAACACAGCTAAACATAAATATGACAACAAAGACGTTCGCACCCACGATAACCAAAATCCATCACAACTCAATCACGCAGCTAAAAGTTTAATAACTTCAGTTTGGTGGATCATCGATGAATCGCAAGCCTATATCATTGCCAATAATCTCAGCCGTACGATCAACTTTGGCATCAATATCTATTTTATCTGGCCTTTTTCAAACTTCAATGAGCTATAGTTTAACCTAATGCAATAGATATATGCTTGATGCAATATATTATGCTTGACAAAAAGGTCTTCATGGTAGGACCATCAAAATTTCAATTGTCGATTCATCCTCATTCAAAACAAGCATCAATATAACAATAATAAAATTTCATAACTTTGACTTTTATAGATCCACCAAAATTGTCACAAAGGCAATAAGATAACTACTACATCAAAAATTTCCATTTCTATTGCCCTTATTTTGCTGTTCGTCGCCCTTAATTGACATAAAATTTCCATTTCATACCCTTACCCTCAATACTTCCCAAACTCTTTCTCCCTCTTTCTCTCTCCTTCTCTCTCTAGAATAAACTACCACTCTTTTTATCTGTAAATCCTCAAAACAAAGCCTACTAATTTTTCTAGCAATGAGTAATGAATCATCATCTGAAGAAGAAGAGGTAAATTTTATGTTTAATTGTTGTTTATTATGTTGAATTGGTAATTTTTGTGTCGAATTGTGCCATTTCTCGTTTAGACCAAGGTGGCGCGAAATGTCGCGCCCAACCAAGGTCCAAGAGCGCCAGACAAGCTGGACCAAGGCCCAGCATGCGGCTCGATGCGCTCGACCTTGGTCCAGCTTGTCTGGCGCAACCTTGGTACAGCGCTTCTTGTGCGTGATTGGGCCAAGGTTGAAGCACAATATGGGCGTGCGATTATATTGTATAATTTTATGTTTTTTTGTTGAAAAAAAACATGATTAATCTTATGTATAATTATATTTGATTAATTTTGTTTAGATGTTGCTTGAGGAATTTGGGGGAGACGGCATAGATTATTCGGGACAATTTGCAACGGAGCAGTGGTTTGATAATATTAGTGACCTACATGCATGGGCCGACGGCATTGCTAGAGGATTTGGGTTCAGATTGGTCAGAGCATCTTACAAAAAGAATGGAAAAGTGGATTGTCCAGTGCGATGTTATCTGCGATGTTGGCGATATGGGAAATATCGAAGGAAAATAGGTACGATCGATTGCGACAGTCAGTTAAACACGAAGACAAAATCGTGTCAGTGTCCATTCATGATATGCGCATTCTCTCCAACGGGAGAAAGGTGGGCTGTCCGAACGTACCCGGGTGACAAAGGGATGCATAATCATCGATTTATTCTTTACGAGGAGGGACACAGAAGGGGAAACCCGTTGACAGCTGAAATGAAAGTCCATGTACGTGAAATGACTAACACTGGTTGCACTCCTGCTACGATACACACATCGTTGAAGCAGAATTTTCGGATCAGAAGTCAACGTGGGCGATATACAACGAGATTTAAAGTTAGGTCGGAGGAGATGGATGGTCGGACACATGTGCAACATTGCCTTCACTTGGCAAATGAGCACGGCTACATGTGCTGGACTGCATGTGATGATGACGGCGAGTTGCATATGTTGTTTATGTGCCACCCATACTCGGTGAAGCTTCTTCGCACATATCCACAAGTTATACTCATCGACAGTACGTACAAGACGAACAAGAAGAAATGGCCATGTTGTGAGATAGTTGGTGTCACCTGTACGAATCATAACTTTCTTGTTGCGTACTGTTTAATGAGAGATGAGCTGAAGGAGTCATATGAATGGGTACTCGAAAGGTTGCATGAGATCCTGGGCGGCGGTATGAAACCAAATGTGATCGTCACTGATAGAGAGCATGCTTTGTCATGGGCTATAGGACGCGTATTTCATGGAGTTCCTCACCTATTATGTGTATGGCATATAGGAAACGACGTCGAGAGCAAAGTTAATGACCTGACTGGCGGGAAGAAGAATGGACAAGGATCGTTTTTTAGGAACATGTGGTGGAACCGCGTCGTCTATTCGAGCACAATTGAGGAATTCGATTATAGATGGTCGTGTTTGGTGTCACATTGGGTTGGGCGAAGAGAAAAGATTGTTGAGTATTTGACCAATACATGGATGAAGTACAAGGAGAAGTTTGTGCAGGCATACACCGACGATGTCATTCACATGGGAAACATCGCGACTTCTAGAGTTGAGAGTCAACATTCGACTTTCAAGTACTACCTCGGTAGCGGATGTGGTTCATTTGATCGGTTGTTTAAAAGGGCTCATCACCAGATAGAAAACCAACATACCGAGATCAGGAGGGCACTAGAGCAGTCAAGGAGTGGGCACGCAGTGTTGAGGAAATCCTCATTGTTCAAGCATCTACATGGTCGTGTTTCTCATTATACGATGGACTTGATAAACAATGAGTACAGTAAGGTGTCGAAATTGAAGCACGGTTCGGAGCAACTGTGTCAACATATTCTGTGGAAAACACATCGCCTTCCATGTGCATGTTCGATGTTAAGCCTCCAGGCACGGGATGCTGATTTGTACGCGCAAGCTATTAACATCTTCTGGAGGCAACTTGAAGTGATAGGTGATAAAGATGGATCAGACACGGTGCCTGATCCATCTACCCAGGACGTTGAATTTTTCGACTCAATTGTGAACAAGATAAGGGCAAGTGATCCCGCTGTGATACGTCGGATGGCTCGGGTATTGAACAATGAGATGCACCCAGATGAGCACGACATACCAGATCCTGAGAAAAAAGAACAGGGGAGAGGGAGACCGTCTATAGGGAAGTCGACTAAACGTCAGCCAAGTAATTTTGAGTATCGTTGTTCAAAGAGTCAGAGCAGCAAATCTAGCACACGCGGTAGCAAGAAACCTTCGAGCTCTTCTTCAGTTGGAGGAGGTGGATCATTTGGTAAGCGATATTATGTATTATTATGTGCAAAAATTAGCTGACAAAAAAATTAAATGTGTTAACAACTTTTAAATCATACGCGCAGGGACCCAACAAATGACTACTGGTGCATTTCCTTGGCCAAATGACGTTCCTGATTTCATTATTCCATACATCATTGGCTGGACAGATGTTGTCGACGATGGCAACTGTGGGTTTAGATGTATTGGAGAAGCTGGATTTGGTGGCCAACATAAGTGGGCTATGGTTAGAAATACCATGAGAAATGAAATCAAATCAAATCCGCAAATGTACGATGCGGCTTACGGCTTCGATGACGCGATGCGCATTGCCATGAACAGGATTGGAGGTCATTTGCATGGAAGATGCGGCCCAGAACATTGGTTAGAAACACCTTCTGATATGTTTCCCGCTGCCACCATACTGAACTACGTTTTTGTTAGTCTCGCAACTGTTCATGGACGTGGCCAACATACAACTGAGTCATGCATGACTGTTTTGCCACTCAACGTACCAACCGGTATTGTTGCTCCCGAACGCGTTGTAGCCGTAGCACATATCCACAAAGTCCACTACGTTCTCGTGCATTTGCAACAAGGATGTCCTTTACCTCCGTTGGATATTAGATGGAGACGTGCCTGCGACTACTCCGTTGCAGGGTTTGATGTCCCTCTTCTCGACCGTTTTCAGTTGTGGTCTAGACTTAGACAAATTCGTAGGGATAACATATGATTTGGTCCAGATATGCTACATTGTGGAAAAATCATTCATACAATATAAAAAGTTGGTTTTGGGTCAACATTGTTAATACATTATAAAAAGAAACCAAACGATACCAAATCGTCACATACAACATAAACTAAATTTAAATAAAGTTCAAATGTTCATGCAGAAATAAACACCGACAAACTACAATCAGTCATCATATTCCTCATCATCTTCTTCTTCATCATCCTCTTCTTCAACCTCTGGGGCCGGACGTGGGGGGGCCTGAATGTGCATATGCCGACACCACTGCTCATACATATCGAGGAGGCTGTTGTGAGTCTCAATTGGTACGTGACCACCCAACGGGAATTCGAACATATGCACTGCACGTCGTGGCCTCTCATGAGCCCACTACAACATGAAACAAACATTCGATCCATCAAATTAGTAAGAAATAAATATACATATAAATCAACTTGTAAATAAATAAAAATCAATTACTTACATATTCCGAAGTCACAGGATCATCTACGACGGCCGGGCCCGGGTTGTAATCCTGGATCAGGTACGGGTGTGAGACATTGCAGAACCAAGTACTGTAATCAGATTCTGCATCCCATGGGGTACGACACCGTTTCCATAGCACAGGTGACATGGAGTTGGTCTGTGGAAATCGGGACCACCCTACATCAACTAGTGCATCGCTACAAGCCAAAATATATGTACCATTTGCTGGGCGACTTTCCTTTTGTGGTGGGTCTGGGGCGCCGGGGATTTTCTGGACAAGACCAAGCTGACGGACAGTACGAATAGGCATGTAGGGCTCAGTCACATCATAAGCCCGAAGGACACCATGGTACGTCGTACGCAGACATGATTTGTAAGGTTCTGGCTCGTATGGACACCAAACAATCTGTTCCTCTGTTAGGCCATCTAGTGCGCGCCTTATTTTCCTCAGGCGTTCCAGCGTACGTGGTTCACTCCTCACTGACTACCTGTTAACTCGTGGCCCCGGTTCATATGTTGGGTGGTTGGGCCTAAAAGTTGGGAAATGCTCATATATCCACGCCTGCAGAATAGTCAGACATCCCCCAATCTTACTGGTCCCGGCCCTAGAGGCCATACCCAACTGCCTATACAGATATGCCAAAGCCATCGCTGCCCATGCCACTCCGTCCACCCGTAGAGTGCTACCATATGCATGTGGACGCACCCTATCTCGTGACTTGTCCACCAACAGTGTGTTCCCCAACAAACTCAAATACCATGCCCGGATCTGGATACGCGGCGGAACGTCGGGGTCGCTGCAGAGGTTTCTTAACTCACTGTCAAGAAGGCCCCCCTTCTCATATATTTTGCGGGCCCTGATATCTAACATATTATCGTATGGAAACAGGGCAGTGACATAGGTCTTGACCATATCACGATCAGGGGATGAAGGTAAACTCCCATCAGCTAGGGGCCCGAGAATCTTCTCCACATCGTGGAGCATAATGGTCATCTCACCAAAAGGAAGATGAAATGTGTTGGTGTCCGGTTGCCACCTCTCAACAAATGCAGCAATCAAAGAATGATCGATGTGCTCGAACATCAAACGGCCTAGGTTCACCAACGGTCCCCGCTTGATCGCTTCCGTCGCTATCGGATTCATCTTATCCAGCACGTCCATAAGCTGACCAAGTGCCACCTTCCTAGTAATGCAGTCAATGACCTCGGGATTACGCTCATCCCCCTCCCAAATTAACCGAGCAATATGTCCCCCGAAGCTCGGTATCACCTCAGGAGTCGAAGGACCACCAGGCATCGGCCCCGTAATCTTCCAGTCGTCGTCGGTTCGCTGCCTCTTTTTCTTGGGGGCTGAACTAGAAGCCCCCTGATCTACCCCAGAACTCTGGGTGCTCTTCTTCCCCGGAGCAAACTTACCATCCCTATGTCTTAGTTGGACGTAGTCAACAGCCAGAACATCAACCTCCTCATCGTCCCTCTGTGCATGCTCGGTTTGCTCATGACTACCAGACGCCATCATTGAATCTAGCTGGTCAATATAATCACCCATCGTATCAGTGTTAGATGGTTCTCGTTGCTGACTCTGGCGCATCATAGCGCGACGAAACGCTCGTGAGGATGCCGCTAGCAACGGCTGCTCAGGTTGCGCACCATCACCCGTAGTTGTTTCTACGTTGCGCGCACGACGAAGTCGATGCGTCCCGTGTATGCGGGTCGCCATCTTTTTCTGCTCGCCAGCCAGTTGCGTACTTCTTAAATGTGAGTGAAAGTTTGCTTGCGAGATTTTTCCCCGTCATTTCTATTTCTGCAAGATATTAGTTTTCATGACAACATACAAACAGAAAATTAACCTACTTACTACTCTAAACTACCAAACCCACAAATTTAACCCTAAACCCTAAAACCCTACTACCCTAAACCATATAAACCTAATACTATAACACTTTGCTACGTAAGGAAATAAGTTATTTGTGATGGTAGTTTAGATTAATCGTGGTTAATTTATAGTTCCAATATTAGTGTAGATGTCATAAAAGAGATTGAGTATGGATCTCATGTATCAGAAGGAGAGTGTGTTTGTTCCTGTTAATCTATGGCTAAAAAAGACTCATAAAAAAGACTTTCATTCCATCCATATATTAACAGGAACAAACACACTCTCCTTGTACAATAACAGAGTCCATACTACACCTCTGTTCATAACACCTACAACTAATAATACTAAAACTATAAATTAACCTACTTACTACTCTAAACTACCAAACCCACAAATTTAACCCTAAACCCATATTTATATTTTATTTATACAATAATTCTACTTATTCTCATAAGATTATTATTATTTATATTAATAACACCTACAACTAATAGTACTAAATTTATAATTTATACAATTAAAAATAATAATATTGCATATCAAGTACACACAAAACCATGGTCAAATTTTTCAAAAACAAACAACTTTTTTTTAAAAAAAGGACAAATTTTGCCCGGAATTCGCCCAAATCGCGCCCAGAACAAGACCGGACCTTGGTACGGCGGCCGATCGCGTCGGGCCAAGGCCCACCAGCGATCTGGCGCCACGGTCATGGCCCGGTCTTTTCTGGCGCGATTGGCATTTTCCGGGCACAATTTTGTCCCGTTTTTTTCTTCTTTTAAAGAAAATACACACAAACAAACCATATTAAACCGAATTTAAATTTCATATCCAATACATACAAAATCAACTAGTTTAAAACCAAAAATGTGTTAAATTTTACCCGGAAAATTGCAAAATCGCGCCCAGATCTAGACCGAGCCTTGGCTGGGCGGCGGCCAGATCGCGTCCGGGCCAAGGCCTAGGCGCGATCTGGGCGCCGCCGAGCCAAGGCCCGGTCTTCTTCTGGGCGCGATTTTTGCGAATTCCGGGATAAATTTAACAATTTTTTTGGTTAATTTAATCCCCACCATGCCCAATTAACCATCAAAATTTATAAAATTAAATCTATAAAACAAAAATTATTCAAAAACAACAACAAATTCAACTTTAAATTGATATAAATTTACTCAAACTTACCTTGATTTAGGTTGTAGGGTGGCTCGGCAGGTGGCGGCGGACGGCTGGCGGTCGGCGGGATGGCGGCGGCTGGCGGCTCCGGTGGTTGTAGTGAGAGAGAGATAGTGTGAGTGAGTGGAGAGATAGAGGGAGATTGAGTAGAGAGAGAGAGAGAGAGAGGAGGAGTGAGTTAGTGAGATAGTGTGAGGGGTATGTAATGGAAATTGCTTGGGCAATTAAGGGCGACGCCAGCGATTTCAGGGCGACAAATAAAAAAGGGGAAAGATAAAACTACTAGCAAGTACTTGATAAATGGAAAATATTTGAGTAATTGAGGATTTAAATACCACGAACAAATATATACGACTGATAGTAGGCCTTCTTCCTCAGTAGAAAAGAAAGAGGTGACTAGGATTATTTTTTTTCTAATCATATACTATACGAGTACATGAATTGTTGTTGTCCATTTAGTAAAAATACAATGTTTGAGCCCATGATCACAATTCACAAAGCTTCGTGTGTCCAGGCCACTGTTTTCCCTTCAATTTTCTTTCTTGGTGAAAATAACTATTCTCTTTTATCTTTTAGTCTAAACCTATTTTGAGATTTCACTCCAGCCCATTTGTACTTATTTATTTGGGAAATTGAATTCTAATAATACCAACTTTTGGCAATATAAGACTTAATAATACGAACTTTTGATTTGGTGATTAATAATACGAACTTTGACCCCCTGTTGCCCCCAATAGTACGCCACCGAGTTAAGTTGAACTTAACTTGGTGGCGGTCTGACGTGGCGGCAGAGGCACGCGCCTGGTTGTTTTGACTTTGCTACGTCATCCGCGTTGATTTAAAAAAATAATACAAACTTTTACCTATGTTGCTCTGAATAATACGAAATTTTACCTATGTTACTCTGAATAATATAGACTTTTTCTCTCTCTAAAAATCCCAGACCCCATTTTTTCTTCTTCAGACTTCTCTCCTTCAATCCTCACCCTCCCCATTCCCAAAAAACCTAGAAAACCCCTCTCTCTCTCTCTCTCTCTCTCTCTCTCTCTCCCTCTCTCTCCCTCCCTTCCTCTTCATCATCCTTACCTCTTTTATTCTCTTTAAAAATCTCATATTTCTCTTTTGCATCTTCATCTTCTTCAATCCTCCCCCTCTTCATCTCTTCATCATGAGCCACAGCTTGATGTTCAAACTCGTCAACATTGGTGGAATGCCTTCTCAACTTCCCCAGCCACCCTTTTTTTCACGTCACTGCTCTCTTTCTTCTTCTCAACTTCCATCGCCCTTTTTTACCCAGATCTCTGCAAGGAGAACAGTGAAGTTAAAATGGGGAAAGGTTTTCTGAGTCTTCTCAACAATGGCAGAATGCAAGGAAGAGAGAGAGAGAGAGAGGTTTTCTGGGTTTTCTAGTTTTCTGGGGTTTTCTGGGAATGGCGAGGGGGGATTGAAGAAGATGAAGAAGAAAAAATGGGATCTGGGATTTTTAGAGAGAGAAAAAGTTTGTATTATTCAAAGCAATATAAGTAAAAGTTCGTATTACTCAGAGCAGCATAGGTAAAAGTTCGTATTATTTTTTTAAATTAACGTGGATGATGTGCCAAAGTCAAAAAAACCAGGCGCATGCCTTCGCCGCCACGTCAGACCGCCACCGAGTTAAGTTTAACTTAACTCGATGGCGTACTATTGGGGGCAACAGGGGGTCAAAGTTCGTATTATTAATCATCAAATCAAAAGTTTGTATTATTAAGTCTTATATGACCAAAAGTTCGTATTGTTAGAATCCAATTTTCCTATTTATTTTTGGTTCATTGTTCTAATTTTTTTTTTTCTAAGTATTACTGTAGAGTTTTATGAGCATTGTAATTGTAACGACCCGACCCCTCCCGGGTGACAGACATTATCGAGAACGACTTCAAGGATCACTGACTGACCACACAAATCACTACGAGTCTTTTCAGAGTGTTTTGTTCTTATTCACACATTGTCTGGGAAAACTTCGCAGGAGGTAACCCATTCTGATATTACCCCCAACCAAGCACGCTTAACTGAGAAGTTCCCAACATATGAGCTACTTAAAAGAAGGTGCACATGGTAAGATAAATAGTCATTTCAATTCTTTTAAGCCATACTTAACCATATGTCCAGGGTGTAGCATTTATATAACCATACTTTTCAATTTTTTATTATTGCTAATTAGCATGTTATGTCTCTATAAAGGTTTATGAATATTGTAGTTCATTTTAAGAACAATTTTTATGAGGATTTTAAGTACTACAGTAGAGTTTATGAGTATTATATAATCTAGGGGTGTAAATGAGCCGAGCTCGAGCCGAGCGTCCCTAGGATCGGGCTCATCTTGGTTAGGAAAAGCTTGGCTCAAAGCTCTCCGAACTTTCAAAGTTAAGGCTCGGGCTCGGTTTGAAAACCTAGGTTTGGGCTCGATTCAGTTGTTTTTTATTTTTTAAATTTAAAACTCTCTAATTAAATAAAAAAATCAAATAAATTTCCAAATATTTATTAAATTTAACTATAAAATAGCATTTTTTTTATATGATACACTGCAAGAAAACAAGGCTTTAGCGACATTTATTTTTGCCTTTAGCAGCATTTATAAATGCTGCAATAAATATTAAATTTATTAAATTTTTTTTGCCTTATATAAGGGTATAATCAAACAAAGTTTAATCATTAACGCTTGAAATTACGGAGCTTAACAAAAAAAAATAAAGAAAAACAATAAATTTATACTCCAATATTAAATTTTAAACATCCAAATTAATATATGATTTACCGATATTCATAGAGAATCACCTACTTCCTATTTAAAATACTTAAGCGAACCTAACCGAGTCAAGCCCTAGTCGAGCTCCTCTAGGCCCAGGCTCGACACGATAGATATTTGAGCCAATTTCGAGCCAAGCCAAGGTTTGGTCAAACTGAGCTTCGACCGAGTTGAACCCGAGCGGCTTGCAAGCCGACTTGGTTCAGTTAGAGCCCTAGTATGATCTATTTAGAATACTATTGGAAAATGCGATTCTAATAATCCCTACTTTCAGTTTTTGTATTCCAATAATCTTTACTATGTTTGGATTTTAGATGTCCTAAAAAAATAAAATTGTATTCTATTGGGACACCACCGAGTTTTATGAGCATTATTTTGAGTGAAGAATTATAAAAATTGAGGATCTCTTTATAACAAGTTATTCTACACTTTTTGAAATCTTGAACACGATAGTTGACTCCTCTATGTCATTATACAATAACAACAATTACTACAACAACAAACCCTAGTATGATCCCCTGGTGACTATCATTATATGAAGATAAATATTCAAGAATGTTTTGATATACGTGATCAGCTAAATAATATTTTCCTAATCATATAAAGTCAATTCTAAATATTGATGTGGGGTTCATTAAGCCATGTTGGAGAACTTTCACATCACAAGCACGTGCATTCACTTCTCACTATATTGATGTTATTAATTATTTTAATTTAAAATTTACAAGAATATTTTAATTTTAGAAAGCATGCAAAAAGTTTAGTTTTTGAGATAAAATATATAAATTCATTTATTTAATTTGTTAATTTTAATATAATTAACTTTTAAACTGAATGGACATAGGTGCAAGTAAGTGCACATAAGTGTAATTTGGTGCAAGTTGGTGAAGGATGATACATATATTTACATGTTATTAATGCAAGTAGATGCAAGTAAATGGGATAAATGTAGATTGGTGCAAGTGCAAGTAGATGCAAATAAATGGGATAAATGTAAAGAATAAGTCCTAAGTAAGGCAACCTACAAATTGCTAAAAAATATAGGGAAATTCCATATGGTAGACACGAATTATTGTATATTCCGAATTGACAACACCTTTTTAATATATTCCAAATGGTAGGCTTACTTAGAAAAAAATTCCATCTCGTAGGCCTTCCACAACTCGCCGTTAGAAACAGCAAAAAAAAAAAAAGAAAACGAAATAAAAAGTTTTGAATTGGGAAAACAATTCCCTAACATGTTCGACATTCGACGCTAATGAACGCCCAGCATCTCGTTGCTCCTCCCAACTCCGAGCCATCTCCTCCCCTGAACGATTGAAGGATAGCTCAAATTGTTCGACTGCGGCACCCATCTCCGAAGCCGGTGATGGACGCATCTTCGTCCGCGGTTTCTGTCTATGATCTGCAATCCCGAGTCTGCCCAGTGTTTGTCGCCTAAAACTGGAACGTATGCCCAATGTTTTCCGGCAACATACAGGGGCAAAATTAAAAACAGTAATAGTGAGCATTTATATAATCCATGGAAACTGGAGCTGTCAAAGAAAGGGACAATCGGAGATGTTTGATGGGAAGGCGAAGGGGGAGTGAAGTAGTGAACATTTATATATCCTAATAATTGAATAGAAAAGAATGGGGGAGGTCAAAGTGAAAGTGTATGGGTCCAACAATCTTCAAGAGAGAAAGATTATTTTGGAGAAATTGTCTGATTTGGCCACTAATACTAATGGGGGATGGCTGGTTTTAGGGGATTTCAATTATTTGCTTTATTCTGAGGATAGAATTGGAGGCACTTCAGTGGAAATTTTTGAGGTGGCTGATTTCCAAGAATGCTTGCATAATACCAATTTGCAGGAGTTGAACTTTCAGGGTAATTACTATTGATGGTCAAATTCCCATGTTTAGTCGACTCGTATTAATAGAGTGTTCTCCAATGAGGAATGGATCCTTCAATCAGGTTTTGTTCATACAGTCTTTTTACCATTTGGGCTTTCTGACCATTCTCCTATATTGTTGACTTTCCCTGATTGTCCTCGTGGTAAACACTCTTTCAAATATTATAGTATGTGGAAAAACTATTTACAATATTTGAATATTATTCATGATGCCTTGTCTAGAATTCCCAGGGATTGCAAAATGTTCCAATTCCATAAGTTCCTCTCTTCCTTGAGGGCTCCTTTGCAATATCTTCACAAAGATCAATTTCATGATATTCATGCTCAAGTTAATCGTTGTAAAGAGGAACTGGATATAATTCAGAGGGAGGTTTCTTATGATAGGAACAATGCTGATCTTTATGAGCAAGAAAGGCTGAAAAGGTTAGAGTATATTAAATTGCTTTCTTCAGCTCAACTGCTTATCAATCAACAGACTCATTCAGAGTGGCTGAATCTTGATGGTTGTTCTTCTCGTGTGTTCTTTGGCAAAATGAAAAAAAGACAGAATATTAATTATGTATTTTCATTATATATGTGAATGGGGAATGTGTGACTGGTTTTGACAAAGTTGCAAAAGAGATGCTTCTTTATTATGAAGGATTATTATAGAAACAACAGTATACTCGAACTACTATGAGGAGAGACATTATTCAGAAAGGATATGTTCAAAGTATTGAGGATCAATTAAGACTTCTCAGACCTTTTACCAAGCTTGAGGTATGTGACATTGTTTTCTCAATTCCTACTACCAAAGCCCAGGCCCTGATGGCTTTAGTAGTTCTTTTTATCAATGTCATTGGGATCTTATTGGTGAATGGTTTTGTGATGCTATTTTTGAGAGCTTGGATAATGAGACTATTCTCTCTAGTATCAATTAGACCTTAGTCTCTCTTATTCCTAATTTAAGAAATTGAACCCTAAAACCCTACTAATTTTCGACCTATTTATTGTTGTAATGTGTCTTATAAATGCATTTCTAAACTGCTCTGCTCCATAATGCGTTATGTTTTACCTCTGTTGATCAATCAGAGTCAGGGTGCTTTTGTGCCGGAGATGGAAATTGTGTATAATATTTTGCTGTGTCAAGAGGTTGCCAAGGGATATTCTTGGAAAAATTTGTCACCTCAGTGTATTATGAAGATTGATCTTAAAAAAGC